>CM076683.1:131194330-131794330 GCA_038501925.1 Xenopus petersii
AAAAGGAATTTAATGCATGCTAATGTGTCGTGTGATATATTAGTGAGGAGCAAGTGATTACATCCAGTACTTGGCAGCTATCTAAGTCCTGCTCACACTGAGCTTGGGGTTTTATGGGGCGTATGTAAAATCCTTGTATGTAACAATGATTTGCAAATTGAGAACATTGTCACATGAATCTGACCTAGCAAAATGAATGCTGTATTTCACTACATTTGTGCCCAGGCAGTTAAAAAATTCTGGCTTTGCTGGTGATGATGGCAAATAGGGATGAGCAAACTGGTCCTGTTTTGCTTTGCTGAAAAAAAAAATTGGCGTAATGCATTGAAGGTATATTGAAGTCAATGGCCATTTTTTGTAATGGCTGCATTTTTTCTTCATGGTGGATTTTTGACATGGTTTCATGAAAAAATGTTCGCCAGTGGAATGTCACTGCAAATCTGTACCTGCTGAAAAACTGCTCATCATTAATGGTAAATAAATTGGGACTCCTTAACTAGAGTAGACCCTATATGTAAGTAGGAAAATACCTGCATCTTGGGACTTTCCATGGGTACTTTCATCCAATGTAGGGGACTGATGAATGCATCCCCATTTATAGTGCAAACCCCTATGGATTGTTCACCAAGGGGATCCTTAGTTTATTCCCAACTTCCTGGGTGTATAGAGTGACTCATAGTTATCCCAGGTACAGCCACAAGGGGGAGAGGGTCCTAATATAAAAGGGTGAGCTATGCAGCTATAGGGGCTTTTTGACAGTAACTTCTCACGAGGGAGAAGAGAGAATGAGTGGAATCCCAGGAGAGCATAGGGTTAATATACTCATTTAACTATAAGCTTACATATATATATACACTGTATAATGTGTGCAGATGGACAGCACCTTCTCCAGCTTACTTGTAGCTGCCCTTTTGCACAGCAATGTGTAATACACTGTATATACAAATTAACATGAAAAAACAGCAAACAGGGACTTGTGTCTTCTATAAGTGTATTAAAAATATCGCATGTACTGTACATGCAATGTTTTGGTACCCTTTAAAAAAGGTCCCAAAGGGGAAACGAAATGTTGTATATTTGCAGTGATGCTGGACAAACAGAGGAAATATCTACACCAGTTTTATCTAATGTCAGCTTCCAACATCAACAACTGAATGTCTTCTGAACCACCTAGAACACAGCACATTGACCATATCATCTTTTCCAAAGTCTTATTTTCCAAAAGCCAATAAACTCAGGATAAAGGAAGTTACCACTTCTGTTACATCATTATAGATCCTCATAAGAACCAAAACATTGCATTCTAATCAGTCTTGTTTTTTCTATAGAAGTCTTTCTAAAAGGTGTAAAATAGTCATTTTTGTAGGCACCATGTCAGGGCTTCTATAGCTTCAAATTTTCCAGCAGAATTGTTCTTAGCACAATAGAAAACCAGTGTTAGACTTACTGTATGCTTGATTTTGCGGCGAAGTGGTTAAAGCCAGCAAATTTTTGCCAGCGTTGCCATCCGCAGAGACATCGCCAATTCACTAAAAGGTGCAGGTGCCAATTTGCTATCGAACAGGACCGTCGCTATCGTTCATTCGCACTCTATCGCCAGGTAACTTTTCGCTCTGGCAAATGATTGTTACTCCACAGATTCACTAAATTTCAGATTTTACTGAACGTTACCTCTTTCACCAGAGTTGACTTCGCCACCTCAGACCAGGAGAAGTGTTAAAAACAAGCTAGATCTTCCTCAATCTTCTGTCACTTACATCATATCCTGTGGGCCGAAAATGCATTAAAGTTCAAAAAACTCTGGCGTCTTTTCCTTTTTATAAGTGGGATTGGCTGCAAAAGTCCAAACTTACTTTTTTTGGGTAAAAGGTTTACTCCACACATTTTATAACACATGGAACATTCATTTTACAGTCGTCTCATGTGTAGGGCATTATATTAACTCTCTTGTCTTTATTAAGGTTCCCCGGACATTTGTAATAAAAAGTGGTAACTTCAAGCATTTGCACCAACATTTATAATAAAGACATCCATACAACTTTAAATTACCCGCCGCATGCAAATTGACCTAAGTGTAAGATCACTCGTTAGGCAAAATCGAACGGTAGCGCATCTTCGCTATGAAATGCTCGCACTGCCGAAGTAACGCTATCGAAAAGTCGCCAGCGTTCAGCGCCCAGAGAGCAACTTTGCATATTAGTGAATTAGCATAGTGGTAGCCAATTTACGCCTGTCGATGTGGTGCGATGTGTGCGAAGCAACGTTTGCCCTTTAGTGAATGTGCCCCATTGTCTTTGCAGGTGAAACCCAAGGAGCTATCTCTTGTATGAACAGTGATACTTATGTCACTTTCATTTGGCTGGCCATATACCCCATCATGGATTCTTGTAATATGATTATAAAAGAAATAGGAGGTGATAATAATAGATAACAATTGGCTTTCCTAAGTCAGCTGTCATTAAGCTTAAAGGAGAAAGAAAGCTACTGAAGCAGTTTATTGCCAATAGATTGACCACTATAATACAAGCTATAACACTATATTTATTCTGTAGAATGCTTTACCATACCTGAATAAACAGCTCTAGAAGCTCTCTCTGTTTGTTTAGGATAGCAGCCGCCATTTTAGCTTGCTGTGACATCACTTCCTGTCTGTTTTTTTCCCCTGCTCACTCATAGCTCTGGGCTCAGATTACAGAGGGGGAAAGGGAGGGGGAGCAAACTGAGCATGCTCAAGCCCTTGTCCTGGAGGTTTTTGCTGAAAACAGGAAGTCTGATACAGAAGCCCATGAGTACACAATAGAAGGAAAGAAATGTGGTGTTTTTCTTTTGACAGAGGACTTTACTGGTTTATTTATATAGACCTTTCTGATAAAGCTTACTTAGTTTTAGCCTTTCCTTCTCCTTTAAGTGTCATGGAGGAGCTGTAGGCCTTGTGTCCAACATGTTATATTCTCTGACTGCAAACTGGGGGATCCAAGTTCATCCACATCACCATGGGATTGAGAGCGACACAAGGCAGAAAGATATCCATGGCTTCATCTGGATCTGTTTCCCAATACAGGAGCAGAACAGATGTTTGCGCTGAAGCCAAGGCACTGGACTGTAAAGCATTTTTCCCATGGAAATGGAGCAGGCCTCGGCCAATCTCTGAGCAGAAATAAGACAGCGTGATTGAAGAATGGATGAGAAAATTAGCACCGGGATAATTGCAATTACACATTTTCTCACATTTTATGCATTTATCCAAATGCATGCAAAGCCATGGGAGGTGGCAGCCCTATTCACCTGCAGTATTACCGGCTGATCAATCAGTACAATGATGGGAGTTCTGGGTCGAACCCCTTTTGCACATGCCACTTGCTATTCCCTTACCAACTGACTGGGCTTTGCATATTCATTTGCAGCCACAGAGGACATTAAAAACAAGCTCCCTGCTACTTGCCCCATACATAATGATGGTAGTACATGGGCAACAAAGAAATGCAACTATACCATATGTATATCCAGTCAGGGTCGCCCCAGATGGTCAAGGTATAGTAATGGGCCAATTTACAAATTTCCGCACTTTGCCACCTGCCGCAGAAGAATTAGCTGCGACCAAAGATGGGTGCAGAAAAATTGTCAGGCGTAAAAAAAAAATGTTGACGCGCATTGACTTTAATACATGAGGACAAAAGAGTTGTATGTGTAAAAACTATTGCGTGCATAAAAATCGTTGCATCAAAATAATTTTGACACCCATAGGCTTAAATGCATTTGGACAAAAAGTTGCGCGTGTAAAAATTGCTGCGCGTGTAAAAATTGAGCATCAGAATTATTTTGACGCCCATTCATTTAATACGTTTTTACGCCGTTTCGCAAATTTTTTTGGGACAGATTTGCTTCATCACTGTCAAGGAATCAAGAATTTTGCCCAAAATCTGATCATTTTTACAATGATTACTAAAGTAATTGCATATGAATGCAATAAAAACTTGCACCGCAATTTCTACAATGGTGCTGGAATTCTGGGAAAATATTGTATTGTGGGTAAAAAATAGCAAATAGTGTGGGAATTGTGCTCTTTGCTGAATGATTGTATCAGTAGAATCTATAAGTAGCGCAGAGGGGCACCATTTCTCTTAACAATCTGACAGATCCTGCTGCTGTCGCTCTATTCTTTACCTTCACCGAATGCTGGATTTATAACAGATGTTGCATGGGAAAAACACTTAATGGCAAAAAGGGATTCCAATTTGAAAATAAACACATAATGCATCTGGCTTATCTTGTTTAGGGATTACCTGCTAAATTCTCATTTATTTTCACCACCAGCCAAATATATATTTATTCAATCTGGAGAGCATAAGTTCAAAGTACTACTATAGTTTATATAAACAAGCTGCTGTGTAGCCATAGGGGCAGCCATTCAAGCACAGGATACACAGTAGATAACAGATAAGTACTACTATAGTTTATATAAACAAGCTGCTGTGTAGCCATAGGGGCAGCCATTCAAGCACAGGATACACAGTAGATAACAGATAATGTTATGTACTGTGTATCCTGTGCCTTTTCTTCTTTTTCAGCTTTGAATGGTTGCCCCGTGGCTACACAGCAGCTTGTTTATATAAACTATAGTAGTACTTATCTTTTATCTACTGTGTATCCTGTGCTTGAATGGCTGCCCCCATGGCTACACAGCAGCTTGTTTATATAAACTATAGTAGTACTTATCTTTTATCTACTGTGTATCCTGTGCTTGAATGGCTGCCCCCATGGCTACACAGCAGCTTGTTTATATAAACTATAGTAGTACTTATCTGTTATTTACTGTGTATCCTGTGCTTGAATGGCTGCCCCCATGGCTACACAGCAGCTTGTTTATATAAACTATAGTAGTACTTATGAGTCACTGTTCCTTTAATGCAAAAAAAAAAAATAAAGAATTTCCCACCCCTCTCCCTTTTTTTGAAGTCAGTTATTTACAAGTTCATATTAAAATATGTCCCCCAACTTGTTGAAAAGTAAGTTCTCTTATTTTTCATAACTGGGACCACTCTGGGGAAATCCCTGGTGATCCCTAACTTTGGCTCCAGGCAGGCAGAAGAGTGCAAAATCCTCATAGACAGGGCTGTCCTCTATCATTTTGTTTTTAAATAGAGGTGCGTGTATTCACACACAAATACCACCCCTGGGGCAGAGCAGAGATGAGCAGCACACTGACATTGACTTCACCAAAACATTCATCGTGACAAGCAGGAACCTCAGGGGTCCCCTGAAACAGCAATAACATCATGTCTCTTCCACTTATGCCCCTTTTCCAGCACATGTTCTGAATTTGGAGACAGAGCAGTTCACATTCACCAAATGAGGTTATAAGTTCAGAAATGAAGAATTTGAAGAATATCAAAACTTCCTCATCTATAACGTGCGTTCCTTGTAAAGACCGAAGCGGCAAAATGAATGTGCGCGGTACAGGCCTTGCTTTTATAAGTGTTTTTCTGGAATGAATCTATTTATTGAATAAGCACTGCCTCTACATTACAAAAAAGGGAAACAGGTATGGTATCCATTACCCAGAAAGCTCAGAATTACGGAAAGGCCACCTCCCACAGACTCCATTTTAACCAAATAATCCAAATATTTCCTTTTTCTGTGTAATAATAAAACAGTAGTTTGTACTTGATCCCAACTAAGATATAATTAATCCTTATTGGAGGCAAAACCAGCCTATTGGGTTTATTTAATGTTTATGTGATTTTCTAGTAGACTTAAAGCATGAAGGTCTAATTAAGGAAAGATCTGTTAGCTCTAGTTCTGGATAACAGGTCCTATAACTGTATAGACGTATTCCTTGTGTCCTGTATTTATTTTAAATTATCAAGAGTTTGGAGGTTGGGGGGGTCAATGTTTTCATGTGTTTGTTTGCTGGAAAACAATGATTTCAATTATGGGAAGCCATATAAATGGGTTGTTCACCTTTAAGTTAAATTTTAATATGTTATAAAATGGCCATTTCCAAACAACTTTAAAATTGGTCTTCATTATTTATTTTTATAGTTTTTTTAATTATTTGCCTTCTTCTTCTTCTGACTCTTTCCAGCTTCCAAATGAGGGTCACTGACCCCATCTAATAACAGAAGAATATATGTTGTGCCGTTACCTTCAAACCGATTGGCAGGACAATAGTGAGGCACATTTTTTGTGTTGCACCTCTGCCGTGGATGCTGCGGTGGTATCCAAAAAGTAAAAAGTTCACAAGAAAAGGCCAAAATGCAGGATTAACTGCTCAAACTTAAGGGGCATATTTATCAAAGGTCAAAGGTCGAAGTTAAAAAAACTTCGAACTTTGAATTCAAAAAGAATGGAGGTCGAAGTTTTTTTGGGGTCGAAGTGGGCCGAATAGTGTTAATGTCTGAAATAAAAATCAGTTTATAAAACTTTTCACACTCCACACTCATTTGGTCCTTTTGGATTCACTGTATTTAATTTCCTGATCCAATACATTTTTCTTTGTTGCAGCTTCAATTTCAAATCTCCTCCACTTGGGGGGTTTGCTACAACTTCAAAAACAAGTCACTTTAGTTGGTTTAAGTTATGATTCATAGCAGAAAACTGTCTTGCTACAGCTCTATCTGTGTAGGTGCCTTTCTGGAAATTTCGAATATATCCCTGGTGTTCTTTAACGCGTGTTTTAACTAGTGATGGGCGAATTTATTCGCCAGGCACAAATCTGCGGTGAATTCCTGTGATTCGCCGCTGGCGAATAAATTCGCAAAACCGCCGTGAAAATTCGCCAAGCAAAATGTAAAAAAAATGGATGCCGGCGTCAAAAACAGACGCCAGTGTCAAAAACGAGACATCAGCACCGTTTCGCTAATTTTTCGCACTTTTTTTTTTCGAATTTTTCGGTGAAGCGAATCGCCCCACTACAGGTATCTTCGAACTACAGGTATGGGATCAGTTATCCAGAAAATCCATTATCCAGAAAGTTCCAAATTACAGTAATACTATCTCCCATTGACTCCATTATAACCAAATAATGATTTCCATTTTCTGTGTAATAATAAAACAGTAGCTTGTACTTGATCCCAACTAACATATAATTAATCCTTATTGGAGAGAGAGAACAATCCTATGGGGCTAATTCCATGGAAATCCAAATTATGCAAAGATCACTTATCCAGAATAACCCAGGAATTCTGGATAGCAGGTCCCATACGTATTGATGAGCGAAATGACGACCATAAACTTCAGCACAGTTGGCAATTGTTTTGCCGTTTTCGCACATTTTTGGTGAATCGAAATGGGTCAGATTCATCCATCACTTCCCATACCTCTATATACAATTAAATAAAGGGAATAAATGATGTGCTTATTATTGCATTGATATTTATATTTTACACAGAGTCCCAACATTATTGGAAAAAAGGAGTCGTATTATATTATACGCATGTGTTTAGCCTCAAATGCAGACAATTATTAGGTACAGGGAAACCCAGGACACCATTATGCAGAAAGCTCTGAATTACATCTCCCATAGGCGCAAATTCACTAAGCGCCGAAGCGCTGAACGCTAGCGTTAATTCGCTAGCGTTTGGCATTTTCGGTACTTCAAATTCACCAACAAACGCTGGCGAAAATTCGCTAGTGTTACTTCGCACACTTACGCCAGGCGAATTTTCGCTAGCGATGTAACTACACAAATTCACTAACTTGCGCAGTGTACTGAACGCTACCTTTTACGCTAGACTTCCTTCGCCACCTCAGACCTGGCGAAGCGCAATAGAGTAGATAGGGATTGTTTCCAAAAAAGTCAAATTTTTTTCTAAGTCCCAAAAAACGCTGGCGTGTTTTGTACATGATGGGTGATAGGCTGAAAAAGATAGAAATTTTTTTTGGGGCTCCCCTCCTTCCCCCCTACATTTCCTGACTCATGGCAACTTACCTAGACAGTGGGCACATGTGTAGGGCAAAATAACATTTTTATTTGCTGATTTGAAGGTTTTCTAGGCATTTGTAGTGCTGATACGTGTTCCTCCATTGAAATTTGAATTTCGCGCCGTATGCAAATTAACCATCGCATCTTAGTGAATTTGCCCCTTAATGTTTACATGATTTTCTAGAAGACTAAGGGGCACATTTACTATTGGTCGAATATCGAGGGTTAATTGGTCGAATATCGAAGTCGAAAGATTTACCACATTTACTTCGATCGAACGATTCAAAGGATTTTCCTTCGATCTGAAATAGCTTAGAAAGCTTATAGGGAAGGTCCCCATAGGCTAACATTGATGCTCGGTAGGTTTTAATTGGCGAAGTAGGTAGTCGAAGTTTTTTTCAAAGAGACAGTACTTCAACTGTCGAATAGTCGAACGATTTTTAGTTTGAATCGTTCGATTCAAAGCCGTAGTCATAGTCGAAGGTCGAAGTAGCCAATTCGATGGTCGAAGTAGTTAAAAAAAAACTTCGAAATTCTACGTTTTTTTCATTCGTATCCTTCACTCGAGTTTAGTAAATGTGCCCCTAAATAAACCCAATAGGCTGGTTTTGCTTCCAATAAGGATTAATTATATCTAAGTTGGGATCAAGTACAAGGTACTGTTTTATTATTACACAGAAATAATTATTTCTTAAAAATTTGGATTAATTGAGTCAATGGGAGACAACCTTTTGTAATTTGGAGCTTTCTGGATAATGTTTCCTGATAACAGAAATTAAAAAATCCTTGCTGGAATCAAAACCAGCCTATTGGGTTTATTTAAGGTTTACATAATTTTCTAGTAGACAAAGTATGAAGATCTAAATTACAGAAAGATCTGTTATCCAGAAAACCCCAGGTCTCGAGCATTCTGGATAACAGGTCCAATACCTGTTCAAAGATAAATCTATGTTAATATCTTAGGGGGTTATTTATCAAAGTCTGAATTTATCACAATATTTTCTGCTACAAACTCCGATCAAATGCAGTCGGGTTTTTCTGCGCTTATTTATTATTACATTTTCCCTTCGATTTGCTGGAAAAAAATCAGATTTTCAAGATTTTTTTGGATTCTCCATCCGATTTTTCACCCGAAAACTCAGATCTTTGCCTGAAAACTGCGAAAAGCACGAAACACAGCGCACATAAAAAAAAATCATTGGGACTTCTCCCATTGCCTTATATGCAACCTCGACAGGACGAATTTGACCCGTTTCGTTTTGGCAAAAATTCGCCACCAGCGAAATGTCTTTTTATTTTGAGACACAACGCCATACAAGTCTATGGGCGTCATTTTTCGGGGAAACAAGGCAAAAAAATTCGCCCATCCCTAATTCTGATTTTTCCATCCTCAGGGTTTAATAAATTCCATAAAAATTTGAGATTTATTTAAAAGTCCAATTGTAGAAAAAAAAAAAAGTTTAGTAAATAATCTCCTAGGATTACATAAATGTGCAGGTTTCTTTTCGAAATACTTCTCTATTTGCAGTTGGAATAGGTTCCTTTAAACACCACTGATCCGACAGAAAGTAAAAGTTCCTGCGCGTTGGCTTTTCTTCTGCTTTTCAGGTTTTCCTGTATCAATAAACGGAGAAGTTCTCCCGAATAAACATTATCCTGGAAACTGCTTGTCTCGGTCTTGTTAGCGTTCACAGAACGTGTATTTACATGAGCTTAATTGTTTCCTTATCTGTTTCCGACTAGATTTAAGATTTACATTACATTAGGTCTATATCAGAAAAAGTGATTGTGTTACATCTGAGTAGTGATGGGCAAATTTGCAAATCGCAGCAATTCTTACGCTCGCGTTAAAGTAAATAGTGCGTCCGAATATTGTTGATGCGCAATGGTTTTAACACAATCGAATTTTCCGGCGTGTGTCCAAAAATTTTCTCATTCGCCCGACAATTTTCATGCCAGTTTTGCAAATTTATTCTCCACCGGCCAAACGCGGAAATTCGCCGCAAATTCTCATCTGGCGAATGTATTCGTCTATCACTACATATGAGCAATAGAATCTATCTCATAACATGAGAGCAGAAATGCTGGCCAAATGCAGCTCCAACACCAATCTTTATGAATTTACGTGCCTTCCTCTGCCAGCCTGCACCATCTGCTCCATATACTAGTCCTTGGCTTCATCCAAATGGCAACTGTTCAAAACTAAAGCCTATTATTCTCCTCACTGTACTTCCTACAATGAGCCTTTTTTATAGTATGTACAATAGCAATCTGGATTCTTTTATTGGTTTTTGAGTAATTGATCAATTTTTTGTTTTTGTTTCTAGGGCCTCACTTCTCTTTGCAACCAGGCAGGGACTTGAATAATAGACAAAAGGGGAAAAGTCGCAAAGAAAAAAATAATTCACAGAAATATGAACAAAAATTTGCAATTTGCAATGAAATATTCTTCCTTAGACTGTTATTGCACTGGGAATTGTAATTGCACATTGTGTGCTTTTAAGAAGCGCTTGAAGGTGGTGTAATCTTTTGACGCAAATATAACTTTTTCAGTAAGAAGTTGTTTTACATATAAAATTTGCAAACGTCTTTCCTCTGTCCGAAGGGGAAATACACACATTTTAAGGGGCAGATTTATCAATGGTCAAAGTGAAAATTCGAAGTATAAAAATTTGAATTTTCTAGCTATTTTTGTGTATTTAGACTAGGGAATAGTCCAAATTCAATTTGAATTTGAAAAAATCAAAAATATCAAAATTGATCATGTACTGTCTCTTTAAAAAATCGATGAACCATTCGCCGTCTAAAACCTGCTGAATTGCTGTTTTAGCCTATGGGGGACCTCCTTGAACCTATTTTGACGGACTTTGAAAAAATGTTTAAAAAAACTTTGAATTGAATTTGATCGAATGCGATGTTACTTAGATTTGAACAATTTAAATTCAAATGACTACAGTCTACTCACCCGCAGAAAAAACCTAGAATATTTTAATAAATTTCGGTTGGTCTTTTTTTATTCAGATTTCGAAGTTATGGGAGTTCAAAAAAACTCCCATTACTTCGAAATTCGACCCTTGACAAATCTGCCCCTAAGGGTAAAAAGAAATCTCAAAATGTTCAAGCTTTATTGAGCTCTGAGGCTGCCAAATATTAGAATCTGAAAAAATACTCCAGTTAAAACCTTTCAAAATCATGTAGAAGTCAATCGCAGATGGTCCCTTTTAACGATTGGAACATGTTTTTAACTTTCAGGATTCTCAATAATCTGAAAAATTTTAGTTTTTTGGGCAACTCTAAAAAGTTGTACATTTCGCATGTCAAATCGAAAAAGTTGAATGTTTTTTGCGAAATGAAAAAGTTGCACAATTCAAATTGTCTCATAATTTTGTTGCAACTTTTTATCACACCAATTTTTTCAAGAATAATTACTGTTAATTTAAGGGGATTCGGGTTTGGGAGTTGATTTTTTTTTATAGTGAGAAAAGGTCAAGTTTTAGTAAGTAGGCCTTAGAATGTACCCCTGCTCTTCTTTCTGATTGCTGGGTGTTTTTGTAGTATTTAAAAGGTAAAATAAATACTCCAGCTAAAACTTGTGAAAGTCATGTAAAAGTCAATGGCCAATGTCCCTTTTACAACTGGAAGATGTTTTTTGCCTTCATGATGTTCGAGGGTTTTGGCCTGTTTGATGCTGATTTTCATTTGAAAACTTGAAAAATTCGAGTTTTTCGGGCAACAATTAGAAACAATTGGACATAATGAATTGTCCCATTATTTGGTCAAGACTTTTCCCGCATGCACAATTTCTGTTTGGATTTTTTTTTAATAAACTAAGCCAAATCGGGGTTTGGAGTTAGGTTGAATTTTTAATTTTAAAATACAGGTATGGAATCCTTTATCCGGAAACCCTATTATCCAGAAAGACTTCTGAAAGGCCGGCTCCCATAGATTCCATTATAATCAAAAAATCCAAATTTGTAACAATGATTTCCTTTTTCTCTGTAATAATAAAACAGTAGCTTGTACTTGATCCAAACTAAGATATATAGATATAAGATATATTGGGATTTTTAAAATTTTCTAGTAGATTTAAGATATGAAGATCGAAATTACAGAAAGATCAGTTATCCAGAATACCCCAGGTCCAGAGCATTCTGGATAACAGGTCCCATACCTGTACTGAGAAATATTGGAGTTTTAATAAATAACCCCCTAAGGGCCCCCAAAAACATTTTGCCGACTATTGACTTCAATGCATTTTGCTCATTTCTTTTTGCATTTTGTAAATGTTTTTGCCAAAGCGATTTTTTAGCCATCTCCCATAGGTTCCATTTTAATCAAATAATTCACATTTTTAAGAATGATTCTTTTTCTCTGTAATAATAAAACAGTACCTTGTACTTGATCCAAACTAAGAAATATGTAATTATTATTAGAAACAAAGCAATCCTATTTTTTTATTTTTAAATTATTTTTATTAGATTAAAGATATGGTGATTAGTGATTGGCGAATTTCTCCCGTTTTGCTTCTCCAAAAAATTCGTGAATTTCCCCCAAAATTCGCGAAATGGCAAAAAATTTGCTAAAAATCGAGAAATTGGAAAGTTCATGAAAAAATCATGAACTTCAAAAGTTTTCACGAAAAAATCGTGAATGCGACATTGTTCCCTCGCTTCGTCAGTCAAATCCTTTCCTGTCAGTCTTCCAGATACACCCATTGGAATGGCTTTTTTGCCACCTGAACTCGTCTTCCCATTTTGCAACAGACTCATTGTTCCAAGCAGGCTGGACATCCTGGCACTAAAAAGACTTTCGAACCATTGAATTGACTCGTCTCGTGACCGACCATACCAAGCCAAGTCATTCCCGTCCCAGCTGTCTGCTTCAAACTTTACCCATTCCCTCTCGTCCTAGGACCCACTTAGCCATGGACTTTATCGTGAAGTTACCACCCTCAAAAGGGAACACCATTATTTGGGTGGTTATTGACCGCTTCAGCAAGATGGCACACTTTATTCCCCTTCGGAAACTCCCCTCTGCAGTGGAACTCTCCCAGCTCTTCATTCAATTTCTTTCCCATCTGCATGGCTTCCCAACGGAGATAGTCACTGACCGAGATTCCCTATTCATATCCCGGTTCTGGTGTTCTTTAACTCTGGCTATTGCACTCCTATTCTCCTCCGCATACCACCCCCAAACCAATGGGGCAGCAGAGCGGGTGAATCAAGCACTGGAACAATTCCTGAGAAATCATGTTTCCCTCTGTCAAGACCATTGGTCCGATATTCTCCCTTGGGTGGAATTTGCTCATAACAATGCATGTCATACATCCACCGGAAAATCACCCTTCCTGACGGTGTATGGACAACATCCTCAAGCGTTTCCTTAAGATTTCATCTTGTTGGATGTTCCTGCTGTGGACGACCAGGTGGCTCATATGTCTGCTATTTGGTCTGCCACCAAGGCCAACTTGGAGAAAAGTTATTTGACCCACAAGGAGTATACTGACCGTAGACGGAAATCCTCTCCCCAAATTAAGATAGGGACAAAGTGTGGCTTTCTGCAAGAAACCTTCATCTCAGGATTCGTTCTCCCAAGTTGGGCCAAAGATTTGTTGGACCTTTCCCCATCGTAGAAATCATTTATCCTGTGGCTGTCAGACTTCGATTTCCTCCTGGTGAAACCAGCAATCTCCAATTGATCACTCTCCTCTTCCTTCTGTCACGGGGGACGGTCAACAGGAGTTTGAAGTAGAGAAGATTTTGGACTCCAGATTTTCCATGGGGTCTTTGCAGGTCCTTATTAAATGGAAGGGCTTTGGTAATAAAGAATGCTCCTGGGAGAAACAGACTGATGTTCATGCACCTCGGTTGTTTCAAGATTTCTACAGACAATTTCCCCAGAAGCAGGGACATGGTGGCCCAGTGGCGCCCCTGGGAGAGGGGGTAGTGTCAGGAGCGTGGCGGAGCGCTCCTGCTCCCGACGGCTGGGAATCCAAGTTGGCATCACCCATGGTTTTGGTCGCTGGCGCATTGACAACAGCGCGCAAACACGTGATGCCACGATGCTGCGTTTTGGCATAAAATTCAAGATAAAAAAGGCCGCCCAGGACACCGGTTCAATGCCCGACTATAGAATTTGTTTCAAGCATTCCTGGATATTCCTAATTTCATGTTTATTGCATTCCTGGACTTTTGAACCTGCCTGAACCTTGACCTTGCTAATTATCTGTCTGCCTTCTGACCTACTGCCTGGAATTGACTACCCTTTGTTCTTGAACACTTGTCTGTACCGTGAACTTGGACTTTAACCAGAAGCTTCCTCCTAGGTGTGGACCGATAGACCCTCGTGACATAAGGAAAATGGCTTTCAGATAGTGATGGGCAAATTTATTCGCCAAGCGCAAATTCGCGGCAAATTTGCGCGATTCGCTGCCAGCGAATAAATTCGCAAAATGCCCGCGGAAATTCACCCAGAAAAATTCGCCGATGGCCTTTTTTTTGACGCCGACGCCCATTTTTTTTCGACCGTGGAGAAAATTTTATTTGATGCTGGCGTCAAAAAACGGGCACCAGCGTCAAATATGGGTGCCGGCGTCAAAAAAACAGGCACCGGCATCAAAAAAAACGGGCGCCGGCATCAAAAACGGGCCGGCGCCGTTTCGCAAATTCGACCATCACTACTTTCAGGGGGTCAATACATTTTGTTAACCTTCTAAATGGAATCACCTAGTGCACCAAAGTCCATATGAATAAGAAGTAGGGACTGTGCTATAAATTTGTAGGACTTTTGCAAGGAATTACTCTATCAGCCTTGAAACCCAGCCATAAATCATGGCAAAACCTTTGTTTTTTTGCCAGGAAGGAATTAAATGATGATATAATTGCCTTTAAATAAACTCTGTCATGCAAGCATGCAATGACTATAAAATCAAGTAAATCATTATTTCAGAGGCTATATTTTACAATATAACAACAGAGCTCAGGCATACATAAACATAGATACGTTGATGACAGTATGCCTCAGCTTCTTTGTCAACCTCCTTTCATTAATCATGAATTTACCATATAAACTCATTGTTTATGTGAGAAATGAACCAGTTATTAATGACCTTTGTGATGAATTTTTATCCCACCTGCTCTCATTCATGTTTGTCTAATTGTCAGCCATGAGCACTATTACTGTTCCTTCTGATTACTTTTACTCTCTGCGTGTTTAAAAAAGGAAGATCTAATGGATGGAGACTGGTTAGTTAAAAGGTTAGGATTCCCTGTAGATGAAACAATTGTAAATATATAGAATGTCTAGTTCATCCTGGGTCTAGAACATGCTTTATGTATACATTAATGATATATAGGCTTAGAGTTTGATGACAAAATATATCATGGTATATGGGCATGGACAGAGTGTTCTTATGTGGGTTATCCTGGGTGTCCTCTAATATTTGTTCTATAAATAAAGCCAAGAATTAGTTATCGATATATGCCTAACGCTGGCCATTCTTGGCTTGGCAAAAGCTACCCAACTGACCCCTTCAGATGGAGTTGGCAGCTTATCAAGCTGTGTATAGGGCTTTTCAATCTCCTACCCAACATATATATCCCAAATATCAGCCAGATTGAAAATCCTGTTGGACTGTTGATAGAATTTGTTGGACAGCGATTCTAGTCTGTTGATGGACAAAGGAAAAACAAACCCTTAATAAAAAAAAATCCCTACCCCCTACCCTACATAGACCCCCCTCCCTCCCCCCCCAGCAAATGCCCCTAACTCTTTACTTACCCCTCCGTGCAGATTCTGTCCAGTGGAGTTCAAGGGCGCCATCTTCTTCTCTTCGGTAATCTTCAGAATGAGACCGGCGAATCAGCACATGTGCAGTTGAACCGATTTTCTGTTACGCGACAATGTGCCGAAATTCACGAAAATTGCCTAATCGCCGGTCTCATCCTGAAGATTACCGAAGCGGCTTAAGATGGGGCCCGTGAACTCTGCTGGACAGAATCTGCATGGAGGGGTAATTAAAGAGTTAGGGGCATTTAGGCTGGGGAGAGCTAGGCTGGGGAGAGGGGGGTCTATGTAGGGTAGCATTTTTTTTATTAGGGGTTGTTTTTTCTTTAAGACCCTAGTTTGGTGACCTCTATAAACAAGTGGATCTTTAAGGGTCAGATTTATCAAAGGTCGAGGTGAATTTTCAAATGAAAAAAAAAATTAATTTCAAGCTATTTTTTGTATACTTCGACTAGGGAATAGTCCAATTTGATTTGAATTTGAAAAAAAATCGCACGCATGTACTGTCTCTTTAAAAATTCGACTTCGACCATTTGCCATATAAAACCTGCCTAATTGCTGTTTTAGCCTATGGGGGACCTCCTAGAAGCTATTTGGAGTCAATTGGTAGACTTTTTTGGGGGGAAATTTCCAAACAAATTCGCTATTACATCGATTCAAACTATTCGAATTCGGCCGAATACGGACCTATTCGACAAAAAAAAAAACTTCAACTTAATTTCGGTTGGCCTTTTTGAATTTTAATTTCAAAGTTTTTTCATTTCGAAATTCAACCCTTGATAAATATGCCCTTAGTGTATGCCCAAGTTTAAAGGGGTGGTTCACCCTTAAAGGAGAAGGAAAGCTACTAAAGCAGTTTATTGCTAATAGATTAGCCACAATAGTGCAAGCTAAAATACTATATTTATTCTGCAGAAGGCTTTACCATACTTGAGTTAACAGCTCTAGAAGCTCTCTGTTTGTTTAGGATAGCAGCTGCAATATTAGCTTGGTGTGACATCACTTCCTGCCTGAGTATCTCCCTGCTCACTTATAGCTCTTGGCTCAGATTACAGCAGAGATGGGAGGAGGGAGGGGGAAAAGGGATGAGGAGGGTTTACTTTGGGTTGTGGGATACTGAACGTTACAATTTTAGTCTTTCCTTCTCCTTTGAGTTAACTTTTAGTATGTTATAGAATGGACAATTCGAAGCATTTTCTACTTGGGGTGCCAAAAGTCAGGCAGCTCAAGTGATTCCATTTACTTACCTGACACCCCGGGGTTATTGCCGTGAGCACCACGGAGCTTTGTCTTCCGGCTTTTATCTTACTTATCGTACATGCACAGTAGAGTGAAAAGCCAAACTTTAAAAAGCCGGAAGAAGGAAGCCGATTGTTCTGTGGTGCTCGCAGGAATAATCCCGTCAGGTAAGTAGATACAATCACTTAGGGGTGCCTAACTTTTGGCACCACCAAATAAAAACACCTTTCCTTATCCTTTACGATGCGTTCCTTTGAAGCTTTCCTAATACTATTTATAATTACTAGTAGGGATGCACCAAATCCACTATTTTGGATTCAGCCCAACCACAGAATCTTTCGTAAAAGATGCGGCCGAATACTGAACCAAATCCTAATTTGCATATGCAAATTAGGGGTTGGAAGGGAAAACATTTTTTACTTAATTGTTTTGTGACAAAAAGTCATGCAATTTCCCTCCCGCCCCTAATTTGCATATGGTAATTAGGATTTGGATTTGGTTCGTCCCAGGCAGAAGGAATCGGACGAATCCGAATCCTGCTGAAAAAGGCAGAACCCTTGCCGAATCCTGACCCTAATCCTGGATCCGGTGCATCCCTAATTACTAGTGATGGGCAAATTTGTCCCATTTCGCTTCGGCGAAAAATTTGCAGATTTTGACGCCTGCATCAATTCTGACACAGCTGAGTAATTAGAACCACGGGCGAATAAATTCGGCAGACGCAAATTTAAACGTATTTGCCGGTGGTGAAATGAGGAAATTCACTCGCAAATTTGCATCTGCCGAATTTATTCACCCATCACTAGTGATGGGCGAATTTGCGCCGTTTCGCTTGGCCAAAAAATTCGCGAAACGGTGCTGGCGTCTCATTTTTGACGCCAGCGAATTTTTTCGGGCATTTCGCGAATTTATTCTTTGGCGGCAAATTTGCCACGAATTCGCGCCTGGCAAATAAATTCGCCCATCACTACCCATCACTAATAATTACTCATAATTTTTATAATGCTGACAGACCACAGAACTTTACAGAGATTATACATTATTCACATTAGTCCATGCCAAAGTGGGGCTTACAGTTTAATGCTTCTATATTCAGTTTTAGCAGGAGTACTTGGAGGAAACCCATACAAGCATGGTGACAACATAAAAACTTCTTGTACTGTCCTGCAGTTGGACCACAGAGATGCAAGGACGCAGTGTTAACCACTGAGCTGCCCAGCACAGTAAA
Organism: Xenopus petersii; assembly: GCA_038501925.1. Lineage (NCBI taxonomy): Eukaryota > Metazoa > Chordata > Amphibia > Anura > Pipidae > Xenopus > Xenopus petersii. Next base: position 131,212,507 of record CM076683.1, read on the forward strand.
AGATAGTGAGTAAATGGAGCTGCATAACTTATTACAAAGCCATTTTTTATGCACTTATGGTACTGTAAATGTGATCTTGAATGTTGCACGTTATATGCAAGTAGATCAGACACAATTACAGTACATTTAGGGGGTTATTTATTTTTCTAGAATTTTTCAGGATGTATTAAACTCCGATGGTGTTAAATGTCCAAATAAAAAAGTACATCAACTCAGACCTGCCGAGTTCACGTAGAAGTCAATGGCAGATGTCCTATTGATATCGTGATCTGCGATGGATTTCATTGAATGATCCAAAGACTTTGTGGTTTTGGGAATCAAATCCGAAAAAGTCGGAGGTTTCAGGCACCAAATCCGAAAAAGTCACAGTTTTTTCGGACAAACCCAAAAAACTCATAGGATTCAGATTTTTTAAACAATTTTATCGAGTTTTTTCTCGCACAAGAAATTTTCGGAAAGATTTATTGATAAATGGGGGGGGGGAGTTCATGTGGATTTGGTAGGAGTCGTTGCAGAAAATAGTGAGAACTTTTTGGATTTTGATAATCACGCTCCCAACTCTTTCTTCTTCTTACAATGAATAGATCCTGCTCTGTGCACCCATCTAATGAGCATTTGAAAACAGTGTACACAAGCCCATGACTTATTACATGTATCCTACAAACAATAACAACAACAGCAAAAAATATATAATATGCAGATATAATACCTTAGCTATTAATGGTCCCAGCAGAGTCAGCCAAGAAGATAACATGGGGACACATTTGGCCAAGCTGTTTATATTATAATATTGAAAGAAAGAAAGAAAGAAAGAAAGAAAGAAAGAAAGAAAGAAAGAAAGAAAGAAAGAAAGAAAGAAAGAAAGAAAGAAAGAAAGAAAGAATAGTTCTATTATATTCTTCAGTAGAGAGCTACAGTTATGGACATTAGATGGTGCTCTTTTATTATATACTGTACCACATGCCGGAGCCTAGGAGAGCAGTTAGGCAGCTCCCATTAATATGGATAAATGCTAATGTGCCTGGGATCATTACTATATATTTACAGGAAAGTAAATGTAATAGATTGTCTACTTATAATTTGGTATATTTCTCTTCTAATGAAACTGGGTGGTCGAAACAAATGTTTGTGTTAAGATAATGTTCTGCCACAATTCGGGTCAGTGAGAAGCGAATAAGGCATGCAGTGATGTGCATTTCAACATTCACTCTTTGTCCGTTGGCCCATTGAGGAGCCAATATCAGATTTTAATGAATAGACCCTTTACTGTACGTCTCCAAAAAATAGCTCATTCAGATCCGGGTGCTTAATGGAACGAATGCAAGAGGAGCATTCATGTTAATGAAACGTGCCCCAGTCAGATTGGCCTTACAAATGTAGCTTTAAATGAGCCCGGTTGCTTAGTGTAAGCTTGGACTCTCTGAAGTTTCATAATTTGGAATTAGTAGAGATGAAGAAGGTTATTGTCCTTTTTACCAGATGTGGCTGAATAATTCCCTCTTTGTTTAATAGATCCGTCTCTAAGAATTACACTCATGAACCAGCATAGTAGAAATTAAATATATTATAAAAAAAGACAGATTTTCCTTCCTACTATTCACTTTAACATAAATAGGTTACAAGCATATGCAGTTTAAAAATTATTTATTTGAAATAATGAACTTTAAGGGGGTTATTTATCAAAATCTGAATTTATCTCAATATTTTCTGCTACGTTTATTTATTATTACATTTTCCCGAAAATTTACTTTGCGGGAAAAAAAATCAGATTTTCACACATTTTTTGGACTTTTTCATCCGATTTTCACGATTTTTTCATAACTTTCACCCGAAAACTCTGAAAACTATTGCCATAAACCCAGCGCACATCAAAAAATCATTAGAACTTCTCCTATTGACTTATATGCAACCTCGACAGGTCTGAGATGCCAGATTTCCAGATTCAGACTTTTCCATCCTCGGGGTTTAATAAATTCCGAAATATTCACGATTTTTTAAAAGTCAGATGTTATAAAAAAAAAAATTTACATTTTTTGGGATTTTTGAATTCGGAGTTTAGTAAATAACCCCCTAAATGTGTAATAAAAATTAGCTTCACTATTATTTATCTACAGTATTGCCCCGCTATTTTTCTAATGAGAGTAATACAAGTTTTAGGATTATGGAGTATTGCTCCAACCATTGTCCAAAGCAAAAATCGAAAGTATTAAAAAAAAAAAAAAAAAAGATACTTTAGCTAGTTACAAAGTTCCTAGAATACAGGCTCCTGGGAGCCGGTTTATTTCTTCCAGATCACCTGAAGCTCATATCGCATGCCAACTTTATGTAAGATTTCAGCAAACCTGATTACTATGTTTAACTTTGGATCAGATCAATGAAATTAGGAAAACTCACAATGGTTGATTTAGTCTTTCTTTTTCTTTTTTCAGACAGCTGTTTCAAATCAGCCATTGGACGTGTGGGACTGAGGGATTTCTAACAAGAAAGTAGGTAATAATTACTAATAATCAGCAGTATGAATAGGGCACAACAAAATGTAAATTGAAGACATAATACAACTATAAATTTGAAGAAGGATCCTGTTGTTTTTCATGGTAATGTGTTTTATGGGAATTGGGAGGAAGGTTTTGTTTTAATAAGATAAGGTTAGATATTAAGCACAAGATTGATACTAGATACATTGTTAAACGTTAATATTATGGGGATGCCCTAGAAAACAGCTGACAGAATTGTATACTTAATAACTGATTTTAAATTCTAAATAGGGGGGTATACTGCATCAACAAAAGAAGAATGGTGGGATGGTTAAGTAGTGAGGTTAAGTAGTGATCCCCAGCCATTGGCTCATGAGCAACATGTTGCTCATCAACCCCTTGGATGTGGCCCCCAGTGGCCTCAGGTGCTTATTTTTGAATTCCTGCTTTGGAGGCAAGTTTTAATTGTATAAAAACCAGATATACTGCCAAACAGAGACTCGTGTAGGCTGCAAGTCCACATAGGGAAATTGCAGCCTTTATTTTGCACCTCCAGGAACATTTTTGATGATTGTGTTGTCCCTCAACTTTTTTAATATCTAAATGTTGCTCATAGATAAAAAAAGGTTGGAGACCCCTGAGCTAGAGGAATGGATATTGAGCCTTTGTTTGACACTTTAAAGGTATTAATGAGATATCTTACTGGAGTAAGATAAGTGGTGTTTCATAGATTGTAGTCATGCTGGTATTGCCAGTGGTGTCTCCTAGTTTCTACTTCATCTTCTTCAATGGCTGTAACGCAGGTATTTTTTGATAATTCAGTGTGCCTGAGTTGAAAACCTCTCAAAAATAATTTTTACCTGGACTCAATTGACATCCTCTCTCTCTTCACTGTCTTTTGTTATTGTATTCACTAGAAATGAAAGCAATGCCAGCAAGACTCACCCATGTCCCAGTAAACCCATCTCATAGCAAAGATTGATACTAGCGTGTTGGGAGTTGGACCCCACAGAGGGGAGTGGGATAGGCTGCACCTTTTGACCTGTAATGTGTCTCCTTATTCACTGTGACCTCAAAGTGGATTATAAAAGCACAGGATGGCTAAGAAAACTTACCGGGAAGGTTGCGGCCAGGTAGCTAGAGATAATAGCTATTACAGTATGACTGTACCACAAACTTGACCAACTAACCACCTATAAAAAAAATACCAACAGTTATATATTCCCCACCTACTACTTCCTGTAGTCAAAAACCTTAAAATAGAAGAAACAAATGTGACCACTCCAGATTTATCCACCGGAATTTCCCGTTGTCGCTTTCCCCTCTGCTGGTTGATCCACAGGGTCTTGGTGCATTTTGACTGGCTGTCCATTGCCATAGAATTTTTTTTCAAGCAAAGACAAAAAAGAGCTACACTCTAGAACACCCTGATTTATTGTTGTTTGTTTGCAAAGCCTACTACAGGAAGCCATTAACCTGACCCATTTCAGACTATGCCCTTAGACTACAAGCATAGCCCTAAACATGCCAGGTTAACGGCTTCCTGTAGTCGGCTTTGCAAACAAACTACAATAATTCAGTGTGTCCTAGAGTGTCGCTCCTTTTTATATTAGTTTGAAAAAAAATCATTCGAAATTATTGTATGCTGTAGTACTATTTATTTAGTTTGTAATTAGCTGAGAAACACATTGACATGACAATGTCACGACTGTCAACCCAAACACAAGGAAAGCAAAGCAGGAAGAACTTGGTCTCACAATGTTCTTTGCTAGTGATGGGCGAATAAATTCGCGAAACGCCCGCGAAAATTCGCCCAGAAAACGCACATTTTTTGCCGTTTAGCAAATTTCGGGGGAAATTTGCAAATTTTCCAGCGAACCGAAACTGCGCAAATTAGCCCATCACTATTCTTTGCACCTCAAATCTTTCCCTTGGCTACTCTGATGCCACCATGGATTAATATGTGGGTTTCCCTGGGCTGCCACATATCGAAGTGTGAGTGACGGTGAAAGAAAACACTAGGCACTGAAGTAGCCTTAACAGGATCCTACAGGCCAACATTAGGCAGCATTCTAGCAGTCTAGAGACAGGAAGTGAAATTGTGAGCTCAAGCCATGCAGTAAAGGGCTAATGGGGAACTGCATGCATTGGCTAAAGGTACAGCAAGAGCAGAATCAGGAACCGGACATGGGAATGAAAGGGAGTTTCAGAACTCTTTCTGTTGGACTGTGCTCAGTACAAGGAAACCCTACGCTATGCTGCTTCTCTCTCTCCCTATGCAAATCTATGACCAAGCTTGGGGGATGGGGGTTCCTTTGTATTCAGCTTAGTAGAAGAGAATACCTTTAGGATATCCTAACCTATTTGCATTGGGGCCGTGGAGCCAAATATTTGCAGTAGAGTTTAGGAGGTACTAATAAAAGTAATGGTTGTTTAAGACGTGAAATTGGAAGTAAAATAAGATGGTAAAAAAAACTGGGAGGCATGGCAGATGATTAGCATTGGGGCCATAGGGCCAAGGGTCCAGGAGGGTCTACTAACACTAATTTAGTAAAGCAGAAAATTGCAGGAATGAAATTCTGTCATAAGAAATATACAAAGATGTACAAAGAATAATGACCAATTTGATCTGCATGTGGTTAGTACAATAATCTGTAGTATCATTTAATTAAAGTTGAGTAACGCCATTGTGCACATATCAAACCACAGACAACGTGCAGCCTTCCAGCAACACCCAGGGCACGGGTAACCGGCACCTGCTCAACTGTCTTTAACCTTTCCCATGTCGGGGGTTCAGCAATCTCTGAACGCCGGCCAAGTTCTACGATGTTTAAATTCCTCTGTTCAAGGATCCTTCCTGTGGGTATCTTATTATTTACACATGGCAAATCAAATCATATTTCTATAAGTCAAATTTCAATATTGTAATAATATCTTACAAGAATTTTTTGTGAAGAAATATGATGTTATAAATAAATATTGATCTTCTCAATGCAGAAATACAATCCTCGGCGTTGTGCTAACATTTAGTTAAACTGCCTGTGGCATATTCCAAACAACTTGGGAGAAGGTAGAGGTTCATTTTTAGGATCTAGGGCAAAATACATCACGTTTGCTCCATCTGTAGTTGCACTACATGGCTCAGCAACAAGACCCTTCAGGGATTCCTTATATAATCTCACAAAACAAACCAATGTTTCAGTTAAAACCATTTTCACTTCCCTAAATGGAACTGATAAAATGGGTACTGGGATGATGAGGGTTTTCCCAAATTGCAGCATCCCACTTAATGTTATTGCCTGCATTAGAGATACTTTTATAGCACAATTTCCTGTCTACGATGGAAAGGTTAAATGCCCATGTGGACAATCTGTTCTTTATGAAAGAAGCTTGTAGAGATAGATTGAATGTATCCAATTATTTTCAATGATCAAAATACAAAATAAATGGAAAAAGGTGAAGACTATTAAATAAATATATATATATATATATATATATATATATATATATATATATTTATTTATTTATTTATTTATACATATAAGGAATAAAATAAAAGAACTTCTAAAATGTATATGTGTAGTTTTAGTTCAGTGGACATATTTCGTTCCTTTCTAATATAAGTTTCCTTCAAATTCTCAGAAACACTGAGCAAACCAATCAACGATGATCTTACTAAATGCCTGTAGGGGATGTGAGGAGTAAACTGCCCCACTGTGTAACCTATGCTCTGTTATAGGAATGTTTTCCTGTTATTTTCCTTTATTATCTATGATGTCTGTTTCATAAAAACGAGGTTGGGAATACTAAGAAAGCGACAAAGTTAATAACTCCACTCTTGCAAATAGACCTCATATATTAAAATTGATTTATTGACCAGTATGGTAATATACTCCCATGTGTCTCCTGAAAAGCTAAATTAAAGGTTCATAGTAGTTTTTATGTAACTAAGATGTTTTCTTACTCTGCCCACTGGTGCAATTTATAAAATGGACTATCTCTTGTTCAGGCTGATGAAGGGATAGAGGTTTTCTTAATCTTAATTCAGTATGATAAACCCTGCATGTAGGTGGCCAACTCAAGACTTGGTTCACTGGATCAAGATGATGAATGTTCTGCAACAGCCCAGGCACAGTTCTGATCTCAGTGCAACTGAGAATCTCTGGTTTTACTTTAGTATTGGAATATACATGTTTTTATTGACCAACCTGATCAACCTGACGCAACTCTGCCTGGAAGAATTGGCCAAAACGACTCCTGAACAGCTACTACCTACTTACTCCAAAACAGATCATGCATGGGGATTGAATAAACAAGCTCTGTATTTCCATTTTTAAATCGTTTATTCTTTCTAGCATAAAACAATAGCAACAATTTGAAATATATATATATATATATATATATATATATATATATATATATATATATATATATATATAAAAGATGGTAGCGCACTCCAGGGACTTGAATAGAAATGTAATTTATTTAAACATGGTACAAAATCGATGTTTCGGCTCCCCTCTAGAGCCTTTCTCAAGACAAACCACCATTATCATTACTCCCCTTAAATACCCCACATAAAAACCACTCCTCCCCATGTGCAAAGTTCCACCCATTCATTAAACACTTTCCCATTAACACTTTGCATACAATGTATCACAGAGAACAAAAAAATTTTTAAAATTAGTATTCGGCTAGACACTTGTCTTTATAACAAAAGGGCCACCTAAAGCCCTAACGTGTATTTAAAAAACAATTGAAAAAGCATTGCTCATTCAGGCCCTTGGGTGCCATAGTGTTTAATCTTCTAATCCAGTAGGTTTCGCGCTGTAAAAGCAATTGTGATCTATTACCACCTCTCCTAGGTTCAGGTACATGATCTATTCCAATATACTTAAAGGTAGGTAGTCTATGGCCTTTTTCTAGGAAATGCTTGGCCACCGGTTTAACTGACTTCCCATCTCTAAACGCCGTACTAATCACAGACCTATGTCCATCCATTCGAATTCTGAGAGTCATGTCTGTCTTACCAATATAGGCCAAGCCACATGGGCAAGTAATCATGTATATCACATGTGTAGTTGTACAACCTATATGGTGCTTGATCTTAATTTTTTGTCCCGTGTGTGGGTGACAAAATACTTCTCCTGGAGACATATATCTACATGAAATGCAGCTTGGACATCGAAAACTCCCCGGCTTCCCAGCTGAAAGCCAAGTGGACTGTTGTCACTGGTAACACTTAACCGGGTCCGTCGGGGATTGAAGTAACTGCAGCAGCACTCTGTTCTGTGATAAATTATATTTATTTGTGCATCGGCAACGTTTTGAGCTATACCAGCTCTTTATCAAGCCAAACAATGTGTATAACAAACGTGTATAAATAGGTGATTACTAAGTGATCCAGGGGAGTGGTTACCAATTAGTAACTCCTTCCCCTTAACGAGACTCATTTCCCAGCAGTCTCGGTTAAACATAGTAAAAAACTGTGCAAAATCTGTGTTTAAAATCCTTCTTGTGTTGCTCATAAAGCATCCATAAGTGATCAGAGTCCATAATGTGTCCATCCGTGATAAAAGTCCATGATCCATCAAGTGTTATAAATATTATATAAATTAGTGTAAAAGTTTTTGAAAAAATTTTGTTAAATTTCAGTGAGATCAATAAAACATGTGTGTCTATAGTGTAGTCCTTAATAACAAATATCATTTAAAAACATTCTTTCTTGGACTCACATATTACGTTCTGTTACTGGAATTCTGGATGTCAAACTTAACCGGGTCCGTCGCCACTAGCAAATCACGGAGATTTTGTCCCCTGGTATATGCCATTATTGGAGGGACAGATTTTAACCAAATCTTTATCCACTCTAATAATTGACCAATTGTCTCTTACTATCTGGCCTATTCGGCACGAGGAGGTATTGTATCTAGTAGCAAACTTCATCCTCGTATTGGATGACTCAACTCGTGATGTTTCAATTTTCATTTTAGCACGATGTAATGCTTTATGCAACACGTTAGCCTCATAACCTCGTGCTTTAAATTTATCCCACATTTCTTTAATCTGCATTTGACATTTACTTGGATTTGAGTTATTTCGCAAAACACGACAAAATTGTGAAACTGGTAATGACTGTTTTAAGGTGGGAGGGTGACAGCTCGACCTATGGAGGAGAGTATTGCGATCAGTACTTTTTCTAAACAAGGAATAATGTAGTTTATTTTGTTCACGCCAAACCTCAACATCCAGAAACTGGACTTTGTGCTCGTCACACGTGGCAGTGAACCTAATCGGAGTTTGCAAATTATTAAGATACTGAAGCATCTCCCCAAAGGACGACATGTCACCATCCCACACCACAAAGACATCATCGATAAATCTTTTGTAACAAATAAGCCGCTTACCAAATTTCACGCGGATGTTAACGCTCTCATAATGATGCATATATAAGTTGGCGTATGCAGGGGCCATCGAAGCCCCCATCGCCGTCCCTGTCTTCTGCAAATAGAAATGTTTTTCAAAGCGGAAATAATTCAATTTCAGGCATAACTCTAAGAGTGATAATACAAACTGTATTGGTGGACCAATAAACTCATTGTATTGTTCTAAGGCCAGTCTTACCGCTTCAAGTCCTTCTAAGTGGGGGATACACGTATATAAACTTGCCACATCTATAGTGGCTACACAAATCCTCCTCTGGACAGGTAGTTCCAACCCCTTAATGCATTCCAGAAAATGGGGGGTATCCCTAAGGTATGACCATGTATCCTGGACCACTGGTTGCAACAGTCGATCCAGATACATTCCCAATGGATGTAGCAAGCTATCTCTAGCTGACACTATGGGCCTACCTGGAGGGGGGTTTAAGCCCCACACACGAACAAAAAATTAAGATCAAGCACCATATAGGTTGTACAACTACACATGTGATATACATGATTACTTGCCCATGTGGCTTGGCCTATATTGGTAAGACAGACATGACTCTCAGAATTCGAATGGATGGACATAGGTCTGTGATTAGTACGACGTTTAGAGATGGGAAGTCAGTTAAACCGGTGGCCAAGCATTTCCTAGAAAAAGGCCATAGACTACCTACCTTTAAGTATATTGGAATAGATCATGTACCTGAACCTAGTAGAGGTGGTAATAGATCACAATTGCTTTTACAGCGCGAAACCTACTGGATTAGAAGATTAAACACTATGGCACCCAAGGGCCTGAATGAGCAATGCTTTTTCAATTGTTTTTTAAATACACGTTAGGGCTTTAGGTGGCCCTTTTGTTATAAAGACAAGTGTCTAGCCGAATACTAATTTTAAAAAAATTTTTGTTCTCTGTGATACATTGTATGCAAAGTGTTAATGGGAAAGTGTTTAATGAATGGGTGGAACTTTGCACATGGGGAGGAGTGGTTTTTATGTGGGGTATTTAAGGGGAGTAATGATAATGGTGGTTTGTCTTGAGAAAGGCTCTAGAGGGGAGCCGAAACGTAGATTTTGTACCATGTTTAAATAAATTACATTTCTATTCAAGTCCCTGGAGTGCGCTACCATCTTTTTCTATATTTATCTGGATCCCAGGAGCGGCACCCGGGCGGACCATCGAAGGGTTAACGAAGTGAGTGCGGATCTGTTTGGCTGATGATATATATATATATATATATATATATATATATATATATATATATATATATATATATATAGCCATCAAGGGTAACTAGCAGTATCCCAGCATAATACAGGTATGGGATCTGTTATCCAGAATGAGCCGAATTCCTGTGTTTCGCCGCCGGCGAATAAATTTGCAAATCTCCAGCGGAAATTCGTTTTTTTCGTGAAAAGGTTCGAATTGCTCAATTTTGCGTGAAAACGTCAGAATTTCCCTAATTTTTCGTGAAAACGTCTAAATTTCACTAATTGTTCGTGAAAACGTCAGAATTTCACAATTTTTTTGTGAACTTTCCGCTTTCAAGTTTTTTTGTGAATTTTTTGCCGTTTTGCGAATTTTGCATGAAATTTGCAAATTTTTATGGGGAAGCGAAACAGGAGAGATTCGCCCATCATTATTGGATATCACAGGAAATGCCCTTTAATTGAATACAATAATGGAACTTCACAGAACTACACAAATGAGTAGTAGTGGTGGTATTGCAACCTATGAAAATGTTTACTCCTCCAGCAGTACAGGTGAAACATATATGGTGATGGAGGTATCAAAAGATTCCCCAAGTGAAATAACTACAGGTATGGGACCTGTTTAGTGATGGGCGAATTTATTCGCCAGGCACGAATTTGTGTCAAATTTCCGACTTTCACCACTGGCAAATAAAAGTTTTTGACACCGGCGACAATTTCTGACACCCATTGACGTGTCAGATGTCGCCACATCAGAATTGTTGCCGGCGTCAATTTTGATGCCTGCAAATTGACACCGTCGTCAAAATTTTAGTTTTGCGAATTCTTTGTAGCTTCGCGAATTTCGCAAACTGAAACGGAAACGGGGTTTTCCGGATAATGAATGTTTCTGTAATTTGGATCTTCATGATTTAAGTCTACTACAAAATCATGTAAACATTAAATAAACCCAATAGGCTGATTTTGCTTCAATAAGGATCAATTATATCTTAGTTTGGATCAAGTAGAAGCTACTGTTTTATTATTACACAGAAAAAGGAAATCATTTTTAAAAATTTGGATTATTTGGATAAAATAAAGTCTATGGGAGACAGCCATTCTGTAATTTGGAACTTTCTGGATAAAGGGTTTCCGGATAACGGATCCCATACCTTTACAATAATTTGATTTTTTGGGAGGGAAATTATGTATTTTAATAATAAGAAATACTTTCCCTTATCCAACCTTCAAAGGTTAAGTATTGCAAGAGAAAAGGAAATATAAAAAACAAATAGTATATGAATGGTGCTGTTTCATTGCATAATGGTATAGAGCGTCAAAAGCTCCCCTGGGGTAATTGTTTGGTTTTTCAATTGAATTTTGTTTTCTGTCTATTTGGTACTGTAAATAAATTTTTAAAATGTTTTCTTTTTCCCTCTGAGATTTCTATGGTTACATTTTATTAGACAACTGTACAGTGGTGCTTTCATGGGTGGAGATTCATTTCAATATGTCCCATGTAAGGTGGGACTTGATGGCCTAGTATCATCTAGTAGAATGTCCTCTTGGCCTTCATCATTTTTCCGTCTGTAACCCAGATGCACCATTTAATAAAATCAGTTTCTATAATAATAATATTGATTTCCCTACCCCCATGTCTGCTCTGGGAGCCATAGAGGTAGCAACTCAGGACCTACAACTGCTCCTCTTTAGGAGCCCGATATGCTGACGGCCCAAGGCAGCTGCCCTCCCGGCACAAACAAGCTGACCAATATACAACAAAAAAATAGTCCAACTTACAAAAATGCCTGACAATGTTTTCAGCAATTACGTTGATCTCAGAGGAGCAAATCCAACATTTGTTTATCTGATGTACCCAATTTTTTTTTGGTTTTATCAAGAAAAATCAATGTAAACTTTTTTTTTGTCATGCACATTCAACCAGCTGGTTCTGTAGTAGTAACCCACATAAAAAGCAGATGATAAATATACACACAGCCTTTGTAATGCTTCCTAAACGATTTGCCTTCAACTCTGGTGTCTGTGAATTGCTCTTCTGAGCTCTCATTATCTGCTCAACGCCTTCTGTCTGCTCCCAGCACACTTCCTGAACATCTAATCTGGGCTCCAGACAAGGGCGAGTTATTTGCTTTACGTCACCTCCTATTATCCACCTCCTACTGATCCTCTTTGCTCGCCTTGTCCTTTATGAGTCTGGAACACTTCTGGTGCAAGTAGTGAATATGTAAGAGATGTCATAGTTTCTTTAAAGAGCATATAGAGCATCACTTCAACTCCATGCAACTCCTCATAAAAGCCTTTGTGCTAAATTCTGAGAATAAGTTGCGACCATAACAACTGAGAAACAGTTAAAATCCAGATATGCCCACATGGCGATATGTTGGCACAGTTACAAACAGACAAATTAGCAGCCTCCAGTGTGAAATTGTGAACAATAACATTTTTTCTTCTGCTGTTCCAGTGTGTTAGGGTTTTTGTCAGCTTTAAATGAAATAACTGAAATTCAGACATCACGGAGCCATTCCAGTCTCAAATTATCAATTCTTTGCTCTGCTACAACAGAAAGAGAAAAGGACAAGGCCGTGATGTGTGTATGTTGTGGCATGTATTTGAGTACCATTGGAACAAGATGTTAATCAGAATACTTTTTGAATATTGACTTTAATTCTTACAGTATGTAAAATCAAGTGATAACTCTGTGCTGCAAACTAATTATATGCTGGGCGGAGCAGGGAGAAGTATGAAATATAGCAGGATAACATTATGGAACTGACTTACATGTAGGACAATGGCACCTTTAACTTGAAAACACAACTTTTTTCTTCCCCTTATTCCTCCAGAATCGAGCACATGAACCTGCACTTTCTCTATGAATAAACCCATAGCTTTGTTCAGTTTTCTTACCCATTTCAAGGGTTGACTGTTAATTTGGTTGCAAATAGTGATGGGTGAATCTGTGCCGTTTACCACAAAAAATTCAAGAAATGCATTGAAGTCAATCGGCGTCAAAATAATTTTGACGAGCGTCAATTTTTATGCGCGCACCAATTTTGGTGCAGCATATTTTCCACTGGCGAATTGTCGCCTCAGTTTCACGCATTCATTTGCTTGCAGCGAAATGAGAAAAATTGCCACAAATTCGTGTTTGACAAATTTATTCGCACATCACTAGTGGCAAATGAGTCCTGTTCTTACTGTCTTCCCTATTGTGAATAGAAGAGCAGACAAAAAGTCTTTGTTATGAATGGACAAAATTGTTATAAGCACAAGTTGCAGGTGAGTAGCTACGCGTGGTATATATATTGCTCCAAAATCTGGTTGGTCCTTTCTGCTCGCCCATTTGTTTGAGGATAAAAGCAACTCAATATTAAATCTATGAGAAAGAGCCCTTGTGATAACTCACCCTGGTGGGGTTCTCGGGGGTCGGTGGGGACACCCACCACACTCCAGACGGGGACTTACTTCTTTTATAGGCGCATGTGACGCTGACGTCATGACGACATTGCGCAATGGTGCCAAATTCAAATATTTAAAGGGGACTTGTGTGATATTTTCATTGCCCATTATAGGTTCCATTTTAGTGAGGTCTTGGGTGCTATTTTTGCCTGATCTGTGATATATCTGATTCCTGTTGTGACCCCTGCCTGTTTCTGACCATCCTGACTTCTGCAATCCTGACCCTGTCTGGTAACCATCTATTCTATATCTGCATCCCTCCTGATTGATCTCCTGTTTTGACCCTTGCCTGTCTGACTCCACTTGTACTCTGCCTGCCCTGACCCGGCCTGATTTGACTACGCTTTATGCCTACGCCTTGTTCTGTGACCTTCTGCCCAAAAGACTTTTGCTTTACCTTCGTGCCCCTTTGCTCGTCCAGAACTCTTCGCTTGGCACCTCTCTTAATAAGACCTGGTGGCATCCAATTAGCCAAGGGCTCCTCCCGAGATGAAAGGCGGCTGTTAAAGGTGGAAGCAAGAGCCGAGAACATGGTGCTTAGCATTGGTTCTGGATTTAGGGTGCCGACAGTGACTGCCCTCTAAACTTTAGAAGTAAACTTCTTGGAGAGGAGAAAATGCTATTCATTCATTGAGCCAATGAGGTATGGGGCCGATGAGCCAATGAGGTATGGGGCCAATGAGGTGGCAGCCCCGATGGGCACCATACACCCCAGTCCAATGCTGAAGGGGTACATTTTTCCTTATATAATAACCTGGAGAACAATAGCACATAAATCATTCCTAATATATAAGAATGAAGAATAGTTGTGTTCATTCCTATTTTCCCTGCTAAAACTAAAATAGATGAGAGATTGGAAAGTGCACTTTAAAGGATTAGATTTAATGCCTGTTTGTCCCTGATACTTTCCCTATCTCATTAACACTTGTTTCCTGTCTGGTCGGTATTTGAGCAACAAGAAATAGTCCTGCTCAAATAGAGCTCCCCCCAACATTTGGCCTTTAGCTTGTGTTTATATTAGCACAGAGATACCACGCTTTTCCAACATGATAACCTTTCTATCAAAGTTGAATGATTTTTGTTCTTTTTGTTGGAAAACATCCTATTTTCTTCCAAGGGGCACAATAACAAGATATGTACCATCTTATCCAAAAATACACATATGGCTCCACTCCCCCTGATAACTGCAGCTGAGGGGAATAACCATAAAATGTGTCCTGCTAAATCAAAAATCTGAATTTTTTCATAAAGTTAACCCTTTCCCTGAAATACACACAATCACAACCAAGCATGCTAACTATTCACTCAATCCAACTCTCCCCAAACACTTCTACAGCCAATCACAAACACCTACTCTTAGCTGCCCTCACCTCCTCATCCTCACACTGCTGATAAGCTTCCCCTGGAACCAAGCGAAACAACCAGTTCCTGCATCTAACATGGCCTGAATATTGACTTAACTTTGCTGCCAGCCCTTGACCTTGCTTTGAAAATGTTGTAAGGACTCTTTTACCATGGTGGTGCAAGATGGCAAGTACAAAAAACTGATTTAAAGGCACTTAAATTGGAAGTTCTGTGGCACATCAACCTCCTTCTTCTGGTGTCTTTTAACCTGTGGCACTTAATCTTTCTGTAGATGCATAAATACAAGTACAAGGCTTCTTTGTATCTATGGGCCAGGCTTTGCACCAGTCACCTTTGGCCCTTAGGGCCCAACACAGTGTTATAACTATGACTGACCCTCAAAAAACACTTTTGGGGGCCCAGCACTCACCAAACACCCTTACCCCACGCTTGAAAACTCTTTTGTTCTTCTATAATGATGCATAATCAGGTGGGTAAATCTCTCCCCTTCTGCCTGCATAGTCATTGTCAGGCTTGCTCCTGTCTCCATGTTGCGTCTTAGTGTTCCTTTTGACGCATGCACACGTGCAAAATGGAGTGTGGATAAGCAACTATTAAAATGCAAGGATGTTTTTGACGCACATACAAAGGCGTCAGGCATTACATAAGTGACGGAGATCTGAACCCCCTTTTGGCACACATTTTTCTTTCAATTTAAAGGATGCTGAAAGCTTGGTTCATTGTCTGGTTGTCTTGGTTGTTTCCAGAAGCCTATGCAGAGAAAATAACCTCCAATATGCTCTTATTCAAGGATGCACGTACAATTGATGGCCACAGTCCAATCCAATATTGAAGAAAATTGGCGTACGGCACCTTATTTTAATATAATAAAATGCCTTTATTTAGTCCACATGGAGGGACCTGGATAACAACAAATTCTCAGGCTGCAATCGGCTTATTATCAAGATCTCTCACTTAGCTTCTTTATAGTAGATCCTTTTGGCCACAGTGAAAGTTGTGTTGAAAATAGACAAAAGTCCATCAAGTTAAAGCCCTCCAAATGAAAACCAACGACACATACCTACACTCACCCACTGAAACAATATTTACTAATATCTATATTAATTGTATTTTAGTATCACTATAGCAGTCTATAATGTCCTCTAATGTACTTGTAAAGTCTAATCATGTCCCCTCACAAGCGCCTTTTTTCCAGAGAAAACAACCCCAACCTTGACAGTCTCCCCTCATAATTTAACTCTTCCCTCCCTCTAACCAGTTCAGTTGCACTTAGTCTCTGCACTCTCTCCAGCTCATTTATATCCCTCTTAAGGACTGGAGTCCAAAACTGCCCCCATACTCCAGATGAGGCCTCACCAGGGACCTATAAAGAGACATAATTATGTTTTCATCCCTTGAGTTAATGCCCTTTTTTATACAAGACAGAACTTTATTTGCTTTAGTAGCCACAGAATGACACTGCCCAGAATTAGACAACTTGTTATCTACAAAAACCCCTAGATCCTTCTCATTTAAGGAAACTCCCAACACACTGCCATTTAGTGTATAACTTGCATTTATATTATTTCTACTACATCAATATTGAACTTTATTTTCCAGTTTGTTGCTCAGTTATGTGAAGGCCGATGAGGGCCATTAAGGCTCATAGAAATACATTATGTAATTAAATGGATACTAACTTACTCCTGAGGGATCTTAGATTGAACACTTTGCTGATGAAGGTACTGATATTAATCACGAGCAATCTTTTTTACAGTGCTGGTTAAATGAATATGCCTGCCCCATATGTAGACAGTTTGAGGTCAGCTTTGAGGTCAAGATTCACTGCATTAACTTGACCCCATGAAAAGTAAATTCAGCCCAATCTCTAATGACCTTAAATAATGAGCAATAAATATGTCTCAGTGTAGAAAATAGTTGTAATATATCCACTGAGATATCCAACTGTCATTTTTGATGTCAGGAAGTCATTTATTTCCCCAGCAATGAGGAAGAATTTGACGTTTTCCTGCTTAAGGGGGTGGGGAGTTTTGTCTTCCTCTAGGTCAACATTAAAAGGATCAAGGAAAGGCTTAACCTTCCTTACTATGTAAGTATGTAAAATAGTCAGATGAGCTTCTCAATAAACAATTGTACAGGAACTTGCTTCTAAAAAAAACCTTTTTGGAAGGAAAAACTTTGAAGTGCACAGGTGAACCCAAACTTGACCCTGTGAAAAGTAAAATTAGTCCAGTCTCTAATGACCTTAAATAATGAGCAATCTCAGTGCAGAAATTAGTTGTAATGTATCCACTGAGATACTGTATCCAACTGTCATTTTTGGTGTCAGGAAGTAATTTATTTCCCCAGCAATCAGGAAGAATTTGTTGTTTTCCTGCTTAAGGGGTGGGAGCTTTGTCTTCCTCTAGGTCAACATTAAAAGGAAAGGCTGAACTTATGTTCTATTTAACCTTCCTTGCTATGTAAGTATGTAGAATAGTCAGGTTAGCTTCTCAATGAACAGTTGTACATCTTAAAAAAAGCCCTTTTTGGAAGGAAAACCTTTGAAGTGCACAGGTGAGCCTAAATTGCACAAAAACACATTCACAGCTAGAAAAATATATCAATACAGGAAATATCAACACTGCATATATTTAGCCCTTTCCTCCTTCCTATTTTTGGTTTCCATTATCACAAAAAAAAGGTTTGTTTTTGGTGTAAGCTAAGTTTTACTTATTAACACGTTGAAATATAATTATGGGAATTTCATAACGACTTTACAAGAGCACAACTTCCTCTGCCATGTAGGGAACTTTATAGAAAGGCAGAATACACGCAATTAAAATTAATTTCTCACAGGTGGGGGGAAAGCACTGGCAGTTTATGAATCTCTTTGATAGTAATAGATTCATTTTGTACTTACAAACTCTATTCAGAAACTCCACGCCTGGGATAAAATTAGATTTGCTAATGAAGGCCTGTCTTGAATAAACGCATGAATGTTTCTTGTTCATACTTTTCTGATCAAAGAATCATTACCATAACTGTCAAAACCTGGGGAATATTTGCATTTCTGTTGGGAAATGTTCTATAAAGGGACTGCGCTTTTTAAGTAGGAACACAAATACCGCTTGTAATTAAATAGAAAGTGGCAGAAGGGGATTTGGTGGGAATGGTTTCGCTGCGGGTGGCAGCTCGGTTTGAGTTTACGAGAGATGAAAATATATGATGTAAGGGTATGTGATTTTTTAATGAAACATAATGAGGGTTAAAAGTTCTATACTGTTCCGCTCTAATGTCAGAGAGTATGACTACTTTTGGGGATTGATCTCAGGGTACCTGATATTTATGGTACTATGAAATGATGAAGAGATGATACACTCATATGAAAGAAAATGGGTAACATGGGTAACCGGGGTTCCTCTACCATCAGGTAAAGTGAGAATCTTGTTTCAGGTGACAACACTCTGCATGTTACTGAAAGTGGTATAAAAACTGTACCTGGTAACTTTAAGAACTGAAATTCCAGTAATAAGTCCAGAAAGTCAGCTCTTCTAGTCCAGGGCGTGCAATTGCTCACTCTAAACTAGTGTTGTCATCCTCCTTGACTCACTTTGATGGCAAATGTCTTAATATGATGGCGGCCATTACGATGACCGTCTCAGGGTGGAAAGGGGCCCAGAATCGGACCTTGGATGTAACCTGACGATTTGGCTCCTTCAGTAGACAGGGTTGGACTGGGGTGTGGACTGGGCTGCTACCAATGTGTAAAAGAAAACGGATCCGCACACACACCGATTAGTGCAGTCGGGGATTATCCCCTTTTATTCAGCCACCAAACATCAAAGTTTCGGGGGGGAAACACCCACCCTTCATCATCATCCTGATGAAGGGTAGGTGTTTCCCCCCCTGAAACGTTGATGTTTGGTGGCTGAATAAAAGGGGATAATCCCCGACTGCACTAATCCCCCTGCACTAATCGGTGTGTGTGCGGATCCGTTTTCTTTTACACATTGGTTGCTAAGGGGCCCGGCCGGGTCAACGGAAGGAACGCACCACCAGCTTGCAGGAGTGGTGAACTACAGGCGGGCGGTAGGAGAATTACATTGTAATCAAGACTGGGCTGCTACCCCAGGGGTCCCCAGCCGCTTGGCCACCAATAGCCATTTCACACCCCCCCCACGTGCACCTTATACTTAAAGGGATACTGTCATGGGAACATTTTTATTTCAAAATGCATCAGTTAATAGTGTTGCTCCGGCAGAATTCTGCACTGAAATCCGCTTCTCAAAAAATTTTGAAATCTGACATGGGGCTAGACATATTGTCAGTTTCCCAGCTGCCCGCCAGTCATGTGAATTGTGCTCTGATAAACTTCAGTCACTCTTTACTGCTGTACTGCAAGTTGGAGTGATATCACCTCATAATTTAAGATATTATATTTGTTACAATATATAGAAAAAATTTTGGTCAAGACCATCAAAAATCAAACATCTGATGACGAATAGTGATTGGCAAATAAATTCGGCAGGCTAAAATTTGTGGCAAATTTCCACGTTTCGCCGCCGGTGAATACGTTTGCAAAACTGCAGAGAAAATCTGCCTGCAAAAATCCGCGTGTATCAAAAATTTGGGAGCGCATAAAATTTTTTGCGCATCAAAATTATTCAGACGCCCATTGACTTTAATGCATTTGGACAAAATAGGCACGCATATAAAAATTGTTGCGGGCGCCAAAATTGACGCGCGTCAACATTATTTTTATTAATAATGATATCGAGTAGATCTCTCATAGAAGCTGATTACTTCATTCTGATGCAGAATACACTGGTTCTGATCTGCCATATGATATAAAACTGGATTAGTTACTAATCAGCTTTGCAGTGAATCAGCAGAAAAGAAGATGGGGAGCTACTGGGGCATTCTTGGAGACACAGACCTTTACTGCTAAAGAGATATGGTTGCCTTGGGCTGGTACAGAAACTTAAAATATAATAAGCAGTCATTTTTGACCACATCCCCAAGTGGCATATTGAGGAAATTTATAGAATTGCTTGTGTCTAGACATGCTCCTGCACTTCTACATTATTGACAATGCGTCTGTCCTGCTTTTTTTGGTGAACACTGGTAAACTCTGAAACTATCCCACCTGTCCTCAGCATGTTGTGTCTATATTTTTGTGCCCAGTTAATCAGATAGAAACACAAGACAAGTGCCACAAGTGCAAACGCTTGGCACTTCACCTTGCAAGGGGTACCAATCAGGGACAGGCACTTGTCTAGACTGCCCCTTAGGTTGGCAACTGATGTGATGAAGACTTAGATCGTAAGAAACTAATTGTAATTCAGCTTTTGTTAATGATAACAGCAATTTGCAGGATTCAAATAATAGCTTGATACTAATTGGAGAAATGTTTACACAAAATTCAGTGCCAAAAACAATGTAGACTTTGGCACGTCTCAGCTTTTCTTGTGGAGTATCTCTATACCAATTGTTTTTCACAAATGTATAAATAGGACCCTTAATGCGACCATACACAAACCAACCAGGTATCCTATCTGCCTGCCTGGCTCATGAGACAGAGTGCCATATGGTAAGGCCACCTTCCTATTGTTCTAATCATTTGTACAGAGGGCACAAACATAATTGTTGGGTTCGTGGGGCACCATACACCTACCAACAATTGCACAATATTCTTTGACTTGTATGGCCACATTGACATTTAGGGGGTTATTTATTAAAGTCCAAATGCAAATAACTTGACAAATTTGAGTTTTTTTACTATAAAATCCAAATGTTTAGAGCGGGAAAAAAATAAAGTTTTTCGAGATTTATTATACCCCGAGGATGGATTTTGTACTATAATCTGAAAATGTTGGACTTTTCCACCAATTTCACAACCAATTTGTACTTTTCGGGAGTCATATTCGAAAAAATTCATATTTTTCATTCATATTTTTCACGTGACAATTCAAAAAGTCACTGTTTTTCCCAGTTTTTTTAATGTTTTTTTTTTTAATGATAAATAAGGGTAAATCGTGGATTCTAATTTGGTGGGACTTTTTTTTATTTAAAACATGAGAAACATTTGGACTTTGATAAATTACCCCTTCGATTTTTTAATACACTTAGGGGCAGATTTACTATGGGTCGAATATCGAGGGTTAATTAACCCAAAAATTCGAAGTTTTTTTACTTCGAATCCTTCACTTGAATTTAGTGAATCGGCCCCTTAATTTCATTTTGTTGCTAGTACTCAATGCAAACAACGGAGACTTAGTGGGAGGTGGTTTGTTTGTCCAACAGATAAAAGATATCTGCCGCAAGGAAACAGATAAACAAATACAATGATATCAAATAAACACTCATTGTTTAAAGAAAATATTTTTTCAAGAAACTGTTGATTCAAGTGAATAATTGAATCATTTTGATTATTTGTATGTTCCCGTCCTTCTAAGCCTGGCCCTGAAAATGTGTGGCCCAGACAATAAACAGCGAATAGCGTTGCAGCTGCTTCTGAATGAAAGCTTTCCAGCCGAACCCTGTCACATGACCTCATTTTAATGATTAATCAAATCAGAGACACCAAGATGAATTCATTCTGTCCCCTGCTTTGTTATTGAGCCTCAGACATCGCACATTGAAACATGAAATAATTACGTATGAACATATCGACCAGAGGCAGCGGCAACGCATCAGCGAGTGAGGTCTCTTATCTGGAACGCATTTTAAGCAAATGTTTAATGACTGTAAGCCCCGGCTTATGGTGAATGTCAGAGTAAAAAGACTCCACATGTTACTGAGAGTAAGCCTGGGGATCCGGAATATGGCCATACTGTATTTATATAATATATGTATTTATATAAAAATGCCAGATGACTCCCTCGTAAGGGATGGAAGAGTTTTAACTTTGGGTTTGATGTCGTAGCCAGTGAATATGATTGGGATGGGACATCTTGATGGGATTCCAAATCTGCAGCAGGAATCGCTGAAAACTACAACTCCCAGCAGCAAGAGATGTGTTGCAATGACATCTATTTCTCAGTGGCATTGGTACAGAAGAGTGAGGAACACTCTGGATATACCTTTCTCTATCTGTAATGTAACAAATCAGGACAAATAGGAGTTCCTTTAGGGGCAGAGCAATAAAAAGTGCAGATCTTGCTCAAGTATTAGTGAAAGAGACTTCAATTAGATGCTGATTATAGAGGGCATGGGCATACAAAGTCCCTCAAAGCAAGACACTTTCCTCTTAATTCATTTAAAGCAATTGATTGGGATGTCAAGCCCAACATGTTTCATGGTCAGCTAGCCTTATATCCTGCACCCCATGATACTCAGAACTGTGAGTCAGGGGGCAGGGGCGGTAGGTGTCCCTTGCACAGTAGACCTGCAGTCCCAAATGTTAAAAAAACCTGTTACACACTATGGGGCAAATTCACTAAGATTCGTAGTTGCGCCAGGAGTAACTTCGCCGCACTTCGCCACACTTCGACAGGCGTAGTTTCGCTAGCGCTCCGCAAATTCACTCTAATCCGAAGTTGCACTCAGGGGTAGCGTAAGGTTGCGAAGTTGCGCTAGCGATGGTTAATTTGCATACAGCTCCAAATTCAAATTTCAATGGAGGAATATGTAGCAGCACTACAAATGCCTGGGAAACCTTCAAAACATCAAATAAAATTTTTATTTTGCCCTACACATGTGCCCACTGTATAGTTAAGTTGCCATGAGTTAGGAAATGTAGGGGGGAAGGAGGGGAGCCCCAAAAAAATGTTCAATCTTTTTCAGCCTATCACCCATAATATAGAAAAAAACGCCAGCGTTTTTTGGGACTTAGAAAAAATTTGAACTTGAAGCAATCCCTATCTACTCTATTGAGCTTCGCCTGGTCTGAGGTGGCGAAAGGAAGTCTAGCGTAAAAGGTAGCGTTCAGTACAATGCGCGCGTTAGCGAATTTGTGTAGTTACGTCCGTTGCACAAATTCGCCAGGCGTACGGGTGTGAAGTTACGCTAGTGAAATTACGCTAGCGTCCATTAGTGAATTTGCGAAGTAACGAAAATGGCCAACGCTAGCGAATTGACGCTAGCGTTAGGCGCTTTGACACTTAGTGAATTTGCCCCTATATATATATCCTTTCTACTTATGGTTACATCTTTTTCCCAAATGAGCCCCTATGATGCTGTATGGTGCCAGGGCTTTCTGTCCTACCATAAGGTAACTTTTAAATAATACAAAAATACAATCACATGAGCTTTTTGATGGAACCCCCCTATTTCAGTGGGTGGCAGCATATTAATACCCTGTAAGTGTCCAGATAAATATCATTTCAGGGCTCCTTTTAGGTGGAACCCCCCCAATCTTGTACAGTGTGGTAGCAGGTAGTGATGTATAGATGGTTGCCATGCTGCTGACAATGGTAATTTGGTGATGAGAATAAAAGGTCCTTTAATATTCAGTGCTGTGTCTGCACCCTGGTACTACAAAGAAAATGTGGAATGGTCCATCAAGAAACTTATGAGCTAAATCACCATGATACTCAGTGAAACCGATTTGATTTATAATTTGCAAATTATAATAATAAGCAATATAGTCTACAAAAGAGGTTTCCTAACTGGGGGTCTGGCCACCTTGCAGGCACCAAGCATGGTGTAACACACGAGATGGGCTTGACCAAATGTCTTTGTTTTTCTGGTGAAGGCTAGTAAAAAAAAAACAAACTAGCATCCCAAACAGTCTTTTGTGCATCCTCCCAATTTTAAAGAGTGTTATCCTAATAGCAATACTGTACTTGTCCTGAGCCCAGATAAAGCAATTTACCTACATGTGTGTGGGAACTAAGGTTAAATCCCCTACTGGCTTGGAAAATCTCCTACTGGTATATCTCTCTAAAAGAAGTCCTGGTAAGTGGGAGGGACAGTTCCCTATTGGACCAGGTGGGTGGTGACCACTTCCTGTGGTCTCCTTCTCTTTGGCTTCCACAAACTGAGGAAGGTAGATGTCTGTTGAAGAGTTAGAGACCAAAGCCCTAGTGGATGTGAGCCCTGATTGAAGGGGAGGAACAGGGCTCCGTGAATTAGGCTTGTAGATAGTGCTTGGTGAGCTCCTGATATAATACCACTTTAGGAGTGTAAGTCAGACAGGTTGAGCTAGACAGAGCAGTTCTGAGCTCCAATATAGGAGCGATAGATTGGCGGTATCTCTCCCAGGTGATTCTCCCTTTTAGTGTAGGGATCATATTGGATAGGGCACCAGGTGGGAGGATTCAGGTCACAGAGGTGAAGTAAAATTCTGCCAAGTCTGCGATTGTGTATTGCTCTGACCACTTACCTCAACTCCATCTGTCGTACTACATGAGTACTTTGAATACTATCTCTGATGCTTTATTTACCAGTAGGTCCTTCCAGCTGACTCAAAGTCATCCATTCCAATTAGATGAAAGGAGGTTCCAGCTAAATATTGGGAAGGGGTTTGTTACAGTGAGAGCTGTGAAGATGTGGAATTGTCTCCCTGAATCAGTGGTACAGGCTGATACATTAGATAGGTATAAGAAGGGGTTGGATGGTGTTTAGCAGGTGAGGGAATACAGGGATATGGGAGATAGCTCATAGTACAAGTTGATCCAGGGACTGGTCCCATTGAATTTTTTTCCCCCTCTGAGACAAATTGAAGAGGCTTAAAATGTTTTTTTTTGCATTCCTCTGGATCAACTGGCAGTTAGGCAGGTTATATAATAAAACAATATATTGCTTACAATTTGCAATTAGTTAAAAATGTCAGTCCCTTAGGCTATTTCTTGCTGATCACTTCACAGTCCCTCAAATGTAGTCAAAAGAAATCCAAACAAATATATATATTTACAAAGAAATATATATAGGGTGATCAGCGCCTGTGGCAACAGGAATTAAAAAAACCAGCATAGCGTAATACGTTCAATTAAATGGGATGTCACCCTGTGTTCTAAATAGCTTATTAACAAATGTGCTCCCCTCTTGGGCAACTATTAGTTTAGAAATAGAAAACGTTCCAGGGGTAAGTATACAAAAGTGAAAGTATTTTCCTGTGCAGCAATTAATAATGTGTTCCGAGATCGAAGCACCTCCACCCCTTAGGCAAATTGCCTACTTACAAACCACTCCTGTGGCGTTGTGCATGTAACAGATTCCCTCCTCGATCTTTCCTTCAAATTGACACTCTCTACAGGCTCCAAAACAGGGATAGAGGTCGAAGATAGTGTAAAAACATTTTATTAAAAATATAATTAAAATCAGCAGTAAATGCACTCACATTTAACCTCCTTAGGGTGTTCGCATTTAGTCCGATACAAATGGTTGCAATAGTCCCAGGGGATGGTCCTGCCGGCTCAGTTTAGACCTCCTCGTGGTACTTCTCATGGACCAATGTGTGCTCACCCTTGCCTTGCAATAGTGTGTGTGGGGGGGTTACCTTTTTTAGCTCTGATGTATGTGTGGTCTTTTAACTGTGGTGTGGAGTAGGTGGGATCTGGGGTGGGGCCCCTGAACATGTTGTTGTATGAGGCCCCGTGATTTCTAATGGCGGCCCTGTTGGAATGTCATCAGACCGGACCTACCATACTTATAGCAATGTCCCTCATCTGTATATGGTTCTGGTATGTTTCAGTTAATATTTGTACCAATTATCAATGTCATTAATATCAACATAATATTTACCTACTGTAAAATGCCAACATGACTAATAACTATGAGCAATGCATTATAGTATTTTTTATTTATTTCTGACAATGTATTTTGGAATTTTGGCGTAAGGGAAGGTACAATTCCCCCTTCTGTGGTTTCACAGCCAATCTTTTCTACATTTAGGGGCAAATTCACCTAGGGTCGAATATCGAGGGTTAATTAACCCTCGATATTCGACTGCCGAATTAAAATCCTTCGACTTTGAATATCGAAGTCGAAGGACCTTCCCCATAGGCTAACATTGGCCTCGGTAGGTTTTAGGTGGCGAACTAGGGGGTCGAAGTTTTTTTCAAAGAGACAGTACAAATGGTCGAATAGTCGAACGATTTTTAGTTTGAATCGTTTGATTCGAAGTTGAAGGTCGAAGTGGCCCATTCGATGGTCGAAGTAGCCAAAAAAACACTTCGAAATTCCATTCGTTTCCATTATTTTCACTGGTAGTGAAGTTTATGCGTATTTACGCATAAGGGTTTTAGTGTAAAGAGTCTAATTGCAACAAGTCACCAACAGAGGGAGCAGGGGGTTCCCCAGGCAAGATTTGTGGGAGGGCCCAGAAAAGTATGACAGAATTCGGGTGTGGCTGTCTATGGCTGATGCAAAGCAATTGCAGCAGCAAGTCGAGGGTTTGAGGACACCGGAGGCAGCAGGAAACAGCGAGAAGCAGGAAGGCCACCAGGTGAGAGAATTATCAGGGCAGCTAGAATAGGGGCCATTTTTGTAATTGCTCAGCCTAGGGATGTGAGTAAGAAAGCAAACAGTTGGCAAGGGCAGCACATGCCCCACCAAGTTAGGGCCCAAGTGTGTAGTTCAGGGTACAGTGAGAACCCAGGTGTGCCTCAAGCTGATGTCTGAGAGGTTGTCCTGAGGGACCCAAGAAGCAACTGGGAAGGCTGATTCTGTTGGGCTAAGCCCTGTGATTAACGTTTGTCTGAGTCTCCCAGAGGAAAGGTACTGGAGGATGAAGGTGGAAAGGGCTGAAGGAACAGTGGGAAGGACAAAGTGTGGAGATGCATTAGCCTGTGTGGTGGGATTTAATATCTGCTGCCCTGTGTGTGAAGACTGTGATCAGTTTGCTGTAAATGCCTGTACAAAGTTCTGGAATAAAAGTTCTGTTTGTTGCAACTCCCAGCATCCTGGTTAGTGTGGGTAATGGTAATTAAGAGGGAATTACTGCCTACAAGCATCCACCCTAGGATTCAAAAACTTCCACTGCTCTCTGTTTTTGCTTTTTAGCCATACTTTAAAGAATATCATGTTGTGAACCTACGTATATGCAGGTATTAGCAACTCATAGGGGTTGATTTATTCATTTAGTAGATTGAATGTTGCCATGATTCAGGGCTATAAATTGTGATCAACGTATTTTTCTTTGCCGTCATCACTAGACTTTTTTGGAAATTCATTTTTTTGTTCATATTATTTTTTCCCTGCTTTGTAAAACAAGAATATCATCAGGTTTTAAGTGTATTTTTTTACCAATAGAAAGAAAAAAACCGGTGGCAGAAAAAAAATTATTTACTTTGTAATTACATTATGTTTAATTCCCACAGTGGCTGATTTATGCACTTTTGTTCCTAGTGTTTAACTGTGATTAGTGTAATTTACGATAAAAAAATACATTTGTAATAAAAACATTTCTGCAATTATGTTTTTTTCCCTGGGTTGTCATTTTTTTCCAGTGATTTCCAAAACCTGTATTTCAGCTAGTTTTAGGTGGCGAGAAATGTATTTTTTTTTACGAATTTGTTTAGAAAAATCACAATTTAGAAAAAAATGCTATCAGAAAATCAACATGATTATGGAAAAAAAAGTTACCATCAATTTTTTTGTTTATGAGAATCAACAAAATGTAAGTAGTGATGGGTGAATAAAATCGCCTGGCTCTAATTCGTGTGGAAAATTTGCTGGGGTCAATTTCCGGTTTTCCAGATTTTGCGTGAAAATTTCAGATTTTGTGTGAAAATGTCAGATTTTCAAGATTTTACGGGGACTTTCCAATCTCACGATTTTTCCATGAATTTTTCTTCGTTTCACTGATTTTGTACATTTTGCTGGAAATTCGCAAATTTTTCGCCAAAGTGAAACGGGAGCAATTCGCCTATCACTAAATGTAAGGGCTAACATGACTAAATCAGCTGGCCAGAGTCAAAATTTTTAATACATGTATAAAACTCCTGTAACTAAATATGAGCGAATCTGTCCCATTTTGCTTCTCTGAAAAATTCACAAAGCCGCTGGAAAATTCGCGAATCTGCTAAAAAATTTGCGAAACGCATTGAAGTCAATGGACGTCAATTTTTTTTTTATGTGCGTCAATTTTTTTATGCATTAAAGTCAACGCCCGTTTTTCTTGTGGCAACTTTTTTGTCTTGGCGACTTTTTGTCTCAGCGACTTTTTTGACAGAATGCATATTAAAGTCAATGGTCGTTTTTTTCTTATAACAACTTTTTTGTCTCTGCAAAAACAATTTTCTCTTGCCGACTTCTTTGTCGCGGTCAACATTTTCCACTGTGGATTTTTGCAGCAGTTTTGTGTAAATGGGAAATGCAGAATTTTACCTCGAATCCATGCCTGGCGAAAAAAAATCGCTCATCACTACTTCGATTAAATATTTCTGAATATTACAAATTACTATTTCAGTATAATTCAACATGTTCTAACTGAATGGGCCAATGGACAAGGTCCTAATTGGCTATTTATGTGACAGATGTGCTGGATTGTGATTGGTTTTAATTCCGGGAGGGTTTATTTGAGTAAATATTTGGAGACATGTGTCCCATTTGGGATTGGCAATGACTAAAGTAAGCATGAAACGCGTTAGGCTCCATGTGGGGTTGTTTTGATGTTTTAATATGATGGAATTAAAACCCTTTTAACTAAAGAGCATACTTATAGAATTTTTTTTGTGAATAATTCAACATGTTGCCTAGCGACAGAGAACATTATTAGTACCTCTGTGTAGCCATGTGAATTTGTTTTTAGTGGATACAACCTTGCTGCACATTAGCATTATACATCTGTCAATGCAATTTTCATGTTATCTTTAGGATTTCACGCCTGGAGTTCTTGCAGCATGATGCAAAGTAAAAGTGATACTTGGTTTTCATGAGGTCATTCCAGTAAAACAACATATTTCCTCTCCGCTGGGAGTTCTTACACAGCCATTTTCCTTAGGTCAAGGGTCCCCTTTAAATGCGTCTGTCAGGCATTTACCTCCCTATACATAAACATGGTTGATTATGGAATTTTATTATTTTTTTTCATTTTTTGTTCCATGAAATTCCTTGGAAAGATGGAAAGAAATATAACACTTGTTTCCATTGGGATAAAGTATTTGGGGAATATTATTCATAACAATGCAAATTTTGTGAGTATCTAGGGAAAGGCAGATGTAATATTTCTCAGTTCGCAAAGAATAAGCAAAATATGATATTCCACTCCAGGGTCCCCAGCGTGACATTTATGGGTTTTCACGTAAGATGAATATTCCTCTGTTGATTCCATTAGTAACCAGAATATTTCTTTTTAAGATCATATTTGGTGCCAAAAGTCAAGTAGTCTTCACAGCTTTTCCGGATATTTATAAAGGTACAATTTAAACGTTATCAATGTAATTATTTTTATTAGACATCGTCTATCTGTGCAAATTGACAAAATTCACACTGGACGGCACAATGGATAACATAGGAGAAATTCAGGAATGAGTGGGATGAAGTGGAGGAATTGCATCTCTTGTACTGTCTGAATGATGGACAGGAGACTTTGGGGGAAATTTACTAAAGTATAGGGGGGTTTGTGGATGCACACCTGAGGCCAATTTCAAAAAGTATAAAGCCCTGTCTAAATAATTCAAGTAAATATGCCAGTGCATGTAATTTTAAAACAGGGTTTTTTTGTTACAAAGTTATGATCATAATATTGATAAGCCACCATACCACGTCAAGGTAAAACCCCACATGGTGGTCCCTAACTTATTTATCTTTAGTCATAGTAAAAAAAGATACATTACCTCTAGAGGTTACCTCTAGAGGTAATGTATCTTTTTTTACTATGACTAAAGATAAATAAGTTAGGGACCACCATGTGGGGTTTTACCTTGACGTGGTATGGTGGCTTATCAATATTATGATCATAACTTTGTAACAAAAAAACCCTGTTTTAAAATTACATGCACTGGCATATTTACTTGAATTATTTAGACAGGGCTTTATACTTTTTGAAATTGGCCTCAGGTGTGCATCCACAAACCCCCCTATATTTGGAAATTTACTAAAGGGCAAATAATCGCCTTGGAAGGCTCTGCCACACTTTGCGTAACTTCGTCAGACGTTAAAAGGCATGTAAAGGCAAAAAAATAAAAATCCCATTTTTACTTTCTTTAATGAAAAAGAAACCTATCTCCAATATACTTTAATTAAAAAATGTGTACCGTTTTTATAAGAAACCTGACTGTATTCAGTGAAAAAAAAAAGACAAAAAAATGTTTACTGCTTCTAAATACTTATAAGGAGCATAGAAAGAAAAAGATGTTGAACCAGAGTTCATAGGTTAACTAGGCCTTAGGTTAGGTTTGGATTCATCACAATCATACTTATGAACAGCAGGGGGAGCCCCCGCTTACTTCCCAGCCATGCAGAACTCAAGCAGCTTTGTTTATGATGATCCCTAAGCAGCCCAGACCACACTGAGCATGTGCACAGTCTTAGTCTTGCAAAGATGTAAAACAAAGTTACAAGATGGTGACCCCCTGTAGCCAACTGTGAAAGCATAAATCATTTGTTTTATTAGGCTTGTGGTGCAGTAAGTTCATGTTTATATTTAGTATACAAAATACAGACTTTACATGTCCTTTAATTCCCAGCGCATACACTTATTTATCAAAAATGTGTAGTTATGTCTCAGCAGCCGAATGCTGGCGAAGTTTCGCTAGTTAACATTTGTCTAAGCAAACTTTCGCTAGCGTTATTTTCTATACATCAAAACCTCGTTAACACACTTATTATTAGGTCAATTTGAATAGGGCGGTACAAAAAGGTCATATATATGTCTTTATTAGTGATGTTAGGGAAATTGCTTGAAGTGGCCACAAAATAAAGACAAAGAGATCCTCTAATGCCATGTGCCCTCCCTAAAACATATGTGGCATGACCCTCAAAATGGTTAAAAAAATATAACATTCATTTTTAACAGTTACAACTTTTAAACACAATTTCACTTTATAATATGAAAAAACGCCAATGTTCTGTCTGTTTTTTTATGACTTTTTGACATACAGGATACAATGGCTGACATGAGATTGAGGAGAATGTAGCTTCACCTTATTAGTTCACCAGGTATTACCTGAAATTGATGAATTTGCGGAGTAACGATCGTTTGCCTGAGCAAAAATTCACCTGTCGACAGGGCACTAAACTTTGTTAGCAATTGTCCTCTACGCCTTTTAGTATGTTGTTAATCACGTATAAGGCACAAAATTAGTGATACAAACATTTTGGGACAGGTTAATTAAAAATCAATGTTGTCTTTTTTTCCCCATGATTTGAAAAAGTGCTACAGAACAGTGTATCTTTATTTTTTGTAATTCTGGTTTTTCCCATTTGAAAATTGTTTTCTCACATGGTTAAAAACACAAGAAAATATGCTCATTGACTCTAGTCTAATGTATTTGACTCACGAAAAAATGCCTATTGACTCTAATGCATTTGGTGCAATAAAGAACGCACATTGACTCTAATTTAAAAATTGGCAAAAATTCTGCAACATTTTTACAAATTGTTATGCACTATTGTAAATTTTTTAGCAAAACAAAACAGGTCAGTTTCCTTCTTATCATTAATTATTATTACACATTGTTTTCAAGAAATATTCAAACTTTTTCTTTTAATGATAAATTGCAGAAATATAGCAGGCAATGTGTTTTGTATCTCCCATTAGATATATTAAGGGGCCGATTCACGAAGGGTCGAATATCGAGGGTTAATTAACCCTCGATATTCGACTAGGAACTAAAACCGTTCGACTTCGAATATCGAAGTCGAACGATTTTGCACAAATCCTGCGATCGATCGATCGAAGGATTTTTCATTCGATCGAACGATTAAATCCTTTGAATCGAACGATTCGAAGGATTTTAATCCAACGATCGAAGGAAAATCCTTCGATCAAAAAATCCCAGGCAAGCCTATGGGGACCTTCCCCATAGGCTAACATTGACTTCGGTAGCTTTTAGCTGCCGAAGTAGGGGGTCGAAGTTTTTCTTAAAGAGACAGTACTTCGACTATCGAATGGTCGAATAGTCGAACGATTTTTAGTTCGAATCGTTCGATTTTCGTAGTCGAAGGTCGAAGTAGACTATTCGATGGTCGAAGTAGCCCAAAAAAACTTCGAAATTCGATTTTTTTTTAATTCGAACCCTTCACTCGAATTTAGTGAATCGGCCCCTTAATATTTCATGCGAAAAAACAGGCATGGCTTTGCAGGGATTGATATACTGTAAGGCAGTGATCCCCAACCAGTAGCTCGTGAGCAACATTTTTCTCTCCAAACCCTTGGATGTTGCCCCAAAGCAGGAGCTTATTTTTCAATTCCAGGCTTGAGAGGCAAGTTTTGGTTGTATAAAAAACAGGTGTACTGCCAAACAGAGCCTCAATGTAGGTTGACAATCCAAATGGGGGCTACTAAATGGCCAATCACTGCCCTTATTTGGCACCCCACAAACAACTTTCATGTTTGTGTCGTTCCCCAACTACTTTTACTTCTGAATGTTGCTAATGGGTTCTAAAGGTTGGGGATCCCTGCTGTAAGGTATTGAAGTGTCATTTCAATTTCAAATTACAAATGTTATTGTTGTGTGTTACGTTTTTTTTTTTGGTGTTTAGAATTGTATTTTTTGGCCTGCACTCTTATAATTATATGCCAGGGGCAAGTTGGAATTGAGGATTTTTGCTTTATTCCCCCGTAAACATATGGACAAAAAACAAAAGCAACCTGATGCACTTTTTACTTTTATATCAAAATTATAAAAAAAAACTTACTTTATTCAGTCAACATTCAGACACCACAGAGCGGTGTCTTCCTCAGGACAAAAGTAGAAGGTGTATTTTGTAATTTTAATATATATCTATAAAAGTTCCGAGTGCTTTTGTTTATTTTTTTTACATATTTTTGGTTTTCAGATAATATTTTGAGAATGAGATTTGTATAAAGACAAAGTCTGGTTCAGTGGCATTGGTAACTTTGTTTTTTCAAGGACTCAGCAGAAACATCTGGGCAGGGGCAATTCATTTGGCTAAACAGAACAAGAAGTAGTAGTGAAACTGTTCGCATGACACAAGGAAGTGACCTAAATTTCTCAAGGCAAGTTAGTGCAAGTAAGTGGAAAATTGCATGACCCATTAAGTGATTGCACAGTTTCCATGTCAACATAACATGGAATTTACAGCTTAAAATGCCAGCGAGAAGACATGCTTGGAGTGAATGGACATTGATGATGTCAAGACTGGCTGTAAAATGTAATTTGGCAACACTGCCAGTAACTGGGTTTCTCATAACAGCTTTGGTTTCTATGTAGGAAACACAGAAAGAAATCATCAGTGCTTAGTCTAACCCCGGAGTTGACCAGCTGCAGTAGGAATGATAAAGAGCAGGTATTAGTGCACAAAAAGAAGGAGAAAGAATGCCAGTGCACGGGGGGGCGCCGCCAATGAGGCGAGTTAAGAAACTCGCCTCAGGCGGCAACGCCGGAGAGGTTTCCAGGGGCGGCAAAAAGCGGCTCCTGGTAACTTTAAGAGCCGAATTTCTGTTTTTTAAAAAGGAAATTCGGCTTTACTATTGTGAGAGAGCGCAATTGTGCTCTCCACATTCGTTTTCCTGCCTCCTCTCCCGACAGGTAAGCCGGAGAGGGGGGGTGGCATTGCAGGAGCCACCTCAGGCGGCACATACATTAGAATCGACGCTGCTAGTGCACAGTTACAATTAACAATTATTTTTGTAAAAATAATTGTTACAAAAAATGAGTGGTAAGTAGCACACTTTGGCCAAAATATGTAATCCTACATGCCACCTCAAGGCTCCTCATTATACGTCACTCCTGCCCATGTACCTTGAGGGACCTTGATGGGTCATGTTAGCTTACAGATTTTGGCCAAAAATATCATCTTTCTTCTTCTTTAGTTCAGTTCAGGGGCCAGTTTATCAAAGGCTAATTCCAAAAGGCTTGCTTGATCTCAACTAAAAAATATTTTCATTCCATAGATTCCATAGATAGATATTTGTACATTTTTCTCGTTTGTTTTTCATCAAAAACATTTTGGTGCTCAAAGTTGCAAGATGTATTCAGACCAGCAGATCAACATTCATCTCAAAGGAAATCTTTACGTCATTCAACTTTATGGAGAATTCTTGAGCTAATTTACCATTAAAGTATGTGAAAATTCTTGAAAAAAATTCTAAGGCATTTTCTTGCACAACCAATAAATGCTAAATACTAAAAGTAAGGAAAGACAGGCATGACATTCAGCAATAAAAATTGAAAATTTTCAAAGTAAAAAAATATTTCCCTCAGTCAAGAACTTAATAATAGCCTGGACTAGATATCTAGAAATATGGAATAGGCAGGGATGTGATTGCTTCCAAAAGTCTTTATTTGTCCCCAAAATCTCATAAAAACAGTACTTTGTCACAAATAGAAATAAAATTCAAAAATTAATAATAAACTTTGGCATCCACTGTTTAAGAGATTCAGATTGACTATTTGATTGTTGCTTGATGAAATTAAGGGGCAGATTTATCAAAGGTTGAAGTGAATTCGAGGGAATTTAAAAAAATTCAAAATTCGAAGTAATTCTTTGGATACTTCGACCATCGAATAGGATACTATGACTTTGAATTTAATTCGAAGTAAAATAGTTCAACCATTTGTTAATCGAAGTACTGTCTCTTCGACTTCAATACTTCGCCAAATTAAACCTGCTGAAGTGCTATGTTAGCCTATGGGGACCTTCTAGAGCAGTTTTCTACGTTTTTTGAAGTCGAAGAAAAATCGTTCGATCGATCGCTGAAATCCTTCGAAACGCTCGATTTGAAGGATTTAATCGTTCGATCGAAACCATTTTACCTCAAACGCAAATGGCCAAATTCGATGAAAAAAAACTTTGACTTTGATAGTCGAAATCGAAGTAATTCAATTCGATGGACGAATTTTTAAGTATTTTCAACTTCGAATTTTGACCCTTGATAAATCTGCCCCTAAATGTAGAAAGGCTAATATTGTTGACTTCTTCTGTACTGACTGGATGGTCAGTGGTTCGCTTTTATCTCATGTTACTTGGCATCTTGAGATTTTCTGCTGACTCTGGGAATCAGAGCAGACCCTAATGTGTTATAAATGTATTAAGCTCCCAGTTAAGAAGCAAAAACTTGTTTTAGGGAGGTTTTCATCAGAGTTATTTCACACAGTGGTTCTTCAACATAAACAACAACTACAGGTTTTCAGTATATATAGAGCATGTTATAGTCACATTTAATCACAATTTAGATTCTAGAAATATGGAATAGGCAGGGATGTGCTTGGAAAACATTTCCAAAAGTCTTAATTCCCCCCAAAATCTCATAAAACAGCGCTTTGTCACAAATAGAAATAAAATTCAAAAATGAATAATAAACTTTGGTGTCCAGTGTTTGAGAGATTCAGATGGTTATTTTCCTATTTTGTTTTCTTGTCATCGGATCAAGTCAAATACAGAAAGGTGGCTTCCCATAATATAATTAATGTTCAGTCCTTTCTACACCACTTTCAGATGAAGAACGTGGATGTGTGCTACTTGTCAGTGACCGATGAGAACCTTGATAAAACTGCGTTGAAGCCAATTTTTTAGACGGTGACTCAATTTTGCTACACCAAAGTGTTTGATCTCCAGAGTCTTTATTAGTCTTTTTACGATCACACACTATAAAACTCGAAAGCGGCCTCGTACTGCTTGATCCGACGTCTTAGTAAAACATTACAAAATACAGACACCAGCAGTAATTTCAAGCACAGTTTATTTTGCCTCCTTTATTCTGCCAATAGAAAAAAATTACTTTTTATCATCAGTTTTGTTTGTTCGCAAATCATGGCACTTGTTTCATTTATGTTTTACACCTTCTGGAAGTTGTTTCAGCTGCTCAAGTGTTGCTTGATGAAATTAAATGTGGCTAGGCTAATATTGTTGACTAGT
Source organism: Xenopus petersii (assembly GCA_038501925.1). Lineage (NCBI taxonomy): Eukaryota > Metazoa > Chordata > Amphibia > Anura > Pipidae > Xenopus > Xenopus petersii. The sequence continues at coordinate 131,248,355 of CM076683.1, forward strand.
GATGGGCGAATCTGTGCTGAAATTCAAAAATTTGCAAAACGTTTTGAAGTCAATGGCCATCAAAATAATTTTGACGTGCATCAATCTTGACACGAGCGTCAATTTTGACGTGAGCGTCAATTTTTATACGTGTGACTATTTGGTCCAAATGTATTAATGTCAACGGACGTACAAATAATTTTGACGCGCAACAATTTTTATGTTAATTTTTTTACGCAGCGGATTTTTTGCTTGCGAATTGTCGCAAATGAAGTCAGTTGGTGTGAAACGTGGACAATTTGCCGCAAATTTTTGTCTGGGGAATTTATTCACCCATCACTATTGTTGACTTCTTCGGTGTCGGTGGTTCTCTTTTATCTCACGTTACTTGGCATCTTGAGATTTTCTGCTGACTCTGGGAATCAGAGCAGACCCTAATGTGTTATAAATGTATTAGGCTCACAGTTAAAGGGCATGTAAAGTCTAAAATCGAATAAGGTTAGAAATGCTGTATTTTGTATACTAAATATAAACATGAACTTACTGCACCACAAGCCTAATCAAACAAATAATTTATGCTTTCAAAGTTGGCTACAGGGGGTCACCATCTTGTAACTTTGTTATACATCTTTGCAAGACTAAGACTGTGCACATGCTCAGTGTGGTCTTGGCTGCTTAGGGATCGTCATAAACAAAGCTGCTTGAGTTCTGCATGGCTGGGTATTAAGGCAGGGGCTCCCCCTGCTGTTCATAAGTATGATTGTTTCCCTGCTCAGCAGTTAGGGACCATCTGACAATTCCTATCCACAGCAGGATAGGTTTTTTTTTCATTAAAGAAAGTTAAAATGGGATTTTATTTTTTTGCCTTTACATGCCCTTTAACAAGCAGAAACTTGTTTTAGGGAGGTTTTCATCAGAGTTATTTCACACAGTGGTTCAACAACAATAACAACAACAACAGGTTTTCAGTACATATAGAGCATGTTATAGTCACATTTAATCACAATTTAGTCAACTTCGCCTTGTCTGGAAATGAGAGGGATAGTAAAGTGTCCTATTTAATATAAATGTAAATTCACTAACAACATTCTCATTGCAAAGAACACCATGGACAGTCTTCTAATTGAAATTTTCTGAAATCTGACATTTTTCCCCCAACGTTGACATGGTTGGCATAACTGACCTGCAGGTGGTGTTGTAGTTTTCATTTCATTTAGGGATGCACCGAATCCAGGATTCAGTTCGGGATTCGGCAAGGATTCGGCCTTTTTCAGCAGGATTCGGATTCGGCCGAATCCTTCTGCCTGGCCGAACCGAATCCTAATTTGCATATGCAAATTAGGGGCGGGAGGGAAATTGCGTGACTTTTTGTCAGAAAACCAGGAAGTAAAAAATGTTTTCCCCTTCCCACCCCTAATTTGCATATGCAAATTAGGGTTCAGATTCGGTTCGGTATTCGGCCGAATCTTTCGTGAAGGATTCGGGGGTTCGGCCGAATCCAAAAAAGTGGATTCGGTGCATCCCTAATTTAATTATATTAGCAGTTTCAGAATGCCAAAAGTCTAGAAAAAAAGTCCATTCTACATCTTAAGCTATAACATATTACGTAAGCAATTAGCCTAATCTACTTTAGGCACAATATTGAAAGCATATATCTATTTGAATGCTGTGTGTTTCTTCACTTAGGAAAAGTTGCCCACTATTATTAAATAAGCTCTTGGTATATAAGTCACACACAGAAAAACACATGGCTTCCACCACTGCTTGTATCCGTAGAGGCAAATTCCTGCTGTTATGGTTCTTCTGTGACTAATGCTCATATCTGTATCTAAATCATAAAGAATGACTGAACTGCATACCCTAAACATTTGATGAACCAAACAAATGCAAACCATCAAGGTAAGTTGAACTGGGAAGTTTCCGAATGCTAAGAAACCACATGCAAAGGGTTTGCCAATTTCTACAAAATTTCCCACGAAAGAGAAAGTAACAAAAATGTGGAAAAAAAACCCCTGAATTCACAATTTTTTGTGGTGAATACTAACAGGATCAGGCTGGCCTACCACAGTAGTCAAGCATCTCCTGTCAGGGCCAAACCCTAGTGGGCTCCAGCTAAGCTCAATTCCCATTAGGTCTTTCTTACTACCACTATATGATTATGCAATATACAATATTCAAAACTTGCACAAATAGGCCCTGAATTTCAAGGGGAAAGAATACAATATGGATTTATGCAAATATAGATACATACATGTGCACAAGAGTGCAGACTTCTTTGTTAGGGCACTATGACATTAAGGGCATTAATTTATCAAAGTCAAAAATGTATCTGACTAAAAAATTCCGACCAAACTAGAATTCAGGATTGGACCTTATTTATTATTAAAAAAAAAAAATCACGATTTTATCACATCGGGGACAAACATGAGAAAATTTCTCGAAAATCCGAATCGTATGATTTTTTCAGACTTTTTTCATAAAGCGCTTGATTTTTTCTGGCTTTTTCCCGAAAAGCTCGATTTTTTTGGATTTTTACCTGAAAAGTCCGAAATAGTCAGAGTTTAATTCCAACACCAACCACAGAAAATTCCAAAAAGGATAGGGACCTCTCCAATTAACTTATATAAAACCCCAGTAGGTCTGACATGCTGGATTTTCAGATTCTGACTTTTTCCATTCTCTGGGTATAATACATCTCAAAAAAAATTATAATAAAAAAACCTTACATTTTTTGAGTTTTTGCCATTCGAACTTTTGTAAATAACCCCAAAAATTTAGTAATACTATAAATTCATTTGTGTGCACATCTAGTAAAATGTCCAACTGTCAGATATTCCCTATCCTACCCTAGACTCTTCTATTCAGAAGGCCAAGGTGACCCATTTGCTTTAAATACAGAAGAACACAATCTGTGAATAAAAGAATCCAGACGCCCTAGACAGGATTAATATAAGGAGACACTTTGCAAGTTAGAAAACCTAAATACTTTACTGAAGTCATGTTTCAGCAAAATTCATCTTGCCAAGTGTAGCAAATGTATCTGGTTTGTGGCCAACTTATGTTGTAGAACAGAGCCCAAGTCCTCTTTCTACACTGTCAAAATAGGAAAATTGGTTGGATGCCCTCAAATTTCCTTATTTTTCCTATTGAAACTTTTTATAATAATGTTTCTAAAAAAATATATTTTTGTCAAATTTCCATATTTACATTTGTGTGTCTATTGCCATCCTATTAAAGAAATTCAAAATAGTCTTTGAAGGATAGTTTAGCACGTAATTACTTCTGTAGATAGGAATAAACCATTTCCTATGATTCACAATTTCCACATAACAAAAAACAAATATAGATAGGGGCAAATTTACCGAGGGTCGAATATTGAGGGTTAATTAACCCTCGATATTCGACTGCCGAATTGAAATCCTTCGACTTCGAATATCGAAGTTGAAGGATTTATCGCTATTCCTACGATCGAACGGCTGAAGGAATAATCGTCTGATCGAACGATTAAATCCTTCGAATCGAACGATTCGAAGGATTTTAATCCATCGATCGAAGGATTATCCTTCGATCAGAAAATCGTTAAGAAGCCTATTTGAATCGAAGTCGAAGGTCGAAGTAGGCCATTCGATGGTCGAAGTAGCCAAAAAAACCATTCAAAATTCAACGTTTTTTTCCTCTATTCCTTCACTCAATCTAAGTAAATGGGCCCCATAGTGTGAGCTTCCGGTAGCAAAACTCAAGGCCACGGCACAGGTTTCAGCACAGAAAATGGAGACTGATACCACCTTTAACGTTTAAATGCCGTTTTTCTGGCGTTTATTTACACAAAACAACATCTTCAGCCCACTGGCTTTACATGGGGAATCACATAAGCATAAACAGCCCCAATTCACACCCTTACTGGTGTTCACTTTATTTTCTTTTAGCGGACACAAATCACAGAATCCTCTCTGGGGCACACTCAAGACACTTTTGTCTCCTGGGAGGGGTTTCTCTTTTCCTCTCCGGTCCTTTGGAGCTCTCTCCAACACTTTGACACAAGGGGAAATCTCTTGTTCAGGTCCTCATCAGCACTCCTTCCCTCCACTCAAGGAGGTTCACGGCCCCTCACCCTCCTCCATCTCCAGGAGGTATCAAGAGGTAAAACTCTGAGGTTTTGCTCCACACCTCCTTTTATATACAGCTCACCTGTATCTAATTACTTAGCTACCTCAAGCTTAGACACCTGCAAAACACCTAATGGAGCAAGGAATGGCAGCCCACCCTTCACTCTTGCATTCACTCCAGGGATCCATAATCCATCCATCCAATCCTAAGCTGGTACACAACTACAGCCTTGCTTGCTGCAGAAACACATATACTGTATTTCCCTGGAATTTTATATTCACCAGTCTAACACTGGTGAAATATATACAAAATCACAATCTTTTAATAGATACATCTTGTGGTAGAGTGACTAGGAAAAGGTGGAAAAAGGTCACTCTAGCCTTTAATTTCTCCCCAGGTACTGAGATAGGCTCCAAGAAGGGAGTTATTAAACAGAGAATCAGTGCTCAGTTTAAAGACTTTAGTAGCCAGGGACTCAATTCCACAGATCCAGTCCAGAGATTGGAGTTCACCTTCCACAGGAAAGCTGTCCTGTGGAAAGACTATTTAAAGTTAATTAGAATGGGAGAGTTTGTCTCTCAGCAGGACACAGCAGGTAGGAGACCTGGCTGTGTTAGGAACTCCCAGAGGAGCTGTGAGTGCCGCCTGATCCTGCATGAAGCAGAGGGAGCCCGTGGCTGTGACTAAGAGCCAGATTTGTTGTCTGTGTGGGACATTGAAGAAAAGCCAGGAGGCTAAAAGTTCACTCAAAGACTGCGAGTACAGGGGTGAGCAAACCAATACTGTTTTGTTGTGCTGGTCGTCCACAAGGGGCCCAGTCTAGTTAGGGACTGCTTCAAAGTGTGAAGTTAGTGCCCAGTGGGCAAGGTTTTTATTTTATGATTTATGTTTGTTTGCTACAATGTTCACATCTAATGGACTGTTTAAGTTTGTTTAAAAAGGGAAAATAAACTGCTGTTTTCCTTGAAGAAGCTGTGTGTCCCTGTCTTTATGCTCCTTTGTCCTATGCTGCCTGCCCACCATTGACTAATTCCCCAAAAAGTTACGTGTTCAAGTCGCCAGCTTGCCACAATCTTACAATAGTTTAAGGGATATCCAGAAATGCAAGTAAATATTCACCCTCGTTGTCACCTAACTGGCCATTAGTCTTCTAGGAATATTGAGAGCCAGTGTCGGACTGGGACACCAGGGGCCCACCCAAAAACCTTTGACCAGGGGCCCACCAATTAATCTTAGACCAGGGGCCCACTCTTAGTACTATTATTCTTCCTCAGTCCTCTCCTCACTCAACCTCTATTCTCCTACTCTCTTTCTTTTACATACTATTATCTATTATTCCATCTATTTAGCCTCTTTGTTCTCATAGAATTTGGGAATGGCCATGAAACAGGCCAAATGTCTACCAACATAAGGGCCCACTGACACCTTGGCCCACCGGGACTTTTCCTGGTATCCCGGTGGGCCAGTCCGACACTGTTGAGAGCAGGATTTTCAGTGGTTTTACAGTGGGGTGCTACCATCCACATCTGGATCTGGACCTTCCTAGGAGCTCACTACTAATCCCATTTAAAGGGATCTAAACTAACGATGAGCTAAAAATGTACATTTACAAAACAAATCTAAGTTAATAGGCGTCACCGTTTTATTAAGCACGACAATTTTTTATATGCATGACAATTCAATCCAAATAAATTCATGTCCAGGAGTGTTTTTCTTGTGGCAACTTTTTGTCTCCGCAACTTTTTGTTCAAATGCATTACAGTCAAGTGAAGTTTTTTCTTATGGCAAGTTTTTTGTCTTTGCAACAATTTTGTCTTGGCGACTTTTTTGTCTCTGCAAAATTGTTTGTGACAGATTTTTACAGCAGTTTCACAAAAACATGCTGGTTCCTCCAATCTGGACTCCATTCACACTCTCTGTCTCTCCAGGCACAGTATCTGCCTTCCCCCTGCCAGCCTAATGCAAATAACTGCTTTTGGTGGGCATTCCAGCTCTCTTTACCCACTGGCAGCAGGCTGATGTCTCACCACTGCATAGTTCTCTCTGCCAGGCTGTTCTCTGCCAGGCTCTGCTGCTTCCTCTTCCTGACTGCCACTTCCAGGCTGATGTGTTACTTCCTGTAGCCCTGAGATCACTGTGCAGCTGGTTGCTAGGCAACAACTTACAGCACACAGACGCCAGCTCTGTGCCTGCTCCATTAGGGAACTGCAGCAGAAGTGCGAGGATTGTGCACTACCTCCCTACAGTATTTTTATGAGCTTTGTTGCTGTAATAAAACCTACCTGCCCTGGTGGTCTAGTGGGGCGGCGGGGACGCCCGCCGCGTGGTCCTCTTCCTGTGCCATCTTGTCTTCCTTAGGGCGCCTGCGGCGCGCCTGCATGTTGTTTATAGGCGCAAACACGCTGGCGTGTTTGCGCCACCACATTTTGTCGCGAATGTGCACGTTTTTGGCGAGAATTCTTTCCCCTATATAAGGCCCATTCTGACTGCAGACAGATGCCCGTGATAGAACTTGGTTTCTAGTGGTTTCCTGAGCCTTGTGCATCTGATCTGTATCCTGTTTGTTTGATTACCCGTGTTTGACCCAGCCTGTTCTTGACTACTCTGCATTCTGTATCCTGACCTTTGCCTGCCTACGACAACTCTTCCTGCTTAAACCCTTGATTGACAACCCGGTTAGACCCTTGCCTGCCTGACCATTCTGATATCCGCCTGCCTCGACCCAGCCTGTCTGACCATCCTTCTGCCTAATCCTTTTGTACCGTGACCTTCGGCCCAAAAGACTTTGCTAACAGCCGTGCCCCTTTGCCAGCCAGAACATCTCGCCTTGCACCTCTCATTAAGTCCAGGTGGCACCCAAGTAAGCTGAGGGCTCCTCCCGAAGCCCAACGGTGGTCACACTACTGGTGAAGCCGAGCCGAGACCAGGTTGCTTGGCACTTGTTCTGGTATTGGGTACCGGTCGTGACAGTTGCCTGCAGGTAGCACAAATTTCTTGTGCTTGACAAATCTTCTCATCTGCCATTATCCTTATCTACATAACATATTCTTTATTGAATATATTTGTTGCACATACTTTTATGACAATTTAATTTCTGGTGGCTGCAGCCCTTTACATCCATAGAATAAATTACTGACATATCAGTCACACATAGTTTCTCATAAGAAGTAATTTTTTAAAAAATTGGTAATTTTGATCAAAGATGACCAATGGCTTCTATAAATTGTACCTTATGATTTGTATATAACCCCTTCCATTAGTTTCCTCCTGATACTCCAGTTTCCTCCCACACAAACCATACAGGCAGGTTAATTGTCTCCTGATAAAATTGACCCTACACATGTGACAGTGATAGTGAACTAAGATTGTAAGCTCAACTGGCGCAGGGATTGATAGTCATGATGTATAATCTCTCTAAAGCACTGCAGAATATGCTGTTGCTATAAAAATAAATTAGAATAATAATTTTCCTACACAATCGTTGCATTGATGGCATTATACAGGGATTTATGTCATGTTTCATTGGGCCAGCTGTACACAAAAAGTCACCATTTTCAATCACATATTTGCAAATACCATTAAATTATTCTCCATAAAAAAAATGTCAATGGTTTTAAAATTAAAAGAAACTGTATTTAAAGGTGCTGGTACTTTAAATTTGTTGCCAGAGGGCATACAAGTTATTAAATAAAATAATAATGTATTTTAAAAAATGTCAACCATCAACGGAAATAAATGTAAACTTGCTCAAATTGCTCTGCACTTTTGCAATTTACATTCATTTCTTTTTTCTTTTTAAATTATTAAGCTGCTTTTAAACATCTTAAATAATGAATTTTGTAATTACATCACCACCTGCTGGTTAGTTTCCCAACAGTCAGGAGAACATGTCAGAAGGAAGACAGAGAACTGTTCTGATGTTGGTCTGTTTATGCAAGGGTTTTGATGCCTCATAAGACCTTTCCCGTCTCTTTCCAGAGTAACATCAGAACAGTTTTCTTTTTTTCAGTCTGAAATGTTCTTCTGAATCTGTCAAAACTGACTGTAATACAGAAAACTGATGTGAGAGTTTACAACAAATAAAAATATAAAGTCTACTTGCTGGATCAAATGAACCAGAGTGCAATATATCACTGCCTTATAACAATGACAAATAACAATAACAAATGTCATTGACTGTGTGTGAGAAAAGTTAAAATTACAATAAAATTTATTCTTGACTGTGTTAAATCATTCCTTTATGATGCACTCTTGAAGCATATTTTTTTGTTAAAAAAACCCGCTACCTTATTTTCTCTAGCTGGACTTTAAAGGAGAAGGAAAGCTACGGAGGCATTTTATTGGCAATAGATTAGCTGCAATAGTGCAAGCTAGAATGCTATATTTATTCTGTAGAATGTTTTACTATACCTGAGTAAAAAGCTCTAGAAACTCTCTGTTTGTTTAGGATAGGAGCTGCAGTATTAACATGGTGTGACATCACTTCCTGCCTGAGTCTCTCCCTGCTCTGGGCTCAGATTACAGTAGAGAAGGGAGGGGGGGAAGAGGAGCAAACTGAGCATGCTCTTGCCCAGGGCAATGAGGTTCAAGCTGAAGGCAGGAAGTCTGATACAGAAGCCCATGAGTACACAATAGAAGGAAAGAAATGCAGTATTTCTTTTGACAGGGGACTCAGAGCAGCACTACTTTGGGGGTTTACTGGTATATTTAGATGGACCTTTCTGATAAGGCTTACTTAGTTTTAACCTTTCCTTCTCCTTTAAAGATAGTTCATGACTATTTCACCAAGCACAAAGAACCAGTTGGGGCTATGTTAAGACAGAAGATGGCTGAATGAGGAATTTCTCATTTTGAAGGATTAGTGAAATATTTTTCCAAGAAAAAACATTCATAAACGCTAACGATAAAAAAATGTCACGTGGTTTGAATGCCCATTGACTTTTTTGGTGAATTTTTCAACGACACTTAGGGGCACCTTTACTTAGCTCGAGTGAAGGATTAGAATGAAAAAAACTTAGAATTTTGACGTTTTTTTTGGCTACTTCGACTATCGAATTGGCTACTTCGACCTTCGAATACGACTTCAAATCGAACGATTCAAACTAAAAATCGTTCGACTATTCAACCATTCAATAGTCAAAGTACTGTCTCTTTAAAAAAAACTTTCACTACCTACTTCGCTACCTAAAACCTACCGAGCACCAATGTTAGCCTATGGGGACCTTCCCCATAGGCTTTCTAAGTAATTTCTGATCGAAGGAAAATCGTTCGATTGATGGATTAAAATCCTTCGAATCGTTTGATTCGAAGGATTTAATGGATTTTTCCTTTGATCGTTCGATCGAACAAAATGCGGTAAATCCATCGATTTCGATATTCGAAATCGAAGGATTTTACTTTGATGGTCGAATATAGAGGGTTAATTAACCCTCAATATTCAACCCATAGTAAATGTGCCCCTTAATTTTTTTAATCACTTAATTTTTTGAATCACTTAATTTTTATTAATTTAGTTCATTATTAAAACTGTATGGGATTACGCAATATAAGGTGCAATATTTGCCCAAGTCTAGAATCCAAAGAAACCAATTACATATTTACTCTCAAACAGCTGATCAATAAATGCTATCTACTGTTGCTGTGGGTTACAAGACCCTTAGCAAACATTATTTAAACCTTCAATATACCAGTGAACTTGCTATTAGACTTCTTGGCTTTATATATTATTATTTAAGGGTAGCTTGAGCTTTTTTTCAGCTTTTTTTGGCCTGATGTGAAAAAAAAGTTAAAAACATTAGCATTCTTTGTAGTTAATGTGCATTCAGAGCCCCCATTTTTCAACTACTCAGAGTATGCAAAAGTGAACCACGTTCTCTGTTCTGTACACAAAGAACAATTGTACTTACCTAGTGGCACTTGATATATTTCAGTTTCAACTTGAATACTTTAAAGTGCAACATATGTGAAGTTTCAGGTTTTTCTTTTTGCAAATTATCCAAAATAGCCATAACCATAAAGTAGTCATGTGTAATAGTTTCAATCCATCATCTCAAACTGTCTCATGCTTCATCAGTCTTACAAAGTCCTCAGTACATGAGCATATGTTACCCTGGTAGGCAGCAACATACTGACAAATATTATCCCCTATCTAAAAATCTATCCCTCACAAAAGGAGTGTTGGCTACAGATCAAAGTAAAATACAAAGACCACAGGCGAAGGTAATATTTTTCAAGTTACAGTCTCTCCACCTAAGCACATGACTTTGAGGGAAAGTTGTAATAAAAAGTTTCCATAAACAGATTTCATAAAGTTTAATATGTTTCTTAGTTTAACTTCCTAATTAATAGTACACAAGCCTCTTGTACAGATTGAATGTCCATGTGAACACACTACCCAGGGCAGATTTATTACAATTCAAAATAGATTCAGAAAAAAAAAAAATTCAGAAAACAATGATGTAAGTTTTGGACATTTTTAAAAACTTTGGAAGAAAAATTGGAATTGAATTAGGACATACACTTTTCTCGTTAAATTAAATCTGGCCTGTGATAGAATGTTTCCTATTTGAGTTCATGGATAAGTTGTAGATATTTTTTTTCTGCTCCATTGGCTCAAGAAGAAGGGTCTGTGTATTTGGCAGTTGTGTCGGGGGCAATGGTCTGTACAGGTGATACTTTGCACGTTGCTCCAAATTAAAGGGATACTGTCATGGGAACAAAATTTTATTTTTTCAAAACGAATCAGTTAATAGTGCTGCTCCAGCAGAAATCCATTTCTCAAAAGAGCAAACAGATTTTTTTATATTCAATTTTGAAATCTGACATGGGGCTAGACATATTGTCAGTTTCCCAGCTGCCCCAAGTCATGTGACTTGTGCTCTGGTAAATTTCGATCACTCTTTACTGCGGTACTGCAAGTTGGAGTGGTATCACCCCCCCTCCCTTTTCCCCCCCAGCAGCCAAACAAAAGAACAATGGGAAGGTAATAGTGATGGGTGAATTTGCGCCGTTTCGCCGAAAAATTCACGAAATTCGCGCGAAATTCGCGAAACGGCGAATTTTCAACGCCGGCGCCCGTTTTTGACGCCGGCGTCAATTTTTTCGAAAAAAAATTTTGACGCGAATTTTCGCGGGAGTTTTGCGAATTTATTCGCTGGCGGCGAATCGCGCAAATTCGCCGCGAATTCGCCCATCACTAGAAGGTAACCCGATAGCAGCTCCCTAACACAAGATAACAGCATTCAGTTACATTGAGAAGGAAAAACAGCAGCCTGCCAGAAAGCATTTCTCTCCTAAAGTGCAGGCACAAGTCACATGACCAGGGGCAGCTGGGAAATTGACAAAATGTCTAGCCCAAAGTCAGATTACAAAATTGAATATAAAAAAAATCTGTTTGCTCTTTTGAGAAATGGATTTCAGTGCAGAATTCTGCTGGAGTAGCACTATTAACTGATTCGTTCTGAAAAAAACATGTTTTCCCATGACAGGATCCCTTTAAGGATATAGAGCAAGGTGTAGAGCAGGGAACTGCCATGTGTTTAGTACAGGGTGCCTGTAAGCTCCATGTGCTGCCCACCATCCAACATCTCTGAACAGAGTCCTGCAGAACACACCACATTCAAGGCATAAAGCAGTAATTTGTGCTCCTTTTTAGGAGTGAATAGTGAAACAAACAGAGCGCTTCGTGCCTATTTTTTGTAAGTTGTCCCATATAAGGTAAAGGAGTCCTCAGGTTAGAGATTTCTTAGGGAAGTTGTTCTTGAGCAAAACATATTGAAAAGGTTTCCAGATTAGTTCCAGTCCTGTTTATAAAAGTGTTGTAAAGTCAGAATTGTTTAGATCTGTATCTGTGGATGTTGCAATGTGCTTGTGTATGTTGGCAGTTTGCACTTTGGCATGTCTTTAGGTTCCACCACTGTACTCCTCTATCTTTATATCGCAGAGGCATAATAAACCCCTATTATTTAGGATATTTCTTGTTTATTATTACAAACTAGTTTTTTTCCTTCTGCACCTTGAGGCTCTGCATGGGAGAATATCTCCTTGCAATTTGCTAGCGCTCCTATCTCTTGCGATCTACCGGCCTTAAACTGCCTTAGAGAGTATCTGCATGTTATCTACTGGTACCTATTAGTTTTCTCTGTGTAACTGTTCTTCAAGGCAGGATCTTAAATTGCTGCACAGTCTGGTCAAATTACTTTCCTCATCAACCACTAGACTTTTTGTACTGCCATCATGTATATAATGTCATATATATAGGTGGCAACGTTCTTATAAAATGTAATAAAGATATGGGAAAACACTCCCATAGTCTCTATTTAAAGGGATACTGTCATGGGAAAACATGTTTTTTTTCAAAATGCATCCATTCATAGTGTTGCTCCAGCAGAATTCTGCACTGAAATCCATTTTTCAAAAGAGCAAACAGATTTTTTTATATTTAATTTTGAAATCTGACATGGGGCTAGATATATTGTCAGTTTCCCAGCTGCCCCCAGTCATGTGACTTGTGCTCTGATAAACTTCAGTCACTTTTTACTGCTGTACTGCAAGTTGGACTGATATCACACCCCTCCCTTCCCCCCCCCCCAGCAGCCTAACAACAGAACAATGGGAAGGTAACCAGATAGCAGCTCCCTAACACAAGATAACAGCTGCCTGGTAGATATAAGTACAGCACTCAATAGTAAATGCCAAGTCCCACAGAGACTGATTCAGTTACATTAAGTAGGAGAAATAACAGCCTGCCAGAAAGTAGTTCCTTCCTAAAGTGCAGGCACAAGTCACATGCCTGGGGCAGCTGGAAAACTGACAATATGTCTAGCCCCATGTCAGTTTTCAAAACTGAATATAAAAAAATCAGTTTGCTCTTTTGAGAAATGGATTTCAGTGCAGAATTCTGCTGGAGCAGCACTATTAACGGATGAATTTTGAAAAAAAACATGTTTTCCCATGACAGCATCCCTTTAAATGAATTTACATTTTTTAGGGGAGTGTAATAACAAAGCAGTACCTTGTAATTCATCCCTGCTAAGATATAATTAATCATTATTGGAGACAAAACAATCTTATTGGGATTAATTTATGTTTAAAACATTTTTTTTAGTAGATTTAAGGTATGGAGATCCAAATAACGGAAAGATTCCTTTTCTAGAAAACCTCAGGTCCCAGGCATTTTGGAAAACAGGTCCCATACTTGTACATTTAGTCTATGGAAAGAATATAGACAAATGATGTCATAGTGTTGTCATCACACATATTCAGACCTGGCTTTAGGTTAGGCCGGGGAGAGCATTTGCTTGGGACCCCTAGAATTAGAGGGTCCCTTAGATAAGAAAATTGTTGGAAAAACTGTAAAGGACATGTTGTTTTGCACAACAATGGTTTGAAATGCAATCACACAATTATAAGGGTAGGGCGCTAATTTCAAGAAGGATCTTGGGGTTTTTGTAGATAACAAGTTGTCTAATTCTGGGCAGTGTCATTCTGTGGCTACTAAAGCAAATAAAGTTCTGTCTTGTATAAAAAAGGGCATTAACTCAAGAGATGAAAACATAATTATGCCTCTTTATAGGTTCCTGGTGAGGCCTCATCTGGAGTATGGGGGCAGTTTTGGACTCCAGGCCTTAAAGAAAAACTAACCCCCCACCATAAGCTTCCAGGCATTGCCCCCTCTCCCTCTCTGTGATGTGCTTGAGTGTAAAAAAAAACCCTTTAAAAATTTCTCACCCTTAAATGCAGAGAAGTGCAGCAGTGTTCCCAGTCACCATCTTCCGGCTCTTCTTGACGAACAGGAAAATGTGAAAAAGTTAAATTCAGTGTAACTTAACTGGAACACCTACAGTAGGAAGCCCACATGCTGCAGGGCAGAATTAGGATCAGTTCATATGCATGCTGTATGTTGGTTCTTATTCCATTCTTACACAGGACATACAAAGGCACATGTAGTGATGGGCGAATTTATTCGCCAGACGCGAATTCGCGGCGAATTTGCGCGATTCGCCGTCGGCGAATAAATTCGCGAAACGGCCGCGAAAATTCGCGGCAAAAACGGGCGCCAACGCCAAAAACGGGCGCCGGCGTCGAAAAAACGGGCGCCGGCGTCAAAAACGGGCGCCGGCGTCAAAAACGAGACGCTGGCGACGTTTCGCGAATTTTTCGCCGTTTCGCGAATTTCGCGCGAAATTCGCTAATTTTTCGGCGAAGCGAAACTGCACAAATTCGCCCATCACTAGGCACATGCCCTCAAAATCTATTGTTTTCTGCCATGTCCTTGATTTATTTACTCCACAAACCATCATCATAAATACATCGACAGGAGAAACAAGCCGCTCTTATGTTTTTTCTTGCCTGCTGATGTCATTAGCCGTGGCCCAGTTTGCTTCAATTTCCCACACCATCAGTCAAATCAGTTTTATGGAAGTGTTGATGGAATGCCAAGTGGCCAGGATCATGCTTTAATTCAAATCAGGAGTCGCAGCTATGGAATTGCGAGCCGTTCATCTTAGCCCCGGCTTCTACATTTTAATGGAACTAATTTATGGCAGATGTAGAAAATTACACTTTTCAAAAAGCAGGGTTTGAGTTAGTGGTCAGCGGTGCACGTTCTTGTCTTGTGGAGGTCTTCTCTGATAGTCTGCTCCTAATTTAAAGGGGCAAGCAGTGTAATTTACCTTTTAAATATCCTTCTTCCCTGATTTATGGCAGATTGGGACGAAAATCGAAATAATAAATAGCAGCTAACTGCTGATTAGCAGATACATATAGGGTGGTGGCTTAGGACAGGAGTCCCCAACCTTTTTTACCCATGAGCCACGCTCAAGTATAAAATAACGTTGGAGAGCAACACAAGCATGCAAAAATTTCCCAGGGCTTCCAAATAAGGTCTGTAATTGGGTATTGAGAACCCCTATGTGGGCTTGCAGCCAACAGGAGGCTTTGTTTGACAGTATACATGTTTTTTTATGTGACTAATGCTTGCCTTTAAACCAGGAATTCAAAAAGAAGCATGTGCTTAGAGTCCACTGGGAGCAACATCCAAGGGGTCAAAGAGCAACATGTTGCTCACGAGCTACAGGTTGGGATCACTGGCTTAGGGTATACTTGTCATTTTCCGAAATCTGGTCTAAGCTTAGGAGAGAATGTTTGGTAAAGATGAAATACTTGGTATTGGTGGTATTTTGACCAACGCTGCTGGTGACACAGCATAAACCATGTGTGATCAAGTCTCCCTAACTTGAGTAAATTACTGTAGGTCAAATGGTATCTATGAGCATTTCTTCAAAAACATGCCAGCTACCATTGTGAAGTGACAGTTGTCTGTAATGGGCGAATTGAGGTGTAACCCATTTCAAGTACACAGATTGGTAGCAATTTCTCTAAATATTTATAACACATAATCCAGCACCTCTAAAACACCTAAACAGCCATTCATGTAACACTTTATTTTATTTGACCAACCCTTTGGCACCCATACAATGTTAAACACTTTCCAGTAAGCTATCACTGGGGTCATGGCCAAAGGGCAGGCTGCATTCTCAGGAACACTCAGGAACTGAATGAGCTTGGAAAGGTTTTAGGTTGGCAGTGCTCCCTTCAGATTCCAGAATGCTACCACAAAGGAGCAACCCAGAATCAGATTGAACTAAACTGAAAAACCAGGAAGAGTGAGTGGCAAAGACTGGAAAAGACTTTGGGTCTGCAATCGCCCTGAAATTCCCAGCAAGGTACTACCAAGGGCACAACGATCATACCCATGAATGCTGAGAGCTGCTTAGGCTGGGAAGGCTGGAGGCCTCTCTGAAACTAATGGTCGCCATAGACATTGAGATTTTTCTCTCCTTAAAGGAACAGTTCAGTGTAAAAATAAAAACTGATTAAATAAATAGGCTGTGCAAAATAAAAAAATATTCTAATATAGTTAGGCAAAAACGTAATGTATAAAGTTTGGAGTGACTGGATGTCTAAAATATAGTTACATAGTTAAATCGGGTTGAAAAACGACAAAGTGAATCGAGTTGTAACCCCTCTAAATGAAAACCCAGCATTAGTGATGGGCGAATTTATTCGCCAGATGCAAATTCGCGGTGAATTTGCGCGATTCGCCGCCAGCGAATAAATTCGCGAAACTCCCGTGAAAATTTGCGTCAAAAATTCGCCGGCGTCAAAAAAGGTTTTTTCGAAAAAATGGACGCCGGCGTCAAAAACGGGTGCCGGCGTCAAAAACGGGCGCCGTTTCGCGAAAATTCGCCCATCACTACCCAGCATCCATACACACACTCCTCCCTACTTTCACATAAATTCTATAAACCCATAACTATACTAACTATAGAGTTTAGTATCACAATAGCCTTTGATATTATGTCTGTCCAAGAAATCATCCAAGTCCCTCATATAGTCATTAACTGAATCAGCATCACAACATCACCCGGCAGTGCATTCCCCAACCTCACTGTCCTGACTGTGAAGAACCCGTTACGTTGCTTCAAATGAAAGTTCTTTTCTTCTAGTCTGAAGGGGAGGCCTCTGGTATGGTGATCCACTTTATGGGTAAAAAGGTCCCCTGCTATTTGTCTATAATGTCCTCTAATGTACTTGTAAAGTGTAATCATGTCCCCTCGCAAGCGCCTTTTTTCCAGAGAAAACAACCCCAACCTTAACAGTCTCCCCTCATAATTTAAGTTTTCCATCCCTCTAACCAATTTAGTTGAACATACCATAACAGTACACTTCTCCCTGCTTTTTAGCTCTCTAACTCTGAGTTAGTTAGTGACTATAAGAGGAGCTACATGGGACATAACTGTTCAGTGAGTTTGTAATTGATCCTCAACATTCAGCTCAGATTCAAAAGCAACAGATATGATCCATGTGGCCCCCCCTCAAGTCACTGATTGGTTACTGCCTGGTAACCACAAATATTGTGGTTAAAAAAGTCTCCCTTCATTTACTGCTGTAGATAGGAATTGTCAGACGGTCCCTAAATGCTGAGCAGGGAAACAATCATACTTATGAACAGCAGGGGGAGCCCCCACCTTACTTCCCAGCCATGCAGAACTTAAGCAGCTTTGTTTGTTTCCCTGTAGAGCAGTTGGTGACTATGTAGAGATTTGCATTGGATTTATTTTTGCCTTTATATCCCGTTTACTGTTTTCAACTTCAGCTGCAGAGACATCATGGAGCTAGATTTAAACAAATTAACTGGGATTCTATTTGGAGGAGTATTTTGCTGCAGCCACTGGTTCTGCAGAGTTGGAGAAAATTTGTATTAAAAAATACAAAAACTATAAAATCCACATTAGATTACATGACAACACAGGACCCAGTTCAGTCTGTATATTCTGATTATTAATCAGTCTTGTTGTATCGGCTTCTGGCAGATATTATGTAAATTCTGCTGTTTTGACAATTTATGATGATCCCTAAGCAGCCGAGACCACACTGAGCATGTGCACAGTCTTGGTCTTGCAAAGATGTATAACAAAGTTACAAGATGGTGACCCCCTGTGGCCAACTTTAAAAGCATAAATCATTTGTTTGATTAGGCTTGTGGTCCAGTAACTTCATGTTTATGTTTAAAAAATTCATTATTTCTCAATCTATTTTAGACTTTACGTGCCCTTTAAAGCTATCTAATGTATCAGCCTGTACCAATGATCCAGGGAGAGAATTCCACATCTTCACAGCTCTCACTGTAACAAACCCCTTCCCAATATTTAGGCGGAACCACTTTTCTTCTAATCAGAATGGGTGACCTCGTGTCTGTAAGGAATCCTTACCCTCGTGGTCCAGTGGTTCCGTTGGCATGAGAGGGCGCCCGCTGCATGCGTCTCTTCCCTTACTGTGCCGGCCTCCCTATGGCGCGCGATGCGCGTACTTCCAGGTTTTATGTGCCGGCGTGATGACGTGATTGCGCAATGGCGAGAGATTCAAAGTATTTAAAGGGGCCTTGTAGTAAAAAACACAGCCCGTTGTTAGGTTCTATTTAGAAAAAGTTCCTGGGTGTTTATTCTTGTGAAATCTATCTGATCTACTGTGTTTGACCTTGTCTGCCTTCTTGACTATCCTGATCCTCTCCAATCCTGATCCTGCCTGTTTGTGACTACGCTGACTTCTCCAATCCGACCTTTTGCCTGTACACTGACTATTCTAAGCTCTCCTATACTGATTCCGGCCTGTCTGGCGATTCTCTGCTTGTGCTGACCCGGTCTGACTGTTCCTGGTGGTGTCCTTCCTTCCAATATCCTGGTGAGACGATCGTGCCCTTTTGCTCGTCCAGAACCATTAGCTTTGCTCCTCTCTCAAATAAGACCTGGTGGCATCCGATTAGCCGAGGGCTCCTCCCGAGGTGAAACGCGGTGGTTAAAGGCAGTGAGAGCCGAGACCAGGGAGCCTAGCTTTGGTTCTGGATATAGGGTACCAAACGTGACAGCTGGAAAGACCTACTGGTAAATAAAGCATTAGAGAGATTATTATATGATCCCCTTATATATTTAAACATAGTTATCATATCACCCCAAAATGAACAGCAGGTGGTGATGTTTCAAATTTAGTAATATACTGTAAAAGCTGCTAATATCTTGAAAACTAAGGACAATATAATGTAAATTGCAGAAGTGCTCAGCAGAGCAGTCTGAGCAATTTTACATTCACTTGTTTTCAGGGTTTGCATTTTCTCTAAATTGTCTATTGCTGCTAAATTGAGCTCTGTGACTTGAGGACGGGGTGGAGATGACGGCCATGCTTGCTAGAGCTTGAGATGTCACAGGTAATACTACCTTAGCTTTCTTACCCACTGTATCAAAGTGGTTGATATTCTGCTGGGCTAATATATAATGTGTACAGGGCAATTTATAATTCAGGTTAAAATATTTAAACATAAAAGTGTCGGAGTGGAACCAGGATCCCAGTGGATACAGTCATATAAATAAGTGCCGAGTTATTGTTTATGGAAACTCCCAGCTAATTCTACCCTCCAACAAATAATCTTTTGGAAACTGTGAGTGTCTGGCGACTTACTTAAACTGGTAATACAAGCACCACTGTCCCCATATTTAAAGGCCTGTAAATTACAGATCAGTTGCACATGTTAAAAAGCAGCATTGCCGGATAGACAGAAAAATCTCAGGGAAGATTTTAGCCTCATCTAATATCTGATGTAGCAGCCAAAAGAAATTCATTACTGATTATGATGAGTCAAGGTACAGTAGATTGCAAAGGACATGGGTTATATCTGAAATGAACACAAACATTTTCTTATCTTTAAAGAGCATGTAAAGGCAAAAAAATAAAATCCCATTTTTACTTTCTTTAATGAAAAAGAAACCCATCTCCAATATACTTTAATTGAAAAATATGTACCGTTTTTATAAGAAACCTGACTGTATGCAGTGAAATTCTCCTATCACTTACAACTGTGGATAGGAATTGTCAGAAGGTCCCTAACTGCTGAGCAGGGAAACAATCATACTTATGAACAGCAGGGGGAGCCCCCGCCTTACTTCCCAGCCATGCAGAACTCAAGCAGCTTTGTTTATGATGATCCCTAAGCAGCCCAGACCACACTGAGCATGTGCACACTCTTAGTCTTGCAAAGATGTTTAACAAAGTTACAAGATGGTGACCCCCTGTAGCCAACTTTGAAAGCATAAATTATTTGTTTGATTAGGCTTGTGGTGCAGTAACTTCATGTTTATATTTAGTATACAAAATACAGCATTTCTAGCCTTATTCTATTTTAGACTTTACATGCCCTTTAAATAGTGAAATGTTTATATCCACTATGGCTGTTGCTATTTAGCTTGTTAAGCACAGGCTGTAAAGGAGCCCTGTACTTACCATCTGCCCAATGGACCCGCCGTCTCTGCACCTAAGACCATGGGTGCTATTGCTTCTTGAATGAGCACCAAGAAGCACTTTTAGTTTTAGCACTTGCAACCTGGGACATGGTAAATGACCCCCTATGCAGGCCCGGATTTGTGGAAAGGCCACCTAGGCCCAGGCCTAGGGCGGCAGGATTTTAGGGATGCGGCATGCTGTCCAACCACACCCACATTGGTTCAAAAACACTGGGGATGATGAAAATTTGCACGAATAAAGGGGAGGGGACAAGGGGCGACGAACGGCAGTGGGCCTAGGGGGCGCCCACTATGTAAATCCGGCCCTGCCCTTACGATTTTACAGCAGATTTTAAAAGTATTACCCTTCCTCTGATCCCCAAAATGCCTTGGAAGTTTTAAATGAGCCCTTTTGTGTTCAACAGAGAAATCCTTGGGCAATGGCATTGCTGCACAGGATCCAGACAGGGTTAAATATGTACATTAAGATCCCCATAATATTAGGGAGGCACGGAGTATATAATAACCTTTAATCTTTATCCATGGTGACTCACAAAGTCGGGTGCAACAATCTATACTGGTACAAGCTGTACTGTGCGTCAGTTCATTGTTATTATTATTTATGTGGTTTATTATAAATAAAGTATTTCCAGCCCTGGGTTCTTTGATGCCGGCTGTGATATTATGGACTGACTAAAAACAGAAGCTATAACACAAATGAAACCCAGACGCAGCTTTTACGCACATACAAATACGCTGCATGTCAGGGATGCCCACAAGTATTTCCCAAGGAGGCACCATGTCTAAATATGTAAGGTATAGGGGTAAATATAATAATGTATGGGGAGAGATGAATATAGATGAGCCTTAATAGCCCCCGTCATTATATAAAGACACAGGGGTTGGAGGATAAAGTTATAAATTTTTGTTTTTCAAGTCAAAATAATAGAATGATGGGTGCCAAGCGGCACAATGGGCCTCCCCATCACCACCAACCTTATTAAATAACATACACAACCACACACATTTTTATTTAGGTGGAAAAGGCCACAGCTTGATTATTTATAAATGCAAGTATAAAAAAATCAACACAGAGAAAATAAAGACTACACAACAAAGATTTAATCAATAACTTCCCAGAAATCTTTGGGAGCCGCTGAAGGCTGCATATAGTTATTATAAAGGGTGATTGGTCAGCCTGCCGACACTCCTAGGTGTGTCTCACCCCAATAATTCACATCCCTTCCAACGGACTCCAGACCTGATTCACCACCCCACCCCCTCTGAAGTGATGTCAGCAGCAGGAGTGGGATGACATGGTGGAAACCAGAAGTTACATCACTACTTGATTGGGAGTGACATCACTCAAAGACTGAATTGTTGGTCAACTTGCAGCTTTCCTGACTTCCTGTGCTGGGTACCCCCAGAAAGTCTACACACAGGGGCGATCCTGACCCCTCCGCTGCCTGAGGCAGCAGTTGCTGCTGCCCCCCTCCCCCGGAAATTCGCTCTTAAAGTACCAGGAGCAGCATTTTTTCTGCCCCTGGTACTTAGTGGGGCGCTGCCGTCTGAGGCACCAGCCTCAACTCGCCACATTGGCGAAGCACCCCTGCCTGCACAGCCTTTTTCCCTTTACATTAACTTTTAGTATTAATGTCCTATACCTAGCAACTTTTCAACTTGTCTTAATTTTTATTTTTATATACATTTGAAATTATTTCCTTTCTTTCTACCTCTTTCCAGCTTTTAAACAGGGGGTCACTGACCCCAGCAGCTAAAACACCTTTTCTTTGTGAACTTTCAATGTTATTGCTAATGTTACTTTATATTCCTTATTTTTCTATTTTGTCCCTCTCTTGTTCATCTTCTAGCCTTTCATTTAAATTACTGCCTGGTTGCAACCAAATACCAGAAATCTACTGAAAATTCGACCTAGAGAACTAAGCTAAATACACAAATTAAAAAATGAATGGCCAATTGCAAATTATTTGGTAATGTCACTGTCTGCAACACACAAAAATGTAATTAAATGTAAACTGTACCTTTAACATAATTTAAAGGGCTAATAACTCCTAGAAATGAAAGTGCCATTATAGGATTGTCAATGTTTCCTAATGCCAAACCAAATTCTGCTTTTTCATCATAACCTGAGTTGTCTAAATAGTTGTTAAAAATGTTTTTTGAATGGAAAATACAGTAAGAACATCTGTAGGCCTGCTGTTTCTTATCATCTAATCTTTGGAATAATTAGTTATTAGATGCTCTATGACAGCACTGACATTATATGAGCACTGTGACCAAACACACATTTGTATTACTGGAAAAGAACATATTATTCAACAGCTCAAGTGCAAGTGCTGTCACTTATGAAGAAAGGAATTTAAAGGGGCGACTCCTGACTTGTGGGCAGCATTTTCAGCTGCAGGTTGTAAAGAGCAAGACTAGGAAGGCTCATAATGTAAAAAAACATACAATATAAATAATAAAGACTACCAGAACAATTGCTTCAAATAGATGCATCTAGATACATCTATACTTAAAGCCTTTAACAAAACACATCAGCCCATTCCACTTAGCCCTTTGCACCCTACTCTGCCAATCATGCCAAGAGAAAGTAAGGTGCTGGGGAGCCCAATATTTAATGACTGCCTGTAGGAGTTGTTAAGCACATTGTGCCTTTGTGCTTGAAGAGACCGTCAAAAGTTGCAAAAAGCAACTTGCATTTTGTGGGCCTTACTATTCCTGTATGGGCTCTCAAGGGGGCAATTAAGTAGCATGGATAAATGAGCCCTTAACATACATGATTAGGCTAACCAATGTGCATTGAGGTTATTCCATTGGGTAGATCATTCCACTGCTTGTTGGGCCTTTCCTGATATTGAGGCCTTCAGAGGAGTCTTAAACCCATGGAGATGTCAGTTATGCCAGGAAGCCAGAAAATGGGAACCTTGTTTTGTTTCATTAGCTTTAAGGATAGAGGTAAAGATTCACTCGTTTGGTAGGGTCTTTGCTCAGTTTGGACACCCATGTGCCAATTCCTGAACCATACTGTGGGTCCACAGGGGCAGGTTAAGTGAGGACCACATCAATGAACCAATGAGGTCATCTCCAGATGCAATTTTAAACATGCCCAATAGATATCTTGTTGGTTTTTTGGCCAGATATTGGTCATGCAGCCAATCCTGAGTGTCCCATATGTGGTCAATAAGTTGCTGACTCTGTCTGGAGGGGCAGCTTTTATCGGCCTGTATATGGCCAGTTTTGCATAAATATATACTTATATATATATATATATATATATATATATCATAGAGCAAAAGAGACAACTGTATTCCTTGTATCTTCAGACTAATAAAAAAGAGGGTTACAGTGTAATTTGAATTCACAAGACTGTACTGTATTAAGTTGAAGACCTGCCATTTCTAGGAGAAGGTTCTTTCAAAATATATTGAAGCAAACCTATAGGACTGACTGCCTTTTTGCACTAGTACTAGTACAGCATTACAAGCTATAATAGGTTCATAACTGTTGAGGCTAAAAAAAGACAAGTCCATCAGGCCCAAGTCAATCCTACTTAATTGTAGTCCATAGTACTAGTAATTTGTTGTCAATGTCCACGTTTCACCTCAAGCAAATTAATTTGCGAAACAGCGGCGACAATTCACCGGTAAAAACTCCGGTGCATCAAAAGAAATTGTTGGATGGCCATTGACTTTAATGCATTTGGACCAAATAGTTGTGCGTATAAAAATTGTCGCTCGCATCAAAATTGACACACGTCAAAATAATTTTGACGCCCATTGACTTCAATGCGTTTCGCAAATTTTTCGCCGTTTCGCGGCACAGATTCACCCATCACTAGTAGTCCATGTAGAGGAAGGGTAATGAGCAGCGTCTTCTGTATCTGTTTGTTTACTGTAAGTTTCCTGTGTGTATAGCGGAAAATATCAATACAGTCCCTTAATATAGCAAACACTTTGGCGTTGAAGGCTAAAAATAAGGTTTATCCATAGAAGAAGAGACAAAAGCAAGTAAAGCAAGTTTTTAGTTAGCCCGGCTATTTGCTGCACATACATAAGAACTTTCTCTCTGTGTATTTATGTGTCTCCAGTGGCCCTGGCAGTATCTGCTTGAGTGCAAGACTACAAATATTCCCTAAAATAAAGACTACATGCATTTTATCTATGTGAGGCGCTTAATATTTCTAATAAATTCCATCAGATCATCTCTCCTATGCTGATCGAAGGCCATCTGGTAACCATACGGCAAGGAAAAGCAAAAACTCCTTGTCCCTGCAAGCAAATGCTATGGGATCTCTGGGAGAGAAATACAATGTGAAGGAGGAATCTAATTGCAGTTTTCTCTTTTTAATCTAATAATTCAAATAATTATGAATAGTCCTTCCAAGATCGGGAGCAGCCTACCACTGTAAGGATGTCATTTTGGCAGTATGGATTGAGTTAATCCCAATAAATGTTTGGACATCTCTGACCTGGGCTGACTTAGGATCTGTTGGATGGTATTTTGTTTATTGTTCCCAAGAAGTTAAACAGATGCAGCCTCCCTCTATGGTTTTCTTAGCTACTGAGTGATGTCTCATGGAGACTCCAGGCTGTCACAACCCCGATACAGTCATTCACATTTGGTCCTTCTAGATATGTCATTGTACTGCCATGCACACCCATGTCATCCATAAAGATCTCAGCACACCAGTGCCATACACAGAGATGTGGGCATCCTAATGTCATCAATTCACTAGTTCAGCACCATAAAAAGGGCTCTGACCTATCTGCTTCTTCCTCATGCAACCAAAGTCCAAAATGAAGGATCCAAAACACTTTAAGAGAGGTGTAGACCTCAACAAACTGTGACTGAATCAATCACAAACTGCAGCATGAGTTGCTTTCTTTGATGTCATATATTTGAACTTTGGTTATGGAGTCATCAAAATAAATATACCGGCATCATGGTGATGAATTGTAGGCTTTGTATGCTCTTTCCATGCATCAGTGGGTGTCTGGGTGATACAGTATATCAAGATGTTTGAAGTGTAATAGGCTGCTGATGAATCTATTATAGGGTACGTAGACTGTAAGCTCCACTGGGGCAGGAACTGGTGTCACCGATTAAACAGGCAAGCACCATATAACATGTAGGGGCAATATGAATTTAGTACACTGGCAAAACTATAGAGGAAGCAGACCCTGCAAAAATGGTGCCTGGACCGTGGGCTTTACCTTCTCTATAGTTGTTAGAATTCCCCCTCCCCAGTGCTGTCCCACCTATCATGATGTGAGCAGGCAGGGAGCAGGGCACACAAATAGGCGGGGGGTCAGTTAGGGGTTGGTGCTCGCATCAGGCATGACTAAGACTTTTTGTGTGGGCTGGCCAGGCACATTGAAGTTATGTCACTGATTAGGTAATAATAATAATATGTTGAAACTATCTTAAATAGGGATGAGCAAATTATTTTATCTGATACAGTCTTGTGCCTAGAAGCTTTACAAACCTGTGTTTGACTTCCACCATGCATTTTGTTTCAGGGGGAAACTTGGTTTAATCTAGCGGGGAAAAAAATAATAGTGGCAATAGAGAAAAAAATGGGAAAAAACAACTACAACTAACTAATGACCTTTTAACAGCAAAAGTCAACAACCACTTCTCACTACTAATAAATACTTCTTGATCTCTCGGCTGCATTTGACACTGTGGATCATCCCCTCCTTCTCCAGTCCCTCCATTCGATTGGCCTTCGTGACAAGGCCCTGTCATGGTTCTCTTCTTCCATCACTAATCGTCCCTTTAGTGTCTCCTACAATGGCGTATCATCTTCTCCCTTACTTCTTTCTGTTGGGGTTCCTCAGGGCTCTGTCCTGGGCCCCTTTATTATTTTCTCTCTATACTCCTTCAGAAAACTAATCAATTCATATGGTCTCCACTACCACCTCCTCTACTCTCCTGATCTCAATATACAGCTCTTAACTCTGGTCTCTTCCTGCCTGTCTGCTATCTCGACTTGGATGTCACAAAGCTACCTCAAATTAAACCTCTCTAAAATGGAAATGGTTCTGTTTCACAAAAAAACATCCCAGAAGTATTTATCGTAATTAGCAATTCCACTATCACCCTGTCTCCCCAGGCCCAGTGCCTTGGGGTTATCCTAGATTCTACCCTATCCTTCACTCATATCTAGTGATGGGTGAATTTGCGCCGGCGTCTCGTTTTTGACGCTGGCGAATTTTCACGGGCGTTTTGTGAATTCGCTGCAAATTCGCGCCTGGCGAATAAATTAGCCCATCACTACTCATATCCAGTCACGTATTTAATCATGTCAATTTCACCTAAGCAACATATCCAAAATACGATCATTCATTACCCATGATGCCTCAGAAATTCTTATTCACTCTCTCATAATATCACATCTAGACTACTGTAACTCTATTAATTGGCCTTCCCTGCAAGAGAATGTCACCTCTCCAGTCCATAATGAACAGTGCCGCAAGCTCATTAACCTCAGTAACCGCTCCTCCTCTGCCTCACCACTCTGCCAATCCCTAAACTGGCTTCCACTAAAAAATCAAATTAATGACCCTGACATTCAAAGCACTTCATAACTCTGCCCCACCCTATATCTCTGAACTCATCTCTATATACTCACTCAACCGCTTACTACGCTCCTCTACTGACCTGTTTCTCAACTCTTCTCTCATTACCTCCTCACATGCTCACATTCAGGGTCGGACTGGGGGGCCCGGGGCCCACCGGGACTACTGTCCAGGGCCCCCAGACCCCCTACCGTGATGCGCGCCTGCGTGACGGTGCGGCTCGACGCTCCTTCTTGAAAGGCGCGCATGCGCCTAAAGAAATCTTTTTTTTTTTAACAAACTGGTCGGGAGAGGGGTCTGGCCCGGCCCATTAAGGGTCGGGGCCCACCGGGTTTTTTCCCGGTTTCCCGCCGGGCCGGTCCGACACTGCTCACATTCAAGACTTTGCAAGGGCTGCACCCCTCCTCTTGAATTCTCTCCCACAGTCTGTCCCACTTTCTCCCAGCCTCTGCCTTCAAAAGATCTCTTAACACACACTTATTTAGAGAAGCCTACGCTCACTCTGTTTAGCTACCAAATGCAATATCAGATACTACATCTCTCACCTGCTTATGTATGTAGTTAATATGATTTCTTTGTATGAGGACATTAATTTTATGCTGCGCAATATGTTGGTACTCTAAAAATACTTGATAATAATAAAAACAAAATTTTTAATTTTGCTATTTTTTTGCCGTTTCACAATTTTTTTAGCAAAGCAAATCAGGACATGTATTGCTAATAATGAATATTATATACCAAAGCAGGCCAAGTTAAAAATACCCTTTTGCCAGTAATGGGTCACCTTAGGACAGCTGTCTCTTTATGTGGCCCAAATGTTCATTAGAGCTGTAAAACACCCACAGAGTCTCCTTTATTATTACACCTGGTTCCTATACAAAGTCATTTGTTTTGT
Organism: Xenopus petersii; assembly: GCA_038501925.1. Lineage (NCBI taxonomy): Eukaryota > Metazoa > Chordata > Amphibia > Anura > Pipidae > Xenopus > Xenopus petersii. The sequence continues at coordinate 131,275,774 of CM076683.1, forward strand.
TAGGTATGGGCTAAAATACCAGTAAATGCACACTCACATTCCTGTTCTAAAATTTTTTAAACATTTACTGTATAGTGTTGAAATCGTTGCAGTAGTGATGAGCGAATTATTTTTTACAGGATTTGGATTTGCAGCAAAACTCCACACTTCATCATCTGCATTTTTTTTTTGTGAAATTGCAACAAAAGTCCACCACTAAAAATTTCACCACAACAAAAGTGTTGCCAAGACAAAATTGTCGTCAAAACAAAAAAATCCGTCATAAGAAAAAACTCCCATTGACTTTTTGTTTAACAAAAAAGCTGCCAAAACAAAAAACCGCCATTTGGAGTAAGAAAAAATTGTTGTGCACAAAAAATTGTTGCATGTAGATTTTTTTGATGCCTAATGACTTCAATGCATTTTGCTAATTTTTTACCATTTGCTGAATTTTTGCACAGTTTCACAAATTCTTCTATGAAGTGAAACGGGACAGATTCGCTCAATCATGGAATTCATGCACCAATCACAGAAGAGAGGGATTCCTCTACTCTTTTTTCTATATAGGCACCCCAAGTCCACCTGCCTCCTTAGGCATGGGCTTGGGGTGGCAATAAAAATATTTTAGAAAAACTGTCAATATTGTCCTTCTAAATATGGAGAAAGTAACATGATTTGTTATGTGCCACTGCTTCATTTTCAGGCGCGTTACTGTCCTCTGTGACCTCCTCTGGTTTGTGTTTTATCTCTGACATCTCTGACAATCTTATCTGCTCTCATTAGTGAGCCTTCCTGATGTTTTCACTATTACCTGATAAAGTTTGGAAAATTTCCCACAGCAATGTAACTGTCAATAACACAGTAAGGGATAGAGAATTTAATCTATTGGCTCCTACTTATCTGTATTCTGCTTTGGATCTGACCTTTGACATCCGTGATTTATCCTTTATGTAGTGTTGGCACATTACATTGCCCTTTACATATAATGTTTAGCTGCAATCCATTTTCAATACCACTGGTACTTAAACAAGGGTAAATTACATCAGAAGCCTATTTATCTACTAGTTTACACTCATACATATATGGGTTGGTGTAGGGCATCCAAAAGGAACAGTTCCCCTACTGCTCAAGAAGTCTAGGTCCTTGTGGGAGGTAGGTTTCCCTAACTGGCCCAGGGGAGTATGACTGATTCCTGTCCATAGTTTATTTAATATTAGGGAGCATTTGGCCCTTTTTTCGTTTCCATAAATACCAGAGGTAAATGTGCTTGAAGTATGGAACATAAGTTCCCAGTATCAAGATTTAAGCCCCAAGTAGACCAGCAGCAACCTTAGAGATGATGGAGAACATGAACCCTGTGAATGAAATAAAAGGAAAGGATCGTAGTTTCTGTCTTAGCTTAATCATAAGAATTGTGAGTTAGGAAGGCCAGGTTGCAAGTGAATTATTTGGAGATTCCCACCTACTGAATGTGCAGGGGCTACAGTTTCCACTGGATGTAAACCATTGCATGAAGTTGTGCCTGAGTGGTGAGACTATCCTTCCCAAGGTTGATCTGCTAAGGGCTATACCACTTACTCTCATACTATCTCACTATTTGTTGTATTCAAAAAGTACCTGTGCTTCTGTTTATTTAATCATGTTTGTGGCCGAGGATCCCCGGTTTTTAATTATTAATTATTACTTACACTGTATATGTTAATGTATATTTAACTCCAACTTACACATTTTCCTTCAGGGCCCAGTTTAGAAAGGGAGCCACAGTGTAAAATTTTTCTACTGGTCGACAGTTGCAGCTCTGAAGGGGAATTTGATATTCCTATTGTACCCTTTATATAGTGGCTAGAGTAGAGAAAAGTTGAACAGACCTGGAGAACTTACAATACAAAGACAATTTAGTTAATGCCCCGTTGAAATGGAGCTCCAGTCCAAATGATAGAACTCTCTTGTGTTTTCCAGAAATGATCAAGGAGAATTATTGCAAGGTAGAGAGATTTGGGAAGGGATAACTGATCAGTCAGAAACTATTGAATAGCAATATCTAGTACACAAGCATTGGTGGTCTTCTTCAAGCTTTTTTCACTAAGGATTATGGATCTTCTTATATCTGGAGGCAATCACAACTATGAATGAGTGAAGACCTGTATGGAATGTTGTAGGAGTGAGTCATAAATTGTAATACACATCAGTGGCTAGCACAATCAAGTACAATCTCATGCAATCTCCAGTTGTAAATTCTGTCAATGCAAAATATAATCTGGGATCATAAAGATAAAGAAGGGCTCTGGGAAGGAGCCATGAGAATGTATCGGCAGCGTAAGCCTTTCAAGAGGTGAAGATAAGGATGAACCAAATTTAGAAATTCTCCAAATGTCAGATACTCACTGCTTTTGGAACAATGAACATATACACAGCATTATAAAAGGCCAACAAGAAAAGATTCAATTTGATGAGTTAAATTTATATTTCTTCCTCCTGGTGCCATTTTCATTTACAAACAATTGAGGGATGGTGAAAGAGTTGCCTCAGTCTATGGCCCGTGGAAGCTTATTAATGAAGCCAGTGCACAGTGCTAAGTGTTGTCTCCATAAATTTCAGCTGAATGGTCCACTAAGAAGTGCCCACTGCAAATATGTAGCAATAAGGGGGGAAATAACTGTCTGTCAATCAGTTGCAACAGTTTCCTAATGGTGCTCCAATGTGCTCAGTGTCATCGCTTTCAAAAAGCTTTGTGCAGTGTCCATGGACTCAACAGGATAAGAGAACCCTAGAATAGTGATGGACGAATTTATTCACCAGGCACGAATTTGCCGAGAATCTCTGCGCTTCACCGCCGGCGTATAAATTAGCGAAATTGCTGCTAAAATTTCCCCGCAATTTTTTTTTCTTCCAGCGAGCACCACATATCGACCATCTTCCGGCTTCTTCTATCTTCAAATTTCTCGCATGCGCAGTAGAAAGAAATAGCCGTTTTTTTGTTAAAGTTCAGCTTTTCGCGCTACTGCGCATGCACAGCTGCAAGACAAAAGAAGAAGCCAGTAGATGATTGCTCCGTGGTCCTCGTGGCCCTCCAGGCCGGTGTAGTTTTCTTCTGATAGGAGCTCCAGCCCAAGTTTTCAGGTAAGTACATGCAATCACTTGGGGGTGCCTAACTTTTGGCATCCCCAAGTTAAAAGTCCTTTCCTTCTTCTTTAAAGTTACCAGGAGCAGCTTTTTGCAACTGCCTCCTGAGACTAGTTTCTCAACACACCACATTGGAGCAGAGCCCCTGGGCACATCAGAGTTTGCATTACATAGCATTAATGTGCACTCAGTTTTGCATGTGTTTTAACACTTATTTGGGATGAGCTTGAATCCACCAAAAATGTAATAGTCAATATCACATATTTGGCAATAAAGTAAAAAAATATGCATTATTGCCATATAGTTGTTTGTTTTTTATCAGTAGGGGTGAACACATAATTGCACATATGCTTTTACATGCAATTAAATTAATATGCTTACCTGTTAATAACAAGCACCTGAATTTCATGGCAAAACTTGTTTTCTGCAAATACAAAGAGAAATGCATTGAAAGGTAAGCAGCCCTTTTATGGAGCCCTTTGGGAGGTCCTGCTTTTTTTGATATTTAGCTAAAAATTGGCCAAATGTCGAGCACTATTGAAAATCTCACCAGGCAAGAACTTTAATTTTATCCTCATCTGGCAGGTCTCTGTAGGCCCCATTATGATCAGATCTTTACCCAGAAGCAATGGTATCATCCCTTCATTGCAACAGTTTTTTTCAGAGGTAGTACTTGCCAAACAACACTGAAAGGAACATTCTAAAAAAAAAGGATCACTGATTGTAAAACAAAGACAAACCAGGAATCCTAAGCATTTCCAAGTCTATGGACATCAGTTGTGCTTGTTGGGTTCTACTCTTGGTTTGACTGTTCTGTTTACCATTGTCTGAAAATACCTTTGGGAAAACTGAAACATGTTGTTCTAAACTATAATTAACTCTCGCCTCAGGGCTGCTCAGAGCAGGGCTAAAATCTTATTGGTTGATTCTCTGCCATAAAAAACATCCTACTGTGTGATTCGCCTACAAGTCACATGTCTAGTAGGTATCATCCACTTCCTTTAGGCATGAAGAATACCTTTAAGAATGCTTCTATTCTCTTAAAATTACACAAACAGGTATTTCAAAATATTTAAGTTATTTATCAAATATGTTTTATATATATATATATATATATATATATTTTTTTTTTTTTTTTTTAATATTTTTTTTTTTTTAATTTTTCAGAAGAACCAGCACTCCTGTATATAAAAAATATCTGTTTTTATTTCTGTTGCATTCCAATGTTTCGGAACTTTCTCAAGGGACCGAAATGTTGGAATGCAACAGGAATAAAAACAGATATTTTCTATATACGGGAGTGCTGGTTCTTCTGAAAATTTAAATACATAAATTTTAACCGTGCACCCAGCTGGATAAGCTACATCAGTGTGCCTTGGAGTGCGGATACTCATTGGTGATATATATATACCGTATATACTCGAGTATAAGCCGACCAGAGTATAAGCCGAGGTACCTAATTTTACCTACGAAAACTGGGAAAACATATTGACTCTAGTATAAGCCTAGACACAACTACAGCCCTGTCTCCCAGCAGCGCACATTCTGCCAAAGCGACCTCCCCAGCGATCAACCAGACTTCTTTGCAAAGTTGATGGTGACAGAGAATTGCCAAACGGATTACTGTGTGCATTGTCCCACTGTCCCACTACCATGTGCAGAGGGTGCTTTTTGATATTGCCATCACTGTTAATCTTTCGTATAACCAACAGAGGGTGCTGTGTGATATTGCAGTCACTGTTAATCTTTCATATAACCAACAGAGGGCACTGTGTGATATTGCAGTCACTGTTATTCTTCCATATAACCAACAGATGGCGCTGTGTGATATTGCAGTCACTGTTATTCTTTCATATAACCAACAGAGGGTGCTGTGTGATATTGCAGTCACTGTTATTCTTTCATATAACCAACAGAGGGCGCACTGTTATTCTTTCATATAACCAACAGAGGGTGCTGTGTGATATTGCAGTCACTGTTATTCTTTAATATAACCAACAGAGGGCGCACTGTTATTATTTCATACAACCAACAGATGGCACTGTGTGATATTGCAGTCACTGTTAATCTTTCATATAACCAACAGAGGGCGCACTGTTATTCTTTCATACAACCAACAGATGGCGCTGTGTGATATTGCAGTCACTGTTATTCTTTCATATAACCAACAGAGGGCATTGTGGCATATTGCAGTCTCTCCCCAAGTGAACCAAGTGTGTGTGGCTTAGCACAAATATATTATATTTTCTCCTTTACACAATGGTCTTTAGCCCCAGCATGTACATCTTTGATACCAATGACTGTGAATAGGCAAGCCTGTACAGAAACAAAGAACAAAGGGGATAAAAACATACTGTAAATAGTAGGGATGCACTGAATCCAGGATTCGGTTCGGCATTCGGCCAGGATTCGTCCTTTTTAAGCAGGATTCAGATTGGGCCGAATCGTTCTGCCCGGCCGAACCGAATCCGAATCCTAATTTGCATATGTAAATTAGGGGCGGGTGGGGAATCACGTGACTTTTTGTCACAAAACAAGGAAGTAAAAAATGTTTTCCCCCTAATTTGCATATGCAAATTAGGGTTCGGATTCGGTTTGGTATTCGGCCAAATCTTTTGCAAAGGATTCGGGGGTTCGGCCGAATCCAAAAATGTGGATTCGGTGCATCCCTAGTAAATAGAGGCACTCTTATTTAGGGATACACCAAAACCACTATTTTGAATTTGGCCGAACCCCCGAATCCTTTGTGAAAGATTTGGCCGAATACCAAACCGAATCTGATTCCTAATTTTCATGCAAAGTCATGTGATTTCCCTCCTCTGATTCGGTTCTGCCGGGCAGAGGGATCCTGCTGAAAAAGGCTGAATCTTGGCCGAATCCTGGATTCGGTGCATCCCTACTCTTATTGCTGTATGTGTGATTTTCACATCTTTTTATGGAGTAAATATTTTATTAAGTTCTTATTCTGAAGTGAAATTGTGCTTGTGTGATGTAATTATCTGCTAACCAGGTGTAAATATCCTCCTTGTTGGCTAAGTCAGGAAAAATGGAAAGAGTGACTGCAAAAAAAGTTCTGTTCTTACAAATCTGCAAAAAATCTCACTCTATTGATCTGAATGTTCTTTTCTCCAGCCCGTAAACATGTTCCTGCTCATCCATCTTTCTATCTTCCAATTTATTTTTGTAGTTAATTGGATTTTAGGAGGATAGGAAGTGTCTACGGATGGCAAAAATATACAGGGTGGGGGTTGAGTATTTTCCTGATTTGCACATCACTAATGGACATGTTTCACCTATGGACAAAAAGAGAACTTGAAGCAGATTGGTTTTGTACAGCCAAGTGGGACAGAGGCCTACAGGAAATTATACATATTACCATGTCATAAAGAGAAATAGTGAATAGTCAAAAAGACTTTGCATCTATCAAGTTCATCTCATTGTTCATACAATTCCTGATTAGCATTTAAAGGAGAACTAAAGCCTAACTAAAGAAATAGCTAGAAATGTTGTACATTATATTTTGTGCTTCTGTACCAGCCCAAGGCAACCACAGCCCTTTAGCAGTAAAGATCTGTGTCTCCAAAGATGCCCCAGTAGCTCCCCATCTTCTTTTCTGCTGATTCACTGCACATGCTCTGTGCTGCTGTCACTTACTGAACTTAGGGACCCACTCACAATATACAGTACACATAGAATAGAAATGTCACAATATAAGGCTGATTAGTAATTAATACACATAATTACTACATGGCAGCACAGAAACCAGTGCAATTAGCATCAGAACTTAATAATCAGCAAACCTGTAGCATCAGCTTATATTACAGCCAGGGAAGCTCATTTTCTGCTGGATAATTAGTGACGAGCCCTAAGCTTAGCTTCTCAACAGCCAATCAGAGCCCACTGAGCATGACACTTTCCAAGATGGTGAAGTTTGAAGTCCTGGATCATTGCTGCTATTGACAAGCTGAAACTTTAGCCTTGTGCAATAAGTGCAGTATATAAAATATGTCATTTTTAGCCATGTCCATTTTTAGAGTTTAGTTCTCCTTTAAGGGGAATATAAACATAAGATACAATTCACTTGATTATTGCATTTTAATGAATTCAAGGAATTGTGCTCCTACAGTTTCCTCAGCTGGGAAGGTTACAGTTACACACACAACAGCTGGAACACTCACGTTTTATGAACATAATCACATCCATATTTGTTTGCATGGCTATGTACACAAACACTGATACACTTATGAAACGGATCTACGGTCGTGTTTTCTATATGTCTCGTATTTGGCCGTTTTAGATCCGCTCCCCAGATAAGTCTGCTTAGCAGCTGTCAAACGCTTCGATCCCATTAGCGACACTTCTGCTTACAATCCATTTGTGCCACTTCCGTTGCCTTCGTGAAATGCCCCCCTTCCACTCCTGCGCCTGTTAACAACAGAAGCACAATGGGCCGTGGGAATAATTATGTGAATTGCTGTGGAAAATGAATTTACAATGTTTGGCACAAGATCTAATTTAAAAAAAAAAAAAAAAGTTCAACAAAAGACATATAGAAACCAGTTTGGGGATTACTAAATCTAAAACATAAACAAATGTGAACTAAACATTAATCTGAATTCTTTATGTGATATAAACGGTTCAGAATAACACAGTCCTAGAGGGGGAACAGTTTTTACCATAAACAGGTATGGAATCTGTTATCTGGAAAACCATTATCCAGAAAGCTCTGAATTACAGAAAGGCTGTTTCCCATAGACTCTATTTTATCCAAATAATCCAAGTTTTTAAAAACGATTCCTTTTTCTGTGTTATAATAAAACAGTAGCTTCTACTTGATCCCAACTAAGATATAATTAATCCTTATTGGAAGCAAAACCAGCCTATTGGGTTTATTTACTGTTTACTAGTGATGGGCGAATAAATTCACCTGGCGCAAATTTGCCAGTTTCACAATTTTTTCACTGTTTTGCGAATTTTGAGTGAAATTCGCAGATTTTTCTGCGAATCAGGAGAAATTCGCCCATCACTAATGTTTACATGATTTTCTAGAGGACTTAAGTTAAGAAACCCAAGGTCCCGAGCATTCTGGATAACAGGTCACATACCTGTATCAGGCTGATTTCAATGGCCACACCGGCATGAATCTAGCCTAGGAAATTATTGATACTGTATTTACAGGATTTACAATATGAATCAACAGGAATCAACAGACCTGCCCAAATAAAATTAGCTGAATAGACAGACTAGCACATTCCAAATCCCCTGGTTTATGTGAAAGTAATTTTGGGAGATGGAATGAGTTTGTTTACTTATAAATGAACTTGAATGCCAAACTTTAATGAAGAAGTGGGTTATTTTGTTCTACTGCGCATGTGTCTGCCCTGGGATATTTGAAGAAAGAAAGCAGGTCTTATTGAGGGTGTTTGTGAAGGCCAAAATATTGCCTATTCTTTGGCACAAAAAAAGAATACTCGCGAAAAATTTGTGAAAGTCGAAAATTGACGCCCATGTCAATTTTGGACGCGCGTCTGAAAAGTCGCTTGCACCAATTTTGACGCTGGCGTTACAGTCATTGGGCATCCGAATAGTGTTGACGCGCATCGATTTTGACGTGAGCGACTTTTCGGACACGCGTCCAAAATTTTTTGACACAAGCGAATTATTGATGCAGGCAAATTTTCGCCGGTGAATTTTCGTGGGAGTTTAGCAAAACGCGGAAATTCGCACCAGGCAAATTTAATCGCCCATCACGATCGAGTTTTCAAAATTTTTAATGGACCGAAATGGGTTTAAAGATCTAATAAAGCTAATGACCTGGGAGAATGTAAAAACCTTCATGGACATTATTATTTTCTGTTCCAGTGATATAAAAGATAGATATGTAGATGTGGCAGGTATGTAGGTCATGATGAGCTGCTTCACCTTAACTTCCTTTTGCCAATTAACTACAATGTGCACTAGAACTCAGGCCCAGATCTGCTTCTAGTCTGCATACTCCTTTACTACAATCAACACCAGGTAACAGCGTTGGACTGTCAGGGACCCACCAGGAAACCTTAGACCATGGGCCCATTCTCCAAGCTAATTTTCTTCCACTTCTCCACCTTTTTATTTTCTTAGTACTTTTCTTTACATGATATACTTTATCCGTCTATTTGGCCCTTTGTTTCCATAAAGAATTAAGGAATAAACATTCAATTGTTACAAATGCTTAGAAGCAGAAGGGCCCACTGACATCTGGGCCCACCGGGAGTTTTCCTGGTATCCTGGTGGGCCAGTCAGACACTGCCAGGTAACAAGGTGACTTCCGGGAAGTGGTCAATCATGGAGGCCTCCAACCCTGCTGCACAACCCTGTCTTACAAATAAAGATATGGAGAATAAAGGTTTGGTGTATGAAGGTATGGTGCATAAAGGTATGGTGCATCAGGGCCGGAACTAGGGGTAGGCAGAGTAGGCAAGTGCCTAGGGCGCAAAGCTTGGGGGGCGCCAGGTACGCACCTTCTCTGCTTCTTCTACCTCCTAGTCTGGTCCCTGCTTGCAGATGTACCTGTGTGTGCGCGCTGTTCCTTTGCATCTTTTCTGCTCATGCACAATTCCGTCTTTTTCGCGCATGCGCGCATTTGGTTCTTTTGCACATGCGCACATTAGGTATTTCGCGCATGCTCACATTTGATTTTTTCACGCATGCACGCCTGTGGGCGTTATGCTCGGCCAGGCTGCCTAGGGCGCCTGACCGGGTTGGCCCGGCACTGTGGTGAATAAAGGTATGGTGCATTAAGATATAGTGTATAAAGGTATGGTGTATAAAGTTTAGTGCATAAAGGTATGGTATATGGTGCACGAGAAGCCTACCCTCACTCTGCTTAACTACCAAACACAACACCACATACAGTACCACATTTCTCACCCACTTAATTCGATCTTGCCCACTCCCACACCTTGTGTATTACTCCCTTCCCTTTAGAGTGTAAGCTCTTTCTGCATAGGGCCTTCCTCACCTTTTGTACCTGTATTGATTGTGATGTATGTAACTCCATATGTTCTATTCATATAATTCATGTGATTTAGTTGTATAATCACATTTACTTTACAGCGCTATGCAATATGTTGGCGCTATATAAATACATGTTATTATTAATAATAATAATAATAATAATAATAATAATAGTAATAAATATGGTATATAAAGCTATGGTGTATAAAGGTATGGTGTATAGGAGAGTAAGGTTATGGCAGTTTGGAAGGAATGAGTAGGCTCTATACTGAGTGGGGTCCTATATTGGTTGAGTGTTTCATTCTCATTCCATCCAAGTCTTACAATGTTTTATAAACAGCACATACAAACTCAAATATAATGATAAAAAGTCCATTGTTTATGGTAATCACAGTAATTTAATGTAGGTACTACTGGGAGTTAAAGAGGTTGTTCACCTTCCAAACACTTTTTTTTCAGTTCAGCTGATTTCAGATGTTCCCCAGAAACAAAGACTTTTACTAAATTGCTTTCCATCGTTTATTTTTTACGGTTTTCCCACGTTTGTGTCTCTGTTGTCTCAGTCTGGCAGCTCAGTGATCCAGGAGCAGATTCTGAACTGTTACAATTTGCTGCATTTAGTTGATACAATGAGTTGATACAATTTCTCAGCAGTATCTGTGGAATATTAGCAACTATTGTATCAATTCTAACAGCTGCCTTTAACGAAACTCAGGGATTCTGCTCAGCAGGGACAAAGATAACAAATGTATCAACTAAATGTATCAATTTAGAACAGTTACAGGGTCCCTCCCAGAGCTGCTTTAAAAGGTGAAAAATTACACTTTACACTTCAATATTAGAAAAACGGTCACAAATAGAAAATAATTGGAAAAAGTATTTATTTCTGTTGAACAATCTGAAACCAACTAAACGGAAAAAAGTGTTTGAAGGTGAACAAGCCCTTTAAATAAAAAAACAAGGCTGATAAATTCAGGGTGGTGAATTCAGATGGTTATTCATACATTAAGGGGCTAATTATCAAAATCCGAATTAATCTGAGTTTATAAAATAAAAAAGTCTGACCAAACTAGAATCCACAATTTGACTTTATTTATTATTAAAAAGTAAGATTTAATTGGATCGGGAAAAAATGTAATAAAATCTAGCGAAAACCAGAATTGTATGCTTTTTTCCCAAATCACTCAAATTTTTTAGGCTTTTTCCCGAAAAGCCTGAATTTTTCAAATTTTTGCCCGAAAAGCCAGAATTACTCAGATTTTAGACAAATTCCAGCGCAGACTACAGAAACTTCCAAATAGGATAGGGACCTCTACCATTGACTAATATACAACCTTGGTAGGTCTGAGATGGCGGATTTTTAGATTCTGTCTTTTTGCAGCCTCAGGGTATAATAAATGTATGTTTTTATTTAATGAAAAATTAAGATTTTCTAGTAAAAAAAACTCAAATATTTTGAGTTTTTAGCATGCAGACTTTAATTAAATAGTTATCTAGCTAGGGACCTGGGTCCTTTTCAATAATGGATCTTCCTTAATTTGGCTACCCATACATTAAGTCTACTATATAATTTAGTAAATAAATCCAGTAGAATTGTTTTGCCTCCAATACGAATGAATTATATCTTAGTTGGGATCAAGTACAAGGTACTGTTTTATTATTACAGAGAAAAAGAAAATATGTTTTAAAATTTAGAATTATTTGATTAAAATTGAGCCTATGTAAGATGGTCTTCCCATAATTTAGAACTTTTTGGATAAGGGGTTTCTGGATAATGAATCCCATACCTGTACATTATGAATACAAAAATAAATACAATTATATATATATATCTATTGGTCCTACAATAGAGTATTGCTGAGAAAATAAACTCGCTCTCCCAGGACTGTCATAGGGGAACTCTAAGCATATCTGAGATCTCTCCTTGCAATCACTAACAATCAATCAATAAAGGGTATCTGTTGATTCTCATTTCCACTCCGTGGTATTACTAACACCAGTCATTTTATGTTGACAGAACCATTTAGGATCTAGGAGAACTGTCTATTGAGATGAAAAACCAACATTTCTGAACTTAAAACAAGAGGCATAAGACACATCCCTCTACATTTGCAAATCTTTTAAGAAACCATAAAATATCCCAGCATACGTAATTCCTTTAGGCTGGGGCCAGACGGGGCTGAAATTGCTCTGTGGATTTTAGCAGGTTTATTTTGGCTGACTGACCAACTGCTGGCAGAATCCTCTTCTGTGTTCATGTTTGGAAGCCATGTGTCGGCTCTGGTGCAAACACAAGGAAGAAATGGCATTTTGAGCAGAAATCCGCTGAGTGGAGCCGACTGATGTTACTGAAGTTTAGCAGAGCACAAGTCACATGACTGTGGGTACCTGAGAAACTGACACCATGTCTGTAACAACTCACCCTGGTGGTCTAGTGGGCCGGCGGGGATTCCCGCTGTGTGGTGCCTCTTCCTCCAGAATTGCCGGTCCCAAGAGCGTGCACGGCGTGCCCATTCTGGGTTTTAAGCACGTTCGTTTGGCTAAATTTGAATATTTAAGGGTCTTTGTGCTCAAACTCATTGCCCATTGTTAGGTCTAACTTGATTAGTATCTGGGTGTGATTTCTGTTTGTTTGATTCTGGTTTTGATCCTGACTATTCCTTGAATGCTGCCTGTACCGACTCCGGCCTGATTGACCTTGCTTGAACTCTGCCTGTACCGACCACTGCCTGTCTGACCCTGCTTGAACTCCACCTGTACTGACCCCGGCCTGCCTGACTTTGCTTTTCGTCTACTCCATGAACCTATGCCTTTTGTCCAAAACCTTGGAAATGCACATGCACCATTGCTCGTTCACAACATCTGCTTTGCTCCTCTCAAGTTAAGACTAGACGGCATCTGAGTAGTTGAGGGCTTCTCCCAAGACCAAAGGCGGCAGCTACAGTTGGAAGATTGAGCCGTGACCTGGGAGCTTGGCACTTTAGGGAGCCATACATGACAATATGTCTAGCCCCATGTAAGATTTCAAAATTAAATATAAAAAATCAGTTTGCTCTTTTGAAAAACAGATTTCAATGCATGATTCCGCTGGAGGAGCTCTATTAACTGATGTATTTTGTAAAAATGTTTTCCCATGACAGAATCCCTTTAAATATGCTGCAAAAGGTTAAAAAATACATTCTTGTCTCAAATATGACCAATACTTGGGTCAACACATCTGCAGTTGATTTATTTTCAGACAATAATCCTGGATCTCCTCAATGTATTGTAGATTGGGGTCGCCGTTTATGTGCCACTGCTTCCCCTTTGGTGGTTATGGGCATGAGCATAAGAGGGAAAGAACCTTGTTGTGATGCTTAATCATCTGGAAGGCTGGAAAATTAGTGTATCATTCTAGTTGAGGAGGGGGGTTTATAATGGCTCATCTGTTTGGAAAAAAGAGCCTGACTGCATTGAGAACCGCTTTTAGTTGTAATTATCTGTAAGTTACAGTGATTGCACTCAACACAGCTGGAGAGCCCATTACACCAGTCAACGAAAATTATCTTTATGGAATGCTCATAGCATAGAGCTTCACTATTCTCAATGTATTTGTGACACCATAGTCTATGGCTTCAGTTTGAGTTGAAAAACCAGCAGTTTGATCTTTGATATCCCTTTTTTTGGATTTATCAAAGCTTTCCTGACTTTTTTTTAAATTAATTTACCCCAAAATATATGTGTCCTCCCCAACAAGGGGGAAACAGGAACTAGGAGTTGAATAAGCTGTAGGAATTAGCAGATATGAGTTATTTGCCCTCATATTGTTTCTTATATAAGATTATGGGAAGTCACCTTGTCTGGTTATCCTGTTGACTTGGAAGACAAAAGCACTTTGTTAGGCTGACCTCTACCCTCTGTACAGATTATACTTGGTAGGGATAGCAAGAACTGCAACTGATGCAGCTGTTCCTGATAAAGTGCAGATCCTGGGGATACATCTACAGCACAACTGGTAAGCATCACAATTACTGCTAATTGCCCAGGGAAAGTATCATTACACGTCATACTGGGAAGCTCAGGACTGGGTGTAGGTAACAGTCTGGTCAGGTGGGACATGTTTCAGTCTGATATTATCAGCCGGAACAGACTGCTGCTTTCTTTTCCTTTTTGACAGATTGTTTTTTTTACTTTGCCTTGTTTTCACTTTTTTCAGTTGCTATTTTTTTTTCTACATGTGGTTTTCTTGGAAATTGGTTATAAAATTGTTGAGTTTTACATTGGAGGGTTATACATTCCCATGCAGTTGATAATGATTGCAAAATGCTTCTGGCACAATGATTCACATGAGCCACTTCAATGGTTTTACCTGTGCCGGAACTAGGGTAGCACAGCAAAAAAAAAGAACACTAAACAGAAAAATTCCAAGGCTTTCTAGTTACAACTGTAATTCTGTTTAAAGGAGAACTAAACCCTAAAAATGAATATGGATAAAAATGCCATATTTTATACACTGAACTTATTGCACCAGCCTAAAGTTACAGCTTGTCAATAGGAGCAAAGATCCAGGACTTTAAATTTGTCACAGGGGGAAAAGTGTCTGTGACACTCACATGCTCAGTGGGCTCTGATTGGCTGTTGAGAAGCTAAGCTTAGGGCTCGTCACTAATTATCCAGCAGAAAATGAGCTTCCCTGGCTGTAATATAAGCTGATGCTACAGGTTTGCTGATTATTAAATTCTGATGCTAATTGCACTGGTTTCTGTGCTGCCATAAAGTAATTATCTGTATTAATTACTTATCAGCCTTATATTGTGACATTTCTATTCTATGTGTACTGTATATTGTGAGTGGGTCCCTAAGCTCAGTAAGTGACAGCAGCACAGAGCATGTGCAGTGAATCAGCAGAAAAGAAGATGGGGAGCTACTGGGGCATCTTTGGAGACACAGATCTTTACTGCTAAAGGGCTGTGGTTGCCTTGGGCTGGTACAGAAGCACAAAACATCATGTACAACATTTCTAGCTACTTCTATAGTTAGGCTATAGTTCTCCTTTAAATGCTAATCAGGAAATGTATGAACAATGAGATGAACTTGATAGATGCAAAGTCTTTTTGAACCTTAACACTATTTCTCTTTACGACATGATAATATGTATAATTTCCTGTAGACCTCTGTCCTATATATAATTATTTAGGCTTTATTTCTCCTTTAACATGGTAACGGACAGAAATCCCAAAGCATTAAAAAATTAAATGTTTAAATTAAAATACAGGCCTAAGGTTGAAGAATGCATGGTGCTGGAGGACAAGGAACACCTAATTCACTGTGGTGGTGCCAAGATGTTAAGTTAAATCCCAGTTTAATCATATGTTTTTTTCCTAAATAAATTCAAAATGCAAAATATGCAAAATTAATAATTTGATGTAGCAAAGTCAAGCACTATTGTGCTTAATTATATAAATAAATTCAGGTATGGGATACATTTTCCAGAAAGCTCCAAATTTATGGAAAGACCATAGACTCCATTTTATCCAAATAATCCACATTTTTTTAAATAGTTTTAATTCTCCTCTGTAATAATAAAACAGTACTGTGTACTTGAGCCAAACCAAGATATAATTAATCACGAAATTAAGTTAGTTGGAGTGTTTTTCTTCCAATAAGGATTAATTACATTTTAGTTGTAATCTGAGGTGTGTGTTCCTGGGACTATGCACTTACCACTGGAGACTCTCATGATGACTCCTGACTAGCTCCCCTACCATGTACTCATTGGGGCTCATTTACTAACATTCGGCAAATTTGCCCATGTGCAGTTACCCATAGCAACCAATCAGTGATTAGCTTTTTAAAGCCAGCTACAAGTAGAACAATGAATGCAACAATCTGATTGGTTGCTATGGGTTACTGCCCATGGGCAAATTTGCCCAGTGTTGATAAATGACTCCCATTGTGTTCTTTCTGTCTGCTCCCTTGTCTCCACCCTCCTCATTGGTTCCATGTGTTCTTCATCCCGTTATTAAGACTCTTTATAAGCCTGTCCCTGACCATTGCTCCTTGTTAGGTTATTGATCTTCATTGCCCAGATCTTGCTGTCTTGATTTGTGTTCCTGAGATTCCTGGGTTCCTAAAACTCTCCTTTGTTCTGTGATTCCCAGCCTTATTCCTGTGCTCTTGTCCCCTCTTAGCCTGTCCTATTGTATTTCCCGGTTGTGACCTCTGGCTTGTTTTTGGACTCTGTTTGACTGCTGCCTGACCCGACCTTTGGACCTGTTTCCCAGACTCAGTTTATGCCTGCCGAATGCCAAAAACTCGAAAGATTCAAGTTTGTTTTACTATAAAATCCGAATTTTTAGTTAAAAAAAACTCAAATTTTTTTGGGCTTTATTATACCACGAATCTGAAAATCCTAAGATTTCATGGTTTTTGGATGGAAAATCCCAAAAAAACATACATTTTGATTTTTCGTATGATTTTTCCAATTTTTCTGTGTTTTTCTGAGACTGGACTTTTACGGGAAAATGTATTGATAAATAAGGGGCAATACCCCATGTGGATTTGGTCGGAATATATTTCAGAAAATAATGAGATATTTTTGGATTTTGATAAATAACCCCCTAAGACTCGGTTTTTCCATTTACAGGTTCCCCGCCATACAGGCTCCCATCCGATTGTTTCACTTCAGTGTCTGATCATTACAGTACTGTATTATCGTTACAGAGAAAAAGTAAATCATTTTTAAAAAAATTGGATTACTTGGATTAAACTGAGTCTATCTGGATATTGGGTTTCTGCATAACGGATCCAATACCTGTAATCATTTTATTTCTTGAAATAGAATCTACACTGTTGTTTGATACCGTAAGGTCTATTCTTTATTGTTTAACTAATCCAATTATGGTGTGATTTTGGCTTTAAAAAAAGAGTAATACCTTTACATTTACAAAGTGAATTCCATAACCTTCCCAGTAATTTGCATTAAATGTAAGGGCTTAGTGATATCGTAGGGTGTTAGAACAGTGTCACTAAGCTCTAATTCCCCAAAGGGCAGACTGGAGTTCAACTGCTCAAATTGGCAAACTTGTGAAAGGAGGAAATAGTATGAGAAATTCGCCTGTTTGTTAAAACACATTTTTGACTACCAGAAAATGTACCCAGTCTGAATTTAAAGGGGAACTCCACACAGACATAACTTATGCTTTTTGAAAAGTAAACATAATTTAAAGTAACTTTGCAATATACTACAATTAAAAAATATGCAGACTTTTCATGATTTTTAATGGTTTGGAACAAGCCTAGCCCCCTGCTCTCATGCTGATCTGTCTGACTACTTTGCTGAGCTGGCTGACTACTGTTACTTTGTATCAACAGCCATCTGTCCTCAGCCTGCATCCTCCAAACCCCACAATTCCCTGCACACGTGATTTCAATAAGGAACAGAACATCCCAGTGCAATGCATTGTGGGTAATGTAGTTCCTGCATGCTGTCTGTAAGCTGTAGGGAAGTTGTTACAATTTGTAACATCAGTGTTTAGTCCCTCCTTCCCTGCCAGGATTTCAAATGATGCAGAAAGAGAAGAACTGTTAGGATTTCAGCATAGAAAATGGAATTTATTCATACTTTTGAAAAAAAACAGGTAACTGTGATGGGTATATGTGGGCCTCTTTATCATATTTTTTTTTTGGAAGCCGGAGTTCCCCTTTAAATAAATCTGCCCCTAAATCTAATTCAATAGCAGGTAGAACAGTGCTGGAAATTGATTAAAAAATGTGTTCTGTTTAGAAACAAAACAAAAAAAAACAATAGAAACACATGAGTCAGAATGTCATGGTCAAGTAGACCCAGAGGAATGAAAGTTATCAGTGTTCTTCTGTACGGCAACAAGCACAAGGCGATTTCATAAGTTCATTAGTTCAATAAATCATGATTAGGAAGCAAAGGTAAGGGACATGAACGCTACAATGGTGCTGATATTCCAGAAGTGGAATTATTAAGATGATTAATGAGTTAGTTAAGTTAGAGGAATAGACAAGGCTCAAATAATGCACCTGGGACCCAATAATCGAAAGGCAGAATTGTAAGTTTATAGTAATCCGATAGCACCTATTAGTGGGGAGCGGGATCTGTGCGGGACCTGTGAGTAATTATTTTAGATTGCTAAATGAGCAGCAAGTAATGAGGCAAGGCTGTGGGGAAGAACAGCAGCACAGAAGGTAAGAAAATAAAAATAGAGATTGCTCAGAAGATCCTACGGAGAGTTTGTTTGCTGTTATTATTACAGGCATTATAACTACTGTGGCTTCCTATAGAAAAGAGCTGGTTCAGACAAGAGTATAGAAAATATTTCACAACACAGTGTACAAAGCAAATCACACAGATGTTTCGAAACATTTTTATAGGATATTCAACAATGGCCATCATTGAGTTTGATGGAAAAAAAATATCTCATGCTTTATCTCATAAAAACACTGTAGTGGTTTTGGGAAATGTGCAGCTGAATTTGGAAAACGGTAATTAAATCACATCCAAAACGGGAGTTTACTGTTTAAAGAGCGGATAAAACAATAAAGATGAAACGTACAACTGTTATTTTATTGGAACAAGAGAGGAAATTCTTGCATTAAGCCATCGGCTGATTTTTTTTTTGTGACAAAAATTAGCAGTGAAATAAAAAGCAAAAAACTCCTATTCACTTCATTACATTTTAAGACAAAACTTGAGGAAAAAAAGCTCATGGACAATGCAATTGGAGTGAGAAAAAAGTCCACTATAGACTATAATATATTTTGCTACAAAAAAAGTTGGTGCAGCAAAATATTCTCCTATAAATTCTCCTGCATTTAGAAAATCTTTCGCCCCTTCACAAATCTCGTGGCGAAGGGAAACAGGACAGATTCAATCATCACTAAATCATATGCAGTAAATATCGTGAATTTGTTTTAAAAAAACAACAAAACTATGGATTATTCACAGTCCAACATTTTGGAATCCTCTGTGATTCCACTTCTAAAGATATCAGAGGAAAAACTGTAAGTTCTGCACTGCTGTTCTGTCCACAAGACAGCAATTCGTTTGTGACAGTATCAGTGTGGGGTAAGTCAATGTTCCCAGAGGTGAAGTCCAAGCGTCTCATTTCTTCTGGTCTCCTGGGCTGCTCTGATATGGATATCCTGAGTCAGTATCTAGAACAAGTTCATGGTCTTTGGTGCTTGTTTTTATCTTCTTGTTCCTCTCAACAGTTATTGATGGATAGTTTATGGGGTGGCCAGAAGTTTGTGTCTGCCACGAGGCAAGGTGAGCACCCATAGTAAAATTTAAAACCGTCTTACCCTACCCCAGTCCTAACTCAGGAAAAGAAGAAAGAGCTTGGTATGTTGCCTACAGACTGGGAAAACCCTTTATAAACTCTTAATGGAGAAGGAAAGGCCTATTTACTTTGGGGTGCCAAAAGTTAGACATCCCCAAGTGATTATATATACTTACCTTACACCCCGTGTATCAGGAGAAAACTGCACCGGCCTGGGGGTTCTTCTACGAGCACCACGGAGCAGTCAGCTTCCTTCTTCTTCTTTTCCAGGGCAGACGCATACGCAGTAAAATGAAATAGCTGACTTCTTTGTTAAAGTTTGGCTTTTGTTCTACTGCATGTGAGCACCCGCGCAAAGAAAGAAGAAGCCGGAAGCCGATTGATCCATGGTGCTTGCTAGCTGAATCCATAGGAGCACCATCCCGGGGTGTGAGGTAAGTATATACAATCACTTGGGGGTGTCTAACTTTTGGCACCCCAAGTAATTACAGCCTTTCCCACTCCTTTGATGGACTTAAACCTA
This sequence comes from Xenopus petersii, assembly GCA_038501925.1. Taxonomy (NCBI): domain Eukaryota; kingdom Metazoa; phylum Chordata; class Amphibia; order Anura; family Pipidae; genus Xenopus; species Xenopus petersii. Next base: position 131,295,685 of record CM076683.1, read on the forward strand.
TCATGGCATATCAGGGCCTATGATGGATCAGTTAGCAAGCCCTGCCACATTGTGCATGTCACCTCTTATAATTGCACACAGGACACCTGCCCTAGTGCCTCAGGAGTGCAACAGAGGTAACAGACCTAATAACTTACCACCCCCCTCCCCAGAGATCTGACTGTTTCTTTTTTTAAAATCCAAGAAATGTTTGTTGCTGGGGTTTGCGGATTTCAAGCTATGCCCCTGACTGAAGGCACATACCTTCTTATTCCAAGAGCTTGAATATCTAATAAACCAATACTCTCCAACTTCTTTGGAGGAAACGTAACCTAAAGCATTAGCATGTATTCGGTACACATCTAAGCATGTTTGTATTTATTATATGACGTGTCCTTTGGAAAATGAATGTTATTAACAAATAATTAAAAAAATAGACATTAAAATATGCGAATAAAAAAGAATAGGACACAGTATGGAGATAAATTACTTTACATTCAGACCACAGCCTGGTTACCCTAGTCATTGACCTTCTTGGTACTTCTTCTACGTACTGTACTAGGACATCATCTCTAGGTAGATTTTCCCTTTAAAAGAACAGGATCTCATTTTTAACTATGGCCTCACATAATGCGTATTATAGGGGACTGTGAGGTAGGACTTTTCTGTAATAAGAAACAGACTTGCCACACAAAGCCCAAGTGCTATTTCTGAAAGACCTTATTGATTTTCATCTTCTACAGAATTCCACGTTTTCTTGTAACTAAAGTCTCTCTCAACACCATAGATGAAGTAATTTGTCATCGTGTTTTCAGAACTTTATCAAAGTGTTACCGTTGCTAAAATATCTCGGACTGAGACCCTTAAAAACCCTGCCAGCTGCTTAATGGAGTTCAGCTCCCACCCAAGTGTGTGAGTTTCTGAGGTTGATTAATCACTTCCAAAGCAGTAGTACGAGGCATCATGTGTTTCAGCCGTGAGGAAGACAGAACGTTTCTCAGAAACATTTACCTGTATGTCAATTAAGACTTTATTCGAACAGTATATGGTTTCCTGGTGGCAGCCGATGGCCCCAGTTTCCTATAATTAAATAAAACTAACTCAAGATGAGCCTCAGGCATTCCACACATACCCACAGAACTTACATGGTGCCAAGAATGACCATTTTAAAATATTTCCCACAGCTATTTTGTGTTCCATGGGGAACCTTGTTTGTGTAGTGGGCTAGATGGATTGGTTCTTGAAACTAGGTTTGAATGCTGGGGGTCTAGCCGCCCCCGTGTATTATTGCCATTCCAATGTGTTTTCCCCTTATGTTTCGTTTTTAACCACACTACTCTGAAATATGGCAAAGGAATTCTACCACAGTATGTACTTGCAAAATATATTTCTATTTATAGTTATTCTGAGAATACATTTTCCAAAATAACATCCTCTTAATAAGCCTCTAAAGCAGGTTAAATGGACACTATATTATTACATCTTCCAGCAGAATGATGCTTATTCTTGGAGAACACCTATGGCTGAAGAGTTTTATAGTACAGGTATGAGTTATCCAGAATGCTTGGGAATTTGAATCTTCATACCGTAAATCTACTGGAATATCATGTAAACATTAAATAAACCCAATAGGCTGGTTTTGCTTCCAGAAAGGCATCAACGGTGAAATTGTACTTAAAATTACAGCACAATATGTAATAACAAGCACATAGGAGACAAAACATGGGGGGGGGTACCGTTTCCCATTACTCTTCCCTAATACTCTCTTAGATTAGTCTACCTCCAATTCTTCCTGTGTTAACCATGGCTCCCAAATCTTTGTAAATTTAGTGGATTAATTATATCTTAGTTGGAATCAAGTACAAGCTTGTCACGACTGGCTCCCAGGTCTCAGCTCTGCTTCTAATAATTATATAAAGAATGATGCGATCCGCATCGGAGCTCACCCAGTAGCGCTGTGTTCTCCTGGTCGCAGCCCGTGCAAGACACCAGCCACTTCCCGCCGGCATTCAGTATAGAGCAGTCAGTGTTCTCGTCACTTTCGGCGCTGATCCAGGACACGGCACACAGACCACGGCATCAATGCAAAAAGTGGGCTTTATTTAAACACACATACGGTTGTGGATTACAGCGGTGGATATGCAAGGCTGTCTGACTTACGCGTTTCATGCCGGATCCGCCAGCACTTCCTCAGAGTCCTCAGCTCTGCTTCTGCCTATAGCAGCCGCCTTTCACTTCGGGAGGAGCTCTCCGCTATTCGGATGCCACCAGGTTTTAATAAGAGAGGAGCCAAGCAAGAGTTCTGGACGAGCAAAGGGGCACAATCGTTGTCAAGGTTTTTGGACTGAAAGCACAGTTCTTTGGAATACTACAAAGCGTAGTCAGGCAGGCCGGGGTCGGTGAGGGCAGAGTTCAAGCAAGGTCAGACAGGCATGGGTCAATACCGTCAGGCAGGCAGGAGTCAGGATTAGCAGAGTTCGGGATAGTCAGGAAAGGCAAGGGTCAATATTGGCAGAGTTCAGGGTAATCAGACAGTCGGGGATCAAAACCAGGAATCAAATGCAAAACAAACACCCCCAAGATACTAGCAAGTAGACCCTAACAATGGGCAATGAGTTTGAGCAAGCAGCCCCTTTAAATATTTGAATTTCGCGGCACTTGGCCAACGCACAAACCCAGAAGAGATCGGCTGTAAGCACCACAGTAACTCGGCGCTAGAGGAGAGAGGACTAGGGATGCGTGCGTCCCCACCAGGCCCCAGTCTCTGCTAGACCACCAGGGAGAGTCACTACAAAGCTACTGTTTTATTCTTACAGAGAAAAATAATTTTTTTTTTTAAAAGTTGGAATATTTGGACAAAATGGAGTCTATGGGAGACAGCCTTTCCGTAATTCTGAGCTTTCTGGATAACGGGTTTCCGGATAATGGATCCCATACCTGTATCTTACTGTAAAGCTAAGGTCAATGTAGAGGCCTGTTTGTGCTAAATTGTCCTTAGTATGGGGAATATACAAATGTTGTAAGAAGAGGCACATCCCCCTATATCAAGCCCCTCATCACCACTCGTGCAAGGGGAGGGGGATGGAAGAGAGGAGTTGGATGGGCGGAGTGTGGCCTAAGTTAGCCCAGCACTGTTAAGAAGTTAATAAAAAGTTAAATTACCAAAAGATGTCTGTTGCCTTTATTTTCTCTGTTAGTCTGGCCATTAAAACCAAAACATGAGGTTATCAAACTAATATCTACAGTGCCTTCTTTAAGACTGGTACAGCATGTCTTATCTAGCTCTTCTAGAACTTCTAAAGCTTTATCTTGCCTGTAGACTGTGCCTGCCAAGTCTCGACTGATGACAAATGATATACAAAGATCTTTTACCCATGGAGCAAGCTAGGAGATTGCCATCTTGCTGCTTTCCTTCTTTAGAAGTGGTATAATTACAAAAATCCGAGACTTGGCATTGCAGGGTTTTTCCTCTTATAGCCCAGACCATAATGCCATTTAACATGTAATTTGACTATAACGTATAATTATACTGATTGCCAGATAAGATCACTGCTCGCTGGCTTATCAAGTTGTCTTTGCTCCAGTACATATGTTATCAAATGCCATATAAATTTAACCCATACCGTAAACGTAATTTATTGCTCCATACAAATTCCAGTTCTTATCGGCACTAATTTGTCAAGAAAGGCAGATATAAAGTATTTGGCTTCTGGAGGAGACCTATGTGCGCATTTTGTGGATTTGTAATCAAGCCAACACAAGACTTGTGGTTACCAATGGCTTTGCTAGGGGAAATCATAATTATACATCAGAGGCAGCCCCTACAGATAATGTTTCATTAAAAATAGATATGGATATAAACACATTCAAGTACAAGTACTTTTGTTAAATCGCACCTACAATATACAGAATATATCCTAAAGTACATCGACAACTGCCTGTCCAACATTCATTCCGAAGCAAGGTTATTGATAAGTAGTTGTTCTTCTCTTTGATGCTATAACTGCTTCTACTCTTGTAGGAAGGCTTTTTACTTGATGTTACAAAATTATTGGTACAGCAGAGAACTGAACCTGGTTAGGATGAGACGGGCTACAAGGAGCCAAAAAGCCCTTCATGTGCAAGACATGCAACATAAAGCCTTCTGAAAACAAAAGGTATTCACTTGGCTCGTGACATTTACAAAGAACTGTCTTAAAAATGAGAGTTAGACTCTCACATAAGGCTTGAAAAAATAAGAAAAAGATAGTAAGAGCCCCCGCACTCTCAAATAAGTTAAATGAGTTATCTAAATTGTATAGTGAACCAATCAATTGATAAATATAAAGTGCCTGTGCTAATAAAGAGGACTTGCTTGGTTAATTAAAACCTTCTAATAGGTTTAAGTAGATATTAAACAATTAACAAAACAACAAGTTCAGAGAAGCATAGAGTTGCTTTTTCTGTGTATTAAAAATAGCCAGTGCCAACTTGTTAGTTTATATACTGAGTCTGTAAGCGATAGATTCAAAATTCCAATAAGTTATAAAGTGCAAGTGCAAGTTTTCCTTAAACGAATGATGGTCCTGGTTCCTTTTTCCTTAAACTAATTTTGCTAATGAATTACCTTGTGATTTTATAATGCACTAGCACTTGCATAAATTATTCATTTGAACCACACCCAGTCGGCGACTGTAAACATTTGAGCACTTGCACTTTATAACTTATTGGAATTTAAAGCTGTGTGTTTCCATTTTTATTGTAGTACATGTTGAATGTAAAAGGCCATTAAGGGCATATTGGGCACCAGTATTACCATTAGTATTACAATAAAATAACCCTTAAATAAAAGGTTAATCAAACAATAAACATAGACATAGAACTAGACTATCATGGCAGAAACCATACTGCACCACAAGAACTATTTGATTAAAGTGAAAATATTGTAGATACCAATATCATATGTGCCTGTTTAGCAAACACCGCTCAGAAAAAGGCATAGCTTAAAATGGGCTGGGTTTTGTACAGATGACAGTGGGTGTCTAGGTGTATCTGGACATACCTAAGTGATGCAGAGGTTTGGCCTAATAGTGATGGATTTCCATTTGGAAGAGACATAAGTATGCCAAGCACAAGGCAATGACAGAACTTCTGAACTACTACACTGTCCCAGGGCATATGCCCCTTTTCTACACTACACTAAACCAGGTCTTGGGCCCTTTTTTTCACCTAATATAGGATGCCAAACCAAATGATGACTACACTGGTCTTGAGACCTTGTTTTTCACCTGGTCCTTGAGCAAATTCCCTTTCTGAACTACACTAAACCTACTTGGACCCTTCTTTTTCACCTCAGAAAATTATGTCTCTGCACTACACTAAACCTGGCCCTAGGCCCCTGTTTCTCACCTACTACAGGGTCCAAGAGCAAAAGCCCTCCCTGCACTACACTATACCTAGTCTTATTTTTCACCTACCGTACTAAATGGTTCCTGGGCAAATGCCCTCTCTATACTACACTAAACCTGGTCCTAGGCATCTTTTGCCAGGAGGCAAGGCAAGAATATTGCCTCAGGCAGCAATTTACTAGGGGTTGCAAAAAGCCTCCCTTGGTATTAAAACTAAAATTCTGAGGTTTAGTGATCTTGCCCTCTCTACCAAGGTCCAAACATTGGAGAGGTAAAATGGACAGGCAGGTGAAAGCCATCAAGTTTGCTGTTTTAGGTGGCAAAATGCTTTTGTGTGCATTAGACCTTATCATCTATAAAACCAACATCCAACATCACCTGGACATGTACAGTGCAATATTCATTTGTTACTCCCTCCCAATAGGCTACAGAGGTTTTCCTCAAAGACTAGTGATGGGCGAATAAATTCGCCAGGTGCGAATTTGCAAAACTGCAGCCGGCATCAAAATTTTGAAAAAGACGCTCGCGTCAATACCATCGCACTTCAAAATTTTTTGGATGCCCATTGTCTTTAACACCGGTGTCAAAATTCATGTTTCATGATTTTTTCACCGTTTCACGAATGTCATGGGAAATTTGCAAATTTTTCTGCGAAGTGAAACGGGACAAATTCACCCATCACTACCAAAGACAGAGGAATTGGAGAATGACACTATATGCAGAAACATACTGTATGGGTAATGACAGTTAAACTCCACCCTTCTTATAAGTGGTTTTTGCTCCCAGCCTTAATAAATGCAACAATGGCTGATGGGGGATCTTATTGTGTTCATTAAACTTCTGATTATTTTATTTGTACAAAGAGGTTTTGCCATAACCGTGGCACATTATCCCTTTCAATAAAGCTTAACAACCTATTCCATATTAGCTGTCATTACTGCAACTGCAGTAGACCAATCAAAGCTAATTGCTCTTTGGATGTTATGGGTTACTGAACTAGGTCTCATGCTGCCCATCTTACTACATAAACCTTTACATTTCCCAACAGAAGAACAGGATTAAGTGCACACTTATCTCTGTTTATACAGCACACGAGCGGCTTCTTCAAAGCAAATCCTCTTAATGTGCCGGAAGTCACTTCCTTTGTAGCCTTTGATGTTCCCGACTAATTTATTAATTGTCTCAAGGTGACAAGTGGAGAGGGGACATTTGGAAGCTAAACAGGCTGCGTAATGGCTGCTCCCTTAATACCGTGGATTTGGAATATGTTTTGTGTAAAGCAATCGGCCCTGAGATCTAGAACGTATCTGAGGGTTACGGGGAGTTCACCAGGTTGAGTAAATGCAATCTGCCATGAGGTCATGTTTTTCACATTATTTTTTGAAGATTTTCTCTTTTTTTTTAATGATTCAGAAAAGAGGAGGCAAAAATAATTCCATCCATCTGTTTCACCTAATTCTTTTGGTTTTGATGAACACATGGAAGCCACTAGTTATAACTGCCTCCCATTACCTGTCAGGCTTCCCTAAGTGACCAAGCTAGAGGTAATATTATTGAGCTGTAGCTCAACCTGATCTGTCTTGTATTGATAAGAATTAAAATATGCACTTTCTGGGCTCCCCATGCGGCTCTTTTCACGTCAGATTGTGTCTAATTCCAAATAAATAAGTGGTTTTCACACTGTAAATGTTACAGAGCAGAAGTGAGCTTAAATTATATATTTTGTGTAAATATTTGAATGGATGTTCCAGTTAAAATCCCAAATGTGTCCAGATGCACCTCAAAACTGGCTAGTGGACTTTACAAACTCAAGTGCAATTTTGGACGTAATTCATCTTGTATTTTGCCCACAATTTCAGTGTCATTTCAGTCAACACAATGGCCCCTTATGAATCAAGACAATTGCACCTGATGCATTAAAACAACGTAATGGGGGTGCACAGTTTAAAGAATTGGACATACACATTGCAATTAAATCAAAGTTTGTCAGAGTTAAGATTGTGTACTTTTTGAGACTGACTGAGTGCAAGTCTGCTGTGTCTATCAATACAGCCTGCTGAGGGAACCCAGGAATTTCCAGGGTACTGGTTTCTGTGCAGATTTCCCACGCAGTTGAACATTTTTTATTTATTAAAGATACTTGTATGAAGAGGGGCTTTTTGGACTTTTGTAGAGTTCTGTTCAGTGCAAGTCAGCGCCATTATGCTCAATACAAGTGGACTCCTCAATTGACCCTTTACTTTCAGCCCTCCTACTGAGCCCCATTGTTACATACCTTAATGAAACACCATGAGCCAGAAATGGGGTAAAATGGCAACAGCATTTATTCACATTTTATCAAATAAATAGGACCTTGCGTCTTAAGTTAATATTCAAAGCCAAAATTCCATAAGAGGTTGTTACTACTCTTTGCTGTTCCTCACTTGAGATCAGCGCTATGTCATTATATTCACCATTCAGTATTAGACTGCCTTTTACCTACAGAGAGCATCGCCCCAAACCTGCTACATAACCATACAAATCTGCTGCATCTCCAAAAATGAGAGACGTTCAGCAGCCCTTCTGGTGGCCCTGAATATACAGTTTGTAGATCAGTGATCCCCAACCAGTAGCTTGTGAGCAACATGTTACTCACCAACCCCTTGGATGTTGCTCCCAGTAGGGATGTCGCGGACTGTTCGCGCGAACATCGACCGTTCGCGTCCGACGAATGTTCGCGAACGTTGCGCAACTTTCGCCAATTTGGGTTCGCCTTAGCTGGCGCTTAGTTTTGCCATTTCTCCCCCAGACCAGCAGATACATGGCAGCCAATCAGGAAGCTCTCCCTCCTGGACCACCCCCACACCCCCTGGACCACTCCCCTTCCATATATAAACTGAAGCCCTGCAGCGTTTTTTCATTCTGCCTGTGTGTGCTTGGAAGAGCTAGTGTAGGGAGAGAGCTGTTTAGTGATTTGAGGGACAATTTATAGTAACTTTGCTGGCTAGTAATCTACTTCATACTGCTCTGTATTGTAGGGACAGAACTCTGCAGGGATTTGAGGGACAGTGAGTTTAGGTTAGTTAGCTTTGCTGACTAGTAATCTACCTTCTACTGCAGTGCTCTGTATGTAGCTGCTGTGGGCACTGCTGCTGATCTCATCTGCTGACTGCTGTAATAACCCCATAGTCCTTGTAAGGACTGCTTTTATTTTCTTTTTTGTTTTTTACTTTGCTACTATAAGAGCCCAGTGCTATTAGTCTAGCTGTGTTGGGGAGTGGGACTGGTGTGCTGCTCCTCCTAGTAGTTCACCACTACCAGCACCAACCAGAGTCAAAATTGTTACAAAGTATCTTATTTGCACCTGTTAGCTGTTCTGAGCTCTCTGCCAAAAGCCAATTAAGTTAGAAACTTTTTTTTTCTGGCTGTTCAGTGCAGAGAAAAGAGGGACTTTCCAGTACAAAAGAGGGACAGGGGGTTGAGTGGTCAAAAGAGGGACAGTTGGGAGGTATGCAAGTGCCACCTAGCTGTGTGAGTTTTTTCACATTCTGTCTAAATAACAATAATAATTCCGTTTCGGTAAACATCACCTGAGTGATGTTTTTACAGCAGCAATAATATATTCCGTATCCACTACTGTATACGTTGCCCTTGCAGGCATTGTTTGCCCAGTCTTTAACCAAGTGCCACCTAGCTGTGTGAGCTTTTTCACATTCTGTGTCCAGAAACATCACCTGACTGTGACGTAGTGTGATTTCTGCCCTTTACAGCACCAAACGCAGCGCTGTGTCAACAATGTATTTTTCAGATACATTTTTGCCCTTGATCCCCCTCTGGCATGCCACTGTCCAGGTCGTTGCACCCTTTAAACAACTTTAAAATCATTTTTCTGGCCAGAAATGTCTTTTCTAGCTTTTAAAATTCGCCTTCCCATTGAAGTCTATGGGGTTCGCGACGTTCGCGAACCGTTCGCATTTTTGGACGCAAGTTCGCGAATATGTTCGCGAACATTCTTTCCGACGTTCGCTACATCCCTAGCTCCCAGTGGCCTCAAAGCAGGAGCTTATTTATGAATTCCAGGCTTGGAGACAAGTTTTGGTTGTATAAAAACCAGGTGCACTGCCTAACAGAGCCTCAATGTAGGTTGACAATCCACATAGGGGCTACCAAATTGCCAATCACAGCACTTATTTGGCACCCCAAGAACATTTTTCATGCTAGTGTTGCTCCCCAACTCCTTTTACTTTTGAATGTTGCGTCTCTATCCACCGTGCAGTCTCAGGAGAGAACCTCCTTTCTTCCTCTTCTAAATTTACCTGTGCAGTACTCAAGGTCCTACTGCTGCTGTGACAAATAAAACTTGAAATACATTATCATATATCCACAGTTTTGATCCAGAGGAAGGCAAAAAACCCAGCCTTAAGCCAATGCCAATTATGCCTCAAGAGGGGAAAAATTCCTTCCTGACCCCAATGGCGATGGGAAACATTCTCTGGACATTCATTTAACATGAATAATACCATGCAGACTGTCACATTTATACTGTATAACCGTACTAAAACCACACTATAACAGTGCATGCAGGAAAACATTGATATTCATTTATTAATAGATAATATTAGAACATAAATATATAACAACTGTGTAATTCCCTTGTTATAAGGTTGCCACTTTTTTCGCTTCGCTGAAAGGGAGCTGGGGGTGGTACAGATGATGTTGGGGCAGGCGGATGATGTCTGGGGGTGGGTCAGTGCCATTGGGGGTGGGGCTGATGATATTGGGGATGGGCCCAAATCCCTGACGATCAGCGATTTGCTGATCACCAAGTCATTATTTTCAACGTTCAGTTTTACGACACTAATCACCCACAACACAAAGTTTTATTCATACAATTACAGTGTTATTATGGCCGTGCTAACCTCAGTTGTGCCCAATGCATTAAAAAGGACACAAGCATGGATGCGTGCTTTTGTGAATTGGTTTCAAGTTCCAGTTAAAAGGACAGCATCATTGCAGACGTGTGGTGCTAAAATACCATTATAGAATGAACGCCTATTGATGCAACCTGATATGGGAACCCTGGATTTACTGGCATCTCTAGTATAGTAGCTCCAGGGCTCCCCAGAGATAGTGATAAGCGAATCTATCCCATTTCGCTTTGCCGAAGAATTCATGAAACACATTTAAGTCAACAGGCGGCAAATATTTTTATAAAATATATTTTAATATTTCTCACTCCAAATGCATTAAAATGAATGGGCGTTTTTCTTCTGCCTACTTTTTTGTCTTGGCAACTTTTTGCCCAAATGCAATAAAGTTAAAGGGCATTTTTTCTTATGGCAACTTTTTTTGTCTTGGTGGCAATTTTGTCTTGGCAACTTTTTCGTCAATATTTTTTTGTGCCTGATTTCTTCCATTGTTTCTCAAAAAATTCCACAGATGTCGAAGTGCGGAATTTCGCCGCAAATCCATTCCTGGAAGAATTTGCTCATCACTTCCCATTGACATTACTGATACATTACAACAGACTGGATGATGCTACTTTGTGTATTTAGAAGCAAGTATGTTTCATAAATGTTATCAATACACGCAATCTTTGCATGCATTGAAGTGCAGTCACGTAAATGACCCCTTTGTACTTTCTATTCTTTATTCATATGGGTGAATTTTTCAACTTCAGCTGGTGTTGTGCAAAAAGGCATGTAGTTGCTGATGTAAATGTATTCTATGCATAATCCTTGCACTTCTGTCTACTTGTGTTTGGTACTGGTGCCTCCAAATCCTGTTTAGAATCATGAACAAGGGCACATGCTGACAAAGAGGGACTGGTCAAGCTGGTAAATGAGTCTTTTAGTTTTAAGAATACCTTGTGTATCAAATAAGCGTTCACCCCAAATATTAAAGGGATACTGTCATGGTAAAAAATATATTTTTTAAAACGCATCAGGTAATAGTGAGGCTCCAGTAGAATTCTGCACTGAAATCTGTTTCTCAAAAGAGCAAACCGATTTTTTTATATTTAATTTTGAAATCTGACATGGGGCTAGAAATATTGTTATCCAGCTGCCCCCAGTCATGTGTCTTGTGCTCTGATAAACTTCAGTCACTCTTTACTGCTGTACTGCAAGTTGGAGTGATATCACCCCCTCCCTTCCCCCCCCCCCAGCAGCCTAACAACAGAACAATGGGAAGGTAACCAGATAGCAGCTCCCTAACACAAGATAACAGCTGCCTGGTAGATCTAAGAACAACACTCAATAGTAAAATCCAGGTCCCACTGAGACACATTCAGTTACATTGAGTAGGAGAAACAACAGCCTGCCAGAAAGCAGTTCCATCCTAAAGTGCTGGCTCTTTCTCAAATCACATGACCAGGCAAAATGACCTGAGATGCACCTACACACCAATATTACAACTAAAGAATACACTTGCTGGTTCAGGAATTAAATTTTATATTGTAAAGTGAATTATTTGCAGTGTAAACAGTGCCATTTAGAAATAAAAACTACATCATAAAAATCAAGACAGAATCGTTTTAACCTTCAGGTTGTATTTCCATGGGTATCTAAAATTGCTAGTCATTCTCTCCAAATCCCTCTCTAACCAACCTCCCTCTCTTCTGGGCAGCATCGGACTGGGGAGTTCTGGGCCCACCAAGGCTGCCACTTCAGAGGCCCGCACCCCCTTGGGGTCCCTGACCCCCCATCACCATTCGCACAGGCCTCCAACCCCCTAACTGTGTGCTTCCCGATCCTCCCTCTGCACCACCACCATGGGCCCCCACCACAAATCCCCCTTGCGCATGCAGGACCCCCTTCCCCTGCCAGCACATACTTCTTCAATGCGCATTTATTATCATGCGGAGGTGGGGAGGTCAGGAGGGAGCAAGGCTCTGCCAGCAGCAAGTGGGTCTGAACCAGCGAGGCCCACAAGGGCTGGGGCCCACCGGGTTTTTTCCTGGTGTTCCGTCAGCCCAGTCCGACCCTGCCTCTGGGCCTATCATGGAGGGACGAGTTCCACTGCTCTATAGCATGGGGTCTTAATCTGTGAACTCAAAAATAATCAGTGTCTATATCCCGGAAACAAAGATAGATATCCCAACTCTGTATCCGGACCATCTAAACATTAATCCTGGAGAACAACAGTTTACAGGCCCCTCTCTGCCCCAGGTTGTATTTTCGTGTTAGCCATAGATACCTGCACGGCTCTTTTCAAAGAATTCAACCCAATGAGCAATTTCCGTCATCACATCATTATTATGTAATACAAAAAGTGACAAGGCAAAATTGCATTTCGGAAAATAGCGACAAGCAAAATAAACAGGACCGGTACCACAGCCAAGGGTGATGAATAGAGTTTATGTTCAATAATCATGGAAGCAGTTTCATAAATGGTCACTACTGGCAGAGGCGTTGGCACCAGTCCAGGTTTGTATGTCTGATGGAAAGAAAAAAACCCTCTCAGGGTCATTATTGTAATATGGAATTACATAATATGGGGTTTATATGATCTCACAGAGTTTTTAAGCGAAATCATGTACATGTGGATGGGGACGAATCCGGCCAAATACACACAAAAATATACAGAATGTGGAAATGATTGTTCTCCTGTAATTACCAGTCAATTATGCTACCGGCTTATGATGCTCTGGAGGCAACTTAAAGGGAAAGTTTACCTTAAATTGACATTTTATATTACGTTGTAGAGAGGTGCAATTTGAAATCACTTGGCATCTGGTCTATATTATTACAGGAATGGAATCTGTTACTGGGAATGTTTAGGGGTATGGTGTTTTCCTGGTATACTAAACTAGTTCAAAGGAAAAAATCAGGTGCAATTTCCATTGTTTTTTAACCACAACAAATATGCAGTTATGATGATCCCTAAGCAGCCCAGACCACACTGAGCATGTGCACAGTCTTAGTCTTGCAAAGATGTTTAATAAAGTTACAAGATGGTGACCACCTGTAGCCAACTTTGAAAGCATAAATTATTTGTTTGATTAGGCTTGTGGTGCAGTAAGTTCATGTTTATATTTAGTATACAAAATACAGCATTTCTAGCCTCATTCTATTTTAGACTTTACATGCCCTTTAAACCTGTAATTTTATGATATCCAACATGATTTTTTCTCCATAGTTATCATCAAGTACAAGTCATACTGTCTTATTATCTCAAATAAAAAGCAAACCAGTCAAAGGTGGCCACTCCCATCCTAATGGTCTCGACAGATTGTTTCCTCAATGTCCCTGTTTAAGGGAGAATATTGGGAGTTAAGATCCCCAGATTGCCATATGAGATCAAGTTAGTCTTGGAAAATCAGTGGCACATTTGTTTTTCCCCCTTGCTTTTGTTATCAGTTATGGCTCTGGTCAGTTGAGATAGCAACATTTTAAACATACATTCTCCTCATACTGGACACTTCCCATCCATTGGCTCAAAATCCATCGGGAGGGAGTGGCGAGTGTCATGTTTGGTATCACAAATCCCAGAATAGACACCAAGGTTCCAGTCATGACTCATGCTTCCGCCTATAACAGCCGGCTCTTGCTTTGGGAGGAGCCCTCGAATGCAGCCATGTCTTAAAGTGAGAGAACCAAGGCAAGAGTTCTGGGCAGACAAAGAACCATAACATGTGACAGAAAGGACGGGAAAAGAATAAGTGTAATTGTAGGGCAGATTGGTCACTACCAAACAGACAGTGCAGTATGAAGTCAGGAACCTGAAACATAGTAGAGGACACAGGCCGGGGTCAACCCAATCAGTAACGCAGTACAAAGTCAGGATCAGGAGGAATGGTCAGTAACAGGTAACGGTCGATACAGGAAGTGAATCAGAGGCTTAAGACCAGTAAACCAGACAATAAGCACACTCAGGAACTATCTAACAATAGACCTACGTTGGAAAAGTAAATGGGCATGGCCCCTTCAGATATTAGAATTACGCACCGAAGACAACGTCAGCCAAATATAAAAGGACACGCATCAAACCTGGAGACGGCAGGGATGTCCCAGGTATTATTACAACTAGCCTTGAATGTCCATCATTTGGTCAGAAACCTCTGCATTTATCCAGTGAGTGCAGAGGATTTCTTGACTCTCTCTCTCTCTCTCTCTCTCTCTCTCTCTCTCTCTCTCTCTCTCTCTCTCTCTCTCTCTCTCCCTCTCTCTCTATACGTATATATGATCTGTTATGGTACATTTACTCCAACATTATAAATACTTATTGGTACAGGGGCATTTAGTATTTCGTTTTATGGTTTATATCATGCACTCATGCTAAATAAAGCTTTTTTGGTGACTAACTTGGTTTTGACTTTGTTTGACTCTTTGTTCTAATTTTTCCTACATTTAAGAGATTAGCAAGAATGTAATCTATGCTCCTGTGACCAGAGGTTTCCCAAAAACTAGCAGAACAACATATTATATGCTTCACATTCCTCAAAGACCCACTTCCAGCAGTCATCAAAAGAGAACACGATGTTGAACAGCACTCAACCAAATTATGTTTAACCTGCCTTCATTTCCAAAACTCCCAAAAGTACAAGAAGCACCTTTTTGACATTTCAGGTTCCCCCTCTAGCTTGAGAAAGGGCTAGGTGTGTCAGGAATATAAGTGGAATTAGAATTTAATGGAATTTGAATTGGTGCTTGTTAAATACTTGTGCTTGATGCTTGTAAAACCTGCAAAGGTTTTACCATCACCACCAAAGAACAGGCATTTTTAAGCTTAGAAAAAAATATGAAATCTATGGTTTTGAAGACAATAATTGGAATTCAGTTGTTGGTCTTATAACTGCTCAATCAGATCTGTCTGTCTGTTTTATCCCACTACTTAGGTATCCAATTTGGTCCAATGTCTGCTCATCATGGTACATTCTTCCATGTCCTCGGTGGACGGTATAGCTAAGAAATAGTGTAAATCTTGTAAAAACCAAACCAACAGGACCACACAGATGACATCCCCATATAAACGGGCAAACTAGATATGCTCGGCCAAATGTTTCTTTTTTGTCATTAGCCTTAGCGTTTTTCTGAATTTCTGGGTATATGAGAATGTGTTAACAGCAAGTCAAAGCCAATAATCAGCTCAAGCTACTTCTCTAGAAGTTGGTGGCAAAGTTCAAAATGCTGCATTGTAAATAAAGTATAACATAACAGTTTCCTCATGCGTTTACGCCATAATGTATTTCCTAGCCAGCCCTAGGGGGCCCCAAAAGGATACACAGGGGATCTCTGTGGCGCCCAAGCAGTTAAAAGCTATGTATAAAAATCACTGCATGTCTGTAGAGAAGTATATACTGTATGCAAAATATCATATAGGCACAGCTACTTTATTTAAAGTGTAATATGAACAACCCAACCACAACTCAAACAAGAAAAACAAGACACGAGTAAAGGATTTGTCTCAACCCCTATAATAATTTATATGTATTTCCATGATATATGGGTATAGTGTACATAGGTATATGTAGGTATGCATGTGTCTGTGAATGTAATGCATGTATGCTGGCCATAATAATGCACTATTCTTTGCTTAACCAACAATTTCTGATTATAGAGTACTAAGACCATAGAAATCCCTCCATTCCATCCCTGGTGTATCAGAGATGACTGTGAAATCATGATCAAGCTGGTCAATCTACCCATTATTTCTTAACTACTACAGTATATTTTTTATCCTTGGGTGTCATCAGTTTTATATTAAATTTTTCTATATTTTATTTATGTTTCAACAATTTTATCGATCAGTTGACAACCCCAGTCTAGAAATCGTCTCCAAAGTAAATCATTGTAATCTGATTGGATAACTCTTTGAATATAAGTGAAGGATTATCATCATTCCATGTGTGGGGCCTTTAGGTGATCGTTTTGTGTGAAGACGTAATGTTCTCAGTTATTCTCACTTTATGACCAGAGTCAAGGCCAATCGTGTACACACTGTTCATACTCAGTGGCTGATCACTTGTAGACCACTCATCAGACAGACGATGGATGTGTAGACTTTAAAATATTAGGTTGGATTTTTAAATTGTGTTTTTGTGTGAATTTTGTGTAATTTGTATGGAATGATGCCAAGTGGTCAGCACTGGTGCATCTAGAATTTACTGGACCGCAACAAATGACAATTTGTTTTCCCAGACACATATTAAAACTAATCATCAGTCAATTCCTTGCTGGGCATTGCACGGTCCTGCTTCTCACAGTAGAGACTGGATCTGCCTGTACCCTTCTTTTTATACCCCTTGTAGCCATCAACGTTTATTGTACAGATTCTTTAGATACAATCACCATGGAACTGAGTGCAGAGGAACTAGCTTTCCATGCAGGTCAGATGGAGTCTGAAGAAAGAATTTTGCAGCAGGTGTACAAATTATTGGGATAGTAACCACCCATTTTTGATTATAATAATAATTATTATTATTATTGAACAAGATATGCCAAAATCACAGATCAATTGTAGAGGTCAATGCTATGTCATTGGTGGAGAAGTATAGATGCTATCATGGACTGCATATATGAAAGTAGTGTACAACACAAAATATCAAGGAAGAGAGACACAGCCTATAGTAGGGGTTCCCAACCTTTTTTTAACCCATGAACCACATTCAAATAAAGTTGGGGAGCAACACAAGCATGAAAAAAGGTCCTGTAGGTGCCAAAGAAGGGCTGTGATTGACTATTTGGTAGCCCCTATGTGGACTAGCAGCCTACAGGAGACTCTGTTTAGCAGTACGCCTTGTTTTTATGCAACCAAAACTTGCCTCCAAGCCTGGAATTCAAAAATAAGCACCTGCTTTGAGGCCACTGAGAGCAATATCCAAGGGGTATTGCTCACAAGCCACTGGTTGAAGATCACTGGGCTATACCTTCTACCAACCAATTTTATGTTTCTTAGGTCAGAAGAACAGAGGTTATTAGCCTTTTTTTACAGAGATTAATCAAGAACATGGCCTCACCCACTTGAGACATTTCCACCAAAATTACAGCTAATGTTAGAAATGCCTGTAATACAGCCCATCATATATTGACATAGGCTTTTTTACATTGCACAGAATAATCCTATGGAACAAATAGAATGCATTATTTCACTTTTATGGGGGTTTGGCCTCACTAGATAAATAAAAAAAACTGTGAGCCGTGAGATATTTCACTACAGGAAGAGAATGGTGCTTTAGATCTGAGCAGCTACATTAGTATGTTTTAAACATTTTACTGGAAACACAGGGCCACAGTGGTACCCCCAGTCCCACTCACTTTACATTTAACATTTATATTTCCATATCTGCCCTTACCTATACTTAAACTTTTTACAGATTTTATTTCAACATTTTTCTTCTAAAGAAAAAGTCAATTTTCCATGATGTTAATGTAGAAACACACGTGACTCTCTCCTTGATAAATTAGAAGCTTTAAGAATGGGTTGGATGGTGTTTAGCAAGTGAGGGAATACAGGGTTATGGGAGATAGCTCATAGTACAAGTTGATCCAGGGACTGGTCCCATTGCCATTTTGGAGTCAGGAAGGAATTTATTCCCCCTCTGATTCAAATTGGAGAGGATTCAAACTATTTTATTGCTTTCCTCGGGCAGTTAGGCAGGTCATATACAGACTTAAGGTTGAATTTGATGGACGTTTTACTAGGACTTCCTCAAGCTTTTTCTCTACAATTCATTCCATTTGCTTTGGACAAATTCCCAAATCAATATCCCCTCTGATAACTAATATGAATGCTGTGGTTGGGCAATGCCCAGTGAAAGCTTCCTGTTTCTTGAATATCACTGCATATTTTTATAGTTTGGCTTGGATTTAATTTTTTCAATCTCCATCAGCTTTATGCACAGAAAATGAATATAAATGACTGTTTAGTGTTCATGAGGCATTATAATAAGGTTGTAACACATGGCAATAGATACAGGACTGAATACATTAGTTTGCATACCATTTAAATTTTAAAATATCATCTTATTATGTAATTCATAGTCAATGAATTATATGTGGTGCTTTACATATTGCTGATTACAATAAAACATGCCAAAAGTATGTGGGAGAATCAACTATTTTCAAATAGTCAAGGGGATTCTGAAATTTATTTTCAAAATGAAATTACATGTATCTTACCCCAAGAGCCCAAATTTCTGGGGATAACATCTCATTTCATTTTAGAAGAGGTAGTCAGGTTGCTTCCCACATTACCTTATAAAACCACTTGGAGTTTTGGGTGGAAAAGGATATTTTGAAAAAAAAAGTGTCATGCCTGGAAACGTTCTGGATCCTTAGTAATGACGCATTTTGCAAATGCCGTTTAGTGACAACTCAAATTTACTGTTAACATAAATTATGAAGGAAATATAGGTAAATGTAACAATTAAGTAAACAAATATCTTGTAGGACCAAAATTGCCTCCATTATAAAGATAAATGGAGAAAATGTTTACATTTGATGATGGTAAGATGAATTAAACCCTCTCTTGAGCTTATTAACAACTGTTACATCATACTTTTTCTTCCAGCATTAGGAGAATAAACTCTGGTCAATTAACTACAAAGTGCAGATCCCAATGGGAGCAACAGTTGTCCCAGAATTACCTCCTGCTTTTATTCAGTCCCACTGGTGGCCATACGGAACCCAGTGATGTATATGTATGTATAACTGTAGAAGTATGCTGGTTTTGCATGCATTAATAAATGGACCACATACTACTTATCATGTCTGAACATGTAGATCTCTTCTTTTCAGGACAACTCTTCCAAGCCATGTCTGAAGGGATGGATATTTATTGTCTAATGCAATGGATGTCTTTCTTGCTATTTCAATTTGTATTGTGATTATGGATTACTTGTGTGTCTAACCCCTGATTACACATCCAACATGTTCCAAGAGCAGCACTTTCAATTTTCTGTTTGCCTTACCTACATATTGGCCCCCCACAGTTTATGAGATCATTTTTCAGACTTACCTTAGAGCAGAGTTCCCTAACTATGCAGGAGGTTTTCTACCAGTTCTCACTGGATATCTGTTGGTGAGCACAGGTGGTTGTGATATGCTATCATCTACAGAGCTCCTCCCTGTAGAGCAGTCATTGCTTGTTTCAGCATTCTCTTGAAATAGCCTTTGCAAAGGCAAACCATCATCCCATCCTCGTCGCCAGTTGTAGAATCTTGACCCACACACACACACAGGGCTTTGGTTGTAGTCTTTATTCAACAGACTGCAGAACTGCATAGCTGGCTTCACATGGAAAGTGTCATAACCATAGAATCCTAGAATACTCCAGGATTCTCCTGGACTGCTGTAGAGGGTGCCCTCTAGTGTCAGCAGTGCTGCATAGCAATAAACATAAAATAAGCATAATAAACATGTCCTTAGAAGGGCTGTTACTAGACACTACATCTAGTAGCTCATAAGCAACATGCTGCTCTCCAGAGTTGCCTCAAAGCAGGTGTTTCTTTTTGAATTTTGGGCTTGGAGGCAAGTTTTGGTTGCATAAAAAACAGGTGTACTGCCAAATACAGACTGCTGTAAACTGCCAGTCCATATAGGGGCTACCAGCCAGTATTTTGCATCCCCAGGAACTTGTTTGGAGTAATACATAACATTTATTATTATTATTATATAATTATTTACTACTGATTGACCTTATCACACCATATCCAAATGAGACTGGCACAGTGAATGTATACACACATGGCCTGGGTAGACTGAAGGTTACCGGTCCCTCTTAAGTTACCGGTCCCTCTTAGTGAGACACACCCAAGTGACGTCAGTTGTTTAGCAATATATAAACGTATTTACTTACCTGTCATCAATTATATGACATAATCCCTCCTATTAAATGCCACTTTTATTTTCTTGTCCTTTGCCATCAGAGATAAAATGAATACAGGAGGGTAATAAAGCTCCATTAACTAGATTATATCGCTTCCTTTGCTACCTTTCCATTCAGCGCATGCAGGAAAAATGTATTCCAAAACAAATTATTCCCATATGATAGTTAACAAGAAAATGACAAGCTAGCATTAAAGAGACTTTTTCCCACATGTGAAATGAATTAGATAATCTGCTGAATATACTTTTATATGCAAACTACTACGGATACAATTTTTTTTCTTAAAAAGAAAAAAGTTGACATTAAAACTCATATAGCTTTTAATGAATTCCAAAAAAAAAGATAAGCTAAGTATTTGGTTATTTAAATGATTAGGTTAGCACTTCTTTTCATCTACCTAGGAGACTGTCATTAACATCATCTGGAGATTGATTATTATAGGGTTATTGGTTAATGTAACCACAGATGGATCGACTACTAGAACAATGGTGCTCTCTTTAAAAAGAAAGAAAAAGATGCATTTTTAGCCAGTGTTTGAATACAAACAGAAAGTTGGGTTTAAAGGGCATGTAAAGTCTAAAATAGAATAAGGCACAAAATGCTGTATTTTGTATACTAAACACAAACATGTACTTACTGCACCACAAGCCTAATCAAGCAAATAATTTATGCTTTCAAAGTTGGCTACAGGGGGTCACCATCTTGTAACTTTGTTATACATTTTTGCAAGACTAGGACTGTGCACATGCTCAGTGTGGTCTGGGCTGCTTAGGGATCATCATAAACAAAGCTGCTTGAGTTCTGCATGGCTGGGAAGTAAGGCGGGGGCTCCCCCTGCTGTTCATAAGTATGATTGTTTCCCTGCAGAGCAGTTAGGGACCGTCCTACAATTCCTATCCACAGCAGTAAATGAAGGGAGAATTTCGCTGCATACAGTCAGGTTTCTTATAAACATGGTACACATTTTTTAATTAAAGTATATTGGAGATAGTTTTCTTTTTCATTAAAGAAAGTAAAAATGGGATTTTATTTTTTGCCTTTAAATGCCCTTTAAAGCAGAAGGAACGGTCTTTTAACTTGGGGGTGCCAAAAGTTAGGCACCCCCAAGTGATCCCATGTACTTACCTGTTAGGCGACTGGGACCAGCTTTCTGGGGGTAACACAATAACAACTCATGAGAATAGTGTAGTAGGCAGTTTATTATTACTCGAAACAAACAAACAAACAAACAAAATAACCATTCAGAATAAAATCCTTGCCACTTAATAGGCTTCTAACGGACACAGATCATTTTTCCTAACTAATCAGGAGTAGGCCTACTGTTTTTCTACCAAACAGAAAAATATGAACAAAAAGTAAAAGACCTTATTGTGAATCTTGGTGAGTTTATACAGTCAGCTTTCTGCGTCTTTCCCCCACCCCAGACTGGAGCTTATGTCTAACTGAGATGCCTGAGGTAGACATAAAACACAAATATATATACTGTATATATATATATATATATATATATATATATATATATATATATATATATATATATATATATATATATACTGTATATGTATATCCATCCAAAGAAGATGTGTATAGGGATGTTGAAGTATATTGACAAACATCATAACAATGTGGTGATGCTATTTTTAAATGGAGCTGAGTCGACCACCAATATTAAGTGTGAATTATCCCTTATACATCCATTGTGAACCCTACTTCAAAACATGGCAATTATGCAGTGTACTACACATATTAAACATATAACATCACCTTTGATTAAGTTAAAGCTAGAAAAACCAGAATCAATGACTGCCCGATCCCTCTTCTCAACCTCCTGTGTCTGTTACAATATGCTGGTTTATATCTGGCTGATCCACCTCACCCCCAGTGGTATGGCATGTTCTACCATCATTCCCATAAGCCTGCAGCTGAGTTGAAGGACGAACAAGACGCCCGTCCCGGTCACCGTTGGGAGGGGGAAATCCTCACCTGTGGGCAGCAACTAACCCAGTGCCGGACCACACGGCAGTACAGTTGCAGTCATGTCACCCCTCTATTCAGGGCAAACATCCCGAGGTCTGCTTACCCCTTCTGGCATTGATCTGTGGCTGGGGGGCAGTAATCGGCAGCAGTCTTCCCTTTCAATGAAATCAATCGGAACCAGCGTGCCCACGGACCAGACCTCATTTTCTAGTACAGGTACAGATGAAGCCACTTGGATTTGTATGTTAAATGTGTCATGACTCTGGATTAATTGAAGAAACTGTGTTATCTAAAGTCATCTTAAAGGGATACTGTCATAGGAAAGAAAATATTTTCAAAATGAATCAGTTAATAGAGCTACTCCAGCAGAATTCTGCACTGAAATCCATTTCTCAAAAGAGCAAACAGATTTTTTTATATTGAGTTTTGAAATCTGACTTGGGGCTAGACATTTTGTCAATTTCCCAGCTGCCCCTGGTCATGTGACTTGTGCCTGCACTTTAGGAGAGAAATGCTTTCTGGCAGGCTGCTGTTTTTCCTTCTCAATGTAACTGAATGTGTCTCAGTGGGACATGGGTTTTTACGATTGAGTGTTGTTCTTAGATCTACCAGGCAGCTGTTATCTTGTGTTAGGGAGCTGCTAACTGGTTACCTTCCCATTGTTCTTTTGTTTGGCTGCTGAGTGGGAAAAGGGAGGGGGTGATATCATTCCGACTTGCAGTACAGCAGTAAAGAGTGATTGAAGTTTATCAGAGCACAAGTCACATGACCAGGGGCAGCTGGGAAATTGAAAAAATGTCTAGCCCCATGTCAGATTTCAAAATTGAATATAAAAAAATCTGTTTGCTCTTTTGAGAAATGGATTTCAGTTTTCCCATGACAGTATCCCTTTAACTCATTTAATGCATTTAACCAGCACCATTGTTTACAATGGTGAATGCTTAAATTAGATGGGATGCTGGGATTTTCTGTGTTAAGTGGGATAACTGGGATATCTGGGTTTAGTTATTCTGTGTCAAACACACAAACCAAAGTGGCTGCATCTGTATGTAGAATCCTCAACAACGGGCAGTGACAGGGACAGGACCGGTCCTCCAAGCGGTACATCTGCAGCCACATCATTACACAGCAGACATCCAGAGGTATGCTCACCCCTTCATCTTTAATCTGAGGCTAGCAGACTCTTGGTCGTCTGACCTGTTGCTCTTACATTAGGCCGGTACGTTGTCGGATGATGAGGTCAACTGGAACTGGCATGTTCACAGACTTATGTAACCTTTCATATATATATTTATACACACACACATATATATATATATATATATAATATATATATATATATATATATGTCAGGTAGTCAGATGGACATAACACACAACTATATATAAAAACTGCAACATTGTTTAAATTAGTGTAGTTCTGTGGAAGAAATGTATTTCTGGAAATATTCTAAATATATTCTAAATGGAATAGCTGTCCTTATTTATGTTTGAATAGGGCAATCCAACCCTGATGCACATGTGATTTCTAATTTTATACTGGCAAACAGTAGTCCTGTATTCTTTATGGCAGGAATTCTAGGAATATGCACATCCAGGATCAGAACCAGCTTCACACAAGACATATCAGAATAAATAATAATAATAAACTGAAAGACTCTTTATATTTACTGCATTGCTAAATAAACAGAAACAATGAGCTCTGAAGCTGGCTATATACCTGCTCTGGCTTGTTCCTTAGTGACTAATAAAATTACAGAAGTCAGTATATTATTCTATATTGTGTTCTTCTTCAATTATAGGGCTTCCCGGAAGAGCGTAAGTCGAGGGAGGGAAGCTTTGACCGAATAATGAAGGCCAGAGGGAGTAAGGGGTTACGACTTGGCTAAGAGTAGAAAGGGGAAGGGCTTGCCAGGCAGGGAGAAGCAGTTTGGACCTTTATTCCTTCAGTCTGTGTGATCACAAGGTAGGAGCAGCATCCCATCCTGTCATTTTTGAATCCGTGAAGGTAGGTAAGTTGGTAGGTATGCTGCTATGGCAGCTGGGTGAGCGGGGAATGCTTGCCAGAGTGAGGTAATGGGGCAGTAGTCGCCTGTCTGTTGAGTGTGCTGGTGCCTGTCAGGATAAGGGTCCCGGGAGGTAGGGCTGAGTGAGGCCATTTGCTGCCCATCAAGGTGGAGCACATTTGGGTGGCCAGCATAGTGGTGGCCCTTTCACTCGATTGATTAATGGTTAGGCAAGCATTCCCGTTGGGTTGATGTTATGCTACAATTACATGTTGTTTATATTGATGGGCTTAATAAAGCTACGGCCTTTTAAACTCCATCCTAGGCTTCAAGTGTATGTTATATATTGGGTTAAGTGGAAAGGGTAAGACCAGTGGTCCTAATGTTGCCCAGGTCATAGATTTCTGTTCTTGGATGAATCTGTCATCTGGGTAATTGATGTGTCCAAACCACAGTTTGGAGATCTAGGTATAGTCCTGCAGTATAGAGGTTTTTTTGAAAATCAAAATGTTTGAAACTGAAACATGGAAATTCTCTTAGAGATGTGGTCACATTCGTTTCTCTGATTATCGTTTTGTTTTCTTTTGGGTTTCCATATTTGTTAATCAGGAACCATGTGGCACATTGATTGGCTCCGACAACAATGAAGCCCATCATGAATAGTGAGGTTTGGAGCTGAAGAAAACATAAACTTGTGCTACTTCTAAGACCAAGTGACCGCTAAGATGAGAAGTTTCTTTACAAAAATGTTTTATAGTGTACCCAAAGGGGGGATGATTTTGGCCCAGTTATTGCTCTCTTAATATCTGTAAAAGCATATTCAGAACACCAAATGAATACTATAACAAACAAGGGAAAGTTGTGCTCATTACTAATTTTTAAAACCATTAGGTGGGGCTGCAATGAAGCTGTGACCACAAAATACATATAGTCAAATACAAGAGTCCTCTGCACTCAACCCATTGTCAATATATTTAATACATATTTTAGACATTTTGTGCATACTGCTACTGAAAAATGCCTTACCCTTTAAACAAAACAGGGATTGTTTGTCCATATATTGCAATATATTTAAGCTGGCCAACTACGTCAAAGTCATCCCATATCTGGCCAGTCCTACGCTTAATTTTCATCTGATTCATTAAGAATTCTATTGCTTCATTATACATTTTACAAAGGGACTACGTTTTACCTGCAACTTACTTGCAGCTTTCAAAGTAAAAATCCCAAACTTGGCTGCCCTTTTATTGGCCACCAGTGGGATCACCTGACTATAGTTGGGAAGGGTGGGGGCTACAACATGGAGCTGGTCACTGCTCCTGTATAACTATAAAAAACAAGGGCATTTTTTAGTAGCTGTCTCAATGTCTTAAATATATTGATAATGGGTTGAGTGCAGAGGGCCTCTTGTATTTGACCAAATGAATATTGTCTATGACAATTCATTTCGGGAGCAGTAAGTATACATTAGCAAAAATAAAAAGAAAGCTGGACTTGTTTATTACTCTTCCTTCTTTAATAATCCTTATAAGATCAGATATACTGTATGCATGTGTTCCTAGCAAAACTAACAAATTAGGAGAAGGAGGAAATGACAGGGGTTGAAAAATAAATAATAAGTCAAGCCAGGGAACCATATTATTGTGGGTGGGGGGGGGGGTTGAGAAAGCAGACAACAAGATCCAAAACCAGAACATGAGTGTGAAATAGACAAGAAGGATAAACATTGAACACGTGGTGATACTCCTGCTCTGTTACTGTCACATTAAAGCTGTAGGGCCTTCATCAACTTGACCACCTTCATAAACCCCTTATTCCTCTCCCACATCACTAACTTCTGGTTTTGACCTCTACAACCGTGTTTGTTGCTCAACCTAGTGTCTCATTCCCTCTCCCTTTTAGATTGTAAGCTGACATGGCCAGGGTCCTCAACCTCATTGTATAAACTCTCTATGGTGTAGAACTCAGGCCAGTCAGTAAAGGATAGGAACATTCATTTTGTCAGCCTTTTTGATGAATGCTCAGATGTTTACCAATCTCTAAGCTCAGCTATTTGCCATAGTTATGTAAGTAAACAACTGTCACCTTTATCCAAGGGAAATGAGTTATCTCAATTTTAGAATCAATTGCCTACATTGAAATCCAATTTATTAAAGTTAACAATTGTATTATTATTATTATTGCAAAAGTCCCAACTTTTTTTTTTTTAAAGGACGCGGTTTGTAGAAAATGTTCAGTTGAATATCACAAGCCTCCAGTGTTACTGACATGCAGGGCCTGTGCTGACAAAGTAACTGGGCTGTAAAATTATTATACAATGTGGTAGCCCCTTGTTACTTTTGTAGGGGTGTTGAGTGCTTGTTCATTACAAATTGATTACATCTGCTGGTTCTGCAGACATGTCTGTTTAAAATTTCCCATGTTCTTCTTTAAGCTGGAGATCAGGGGGACATTATCGCCAGTGCGTCTGAAGCGTTATTGAATACAGTAAAACGTATGGTTCTCATTAACTCAATAAAGCATTTCTTTATATTTTGTTGGTGTCCACGGGATTTCAGGGACATTTAAAAAAAATGATTTGGTTCATAAACTTCCACAGAGGGGCCTCGAGCTTTAACATTTGCCTTCAAGCCCCCCAAAATATAAAAAAAAGGAAGGTTAATAACCAGTGATGTTTTAGTAAAAATTATAATACCTACATTACTTCTACTTCATAAATTAGGTGAAACTTCTATCAATGGAGATTAGGCGAAGGAATTTCATTTCATGAATGTTCTTGAGTCTTCCCTATAATCCGGCAATATTGCAGTGAAATAATAAACTTTATGGACAATGAACATTCTTTGAATATGAGGTCATTGGAACTGTGCTTCCCGGGGTACACTGGAATCAGCCAAATTACAGCATATCCAGACTATTATTGACTGCAATTCTAATGATTTTAACAGCAATGGTTCATACTACTCATGTGGACATAGACATCTTTGTTAACTATGTTGAAAATGCTTGTAATTAAGATCCTCCCTTTATACACCTCTTTGGTTTAACTAAATGTCAGTGGGCCCCACAGCAAATTCATTTTAGGGCCCACAACATATCCAGTGGTTGTCCTGTTTTACCAATTCATGTTGAAATTGCTCATTATTTAGGGCCTCATGGAGCCTCCTATGTCTCCTGGGCCCAGCCGCAGGATCGGCTTCCTCTTTAGTTTTTAGTTGCCTATCTGTGTTGTCTATGAATAAATACCGGGGGATATGAAACACGTAAGTCGGAGTACCTGTATAAGGTCTGTATGTATATCTTTTTTGGATTAAAGTTTTTTGCAGTTTTTATCAGATTTGAGTAGCTGGGGAATCTTCTATAATTTGTACATTGCCCAGTGAATCTGGGGGCTATTTCTTTGACTGAACCTACTTTATTCTCCACTTGAAAAGATTATTAGATTTATAACCTGTTCCCTATGCCTAACATACATGGAAGAGGGAGGCCCAACACATTGAGGCTGATGTACTTACAATAGATTGTTGATTGTTACTTATTAAAAACCAACTCTTGATTCGGACCAAGGGTTTTCTTTCATCCTTTTTTCCTTGACACTTTCTTTATTCGGTCTCAGTTTCCATAGCTTCTCTTTTCCTTTTCCACTCACTCTCTTTTTTTCTCCACATTCCCAAGACATAGAGTGGGTGTTTGTCAGCATAAAATCACGCAATAAAGCTAAAACTAAAACAAATAATTTAAGTTTCAAAAAGTTCTGTAAGTGATGTAAATATACACTAACTTTATGTGGAGGCATAGGACTTCTTTGCTCCCACTGGCACCATGCTCTGCACTGAGCACCGAATTTCCAATCTGGGTCAAGTGCAGAATTCAGCCTGAACCCCAATGCAAGGGATTTTTCAATGAGCACTATGGGAACAAGTAGTGTTCTTGCAACCAGGGTCAAATGAAATGAATGATGTCAGGGCTTGCCTTATCTCTTGACAAGGTTACAGATATAGTTAAACACCAGTGTATCAGTCATTCAGCCATAGTTCCAAGAATCAAGCAAATATGGTTTCATGCTTGCCCTAACTGGCTTTCAAAAAGGGCTTTCAGCTGACTTTGCAGGGTCTACTGTCACTGTAGGGGGGCCCACAGGGTTTTCCACAGCACTGGTGACCAGTGCTTTTGCTGGAGAGGGGGTGGAGGTCCAGGGACAAAAGTGTGCGTGGAGATCCGAGCCCTATTAATATGCCACTGCTCTAAAACTTTTAATACGGACAGAAATATGCCAATTCAAATAAATTATCATCATTTAGGGCAAGGGCGCACACTAAGATTTGGGGATGTTTAGTCACCCATCGACAAATTGGCTCTTCTTCGGGTGACTAATCCCCCCGAAAAGCCTTTCCGCTGGGTAGAATCTAAATCGCAGGTGGGATGGCCCTCAGAGCTCTTCGTTTTCCAAAGTCGTCCGACGTTGCCTCACGAGAAAACAAAGCACTCCAATTGCCATCCCTCCGGCAATTTCGATTCTAGCCGGCGGAAAGGCTTTTTGGGGAGCTTAGTTGCCTAATAAAGAGGCAATTTGTTGCTGGGAAATCTCCCCAAATCTTAGCGTGTGCACTTACCCTTAAAGTTGTTAGTGGTCCTTTAAGACCATTATAATGGTATCCCTGGGGGTTATCTGTTTTCCTCCCACTCATGCAGGTTAATTGTCTCCTGTGTGTGAATTTGATAGGGACCTTAGATTGTAATCTGTGGGCCCAATCATAAGTGAAGTCAACAAGTCCTCCTGCAGGGACCAACTGGAACACGTAAGTTGGAGTACATGTACTGTATGAGGTCTGTATGTATATCTTTTTTGAGATATAAAACACAGAGAAAGTAAAGTTGTAATCATTCTACTTGGATCAAGAGGAAGAAATCTTAGCTCCAACCTTTTTTTTTTTTTTTTTTTTAATGGACAGAGAGATTCAATCACTGACAGTTGCAGGAAGCAGTCACATCCAAATTCATTAAAGTCAACGGGTGTTTTTTTCTTATGGAGACTTTTTTGTCCAAATGCATTTAAGTCAATGGGCTTTTGTTTTGTTGCAGCAGTTTTTTTTTTGTCATGCGACTGTTCGGCTTGGAATTTTTGCCGCAGTTTTGTGAAAAAATTTGCAGATGGCGAAATGTGGTAATTTTGCCGCAAATCCATGGCTGGCGAAAAAATCTGCTCATGACTATCATTCATGTCACAATGGGTGCCATGTACTTACAGCCTGCTCTATGGCAGTTGGTAAAGGTGCGGCTGGTCGGCACCCTCCGACACTGGACTCTGAAACAAAATCCAGCAAGTTGTGCAGCCAGACGGAGGGAAGAGGTGCTTCCTTATGCCTTCATAACTCAACCCTTTTGCATTTCTAAAAGGGAGGTGTAGATAAGCCTAACTCTGCATAGAAGCAAGGTGGCATAAATGTGGCATAAATGTGGCAAATGGGCAGTTGGGAATGTTCCTAGAGGCCACACCATTGAGCATGCAAAGTGAAAGCACCAGAAATACTGGATCCTAGGCGCTAGGCCCTGTAAAAAAGGCTTGTTCTTTGTCTTTTGTGATGGACTCTTTTAACTTCAGCGATTCCAGCAAATCACAATGGAAAAGTATTTTCGGGTGCTTTGCTGTCCATGCGAGTAACTAAGAATCGTGTGTGACTTTGACCAAAATAGATGAACAAGGAGTGAAGGCTTTGTTTGTATGTTTACTGCAAGTAGAATCTTCTACAAAAATGGGATCTTTTTTCAGCATCAGTAGGGCTGGAATATTTATAATAAAAAAAACACTCATTGCATTTAATAATTGTTTAGTGAACATTTCCCACTTTCCATTTGTCATCTCTTCTTCACTAACTGGACAGCCAAAATATTTGCTTCCTGTAAAGATAATCATCAATCTACCTATCTCTTTATCCATCTACCTATTATCTATCTATCTACTGATCTCTCTATCCTTAACTATTCTCTCTCTCTCTCTCTCTCTCTGTAATGGTCGGCACCCAACACCAGAACAAACACCAGGCACCCTGATCTCGGCTCGTGCTTCACCAGTAGTGTGACCGCCTTTGGGCCTCGGGAGGAGCCCTCGGCTTACTTGGATGCCACCTGGACTTAAAAGAGAGGTGCAAGATGAGGGTTCTGGATAGGCAGAGGGGCACAACTGTAGAGCAAAGTCTTTGGACAGAAGGTCGTAGTACAAGGCATTGGGCAATAGAGTAGTCAGATCAGGCCGGGTCGAGGCAGGCAGAAAGACAGTGTAAACAATTCAGGCCGGGTCTGGGCAGGCAGCGTTCAAAGCGAGGTCAGGCAGGCAAGGGTCAAAACCGGGAGATCAATCAGAGGGATACAGCAGAAGATGTAGTCAAAATTCATGCAATGGATCAGGATACAGAGGTCAGAATCGTCAGGAACAGGCAGGGGTCAGAACAGGTAGTCAGAATAAAACACAGAATTAGAATAGCAACAGCTAAAGGCACCAGGAACAACCTATCACAGGCAACCATAAAGTAACCAATGCCTCTTTAAATATTTTTGAATTTGGCACCATTGCGCACTGACGTAATACGTCAGCACGCCTGCGCCTTTAAATAGCGAGAATATGCGTGGCGCGCGCACTAGGGAGGAAGCCGGCAAGAGGAGCGGTGTGGCGGCCGTCCCCGCCGCACCACTAGACCACCAGGGTAAGAGTTCCTGACACTCTCTCTCTATCTCTCTCTCTGTCTGTCTATTATCTCTATTATCTATCTATCTATCTATCTATCTATCTATCTATCTATCTCTTTCTCTCTATTTATCTATATTATAATTTTTTCTATTAGCTTTGCTTAGAGGGATATTCAACCCGAAATCTCACTTTAACTGGTCTTTGAATTATTTATGTTTGATATCCTATAACTCTGAGACTTGGAACTGAAACTGCTTAATTATTGTAGTAATTATACAGCAGCATGGAATCCAGAACGTAAAATAAATTGGATCTGAATAGGAAAAATAATCAGTGAAAATGCTGCATTATGGTTGCCAATGTCAGTGAACTCCCCTCCCCCCCAACAACAGAGGGCATTCTTAGTTGTGGGTTAATAAAGGAAAGAAACATGTAGAACATAAAAATTATAAGTCTGGAGGGGCTTGTCTCCACTGAAGCTGATAAACCTGACAGTTGGCTCTAACAGAACTGTTCTAACTCTGGCTCAACAGTATATGATAATGTAGAGCTATAGAAAGGTGAGATGAGATCACTGCTAAAAGTACTGCAAACTTCACACTCAGGTGGTAATGGAAGATGGTAACACAGAAATACATTTAGATAACAGAAATGGAAGCAGTTCCTGAAGGACAAGTAGTCAGAGACAGATGACAGATGCTACAAAGTAGTGGTTTGCAGCATTTTTCTCTAAGGCCTCCTGGTCTTCTTATCAACAACCTCCAGGGAAATTTTTGCTACCTACAAACGTAATAGTGTTTTGAAGAATGGAAGAATGTTTCCTCCTCCCCTTTCTGGAATAGCATTGCCTGGAAGGAGCCATTGCAGTTCATTAGGCAAGAGAAGGAACTATAGAAAGACTCACCTCAATAGGAGACCATAGAAGCTTTTGTATCAACAGCTCGAGAAAGGCTATTCAGAATAGATAATGGGAAAGCAATATTTAAGGGCAAAAGGTACTATTTTGGTTGCTTTGGTGCTTGTGATCTTTAGATGGTAGTAGTTCAGAAGGTCACGGCTAATTCGCCCTCTATTATCTGCAATGGCAGTTTGCATAAGTCCTGGGAAATGCGGAAAAAGTCTAATGCATAATGACATATGGGCCTTGTATGTGAATGGAAATAAAGGTGTGGATCCAGTTATCCAGAATGATTGTGGCCTGGGGTTTTCCAGAAAATGGATCTTTCTGTAATTCGGATATTCATACCTAGTAGACCGAGTCTACTAGAAAATCATGTAAACATTAAATAAACCCAATAGGCTTTTTTTTCTTCCAGTAAAGATTAATTAGTTGGGATCAAGTACAAGCTACTGTTTTATTATTACAGAGAAAAAGAAAATCATTGTTAAAAATTTGGATTATTTGGATAAAATGGAGTCTATGGGATTAATTCGGAACCTGTAATAATTTTGAAAATTTTGAGTAGTTCCTCTTTGCTATGACTGTGGCCTTTGCCCAGGGTAACAATAGAAATGTATCAATGGGTTCATTCACTCCAGGTGGTCTTCTTTACTTTCTATTTGCAAAGTAAAAGTAAGAAAATAAACTTTTCCCCCGCAGCCCCCTGTCACTTGGAGAGGCCAGGGTGAGTTCCTTAATAAATTACTTGCTGGCCAAAAAAGTTCAGCCTTGATTTAATCAATCATTATCCACTGGGAACCATATACAGTCTGCCCACGAACATGAAAATATATTTGTAGATCTATGGAGCGGTATAAATTCTATCTCCATTTTCTTTACGCTTGTTAAGTCGTCACTGGCAGTTGACTTTCGAGAACTTTCCTAGAGTAGTATTTAACCAAGTCCTTTCTGCTTGACAAATTGTAATGAATGGAGTGAAGGAAACAGAACCCAAATCCCACTGGGAGGCGCAGCCATTAGAGAGAACAGAGAATTTACCATTCACTCCAACCTCAGTAATGTCTGCACAAGGGGCCTTTTACTAACATTATTATTACTATTACTGAAAACCACTCTGATCAAATCTGCAAGGACTTTTCCCCCATTTATCAATACATTTTCACAAAAAATTAGTGTAAATTTTTTTGGATTCGTTGCCAAAAACTGCAACTTTTTTGGAATTGACACCTGAATCCTGTGACTTTTTCGGACTGAAAACCACTAAATATTTGGATTATTGTATGAAACCCAGTGCAGATTAAGATATTTTCCAAATGTAAATGGGACATCTACATGAACTCGGCAGGTCTAAGATGGAGAGCTTTTTTATTCAGACTTTTAACACCAAAAATTCTAGTTTTTCTCTTTAAAAGTCCAACCAGAAAAAAATGCACATTAATAAATAACCCCTTAGATTTCTATTTTTCCTCTAAAAATGCATGTTTTTCTAAAATTTCTCTAAGGGCCGATTTACTAAATTGCAACTTTTTCAGGTCTGTTTTTTCCAACTTTTCCGTGATTTATCATGCAACAAAACTGTGACAAAACTGTGACAATTCCGAATCCAAAAGGACTCCAGGTAAAATCTGTTGAAATCATGTAGAAGTCAAAGGCATCTGTACATCTGTATTCACTTCTACATGAACTCGGCAGGTCTGAGTTGGAGTATTTTTTTATTCAGACTGTTAACACCAAATTCTAGGTTTTTTCCCCCACAAAAAAAAAGTGTTTTTCCCTTTAAAAGTTCTACCATAAAAAATGCACCTTCAGTAAATAAACCCCTTAGATTCATGTCTGTTTTTTCCAACTTTTCCATGATTTATCATGCGACAAAACTGTGACAATTCCGAATCCGAATCCAAGTAAAATGAAATCATGTAGAAGTCAATGGCAGATGTCCCTTTTCAACTGGAAGATCTTTCTTTGATTCATGATTTTTGAGGTTCTCTGGTGTTTTTGACACTGGCTTTTGTGCAACAATGCGTAAAAGTCATAATGATCATGTGAAATGAAAAAATTTAAAAATTGCAGTTTTCGTCACCTTTTCTGTGACTTTTTCCCATTTTTCGATTTTCAGTTCAAATCATTTGATAAATGACTGACATTTGTGGAAATGAGTTTATTTGTGGTTTCCAAAACCTCTAAAACCACTAAAATTCAACCTTCAATAAATAGGCCTCTAAAATAGTTATTAATAGTGATGGTCAATTTGATGCTGGCGACAATTTGCCACGCACCTATTTTGTCCATTTAAGTCAATGGGCGAGCACAAATTGTGGACAGTGTTAAAATTGTCACTGCCTGGCGAATAAATTTGCCCATCGCTAGTTATTATGTGTAAAGAAACACAAAAAACTAAAAAGATACAAAACTTTAGCAAGTAAAAGCAGTTGAGCTCTTATGGAAGTCCATGGGCGCTGCTCCGATACTAATGGATCTTTTTTTTAGTGATTTAAAGGTTTTAAAGTTTTTTTTTTTGCTTGTAATTACTTACTTCCCAGCCATGCAGAACTCAAGCAGCTTTGTTTATGATGATCCCTAAGCAGCCCAGACCACACTGAGCATGTGCATACTCTGGTCCTTCAAGAATTCGAATTCAACTATTCGCCACCTAAAACCTGCCAAATTGCTGTTTAAGTCAATAGGAGAGGTCCAGGGATCAATTTGGAGATGTTTGCAGCCTTCCTGGCATTTGAGTTTTTCGGAGAAAAAAACTTGAATTGAGTCTGATCGAATTCTATTGAAATTCAATTAGAATTTTCTGGTCGTTACTATTCATCCGAGTTGAAAAAATTAGATTTTAAATTTTTAATAATAAATTTCGATGGGTCGAATTTTAAATTTATGGGAGTTTAGGGGAGTTTTAAAAAACTCATATAAATTCCAAATTCACTTTTGATAAATGTGTCTCTAAGGGGCATATTTATTAAGGGTCGAATTTCGAATTGAAAAAAAGACCTACCGAAATTGAGTCAAACTTTTTTTTTTTAGTCGAATAGGTCTGTTTTTGATCGAATAGGTCCGTAGTCGGCCAAATTTGAATCATATGAATCAAAGGAATATTGCATTTTCAAAGTTTTTCCCAAAAAAAGTAAAATTTTTCAAAGTTCACCAATTGACTCCAAATAGGTTCTAGGAGGTCCGCAATAGGCCAAAAGAGCAATTTGGCAGGTTTTAGACGGTGAATAGTCGAATTTGAATTTTTAAAGAGACAGAACATGATACATTTTGATATTCTAGTTTTTTAATTTTTTTCAAATTCGGATCAAATTTGGACTATTCCCTAGTCAAAATTCACAAAAATCGTTCGAAATTCAAATTTTTTTCATTTTAAAATTCACCTCGATCTTTGATATTGCCATCATAAATAGGCCCCTTAATTTCATAAAATTAATTAATTAATACTAGTGATGGGCGAACTCGCGCCGTTGCGCTTCGCAGGAAAATTTGCGAATTTCCCGCAAAATTCGCGAAATGGCGAAAAATTTGCGAAATGGTGCCGGCATCTCTTTTGACGGCGGTGCCCGTTTTTTATGACGCGGGTGAATTTTCGCGGGCATTTCGCGAATTTATTTGCTGGCGGCGAATAGCGTTTTTACATTTTTTTCAAATTCGAATCAAATTTGAACTATTCTCTAGTCGAAGTGCACAAAAATAGCTCGGAATTTAAATTTTTTTAATTCGAAAATTCACCTCAATCTTTGATAAATTTGCCCCTAAGTGTTAGTTCAAAGGTGAACAACTGCTTTAGGGAGCTGCATTTTTAGCCTCAAATGTGCCATTTTACTATTTTTGCACCTAAAATGTCCTTCTCCTTTAAATTAAAGTATTGATGCAATACTAGAGAGTTAAATACATGTCCTCCTATTTAATTTTTTTTATGATCCCCTACCTAATAGGATATAGGAAGCTGCTGACATTTGAGGTGCCTGGGAGGTTAGGAGGCCTGATCTCAGGAGGGAAGTCGCTCTGGCCGATAGTAGCAGCCGAGGTTAAACTAACAATGAGTTTGCCATAAAAAGCCTGTGTGTTTAACGACAGGAAAAGATCAGACACTTACACGACACAAGGTGCCTGTATAAAGTCATCCTGGGCAGGGCATTGCTCTTACATTGCCAGAGTTTTACAATGCAGGTTTTTAGTACAAACCAGATGTGCAGAACTGTTAAAACTGAGTGTAGACATGGCTCTGAGCTCTTTTATCCCTTTGTGCAGCAATAGAAGGCTGGATAGACGTGCCCTTTAAATTCAGCCGCCATATGTTCAAGCAGACAGCTGTATGGCTTGCCGGGTGGTACAAATAGTGATACAAAATGAAAGTCCCTCGCCGGCGGCAAAACAGGCAAATTTGTCGTGAATTCCAGCCTCACTAGTTACACAGTGTTTCTCCCTTAGTATCTCTCAGGATTCACTGCACTTGCATCCGCTTCCGAAACTTCGCTTTCGCACTTCTTAGTTCACCACTAACGCGTTTCGCCAACAGGCTTCCTCCAAGAGTGGTCCTCTCCGCACCTCTATTCTGATATCGCCATAATCTTGTGAGTACAAATTACCATTAGAATAAAGCAATTATTCTAATGTGGGTTTTGGAACTACCCTAATCCCTCTTGCACATAGTTAATATTGAACGTGTGATAAACGTAATCACTTCACTTGCTATACTTATTAGAAGGGGCCCACCGATTTAAGCTCCTATTAACATGATGGGTGTGAATGTTATTTAAGATTCTACACTATATTAGTTTTATCCTTCTGTTTTTTCCACTCATTACTGCTGGTAATTTCAGGTGTACAGCAATCACTATTGAATTTTTGCCGGTGGTAGTTCTTAAAGGACAAGGAAAGTTAAATAGAATAAGGCTAGAAATGCTGTATTTTGTATACTAAACATAAGCATGAACTTACTGCACCACAAAGTCTAATCAAACAAATGATTTATGCTTTCAAAGTTGGCTACAGGGGGTCACCATCTTGTAACTTTGTTATACATCTTGGCCTGACCCTGACCCTGCACATGCTCAGTGTGGTCTGAGCTGCTTAGGGATCGTCATAAACAAAGCTGCTTGAGTTCTGCATGGCTGGGAAGTAAGGCGGGGGCTCCCCCTGCTGTTCATAAGTATGATTGTTTCCCTGCTCAGCAGTTAGGGACCGTCTGAGAATTCCAATCCACAGCAGTAAATGAAGGGAGAATTTCACTGCATACAGTCATGTTTCTTATAAAAACGGTACACATTTTTTAATTGAAGTATATTGGAGAAAGGTTTCTTTTTCATTAAAGAAAGTAAAAATTGGATTTTATTTTTTTGCCTTTCCTTGTCCTTTAAGGCCTCCATACGCAGGTCGATAAAAGCTGCCGACCAAGTCGTGTAAAGAGCCCCTGATGGGCTTTCCCAATCGATAGCTGGGCGAAAGTTGGCCAGATGCCGATCAGGCAGGTTAGAAAATCCCGTCGGTCGCAGCCGCAAAATCCTGTCGGTCACAACTGCATCTTTTCGTTGATGTGGTCCCGCGATCCAACCGCCTATTTGGCCTCAGTTCTGATCCAATCGTTGGGCCCGCACTTCAATGTGGGCATATTGGGAAGAGATCCGCTCGTTTCGATCTCTATGTCTATAACCACCTTAAGAGGGAACAGGCGTATTCATCTCAAATAAAGCATTATAGCCGTGTGACAATGGACTGGTTTCCTAAAAAAAACAATTAATTCTAGGTAAAAGTAGCCTTGTCAAAGTCAGACTTATTTAGTTGAATAAATCATAAACTGATCAATAACTAAGGATGAGCTCATATTTTCACAAGTGGCGAAAATGTTCTCGAATCTTGTTATGGTTTTTTTTTTTTTGCCAGAAACAAATCTTTTGATGCCACAAAAATGTCTTTCGACTCCAATGAATTTGTAATGAAAAAAAGTGAAAGAAAAACACCCAATGATTCCAATGCAGTTGAAAATATTTTGGCAAAATTTCACCATTTAGTGAATTTTTCCCTGGTTTTGCAAAATTTTTCACAAGTGACTGTAAAATGTGTTTGGAGCAAGAAAAAAACATAAATTTCTCAATGCACTAGGCGAAACTTTATATAAACTTTGTAGAAATATCACTTTAAGCACAAATACTTTAAAAATACTTTAAGGGGCACATTTACCTAGGGTCGAATATCGAGGGTTAATTAACCCTCGATATTCGACCGTCAAAGTAAAATCCTTCGACTTTGAATATCGAAGTCGAAGGATTTACCGCTATTCCTATGATCGAACGATTCGAAGGATTTTAATCCATCAATCAAAGGATATTCCTTCGATCAGAAAATTGTTAGGAAGCCTATGGGGACCTACCCCATAGGCTAACATTGGCCTCATTGGGTTCGCCATTGTTGGCGCTTTTTTTTGCCCTCTCACCCCAGACCAGCAGGTACATGGCAGCCAATCAGGAAGCTCTCCCCTGGACCACTCCCCTTCCCTATAAAAACCGAAGCCCTGCAGCGTTTTTTCACTCTGCCTGTGTGTGCTGAAGAGATAGTGTAGGGAGAGAGCTGCTGCCTGTTAGTGATTTCAGGGACAGTTGAAAGTTTGCTGGCTAGTAATCGTTTTGATACTGCTCTGTTATTGGAGGGACAGAAGTCTGCAGGGGTTTGAGGGACATTTAAGCTTAGGTAGCTTTGCTGGCTAGTAATCTACCTTCTACTGCAGTGCTCTGTATGTAGCTGCAGTGGGCAGCTGTCCTGCTTCTGATCTCATCTGCTGACTGCTGCAATAACAGTAGTCCTTGTAAGGACTGCTTTTATTTATTTTTTTGTTGTTTTACTACTACTACTACTACTACTACTACTACTACTACTACTATAAGAGCCCAGTGCTATTAGTCTAGCAGTGTTGGGGAGTGGGACTGGTGTGCTAATCTGCTGCTCCTAGTAGTTCAGCAGCACCAACTTTAATTTTTTTTTTTTTAATATTCATTTTTTTTTTATTTTACTTTTTTTTATTTTACTACCGCTGTAGTAGTGTATAAGTTGACCTTTTAGGCATTATTTGCCCTGTAGGCATTTTTTGCCCAGTGTGTTATTCAACCAACTGCCATCTAGCTGTGTGACCTTGTTCACATTCTGTCTAAATATCCATAATATTACCGTCTCCAGAAAAAACACCGGAGTGACTTTTTTCAAGCAGCCATAATATATTTTACGTAATCCGTATCCATCGCTGTAGTAGTGTATAAGTTGACCTTTTAGGCATTATTTGCCCTGTAGGCATTTTTTGCCCAGTGTGTTATTCAACCAACTGCCATCTAGCTGTGTGACCTTGTTCACATTCTGTCTAAATATCCATAATATTACCGTCTCCAGAAAAAACACCGGAGTGACTTTTTTCAAGCAGCCATAATAAATTTTACGAGATCCGTATCCACCGCTGTAGTAGTGTATACGTTGATCTTGTGGGCAGTATTTGCACAGTGTTTTCTTCAAACCGCCATCTAGCTGTGTGAGCTTGTTCACATTTTGTCTAAATATTGATAATATTATCGTCTCTAGAAAAACCACTTGAGTTACTTTTTTTCAAGCAGCATTCATATATTTTACGTAATCCGTATCCACCGCTGTGTATACGTTGACCTTGTAGGCATTATTTGCACAGTGTTTTCTTCAAACCGCCATCTAGCTGTGTGAGCTTGTTCACATTTTGTCTAAATATTGATAATATTATCGTCTCTAGAAAAACCACTTGAGTTACTTTTTTTCAAGCAGCATTCATATATTTTACGTAATCCGTATCCACCGCTGTGTATACGTTGACCTTGTAGGCATTATGTGCACAGTGTTTTCTTCAAACCGCCATCTAGCTGTGTGAGCTTGTTCACATTTTGTCTAAATATTGATAATATTATCGTCTCTAGAAAAACCACTTGAGTTACTTTTTTTCAAGCAGCATTCATATATTTTACGTAATCCGTATCCACCGCTGTGTATACGTTGACCTTGTAGGCATTATACTTCAAACTGCCATCTAGCTGTGTGTATTATCGTTTCCAGAAAAACCAACTGAGTTTTTGTTGTTGTTGTTTTTTTAAAAATAATGCCAGGCAAAGGCAGGCCGCCACGCAGAGGCCGTGCTAGGGGCCGTGCTGCTATGCAATCCTGTGGCCCTAGCAAATTGCCCAGTTTTAAAAAGCCAATGACCCTGAACTCCCAAAATGCTGAAGAGGTAGTTGACTGGCTTACACAGCACACCCCATCCTCTACCGTTTCTAACTTTACCACAACATCCTCCTCATCCTCCACTGCTATGGCCACCCCACGTAACACTTCCTCCACCACCGGTGCCCCTTCTTCACTGGAGTCAGAGGAGTTATTTTCCCATGAGTTTCTTGAACTGAGTAATGCGCAACAATTATTGCCAGAAGAAGATGAAGGAGATGAGGACGTTACACCAGATTTAATTCTGGCAGAGAACACGACAGAGATGGACATAATGATGAGTGATGAGGAGGAGGTCCCCGCTGCTGCTTCCTTCTGTGATGTGTCAGAAGAAATTGATGCATCTGAGGAGAATGATGATGAGGAGATTGATGTTTTGTGGGTGCCTAGTAGAAGAGAGCAAGAGGAGGGTAGTTCAGATGGAGAGACGGAGAGTCAGAGAGGCAGTAGGAGAATAAGACTTAGAAGAAGCAGGGAGGACAGCCCGCAGGGATCAGTAGGGCAACAACATGTATCGGCACCTGTGTTCAGCCGGCCAACGCACCCGCCATTGCCGCCAATGCCGCCAACTTCTACTGTTACCGCCAGATCGCACACTTCCAAAAAGTCAGCAGTGTGGGATTTTTTTAATGTGTGTGCCTCTGACAAAAGCATTGTAATTTGCAATGAGTGCAGTCAGAAACTGAGCCTTGGTAAGCCCAACAGCCACATACAGATGCAGCCACTTTGGTTTGTCTGTTTGACACAGAATAACTAAACACAGATATCCCATTTATCTCATTTAACACAGAAAACTGCGTCACAACATCCCATCTAATTAAAGCATTCACCATTGTGAACAATGGAGCTTTGGTATGCTAATGAAAAGGTTAAATGCATTAAATGAGTTAAGATGACTTAAGATAACACAGTTTCTTCAATTACCCCTGAGTCATGACGCATTTAACTCACAAATCCAAGTGGCTTCATCTGTAGGTACAACTTCTATGCGAAGGCACATGAGCGGCAAGCACAAAGCACTTTGGGAGCAACACCTCAAAGGCAACAGGCAAACTAAAAGCCACACTCCTTCTGGTCCAGCATCTTACTGCTCTACCTCTGCTCTCCTTGACCCGTCTGAACCACCCTCCACTCCGCCTTCCACCTTGACCACCTGTTCCCATTCCCAGTCATCTGCCACCAGCCAAGTTTCTGTGAAGGCCATGTTTGAGCGTAAGAAGCCAATGTCTGACTGTCACCCCCTTGCCCGGCGTCTGACAGCTGGCTTGTCTGCACTCTTAGCCCGCCAGCTTTTACCATACCAGCTGGTGGACTCTGAGGCCTTCCGCAAATTTGTAGCAATTGGGACACCGCAGTGGAAGGTACTCAGCCGCAATTTTTTTTCTAAAAAGGGAATACCACACCTGTACCAACATGTGCAGAGCCAAGTTACCGCATCTCTGTCACTTAGTGTTGGGCCAAAGGTCCATATGACTACTGACGCATGGTCCTCCAAGCATGGTCAGGGCAGGTATGTCACCTACACTGCCCACTGGGTGAACTTGGTAATGGCTGGGAAGCAGGGAATGGGTAGCTCAACAACAACAACAGTGGAGTTGGTGTCACCGCCACAGATTGCACGCGGTTCTGCCACCACCTCTACTCCTCCATCGCTCTCTACCTCGTCTTCTTCCTCTTCTTCTTCTTACTCTGCTGCTGGGTCCTCCTTCTCCTCCTCCACACCTGTGCACCCCCAGCTCCCCCTAGGCTATTCAACGTGCCAGGTACGCCGTTGTCACGCTGTCTTGGGGATGACGTGCCTGGAAAGCAAAAACCATACCGGATCTGTACTCCTGTCATCTCTGCAGTCACAGGCCGATCGGTGGCTGACCCCACACCAACTGCAGATCGGAAAAGTGGTGTGTGACAATGGAAGCAATCTGTTGGCAGCGTTGAGACTGGGAAATTTAACACATGTGCCCTGCATGGCACATGTGTTAAATTTAATAGTCCAACGTTTTGTCTCCAAGTACCCAGGATTCCAGGACGTTCTCACCCAGTCCAGAAAGGTGTCGGCCCATTTCAGATGTTCCTACACAGCCATGGCACGCCTTGCTGACATTCAGCAGCGCTACAACATGCCAGTCAGGCGTTTGATTTCTGACAGCCAGACTCGCTGGAATTCAACGCTCCTTATGTTGGAACGTCTGCTGCAACAACAAAGGGCCGTC
Source organism: Xenopus petersii (assembly GCA_038501925.1). Lineage (NCBI taxonomy): Eukaryota > Metazoa > Chordata > Amphibia > Anura > Pipidae > Xenopus > Xenopus petersii. The sequence goes on from CM076683.1 coordinate 131,337,866, forward strand.
AACGAGTACCTTTTTGAACTGGGTGGTAGGACTGGATCTGCAGAGCTGGGGATTTTTTTCCCCCGTTACTGGGTGCTTATGCGCGATGCCTGCAGGCTCATGCGACCTTTTGAAGAGGTGACAAATATGGTCAGTCGCACCGAAGGCACCATCAGCGACCTAATACCCTTCGCTTTCTTCCTGGAGCGTGCCGTGCGACGAGTGACAGATGAGGCTGTAGACCAGCGTGACGAGGAGCTGGAAGCGCACGATTTATGGTCGGAATCACCAGAACGAACCCAGGCACCTGCTGCAACGCAGGGAGAGGTGCCAGAAGTGGAGTCAGAGGAGGAAGGTGGCTTTGTGGAGGAGGAGGAGGAGGACCAACAGGAGCAGGCTTCCCAGGGGGCTAGTGGTGACCTTTTGGGGACCCCTGGTCTTGTACGTGGTTGGGGGGAGGAGACCGTGGATGATGCAGTCCTTGATAATGAGGAAGCGGAGATGGATAGCTCTGCATCCAACCTTGTGAGAATGGGGTCTTTCATGCTGTCATGCCTGTTGAAGGACCCCCGTATCAAGAGGCTTAAGGAGAAGGACCTGTACTGGGTCGCAACGCTACTAGACCCTCGGTACAAGCATAAAGTGTCAGAAATGTTACCAACATACCACAAGTCCGAAAAGATGCGGCATTTACAAACCAGCCTGCAAAACATGTTGTACAATGCTTTTAAGGGTGATGTCACTTCAGGAACTCATCAACATTCCAGGGGCAGAGGTGCCAGTAATCCTGCCACGAGTACACCTGCAAGGACAAAGCCCTTTGGCCGGTCTGTAACGTCAGACATGCAAATGTTTTTCTGTCCAAGGCAGCGCCACAACCCTTCTGGATCCACCCTCAAAGAACGCCTCGACCGGCAGGTAGCGGACTACCTGGCATTAACTGCAGATATCGACACTCTGAGGAGCGATGAACCCCTGGACTACTGGGTGCGCAGGCTTGATCTGTGGCCAGAGCTGTCACAATTTGCCATGAACCTCTTGTCTTGCCCAGCCTCAAGTGTGCTCTCAGAAAGGACCTTCAGTGCAGCAGGAGGGATTGTAACTGAGAAGAGAATTCGCCTAGGTCACAAAAGTGTCGATTACCTGACCTTTATTAAAATGAATGAGGGGTGGATCTCGGAGGGTTACTGCACGCCGGAAGACTTGTTCTGACTTCTATGCAGCTGTCCTTCTCTTCAAGCCTCATGACTCCACACACAGCTGTCCTTTAGCGTCCTCCTCCCTCCGCCACCGTTACAAACTAGGGTGCAAACCCTACTGGTTTAATTTTTTCTGGCCTCTGTGCTTCAGTGGCTGCAACCAAAAAAACTGGGCAAACAATGTCTACAAGGTCAACGTATGGCAAAAAATTACTATTTTCAGCATTTATATGGCATATTTTTTCTGGCAACTGTGCTTCAGTGGCTGCGTCCAAAAAAATGCATATTTTCTGCATTTATATGGCATAATTTTTCTGGCCTCTGTGCTTCAGTGGCTGCGACCAAAAAAATGCATATTTTCTGCATTTATATGGCATAATTTTTCTAGCCTCTGTGCTTCAGTGGCTGCAACCAAAAAAATTTATATTTTCAGCATTTATATGGCATAATTTTTCTGGCAACTGTGCTTCAGTGGCTGCGACCAAAAAAATGCATATTTTCTGCATTTATATGGCATAATTTTTCTGGCCTCTGTGCTTCAGTGGCTGCAACCAAAAAAATTTATATTTTCAGCATTTATATGGCATAATTTTTCTGGCAACTGTGCTTCAGTGGCTGCGACCAAAAAAATGACTATTTTCAGCATTTATATGGCATATTTTTTCTGGCCTCTGTGCTTCAGTGGCTGCGGCCAAAAAAACTGGGCAAACAATGCCTACAAGGTCAACGACGTTGACCTTGTAGGCATTGTTTGCCCAGTTTTTTTGGCCGCAGCCACTGAAGCACAGAGGCCAGAAAAAATATGCCATATAAATGCTGAAAATAGTCATTTTTTGCCATACGTTGACTCAACGTATATGGCAAAAAATGACTATTTTCAGCATTTATATGGCATATTTTTTCTGGCAACTGTGCTTCAGTGGCTGCGACCAAAAAAACTGGGCAAACAATGCCTACAAGGTCAACGTATGGCAAAAAATGACTATTTTCAGCATTTATATGGCATATTTTTTCTGGCAACTGTGCTTCAGTGGCTGCGTCCAAAAAAACTGGGCAAACAATGTCTACAAGGTCAACGTATGGCGAAAAATTACTATTTTCAGCATTTATATGGCATATTTTTTCTGGCAACTGTGCTTCAGTGGCTGCGTCCAAAAAAACTGGGCAAACAATGTCTACAAGGTCAACGTATGGCGAAAAATGACTATTTTCAGCATTTATATGGCATATTTTTTCTGGCAACTGTGCTTCAGTGGCTGCGTCCAAAAAAACTGGGCAAACAATGCCTACAAGGTCAACGTATGGCAGTTGTTTAAAGAGAACAGTAGATTACTAGCCAGCAAAGCTACCTAAGCTAAAATGTCCCTCAAATCCCTGCAGACTTCTGTCCCTCCAATACAGAGCAGTATCAAGCAGATTACTAGCCAGCAAACTTACTATCATCTGTCCCTGAAATCACTAACAGCTCTCCCCCTACACTATCTCTTCCAAGCACACACAGGCAGATTTTTCAGATACATTTTTGCCCTTGATCCCCCTCTGGCATGCCACTGTCCAGGTCGTTGCACCCTTTAAACAACTTTAAAATCATTTTTCTGGCCAGAAATGTCTTTTTTAGATGTTAAAGTTCGCCTTCCCATTGAAGTCTATGGGGTTCGCGAACCGTTCGCGAACCGCTCGCATTTTTGCGCAAGTTCGCGAATATGTTCGCGAACTTTTTTTCCGACGTTCGCTACATCCCTATTTCTGGAATCACATCTTTTGTCATTCAAGTTTTTTTCTTAAATAAGTTTGTGCCATCACTGGGAAAAATGTTGAATTGAGTTTTGCAGCGTTATTTTTTTTTTTTTTGCATTTTTTACATCATGAAGGCAAGAAACATTTTTCAAATTGTTAAAGGGGTTGTCTGCTATTGACTTTATTCTCTAAAAATCTCATTTTCCTCCTAAAAAAAACTCTACCATAAAGAACTGAGGCTTCATAAATAGGCCCCTTCATTTCATAAAATTAATTAATGAATGAATACCTTTGATAAATTGTCCCTCTAGTTATACGCGCTTGTTTCTAGTTGCTGGGGTCTCTTCCTCACACATCCGTGTGTCCATTACCCTTTCTTCTGAAACATGGGCAAGTTGAGCGCCATGATGGGATATTTCCATGTACATTTGAATATATTTTCTGCTTGATGCCTGCCAATGATTTGAATTCCATCAAGGTCCCAGTTTTCATTTACCAGAATCTTTAGAGCATTACTCTTCCGTCACGTTTGCTGCTCTGTATTGACGTGATTTCATTTTATTAGGAATGTAGCCTAAATTGACTGGAATATCCCCAGTTTTGTGCTGGGCTGTACTGCCGCATGCAAGACAAATGAAACCAGATCTACTTTACGACTCAGCGATATTCCAAAGCATACTGATTTCCAACAGTTGTTTTAATCTTTACATGGGGAAGCTATGAAGTACAGTAAAGCCCAATGTTGTGTTTCGTTGAGGAATTGGAATGATGTCACTTTGCATGTGCCACGGCCAGCCTTCCGCATACAGCTGCACATTAGTCTCACATTCTTCTGCATGGGAACGTGATGCTAATAGAGGTATCATTGTGTCTGGGAGAAGAAACACCCATAACCCCTTTATTTTTGTGGCAAAAATGTAACGCAAGTATCTGGTTCTGGTAAATGAGCTTCATTGAAGCCTGTGAATAAAAAACAGGGAGGCTGAAGGACAATTGCCGGCCCCTAGAATTGTTTTCTCTCACATTGACTTTGATCGGTGCATCTCTCCTTGACTGTTTATTCTCGTTTATAAATAGTGATGGGTGAATTTATTCGCCAGGCGCGAATTCGCGGCGAATTTGCGCGATTCGCAGCCAGCGAATAAATTCGCGAAACTCCCACGAAAATTCGCGTCAAAAAATTTGCCGGCGTCAAATTTTTTTTTTCGAAAAAATGGACGCCGGCGTCAAAAACGGGCGCCGGCGTCAAAAACGGACGCCGGTGCCGTTTTGCGAATTTTTCGCAAATTCGCCCATCGCTATTTATAAACACAAACTCAATGACAAAAAGTTCTACAATGAAGCAAATGTAGGTGCACTTTGGGGCATATTCACATAAATGGCTCAGAGAACGCTCCGCAACACTTCGCGCCACTTCGTCAGCGCATATGGTAACTCACTAAAATGCAAAGTTGCGTCTCAGCAGCCGAACGCTGGCAAAGCTTCACTAGCGTAAATTAAAGTCAGTGCTGGCTGGTGATAGGCAAATTTATTCGCCAGTTGCAAATTTGCAGCAAATTTTTGTTGCCGCCGGTGAATAAATTTGCAAAATTGCGGCGCTGGAGACAATTTCGGCACAGGCGACAATTTGACGGCGGCGACAATTTACCGCACGTTCATTGACTTTAATGCAATTGGATAAAATACGTTTCCAATTGTCGCAGTGTCTTTTTTTGTCACTCGCGAATTGCCGCCAGCGTCAAATCTTGCGTTTCGTGAATTTTTCAGCAAAAGTGGACAAATTCGCCCATCACTAGTGCGGTCATTTCATAGAGAACTTGCGCTAACGATCATTTCTGCCTAGCAAAACTTTGTTAGTTTTCTTACGCTTAGGTCCATTTGAATAGTGGGGGTACATATTGGTCATATATATCTCTTTATTAGTGATGCAAATTTTTCTTCTCAAAATGCATTGAAGTGAATGGGTTGGGGGGGTTCTCGGCAAAAAAATTTCTGCACTGAATTTTTTTTGCAGTTTTGTGAAAAAAAATTTCAGATGGCAAAACGAGGAATTTCACTATGTGGCGAGAAAAATTTGCTCATCGCTACACAGTTGCAGTAGTGAGGTTTGCTGTACAAGTAATTAAAATGTCTAGTCCCTGTATTGGCTGCAGCACATTTATCCTCAGCTCAACACGTCGGCCAGACATTCCCTAATGAAGCACCTCCCTGAGGGGGTATTACTTACTATGTGCAGCCCATTTCAGGCTCCGCTGCATATTTACAGACACTTCCAGTATTAAGCCGGTTGTTCCATGAAGACAAGGAGCAAAGAATAAGATTTGACTTCTACATCCTCCTTAACTGGCCAACTGTTTAGCTGCCTTAAGGCACTTCCACAATCCCTATGCAAATTGTATAATACTAGTCACGGAGTTACCTACATGCCACACTAATAAATACACACCACGTGCTACGGGTTGCGCTATTTTTTAGCAGCTACATTTGGCCAGAGCATATCATATAATAACGTGCATGAAACAGTTTTATATCAGATCATATTTGCGATGCATCATAATCATTGGCATGAGTGTCCAGCCTTCCACATTTAATTGAAAAGAGCTGGCAAGTTGGAGATGCTGCTTAATATATTTGCTATTCTTAAAGGGCATGTAAAGGCAAAAAAATAAAACCCCATTTTTACTTTCTTTAATGAAAAAGAAACCTATCTCCAATATACTTTAATTAAAAAATGTGTACTGTTTTTATAAGAAACCTGACTGTATACAGTGAAATTATCCTTTCATTTACTGCTGTGGATAGGAATTGTCAGACGGTCCCTAACTGCTGAGCAGGGAAACAATCATACTTATGAACAGCAGGGGGAGCCCCCGCCTTACTTCCCAGCCATGCAGAACTCAAGCAGCTTTGTTTATGACGATCCCTAAGCAGCCCAGACCACACTGAGCATGTGCACAGTCTTTGTCTTGCAAAGATGTATAACAAAGTTACAAGATGGTGACCCCCTGTAGCCAACTTTGAAAGCATAAATTATTTGTTTGATTAGGCTTGTGGTGCAGTAAGTTCATGTTTATATTTAGCATACAAAATAGCCTCATTCTATTTTAGACTTTACATGCCCTTTAATGGCTACAATGCTGGATGGAAAAAAAATGCAGGAGAGTTGCAATTTCCAAAGGAAACCACCATGAACCGGTTACTATAATGAAAATCTGTATTGATTGGGGGCTGCAGAATACGACTCATTGTTTGACAGTGTCGGACTGGGATGGCAGGACACCGGGAAAAAAACCCCTGTCGACCCAGTCCCCCTCCTCCAATATTTGGGCCCCCCAACCCTGATCTCCTGGAAAGAATTTTCAGAGTGTGCGCACACAGACATCGCATCGGCGCTCGTACGCAGGCGTGTGCTCCAATATTCGCGCATACTCATAGTGGGCCACGGAGGTTAGTAACCCGGTGGGCCCCCCCAGCGCCAGTCCGACCCTGCTGTTTGATCTTGTCTTTGGTCTTTGTTAGCAGAGAACTAATCTGAACTGCATGTGCAGCTTCTCTGTAAGTGAGGACAGACACACCAACTTCTGTGTGAACAGTAACTTGGTTACTCAGCATAACATGTGCGCATCAGGAATAGAGAGCACACACAGGAAGAGGAAGAAGAAAATCCCACAGGGTTACAGGTCAAACATGACATCACATTGCTAAGCAACAAGAGACCCTCCCTGCATTAAGTAACATCCACTGGAACAATCTCTGTCTGTTGTTTTCCAACACCCCTTCTCAACAGTATGGAGATTATTCCACAAGATTCATTCTTTCAATCAGATTCTCAAAATGATCCTTGGTTTCAAATTTTGCCTCTAGTCTTTGAACAATATCACCACTGTCCCCTTCTTGCTCACAACAGACTTGCACATCATCCACATAGATCAATACATACATCCATCTGTTGATTTCTTTCTTACTGTAAAGACATGGATCTGTTTTGCTTCTGGAAAATCCTCCATGTAAAAGGACTTGATTTGTTTTCTCATTCCAGGCTCTGGCACCTTGTTTAAGTCCATATAGGCCCTTCTGAAGCTTGTATACCAAATCTCTGGTTTCTGGATTCACAAAACCAGTTGGTTGTTCCATGTATAGGTCTTCATCAACTTTACCATAAAGAAATGCAGTTTTCTCATCTAGGTGTCTTATTTACATACCTTTGCTGGCTGCCATACATAAGAGTGTTCTCACAGTTGCTCCAGATCAGGCATGTCCAAAGTACGGCCCGGGGGCCAATTGTGGCCCTTTTTCAAATTTACACCGACCCTCAGCCTCCATCATGAAATGAATAATAATGAGGCCCCACAGCACAGTGGATCAGGAATCCCATAGCAGTAATATTAAGGCACATTAGTGAAATGATCTGCCACTTGGTCTATACTGCTGCCTGTGTGCTGAAGGTGTTAGTAATAGACACGTACTGGCACGTAGAGACGCACTGTTTTCGCATACTTCTTTAGGGCTGAAGCTGTCAATAGACGTCCTGACGTGCCAGTACAGTGAACTAAAGAAGTATGGCGTCACTATGTGCCAGTACATGTCTATTACTAACACCTTCAGCACACAGGCAGCAGTATAGACCAAGTGGCAGATCATTTCACTAATGTGCCCAAATATTACTTCTACGATTACTTGATTCCTGTAATTTAATGTTAATGCTTCAAAGAATGTCGGGCTGAATGGTTGGCCCCCACACATTTTCACCTCACCAAATCTGTCCCTCTGTCAGACTCACCAGTATAATCCAGTCGTAGAAGGAGCTGGAGCAGAAGATAATGAACCCACAAGCGCCTCACACAACCGCTACCCACTTGGAGTGGAACAAGGAGCAGGGTTGTGGAGAGTAGCCAGTGAGACGATAGCGAAGTACAAGGGATTAATCAAAGTCGTAGTCAGGAGATCCGAGGTCAGAAGGCAGGCAGCAAGAATCGTAACGGTGAAACAGGCAAGAAGGTCGAGACAGGCGGCGATAATCAAATCCGAGTTCAGGCAAGGGTCAATAATCAGGAATCCAAACAGTTCAAGACGCTAGGGTTTCAGTTCAAACAACCTAATAACCAGGCAATGCATTACAGACTGGTTTGGGTTTAAATGCAGATAATTTGGCGCCAAACTGGCGTCATTGCGCTGACGTCGCGGAACTGACGCCAGCACGTCCATCACAGGCGTTTCCGCCTACGTCCTTGCGCCCGCGACCGTCGCCGGCGCCTCCGCGCCCGCGACCGTCGCCAGCTCCCGCGTCAGACGCTGACGCGCATTAGCGCGCCCGCGCCTGCGCCGGACAGGACACATGCGTGCGTTCTCATATTGCCCCCCATCAAGGAGCGGCCTCAGGACGCGACCACCAGAAGGCTTACCAGGATAAGTTCCATGGAATTTCTCCAGCAACTCTGGAGCGTGAATGTTAGATGCTGGTTCCCAGGAATTTTCTTCCGGACCACAACCCTTCCATCTTACCAGGTACAGGAGCCGCTTGCCTCTTAACCGGGAATCCAGGATCTCCTCAACCTCAAATTCTTCTTGACCATTGACCACCACAGGTAGCGGAGGGGGAGCCGAACGCCCAGGAAATCGGAACGTCGAAGCCGGTTTCAGAAGAGCAGCGTGGAACACTGGATGGATGTGCCAAGACGCTGGCAATTTAAGCTGGAAAGCCACAGGATTGACTTGACGAATAATTGGAAATGGACCCAAGAAACGTTGACCCAACTTCCTACTGGGACAAGAAAGTTTAAGGTTAACAGTTGACAACCAGACACAGTCACCCACCTTGAACTCTGGGTCACCTCTCCGTTTTCGATCGGCGTAGACCTTGAAATTTTGTTGAGCCTTCTTCATCTCTTCTTGAAGTTTTTGAAAGTTGTTAGATAAGAAAGCTAATCGATCCTTGACAGCAGGAACTAAAATGTCCGAAACAATGGCAGAGGGAAAAGTTACTGGATGAAGACCGTAGTTTGCGAAGAAAGGGGACTGATTGATTGAAGAATGATGGGCATTATTATAGGCAAATTCTGCTAGAGGAAGAAGATTCACCCAGTCATCTTGGAGGTATGAAGAATAGCATCTCAGATATTGCTCGAGAGTCTGGTTAGTCCGTTCGGTCTGGCCATTGGACTGAGGATGGAAGGCAGAGGAAAGGGACACCGAAATTTTAAGTGCCCCACACAACGATTTCCAAAACTGAGATGTAAATTGTGGTCCTCGATCCGACACCACCTCATCCGGAAGACCATGAAGTCTTACTACTTCCTTAATGAAGGTATCAGCAGTCTCAGAGGCAGAAGGAAGTCTAGGTAATGACTTAAAATGAGCCATCTTGGTTAAACGATCCACAAAGACAACAATGGTAGAACAATCACAGGACAAAGGTAAGTCAGAAATAAAGTCCAAAGAAACTGATCCCCATGGACGGGAAGGCACAGGCAGAGGTTGCAGAAGACCAATAGGCCGAGAGTGAGAGTCTTTGGATCTAGAGCAAACTTCACAAGATGCAACAAATTTAAAACAGTCTTTAGCTATCCCAGGCCACCAAAATAATCTCTTCGCCAAGATAATGGTCTTCTTGATACCTGGATGACCCGCCAATTTAGAATCATGCACATTCTTAAGGACCTCCAAGCGCATTTGTTCAGGAACAAAAATTTTATCTTGATGAAGGAGAAGACCCTCCTTGGAGACTAATGATGGTTCCGAAATATTCATGGAAGCGTTTTTAATTCCATCTACCAGGGTAGACTGTAGCAGGAGAAAATTATTAGAGTTTAAAATTGTTTCAGGGACCAAAGGAATCTCGTCTTCAGAGGAAAACATTCGGGATAAGGCGTCTGCTTTAACATTTTTAGACCCAGGTCGATATGTGAGATGGAAATTGAATCTCATGAAGAATAAGGCCCACCTTGCTTGTCTAGGTCTCAACCTCTTGGCTGAACGTAAATACTCCAGATTCCTATGATCTGTAAAGATGAGAATCGGATGTTTAGACCCTTCAAGGAGATACCTCCATTCTTCAAGTGCTAACTTAATAGCAAGTAATTCACGGTCGGCAACATCATAGTTGCACTCGCTCTTGGCCAACTTACGAGAGAAGAAAGCAACAGGATGAAGATCCTCCTGAATTCCAGTTCTTTGCGACAACACAGCTCCCACCGCAAGTTCTGAAGCGTCAACTTCCAAGATGAAAGGGAGGGAAACGTCTGGATGATGAAGAATTGGGCCTGAAGTGAAGAGAGCCTTCAGCTTCTCAAAAGCCGCCTGAGCCTGTGGTGACCAACAAAATTTCAGATTATTACGAGTCAACTCGGTAATTGGAAGAATGACTTGGGAAAAATTCTTTATAAATTTTCTGTAAAAATTTGCAAAACCAATAAAACGTTGAACCGCTTTTTTGGAAGATGGAATTGGCCAATCAAGAATTGCAGAAATTTTCCTGGAATCCATCTGAATTCCCTGAGGAGAAACAAAAAAACCCAAGAAGTCCACAGATGTTTGTTCGAAGACACATTTCTCGATTTTAGCATAAAGCTGATGAATGCGCAGACGAGCCAAAACTTTCTTTAAATGTAATCTGTGTTCTTCCAGGGAATTAGAAAAAACAAGGATATCATCCAAATAGATGATGACGAAAATATCAAGGAAGTCTCTGAATACGTCATTGACAAAATGTTGGAACGTTGCAGGGGCGTTGCAAAGACCAAAGGGCATGACCAGGTATTCAAAATGCCCATAACGAGTACGAAAAGCCGTCTTCCATTCATCGCCTTCTCTTATTCTGACAAGATTATATGCGCCGCGGAGATCCAGTTTAGAAAAGATCTTAGCTTCCGCCAAGCGTTGAAAAAGTTCAGGAATAAGAGGAAGTGGATAACGATTTTTGACAGTAATCTTGTTCAGATCCCGGTAATCAATGCACGGCCTTAAAGAATGATCCTTCTTTTCAACAAAGAAGATCCCGGCTCCAGCTGGAGAAGAAGACTGTCTAATGAACCCCTTGGCCAGATTCTCATCTAAATAAGAACGAAGTTCCGATAGTTCGGATTCGGATAAAGGATAAACTCGCCCAAAAGGAATTTGAGCCCCAGGAAGAAGGTTAATAGGGCAATCATAAATACGATGAGGAGGTAACTTGTCTGCCCCTTTTTTATTAAAAACGTCCGTAAATTCCCAGTAAGCTTGAGGAAGAAGATTATGAATTTCAGAGGCAGGGGATAACGAACAAACTCTACTTGAAGAAAAAATACATTGAGAGGAACAAAAATTTGAAAGAAAGTTCACTTCGCCGGTAGTCCAGTTGATGGATGGGTTGTGTTTTTGCAACCAGGGTAAACCCAAGATGACGGGAAACAAAGGAGAAGAAACCACATCGAAGTTCATGACTTCAGCATGCCCTTTATTTAATACAACAAAAAGTGAGACAGTCTCTTGCACCACAGGGCCTGAGGTAATCAGAGAACCATCTGCCACACGGAGAGCTATGGGGTTCTTCTTAGACTGGAGTGGTATCTGGAACTGTAGTGCCACCTTATTATCCAAGAAACACCCGCTGGCCCCAGAATCAAGGATTGCTTGAAGCTCTACCCGCTTGTCTCCCCACTGCAAAGATAAAGAGACAGTCAGGAGAGGCACGGGAACATGGCAACTGGAAAAGTCTCTTTCAAACATCCTCTTACCCGTTGGACGGATCGGGCAACCTCTAAGCAAATGACCAGCTTGTCCACAGTAAAGGCAGAGGTTGAGTCTGCGACGTCTGATCCGTTCCTCTGGAGTTAATGCCGATCTAATGGCTCCAATCTGCATAGGCTCTGGGGCTGCGCTGAAAACGGGCGGAGAGACAGCTGGAGGAAAAGTAGAAGGCATTCGAATAGGAGGTGGAGCGGTTGGCAGCATCCAAGACTGAGGAAGAAGACCTGCTTTCTCTGCCTGTTCTTCCTCTCTACGTTCTCTGAGCCTCCGATCCAATTGGATGGAAAGAGAGATGAGCTCTTCCAAACTGTCAGGGATGCCAGTGCGGGCTAATTCATTCTTTAATTCGGAAGAAAGTCCGAAGCGGTACTGGTTTTTAAGCGCTGCCGGGTTCCATTCCGTGTCATCCGCCCATTGCCGAAATTCCAGGGTGTAGTCCTCCGCTGGGCGGCCACCTTGCTTCAGGGCACGCAGGGAGGCTTCGGCGGTAGTTGCTCTGTGAGGGTCATCGAAAAGAACCGCCATAGCATCGAAAAAGGAGTCTACTGAAGCCAATACAGGACTGTGACGATCCATAAGACGAAAGGCCCATGTCTGTGGCTCTCCCGTAAGAAATGAGATAATCACCCCGACCCGGGTCTGCTCATTAGGATAAGTGTGTGGTTTGAGCGAAAACAGCAATTTGCAGTTGCTCCTAAAGTTCCGAAACATCTTTCGGTCACCAGCAAACTTCTCCGGAAAGGCCACCTTAGGTTCCGAAATTTCAGAGGTGATCACCTGAACTTCCGTTGGAGCAGGCGGAGTTGCAGCGGCCGTGGAAGGGAGAACGGCTGGTGGATGGGTCCTAATGTGCTCCTGTAGCTGAGTATAACCACTTTGCAGCTCCCGGACAGCTTGCGTGAGGGACGACAGTTGTTGAGTCAGGACGGCAAACGGGGATGCCCCTTCAGCTGGATCCATCTGGCCTGGTTATACTGTCAGACTCACCAGTATAATCCAGTCGTAGAAGGAGCTGGAGCAGAAGATAATGAACCCACAAGCGCCTCACACAACCGCTACCCACTTGGAGTGGAACAAGGAGCAGGGTTGTGGAGAGTAGCCAGTGAGACGATAGCGAAGTACAAGGGATTAATCGAAGTCGTAGTCAGGAGATCCGAGGTCAGAAGGCAGGCAGCAAGAATCGTAAGGGTGAAACAGGCAAGAAGGTCGAGACAGGCGGCGATAATCAAATCCGAGTTCAGGCAAGGGTCAATAATCAGGAATCCAAACAGTTCAAGACGCTAGGGTTTCAGTTCAAACAACCTAATAACCAGGCAATGCATTACAGACTGGTTTGGGTTTAAATGCAGATAATTTGGCGCCAAACTGGCGTCATTGCGCTGACGTCGCGGAACTGACGCCAGCACGTCCATCACAGGCGTTTCCGCCTACGTCCTTGCGCCCGCGACCGTCGCCGGCGCCTCCGCGCCCGCGACCGTCGCCAGCTCCCGCGTCAGACGCTGACGCGCATTAGCGCGCCTGCGCCTGCGCCGGACAGGACGCATGCGTGCGTTCTCATACCCTCGTTGCAAAAAATTTGGGCACCCCTGCTCTCTCTATTTATCTATCTATCTATCTATCTATCTATCTATTATCTATCTATCATCTATCTATCTATCTATCTATCTATCTATCTATCTATCTATCATCTATCTATCTATCTATCTATCTATCTATCTATCATCTCTATTCATCAAGCCATGAATACAGTATCTTGTAAATGATAACTTTATAAACGGTGAGTTCTGATGTCATCAGTTATAAACGGTGAGTTCTGATGTCATTTCTGTCACATGACTCACTGAAACGTGTGTATTATAATAAATAAAGTACCCCCAGTTGCAAAATATAAGGATATTAGATGTTACCTCGGAGTTCCATTACCTGTATAAAAACACGAGGCCTTCAGCCTCGTGTTTTTATCTGGTCATGAAACTCCTGGGTAACTTCTAATATCCTTATATTTTACAAGAGGGGGTACTTTATTCACTATATGTATTATCTATCTATCTATCATCTATCTATCTATCTATCTATCTATCTATCTATCTATCTATCTATCTATCTATCTATCTATCTAGCTATCTATCTAGCTATGTAGCTATCATATATATCTATCTATGTATCTATCATCTATCTATTTATTTCTCTCTCTCTTTCTCATTTTCTCTCTATCTCTATCTATCTATCTATCTATCTATCATAATAATAATAATAATAGTAATCAAGTCATAACTCTGTACCAGATTGAATACATCCTTCTCCAAAGTATAAGACTCAGCAAACTTTGGATATTATCTATAATGCTTTTATTAAAGCATTTTATTTTTCTCCTTTTATTTAATTTATTTTTATATTTTGGTGTATTTTTGTCTCTTTTTCAAAATGTAACCGTTCAGCCATAATGTACATACTGTTTTTGTTTACAGATACAATATATTTAATAATCATTTAACTTGCAGGAGAAATCTGTGAGATGGCAGACAGATCGCTTCCACTTTGAGGTTGGAATAAAACTTGAACCAAATCAAAGGTGCAAATTATGTACAGTATTTCTTTTCCGTTCTCTGGAGTCACTTTGTGGAATTAGAAGGCTTTCAGACACTTTAATAGCCTGACTACCTAGAACACATTGGGCTTTTGAAATATTTAATCACCGGTTGTCATAAATGAGTGAATCTCCCTTAAGTGTTAGAGGGAAAAGTCTATGTATTATCACATTACACACTTTGAGTTAATTTGGAACCAAAAACTATTTTGTAATCCTAATGTGCAATTTCTGCCTATACATTCTGCAGTGAAAAAGAGCTGTTCCGAATAGTTAACTCCCCCCTAGTGACTTGTGTTAATTTTAAAGCAATGCTCATTCATTTTCAGGACTCAGGAGGGTGTTAGAGCTCATCACTGCCATTCTAGGAGTTCTAACATCCCATAGCACAGAATGATGTTTGACTTCAATTACAAAGGTTTTGATGAAATGATCAGCTTATGTCACATACTTACATAATTAGCATTATGCATTGCATACTGACACTTTCCAGCTAAACACAGAAATACAGGTTAGTACACTCGAGAAATGCAGGTTTTCCTCTTCCCCTTTTCCAGACTCCTTCACTTCATCCCATTACTGATTCACCTCCCCTAGCACACGAATAACTCAGAGTGAAAGACTCCAGGTCTCCAGCTTGTCCCACTGGTGTCCTATCCACGGAGCAGCACTGCTGGCCTGGGGGCAGTGTGAGACTTTGATACGTTGCAGTTAATGTTTAAACTGGTTTATCAGCCTTTTAGAGCCTCCCAACCCCAAAGTGACAGTTGCATGAAGAGTCAGCAGTGGGACAAGGTGGAGACTCACTCCCTTCAAATTAAGGGGTTCGGCTGCTGGAGGGAGGGGAAGAAGCTAAAAGTTAGTTTTACTATAAATGAATGGACAACTCCAAAAAATGATCTAGAGAAATTGTGCATATGATTTAGAGCAAACTCAAAATGTCTAGTGATTGAACCCACAATGGTGTTCTGTGAGTGAAGGGTTTTAATATAAAATAATATGATGTATTGATAAATCAATACAGGTATGGGATCAGTTACCCAGAAACCTGTAATCCAGAAAGCACCTAATTACGGAAAGGCCGTCTCCCATAGACTCTATTTTATCCAAATAATCCAATTTTTTTTAAATGATAATTATTAAAAGTAAATAGTGCTGCTCCAGCAGAATTCTGCATTGAAATCCATTTCTCATATATTTTTTTTATATTTAATTTTGAAATCTGACACGCTGCTAGACATATTGTCAGTTTTCCCAGCTGCCCCAGTCATGTGCTCTGATAAACTTCAGTCACTCTTTACTGCTGTACTGCAAGTTGGACTGATATCACTCCCCTTCCTCCCACCCCCAGCAGCCTAATAACACAAGATAACAGCTGCCTCGTAGATATAAGGACAGCCCTCAATAGTAAAATCCAGGTCCCACTGAGACGCATTCAGTTACATTGAGTAGGAGAAACAACAGCCTGCCAGAAAGCAGTTCCATCCGAAAGTGCTGGCTCTTGCTGAAAGCACATGACCAGACAAAATTACTTGAGATGCACCTTCACTAGGGATGTAGCGAACTGCCGATTTGGTGTTCGCGAACGCTGTTCGCGAACACCGGCAAAAAATGCGAACGTTCACGAACAGTTCACGAACTTCGAACACCCGCTAAAATCGTTCGATTCGAACGATCGAAGGATTTTAATCGTTCGATCTTCATCGAATTTTCATCGATTTTCATTCGATCGAATGCTTTTCATTCGATCGAATGCTTACATTCGAATGGATCGAATGGAAATCGTTCGATTTTTAGTGGTCGAAGGAATTCGAATGGTCGAATGGTCGAACGATTTCTATTCGAATCGAACGCGAACTCAAAATGCGAACGTCGCGCGACGTTCGCGAACATTCGGCGGACACGAACAGTCGAAGTTCGCGCGAACAAGTTCGCCGGCGAACAGTTCGCTACATCCCTAACCTTCACACCAATATTACAACTAAAAATACACTTGTTGATTCAGGAATTCAATTTTATATAGTAGAGTGAATTATTTACAGTGTAAATTTTAGAAAATTAAATAATCCCTTTAAGGTATGAAGATCCAAATTACAGAAATATCTGTTATCCGGAAAACCCCAGGTCCTGAGCATTCGGGTTAGCAGGTCCCATACATGTGCCTTGTACCTGATCCCAACTAAGATATAATTAATCCTTATTGGAAGCAAATCCAGCCTATTGGGTTTATTTAATGTTTACATGATTTTCTAGTGGACTTAAGGTATGAAGATCCAAATTATGAAAAAATCAATGATCTGTAAAATCCCAGGTCCCAGAGCATTCTATACAACAGGTACCTGAATAATATTTAAACAATATTTTCCATGGAACAGAATGCTAACAATGCTTTTATGGATGCAGATCATAATGGGACAATATGACTAAAAGTAGACCCTGCATTAGTAATGTTTGGGCTTTTCTGCTGTATAATGATGGCATTCAA
This sequence comes from Xenopus petersii, assembly GCA_038501925.1. NCBI lineage: Eukaryota > Metazoa > Chordata > Amphibia > Anura > Pipidae > Xenopus > Xenopus petersii. Next base: position 131,354,577 of record CM076683.1, read on the forward strand.
TTACGAAACCTGCCATACTTTTATTGTGAAATTGTGGGGGAGGAAACACAATAAAAATATAAAAACATGATTGTGATAAAGAACATGGCAGTGTTTTTTTTTACCATCACTACACCTGACCCGCTTCTTCAATAAAAGAACCCCTAAATGTCATGAATATTTTCAATACTAACTACCAGGAGCCTCCACTTGGTATTTATCCCACTGCCTATCCTCTAATTAATACTGATAGTTCAGATAAATGCTCTTTGGTATTATAGCCTTGACAATAGAATGTCCAACTCTGTAGTAAGAAAACATTTGTGAAAGTGTTGTCATTTTTAAGGATCTTGTTTCAAAACTCGTTAATTCCTAGTTGGCTATTTTTGAGCTGTTGGAAGGTCCAACTTTTGTCTCCAGACCCACTCTGCGGCTGTGCCACTTCACTTGTGAAAATATCAATGTGGTTTTCTAATGAAAAACAGCAGGGGTCTGTCAGCGAGAGCAAAGACTGACGATGTGTTATAGTCCAAACAGCTTTTTGCATTCATTTTTTTTTGTTTTTCATACCTGAAGAAAACCAAGGCTGCTAGTGGTGCTCATCTCCAAAACTTTGGTTCTTCAGTTCTTGCTGTGGACACTCAGGGAGGCTGATTTATCAATTTGTTTTAATTTTTTCTAAATTTGATAAAACAAATTGGGCATACTTACACAAAAAAAATCATTGTTCCATTCATTTTAGTTGACTTTTTAAAAAACTCCAAAAGTAAAATAGCATGAATGTTAAAAATACTTCTCCCATTGACTTTTATAGACACCTGCCAAGTTCAAGCTGGCAATTTTTTTAATTAGATTTTTTTGTTTTTGTTCAAATGATAAATATTTGAAATTCAAATTTAAAACTGTATTTTTATTTTTTTGCTGCAATTCTGTAATTTTCATTAATCACTAAAAATTCTCAAATTTGAATAAATTGGCCCTTTTATAAACAGGTCCATATGCAAAGTTATCTGGTTAAATTTTAACAGGGGGGTATATTTAAAAAAAAAAAAAAAAAAGACTAAAGCAGCTGCCAAAAGCCGCAAAGATCATGAAGGCAAGAAACATATTCAGATTGTTAAAGGGACATCTGCCGTTGCCTTTTACATGATTTTGACAGGTTTTAGGTGGAGTATTTTCGGATTTGGATTTTTAGCAGTTTTGGTGCATAAAAGTTCTCCAAAAATTTGAATTTTTTCCCTCTAAAAAAGTAATTTCCCCCCCTTAAAAATCTCAACCAGAAAAAATCGAGGCTACATAAATAGACCCCAAAATGTTGATCCTTTGGGGGCATTTATCAGTGGATGAAGAGACAAATAGGAGCAACATTCTCCAAAAACCTAATAAATAAAATAATAGGGACGTGGAATATTCTTTTGGAGAACATTTTTTCTGGTAAAAGAAAGCACATTGCAAATTTTTAATAAGGAAATTGTAATTTTTCCAAATTTTTTCATATGTTGTCTCCAGCACAAAAAAAAAAGGATATTTTTTAGCAAAACAAATTGCAGGCTGAAATTCTAATGACACAGTTTTTCTGTTTTTTTCCAGTGCAAACTCACACGTAAAAAAAAACACCACACATTAAAACATTAAAATCACTCTGGAGTTTTTTCCACTTTGAGAAGCATACCCCTATTTACAGGGCTGGAACTAAAGGTTGGCCAAAGAGGCCCACGTCTAAAGCACAATGGTGGGGAGCTTTGGCACGTACTGCTTTCGTACCCTGGCTGCCACCTGCTCATCTCCTGATCCTTCGGCTGTGGTCAGTAAACAAGTGTTTATAATGCATCTGTTTTTTTTACTGTTGTTCTGGAGTATAGCTGTAAGTCAGAGTATAGAAAAGTAGCGGGAATTAAATGGATAAATGCCAGCCAACCGAGTGTCTCATCACAATAATAACTTATTGAAAATCCCATTTGGTCAACTCATCTCAGTTGGCAAACATTGGGGAGTTCATACAAAATAGTGCGTGGGTGCAAAGCAAATTCCAAGAAAATCTTGTGGCCTGTGGTTTTAGCCCAATTTTATTCACTCCTAAGCAGCACATTGGTCATAGTGACTGTCAGGATTGTGTTACAAAAACACTGCCCACTCTTCACAATCTAGTAATAAATGCAGTAAAATATGCTGGATTTGCATTAACATCAAAATAACACGGGGATCTGATTATATTCTCGTGCAAAACTATTTGATAGAGGGTAAAGGTTTTGCTCATCTTTACTTTAATCAGTCTTCATAAGCCAGGGTCTGGGCTGTTATTCCCTGGCACTTCTGTTATTGGCCAGAGTATCAGGCATCCCTAGTCTTTATAAAGGGAACTCGCTATGTGTCCTATCTTTTTAGACCCCACTTGGGTGTTCAGTGCTGGAGAGCTTAAGGTGGAAGAAGACATCAGTAAGTTTTAATAGTGTGAGGAATATTCTGTAATTGCGCACTCTGGGAGTAAAAGTTAGGCTTAGACTAGTTAATGAGCAGCCTGAGGCTCCAACAAGGAGACCAGAAGGGTTTAGTGCCCCACAGTATCACCTTGCAGCATAGACACTGAAGCAGATGGCGCATTAATAGGAGTAAGGAACCACTGTGAGCATCTTTTAAGCTCTGGGGACTAGGTCACTGATAAGTGAGTACTCCCTTGTAACTAATAATCTGCCTGTGCACAATACCATGCAGTGGAGGAACTGTCTGAAGTATCTGTAAAGTGACTGAACATTGTACAACCTGTGGGTTTACATCAGAGAGACTGTATCAGATTTAGAAAATAAAGTATTAACTATTTATTTAAAAAAACACTGCAGCCCAAGTTAATGAGAGACTGTTCTGTTCTGTGTGTAAAGTTAGCGCTGTCAACCCTTCCTCCATATAGCAAAGGCCAACCAGAGAGAGAGAGAGAATCCTGTGTAATGCAGGCACTACTGTGAGTTGCAACTGAAAAGTTGGATGAGGTATAAGAGTGCACGGTGCATTGATAGTAAAACAGTAATGTATTGGGAATGTCATGGTAGGGCACCTAAGTCTCATATTCACTCACAAGGTACTGCATTTGGAAAATTCTCCATGTTCCCTGCTTCCTTAATGTGATTCTGAAATGGATGTATTGCCAGAATAGAAAGCATTGAGCCTATGAGAAATCTATTATGCAGATTTTTTTTTTAAGGATCTCATTTTGTGTGGCCTCTGTTCCAGTTCCATAATACATATAATACTCTGGTCAACTGAGTAACCCAATAACTTTTTCTAGTCTCCAATGGGTGAGCCTTCATGTGTTGAAATGGTTGTAATAAAGCAGAAATGATAATATTACGGTTGGGGAAGCCCAATGGTGGAACCAGTTATCCTGCCTGCATATAAGGAAGTCTTACCCCTCTGTACAGAAATATTATTTCAAACACATTAAAATATTCAATGCAAAATTCTAATAAAATAGAAAATTGGGCAAAATATCTTATAAATTAGCAACCTCTAGTCTATACCACAACTCCTATGATTTTGTGGACATATTTTGAAACCACCCAGGTTAGCTCTTAATAAAAGAGTGAGAGAGAGAGACAGTAATAGCAATACAGTTATAGAGGGAAAGGCTTGCTTTGTGAATTGGCTTTTGCAGCACAGATGGCTGAGGACAGTCTTCAGTTGGAAATGAGACATACGAATTTAATTTACAGTGTTAGATTTCGGATGTCTACCAGGATTCACAAGATGTATGTTTTGGAAATGTATATCAAACAAGGAAGTCTTGCTAATGTAATTGCTTGCAAACTCTCTGTACTGTTATTGTGTTGTTAAATGAAGTTCTTGGAAGGCTAATATCAGTATTGTAAATTAAATCTGCAGGGCATTTGTGTGGTTGTGATGAAGCAGACGCTTGTGTTGTGGTTTCTGGTTCACAAAGAGCCTGTGTCTTCATGAAGGATACAACTTTGCCTATCAGATTGTTTCATTGTGTAACATCGCAGGACTACATTCTTTCAAGATATTTGTAGTCACGTGACAAGCGGCTTCCTAATTTGAGGCACAAGAAGAGCTTCACAAGTCTAGTGAAAGAATTAAGGGGGAACTATCATGAAACTGGACATGGACATTGAATATAAGATTCAACTTACTCGTCACCATCCCCCTCTCAGCAGCCTGTCTCTCTAAATGCAGGTGTTGGAGTCATATTTTGATTGATGATTACTTGAAAGGTTTAATACATTGCTGTTTGTTCCCTTTGCCAAAACAAAGCATTACCAATAACTTTCAAAATAACCAACTCTGACACAATGCTGCAGCTACAGACAGAGGGGCAAATTCACTAAAGGGCGAATTTTCGTCAGGTGCAAATTCGCTACCACTACACTATATACTCGAGTATAAGCCGACCCGAGTATAAGCCGAGGTACCTAATTTTACCTACAAAAACTGGGAAACTTATTGACTCGAGTATAAGCCCAGGGTGAGAAATGCAGCAGTGAATGCTCAAAAACATGGTAAAAATATGCATTGTTTTGTGCCAAAAAGCTAAGGTAAGCACTGTGGCATATAGCTGATATAGCAGGGAAAGTTGTCAGCAGTACACTTAAAGATATTATATCAATGTTTAACAAGTAGAATCGCAGAACCCAGCAACAGGATGCTGGGAGTTTTGTTTCAGCAACTGTTGACATGCAGTAGGTTGGCTGTTATATAAGCCTGTTGTGTAAGAGTGGGGCACAAGGCTTACCTGTGAGTGCGTGCGGGGCTAATCGAGTGGAAAACAAGTGTGCACTGGTCAGTGACATCACACGTAATGCACAGCCGGTGACATCACTCGCATGGAGAACCCGGCGATCAGGGGCATGGGACTCCGGTCAGAAGCGCAGCCATTCGCGTCGATCAGCTAGGTATATATTTATACTGACTCAAGTGTAAGCCGAGGTAGACTTTTTCAGCACATTTTGGGTGCTGAAAATCTCGGCTTATACTCGAGTATATAAGGTAATTCACTAAAATGCGAAGTTTCGTCTTTGCAGCCGAACGCTGGTGAAGTTTCGCTACCATTAATTCATGAGAACGAACATTTCATTGTGAACTTTCTCTGGCGTTCATTTTTGCCAATTGAAACTTTGTTAATACACTTACGTTTAGATCAATTTGAATAGGGCGGGTACATGATAACTAAGGAGTTGGCTTTGCTCATTGTTTACGGGTCGTATATATGTCTTTATTAGAGGTATTGGTGCAAATGGTTAAAGTGACCACGCAAGTCTGGACTGAGAGTCAAAATAGGCTCCGGAATTTCTAGTACACAGAGGCCCAACCAGTCCCCCACCAGCCCAATAAATAGTGACTGTCAACGTACAGCAGACTGTCAACGTACATTTGCCAGAACCCACAGATTGCCAGTCCAGGCCTGTGGCCACTTATTATTACACATGTCCAAGGAAACAAAATAAAGACAAAAGAGATCCTCTAATGTCCTAGACATGAGCCTACCCTAAAACAAATGTGGCATGACCCTTTAAAATATGAAAAAACTTCAGCTTTCATAACTTTTATAACTTTTCGCCATACAGGGTATGATGTCACTGACATAAGATTGAGGAGGATGATGATGCTTCATCTTATCAGTTCAACAGGTTTAAGCTGGCAAAGGAAACTAGCGAAAGAGGTAACGTTCTATAAAATTCGCACTTTAGACAATTGGCGGAGTAACGATCGTTTGCATGAGCTAGCGATGGCCACTTTGCCCTTTAGTAAATCTGCCCCAGAGAGAGGGATATTGAAGAGTTTTTATTTATATTTAGAAAGATTAGGATTTCCATGACATGAATCTTATATTCAATCTTCATTTTCATAACGGTTCCCCTTCCGGTACAGTTCTACCTTGCTGGATACATAGTCCAGTGCAAGTTACAGAGCTCAGCCTGCATAGGCCAATATTGTGTGAACCTTAAAAGGGCCCAGTTTTGCACAACTTGTCACTATGCCACTTGTGCTAACAACAATTGTAAATGGCACCTAGTGTCTCCTGTGTGTGATAATAATTGTCCTTTTAAATAATGTAAAATATGTAAATATGTACATGTGAAGACGTGGAATTAATATGATGCACCTGCTTTTGCCATCCCCCCATCCACCTAGACCACCCGAATCTAATCTGCCCCCTCATTTCCCCAATTTGTCCATAACCCAGTCTGTATTAAGCCCTATTCCTTTTGCAACCTGAATTCTGAATTGACCAAAGAACACAACGTTTGTTGTCAGGCATAGAGATGGCGCGAACTGTTCGCCGGCGAACTTGTTCGCGCGAACATCGGGTGTTCGCGCTCGCCGGAAGTTCGCGAACGTCGCGCGACGTTCGCCATTTTGGGTTCGCCATTGTTGGCGCTTTTTTTTGCCCTCTCACCCCAGACCAGCAGGTACATGGCAGCCAATCAGGAAGCTCTCCCCTGGACCACTCCCCTTCCCTATAAAAACCGAAGCCCTGCAGCTTTTTTTCACTCTGCCTGTGTGTGCTGAAGAGATAGTGTAGGGAGAGAGCTGCTGCCTGTTAGTGATTTCAGGGACAGTTGAAAGTTTGCTGGCTAGTAATCGTTTTGATACTGCTCTGTTATTGGAGGGACAGAAGTCTGCAGGGGTTTGAGGGACATTTAAGCTTAGGTAGCTTTGCTGGCTAGTAATCTACCTTCTACTGCAGTGCTCTGTATGTAGCTGCAGTGGGCAGCTGTCCTGCTTCTGATCTCATCTGCTGACTGCTGCAATAGCAATAGTCCTTGTAAGGACTGCTTTTATTTATTTTTTTGTTGTTTTACTACTACTACTACTACTACTACTACTACTATAAGAGCCCAGTGCTATTAGTCTAGCAGTGTTGGGGAGTGGGACTGGTGTGCTAATCTGCTGCTCCTAGTAGTTCAGCAGCACCAACTTTAATTTTTTTTTTTTTAATATTCATTCTTTTTTTATTTAACTTTTTTTTATTTTACTACCGCTGTAGTAGTGTATAAGTTGACCTTTTAGGCATTATTTGCCCTGTAGGCATTTTTTGCCCAGTGTGTTATTCAACCAACTGCTATCTAGCTGTGTGACCGTGTTCACATTCTGTCTAAATATCCATAATATTACCGTCTCCAGAAAAAACACCGGAGTGACTTTTTTCAAGCAGCCATAATAAATTTTACGTAATCCGTATCCATCGCTGTAGTAGTGTATAAGTTGACCTTTTAGGCATTATTTGCCCTGTAGGCATTTTTTGCCCAGTGTGTTATTCAACCAACTGCTATCTAGCTGTGTGACCGTGTTCACATTCTGTCTAAATATCCATAATATTACCGTCTCCAGAAAAAACACCGGAGTGACTTTTTTCAAGCAGCCATAATAAATTTTACGTAATCCGTATCCATCGCTGTAGTAGTGTATAAGTTGACCTTTTAGGCATTATTTGCCCTGTAGGCATTTTTTGCCCAGTGTGTTATTCAACCAACTGCTATCTAGCTGTGTGCCCGTGTTCACATTCTGTCTAAATATCCATAATATTACCGTCTCCAGAAAAAACACCGGAGTGACTTTTTTTCAAGCAGCATTCTTATATTTTACGTAATCCGTATCCACCGCTGTGTATACGTTGACCTTGTAGGCATTATTTGCCCTGTAGGCATTTTTTGCCCAGTGTGTTATTCAACCAACTGCTATCTAGCTGTGTGCCCGTGTTCACATTCTGTCTAAATATCCATAATATTACCGTCTCCAGAAAAAACACCGGAGTGACTTTTTTTCAAGCAGCATTCTTATATTTTACGTAATCCGTATCCACCGCTGTGTATACGTTGACCTTGTAGGCATTATTTGCCCTGTAGGCATTTTTTGCCCAGTGTGTTATTCAACCAACTGCTATCTAGCTGTGTGACCGTGTTCACATTCTGTCTAAATATCCATAATATTACCGTCTCCAGAAAAAACACCGGAGTGACTTTTTTCAAGCAGCCATAATAAATTTTACGTAATCCGTATCCATCGCTGTAGTAGTGTATAAGTTGACCTTTTAGGCATTATTTGCCCTGTAGGCATTTTTTGCCCAGTGTGTTATTCAACCAACTGCTATCTAGCTGTGTGCCCGTGTTCACATTCTGTCTAAATATCCATAATATTACCGTCTCCAGAAAAAACACCGGAGTGACTTTTTTTCAAGCAGCATTCTTATATTTTACGTAATCCGTATCCACCGCTGTGTATACGTTGACCTTGTAGGCATTATTTGCACAGTGTTTTCTTCAAACCGCCATCTAGCTTTGTGAGCTTGTTCACATTTTGTCTAAATATTGATAATATTATCGTCTCTAGAAAAACCACTTGAGTTACTTTTTTTCAAGCAGCATTCATATATTTTACGTAATCCGTATCCACCGCTGTAGTAGTGTATACATTGATCTTGTAGGCATTATTTGCACACTGTTTTCTTCAAACTGCCATCTAGCTGTGTGTATTATCGTTTCCAGAAAAACCAACTGAGTTTTTGTTGTTGTTGTTTTTTTAAAAATAATGCCAGGCAAAGGCAGGCCGCCACGCAGAGGCCGTGCTAGGGGCCGTGCTGCTATGCAATCCTGTGGCCCTAGCAAATTGCCCAGTTTTAAAAAGCCAATGACCCTGAACTCCCAAAATGCTGAAGAGGTAGTTGACTGGCTTACACAGCACACCCCATCCTCTACCGTTTCTAACTTTACCACAACATCCTCCTCATCCTCCACTGCTATGGCCACCCCACGTAACACTTCCTCCACCACCGGTGCCCCTTCTTCACTGGAGTCAGAGGAGTTATTTTCCCATGAGTTTCTTGAACTGAGTAATGCGCAACCATTATTGGCAGAAGAAGATGAAGGAGATGAGGACGTTACACCAGATTTAATTCTGGCAGAGAACACGACAGAGATGGACATAATGATGAGTGATGAGGAGGAGGTCCCCGCTGCTGCTTCCTTCTGTGATGTGTCAGAAGAAATTGATGCATCTGAGGAGAATGATGATGAGGAGATTGATGTTTTGTGGGTGCCTAGTAGAAGAGAGCAAGAGGAGGGTAGTTCAGATGGAGAGACGGAGAGTCAGAGAGGCAGTAGGAGAATAAGACTTAGAAGAAGCAGGGAGGACAGCCCGCAGGGATCAGTAGGGCAACAACATGTATCGGCACCTGTGTTCAGCCAGCCAACGCACCCGCCATTGCCGCCAATGCCGCCAACTTCTACTGTTACCGCCAGATCGCACACTTCCAAAAAGTCAGCAGTGTGGGATTTTTTTAATGTGTGTGCCTCTGACAAAAGCATTGTAATTTGCAATGAGTGCAGTCAGAAACTGAGCCTTGGTAAGCCCAACAGCCACATAGGTACAACTTCTATGCGAAGGCACATGAGCGGCAAGCACAAAGCACTTTGGGAGCAACACCTCAAAGGCAACAGGCAAACTAAAAGCCACACTCCTTCTGGTCCAGCATCTTACTGCTCTACCTCTGCTCTCCTTGACCCATCTGAACCACCCTCCACTCCGCCTTCCACCTTGACCACCTGTTCCCATTCCCAGTCATCTGCCACCAGCCAAGTTTCTGTGAAGGCCATGTTTGAGCGTAAGAAGCCAATGTCTGACTGTCACCCCCTTGCCCGGCGTCTGACAGCTGGCTTGTCTGCACTCTTAGCCCGCCAGCTTTTACCATACCAGCTGGTGGACTCTGAGGCCTTCCGCAAATTTGTAGCAATTGGGACACCGCAGTGGAAGGTACCCAGCCGCAATTTTTTTTCTAAAAAGGGAATACCACACCTGTACCAACATGTGCAGAGCCAAGTTACCGCATCTCTGTCACTTAGTGTTGGGCCAAAGGTCCATATGACTACTGACGCATGGTCCTCCAAGCATGGTCAGGGCAGGTATGTCACCTACACTGCCCACTGGGTGAACTTGGTAATGGCTGGGAATGGGAAGCAGGGAATGGGTAGCTCAACAACAACAACAACAGTGGAGTTGGTGTCACCGCCACGGATTGCACGCGGTTCTGCCACCACCTCTACTCCTCCATCGCTCTCTACCTCGTCTTCTTCCTCTTCTTCTTCTTACTCTGCTGCTGGGTCCTCCTTCTCCTCCTCCACACCTGTGCACCCCCAGCTCCCCCTAGGCTATTCGACGTGCCAGGTACGCCGTTGTCACGCTGTCTTGGGGATGACGTGCCTGGAAAGCAAAAACCATACCGGATCTGTACTCCTGTCATCTCTGCAGTCACAGGCCGATCGGTGGCTGACCCCACACCAACTGCAGATCGGAAAAGTGGTGTGTGACAATGGAAGCAATCTGTTGGCAGCGTTGAGACTGGGAAATTTAACACATGTGCCCTGCATGGCACATGTGTTAAATTTAATAGTCCAACGTTTTGTCTCCAAGTACCCAGGATTCCAGGACGTTCTCACCCAGTCCAGAAAGGTGTCGGCCCATTTCAGACGTTCCTACACAGCCATGGCACGCCTTGCTGACATTCAGCAGCGCTACAACATGCCAGTCAGGCGTTTGATTTCTGACAGCCAGACTCGCTGGAATTCAACGCTCCTTATGTTGGAACGTCTGCTGCAACAACAAAGGGCCGTCAACGAGTACCTTTTTGAACTGGGTGGTAGGACTGGATCTGCAGAGCTGGGGATTTTTTTCCCCCGTTACTGGGTGCTTATGCGCGATGCCTGCAGGCTCATGCGACCTTTTGAAGAGGTGACAAATATGGTCAGTCGCACCGAAGGCACCATCAGCGACCTAATACCCTTCGCTTTCTTCCTGGAGCATGCCGTGCGACGAGTGACAGATGAGGCTGTAGACCAGCGTGACGAGGAGCTGGAAGCGCACGATTTATGGTCGGAATCACCAGAACGAACCCAGGCACCTGCTGCAACGCAGGGAGAGGTGCCAGAAGTGGAGTCAGAGGAGGAAGGTGGCTTTGTGGAGGAGGAGGAGGAGGACCAACAGGAGCAGGCTTCCCAGGGGGCTAGTGGTGACCTTTTGGGGACCCCTGGTCTTGTACGTGGCTGGGGGGAGGAGACCGTGGATGATGCAGTCCTTGATAATGAGGAAGCGGAGATGGATAGCTCTGCATCCAACCTTGTGAGAATGGGGTCTTTCATGCTGTCATGCCTGTTGAAGGACCCCCGTATCAAGAGGCTTAAGGAGAAGGACCTGTACTGGGTCGCAACGCTACTAGACCCTCGGTACAAGCATAAAGTGTCAGAAATGTTACCAACATACCACAAGTCCGAAAAGATGCAGCATTTACAAACCAGCCTGCAAAACATGTTGTACAATGCTTTTAAGGGTGATGTCACTTCAGGAACTCATCAACATTCCAGGGGCAGAGGTGCCAGTAATCCTGCCACGAGCACACCTGCAAGGACAAAGCCCTTTGGCCGGTCTGTAACATCAGACATGCAAATGTTTTTCTGTCCAAGGCAGCGCCACAACCCTTCTGGATCCACCCTCAAAGAACGCCTCGACCGGCAGGTAGCGGACTACCTGGCATTAACTGCAGATATCGACACTCTGAGGAGCGATGAACCCCTGGACTACTGGGTGCGCAGGCTTGATCTGTGGCCAGAGCTGTCACAATTTGCCATGATCCTCTTGTCTTGCCCAGCCTCAAGTGTGCTCTCAGAAAGGACCTTCAGTGCAGCAGGAGGGATTGTAACTGAGAAGAGAACTCGCCTAGGTCACAAAAGTGTCGATTACCTGACCTTTATTAAAATGAATGAGGGGTGGATCTCGGAGGGTTACTGCACGCCGGAAGACTTGTTCTGACTTCTATGCAGCTGTCCTTCTCTTCAAGCCTCATGACTCCACACACAGCTGTCCTTTAGCGTCCTCCTCCCTCCGCCACCGTTACAAACTAGGGTGCAAACCCTACTGGTTTAATTTTTTCTGGCCTCAGTGGCTGCAACCAAAAAAACTGGGCAAACAATGTCTACAAGGTCAACGTATGGCGAAAAATGACTATTTTCAGCATTTATATGGCATATTTTTTCTGGCAACTGTGCTTCAGTGGCTGCGTCCAAAAAAATGCATATTTTCTGCATTTATATGGCATAATTTTTCTGGCCTCTGTGCTTCAGTGGCTGCAACCAAAAAAATGCATATTTTCTGCATTTATATGGCATAATTTTTCTGGCCTCTGTGCTTCAGTGGCTGCAACCAAAAAAATGCATATTTTGTCCATTTATATGGCATAATTTTTCTAGCCTCTGTGCTTCAGTGGCTGCAACCAAAAAAAATTATATTTTCAGCATTTATATGGCATAATTTTTCTGGCAACTGTGCTTCAGTGGCTGCGACCAAAAAAATGACTATTTTCAGCATTTATATGGCATATTTTTTCTGGCCTCTGTGCTTCAGTGGCTGCGGCCAAAAAAACTGGGCAAACAATGCCTACAAGGTCAACGACGTTGACCTTGTAGGCATTGTTTGCCCAGTTTTTTTGGCCGCAGCCAATGAAGCACAGAGGCCAGAAAAAATATGCCACATAAATGCTGAAAATAGTCATTTTTTGCCATACGTTGACTCAACGTATATGGCAAAAAATGACTATTTTCAGCATTTATATGGCATATTTTTTCTGGCAACTGTGCTTCAGTGGCTGCAACCAAAAAAACTGGGCAAACAATGTCTACAAGGTCAACGTATGGCGAAAAATGACTATTTTCAGCATTTATATGGCATATTTTTTCTGGCAACTGTGCTTCAGTGGCTGCGTCCAAAAAAACTGGGCAAACAATGTCTACAAGGTCAACGTATGGCGAAAAATGACTATTTTCAGCACTTATATGGCATATTTTTTCTGGCAACTGTGCTTCAGTGGCTGCGTCCAAAAAAACTGGGCAAACAATGCCTACAAGGTCAATGTATGGCAGTTGTTTAAAGAGAACAGTAGATTACTAGCCAGCAAAGCTACCTAAGCTAAAATGTCCCTCAAATCCCTGCAGACTTCTGTCCCTCCAATACAGAGCAGTATCAAGCAGATTACTAGCCAGCAAACTTACTATCATCTGTCCCTGAAATCACTAACAGCTCTCCCCCTACACTATCTCTTCCAAGCACACACAGGCAGATTTTTCAGATAAATTTTTGCCCTTGATCCCCCTCTGGCATGCCACTGTCCAGGTCGTTGCACCCTTTAAACAACTTTAAAATCATTTTTCTGGCCAGAAATGTCTTTTTTAGATGTTAAAGTTCGCCTTCCCATTGAAGTCTATGGGGTTCGCGAACCGTTCGCGAACCGCTCGCATTTTTGCGCAAGTTCGCGAATATGTTCGCGAACTTTTTTTCCGACGTTCGCTACATCCCTAGTCAGGCATAGCGATAATTCACTCATCAAGGAAAAGACAAGTTAAAATAATAGCTGAAGGGCAGCAAGTCTGACTTCTCTCCAATTCTAGATATAAACCTTAATTAACTAGAAACATTAGGCTGCACTTAGGGCACCGCTGGATATTTAGATTCCCTGGAAATTGTTATCAGGTGGGTGTTTGGCCTGCTTAGCAACATATTTATGGTTTCATTAATGAAGGTTGAAAGATGAGACCTTAGGGAGAAAGATTTTAGTTTACAAGCAAAGCTGCTTTGCTTCCCTGACCAGATGGCTTTGAGTCTCTCAGTGATGCTTCATGTTATTATTATTATTATTAACATGTATTTATATAGCGCCAACATATTGCGCAGCACTGTAAAGTAAATGTGATTATACAACTACATCACACGAATTACATATATAGAATATATGGAGTAACAAACGTCACAATCAATATTGTCCCACAGATACAGTTTGGGCTTGAGCAGGACTGGACTAGCAATCTGGGGATTCTAGCAAATTTCAGAGGGGCTGCTGTAAGATGCCAAAACCATTCACTATTTGGTCAATCACTGGGTGCATTTTAAAGTGCCCTGGACCTGTGGGTGTGTTCGTAATTGAACCCTCTAATGTATGCATTCTAGAAGCAGTAGATAGAGTTAAAGAGGATCTGGCAAGAGAACACTGCCTGTTGTTCAAATGGTTCCGGCAATTATATTATTTGGTCAGTTTATCAGTTGGGTTGGCTTTCCAAATTTTTCTGAAACAGTAGAGATCTCTGATCCAGCCAAGACCCAAATACCTCCAAAGCCTAGAATGTTTTGCAATTAGCATACCTTTAAAGAAATAAAATCACCCTAGCAAGCAAGGCATTGTGGGAAGTCTTACCTGGAGGAAACCCAACTGCTGCGATACTGTTTTAATATTACATGTGGCAAATACAAGTAGCGGGTTCATTAGCCACAGTCAAATGCTGCTTTCAATGGCAATTACACTTTTTAAGTTATTACAGAATTATTTGGGTAGACTTGCCCTTTAAGGCTACATTTCAAATGCATTGGAATAGGAGAGAGTCATTCATATAGTGTCTAAGAAATGTCCCTCAGTAAGAGATGTTTAAATCTGCTTAAATAGTCTCTGTTTGAAATAGACTTTGGAAAAAGACACACATAGTAAAGTCTTGTTCAGACCAAGTCCATACAATACATTTCTGTCTGGTTCAGTGAATGGTTGTCAGGGCTGTCTCCAGGCTGAACACTTACAATAAAATGAATGGATTGTGCGGCACATCAGTCTGTTTCCAGATGGTTCCATCGCTCTATTATAAGTGACTTCCGTTCTGGTATAACTTGGATACAAAATGTAAACAATGAGCAAAGCCAACTCCTTAGTTATCATTGAAAGCAAGGGTGGGGAGACAAGCTTGGAATCTGCTTTATAAAGTAAATACATCCGACGTTTGGTACACAATTCCATAGCATCGCCACATGAATACTTTTTATTAAAGGAGCCCAATAGGGGGCAATATGTGTTTGCAATTAAAAAGAAAATCAAGACCATAAAGTGGGAGTGGACATTTTTTTTATTCTGGATACAATGGAGTAACCATGTGAGACCAGTGCATTTCATATGTTTTCAGTTAAGGTTCCCCTTTAGCAAGGGTCCTCCTTGTAGGTCCAACCTTTGGTTAAGGCCTCCCTTGAAGGCCTCCCTTCTTAGCTGATTAAAAGGATACAGATATAGGAACGCACTGGTGTTTCAGTCATTCGCCCATAGATTTATGAATATCTAAGACATCAGAAAAGTTTTCACCCCAAATGTCACCCTAACTGACCTTTAAGATGGGCGTTTAGGTGTATCTACGTGAGCAAATACATATGCTCCCTAAATGTCACCCTAACGTAACTTTAGTTTTCCCACAGCTGCATGTCCCATCAGGCCAACAAAATTGTAACTTCTGATCCAGAAAATATGACAATTTGAGAATAATTAACTATTATGCAAAAGCTATATTTTGAATTTGGTGATATTCATGGGACGTTCCTCCTTTACTTATTGTAGCATCCTGACGCGTTTCGTATCTAAACGATACATAGTCATAGACATGCCTATGACTACGTATCGTTTAGATACGAAACGCATCAGGTGCTATGGTTTTAATGTATTTGAAATAAAGCTGAATTTTACTCATCACAAGAGGCTTCCGGAGTGCTCGCCGTCTTTCTTCATACTTCCTGGCAATATCGCCTGAAATGGTCTTTTTAGAGATGTTTCGAGATAATCGTGGTCTCACGATGACGACCCGATCTTTTAAAAATCATTACATCTATGGCCAGCTTTAGGCAGCTTTTATAAAGCATAGCAAACTTGTAATGTTTTACTTGCAGTAGAAATACATTAAACAAATTGTAATTACTTCTCTTCGGAAATAAGGAAAGGAAGTGCTGCCTTTATAAACATGCAAATACCACAGAATGTAACAATCCTATCAAAAGCATCTGGATCACTGGATTTTCCTGGGCTTTGGAATTACAAACTATTGATTCCAAGATGAACTGTGGGTGTCAGAGTGCAGCAAAGCCCTGATTGGATACAGAGTCTGATTCCTTCCATGTGTAGGGATATCAGCGGATGCCTGCTAACCTGCTATTATCCCAATATTTCAAAGCAGTCAGGCTCGGTTTAAGGGCAGTACAGAGAAAGTATCTGTCCCCGTCCCCCCAGCATCACAGGGACCCCTTGTGCAAGGTACCAGACAAAAATGCTTATGCAACTAAGGCATCCATGTTTATCTACTAATTTTTAGAAAATAGAAGAGTGTACAATAGAGATGAGTGATGTGACACAGCAAGTTTGTAAATTCCTGGAATTGGGTGTTTGTTATTAGAGAAACACTTGGCAATTATGGAGCCAAAAAATGCTGTACATCTAGCAAATATTCCAAGTAACATCCTAAAATCAGAATGCCTGGATCCATCAGATGTTGTTCCACTGTATTATTTGCTGTTATACACATTAAAACAACATTTCCAGTAAGAAATTAGAGGTGAAGCACTAATACCCCATAGGTAAACAATGGAGAACAAATGTAAACTGTAGTGATAGTGTTTGGTGCTGCTTAACATCAGCACCGAACACTATCACCTGGCCAGAACCTTGCTCTGTGATCCAGGGACAAAGGATTCCAAATTTTATTTAAAATATTCATTCTAAAAGCCTGGTAATTTGATACTGAGACTACTAACTGTCATTTCATGCAATTTTAGAATATAAATGAACCTTCTAAGCTTCTAATACTGAGGCTTAATGTGCTTTGCTTTGCAAGTGCAGAAGTAATTACAAAGTGGATGACAGAGCAGAGGGGTGCATGGGATAACAAAATGGGAAGCGCTGAAAGCGAGCAGGAGTCCGTGCTAGGCTAAGAACTAACCCCAGCCGACCCCGCTCTCCCGTCCATACTACAACTGTATGTAATGTCTGCTCCATAGACATTAAAATGGACTACATTCAACTCCAGCGAACTACCCAGCGTGAATTCAGAGACTGCTGCATGTTCGTATTCACGGAGATGTGGCTCAGCGAATGAGTCCCGGATGCCGCCATTCAGCTGAATGGTCTAGTCGCGGTTCGAGCTGACAGAGTCGCTGCTCTGAGCGGTAAGAATCGCGGTGGTGGTCTGTGTGTTTACATCAACACGAAATGGTGCAGGAACTCTGTGCTTGTGTCCAGCCACTGCTCACCGCTGGTGAAGTTTGTTGTTGTGAAGTGCAGACCCTTTTATTTACCCCGTGAGATTGCCTCCATTCATATTATTGGAGTTTACATTCCTCCCTGAGTGAACACCAAAGATGCGCTCTGGAAGCTGTATATCACTCACCCAGATGGACTGATTATCATTGCTGGACATTTTAACCATGCGAATCTCAGGTCAGTGCTCCCTAAATTCCATCAGCATGTGGAATTTGCAATGAGAGGGCCAAACATGTTGGATCAGGTTTACACAAACATTTCCAGTGCGTACCGAGCAGAGCCCCATCCACACTTCGGATACTCAGACCACATCTCTTTTATGCTAATTCCAGCATACAGACCACTCGTCAGGCACGCTAAACGGGTTCTGAAGCAGGTGAAAACATGGCCAGCAGGAGCCACGACTGTTCTTCAGGACTGTTTTGAGTGCACTGACTGGAACATGTTTAGGGAGGCTGCAACCTACAGCGACTACATCAACTTGGATGAGTATATGTCATCTGTAATCAGCAACATCACAAAGTGCATTGATGATGTCACTGTCTCCAAGTGCATCACTACACGCCTCAGAAGCCATGGTTCACTGAAGAGGTACGTGTGCTACTGAGGGCCCGAAACTCTGCTTTCAGGGAAGGCGACAAAGTCGCCCTAAGAACAGCAAGAGCCAAACTTTCTTGTGTCATCAGAATAGCTAAGCATGCATACACTCAGAGAATACACAGCTTCTTCCAGGAGAATGGCAACACAAGGAGCATGTGGCAGGGCATCCAGGCTATCACAAACTACAGGTCATCTGCCTGTGACAGTGACGCCTCCATTGCAGATGTGCTGAATGACTTCTATGCACGGTTTGACGCACAGAACAACACAGGAATGAGGAAGACCATCACTCTGCCTAGTGACCAGGCACTGCGTCTGATGGTGGCTGACGTGAGGATGACTCTGGAATGAGTAATCCCACGGAAGGCTGCTGGACCAGACAATATCCCTGGCAGAGTGCTAAGAGAATGTGCAGATCAGCTGGCAGATGTTTTCACTGACATCTTTAACATCTCCCTGATCACCTCCACTGTCCCAAAGTGCTTCAAAACCACCACCATTGTCCTCGTGCCAAAGAAGTTATCAGTGTCCTGCTTCAATGACTACCGTCCTGTGGCACTCACCCCTATCATCATGAAGTGTTTTGAGAAGCTTGTCAAGAAACACATCAAAACCCTGCTGCCACCAGCACTATACCCCCTACAGTTTGCATACCGTCAAAATCACTCAACAGACGATGCAATAGCCACCACCCTCCATCTGGCCCGCTTTCATCTGGACAAAAAAAGACACCTACACTCGAATGTTGTTCATAGACTTCAGTTCAGCATTCAACACTATCATTCCTCAGCATCTGATAGAAAAGCTGAGCCTGCTTGGACTGAACACCTCCCTCTGCAGTTGGATTCTGGACTTCCTGACCGACAGACCTCAGTCAGTCAGGATTGGAAACATCATCTCCAGAACCACCACACTGACCACCGGAGCCTCTCAAGGCTGTGTGCTTAGTCTTCTACTGTTCACTCTTCTGACGCATGACTGTGCAGCCACGCACCGCACAAATCACATCATAAAGTTCGCTGATGACACGACCGTGGTGGGTCTCATCAGCAATAATGACGAGTCACCATACAGAGAGGAGGTGCAGTGGTTAACAGACTGGTGCAGAGCCAACAACCTGTCTCTCAATGTAGACAAAACAAAGGAGATGGTTGTTGACTTTAGGAAGACTAGAGTGACCACCTGCCACTGTACATCGACGGCTCTAATGTGGAGATCGTCAAAAGCACCAAATTCCTTGGTATCCACCTAATGGAGAACCTCACCTGGTCCCACAACACCAGCTACTTAGCCAAGAAAGCCCAACAGCGCCTCTACTTCCCGCGCAAGCTGAGGAAATCCCATCTCCCACCATCTGTACTCAAAACCTTCTACAGAGGGACTATCGAGAGCATCCTGAGCAGCTGTATCACTGTCTGGGCTGGAACTGCACTGTCATGGAGCGCAAGACCCTACAGAGGATAATGTAGACAGTAGAGAAGATCATAGGTGTCTCTCTTCCTTCCATCGTGGACATTTACACTGCTGCATCCGTAAAGCCACCAGCATTGTGACTGATCCAACACACCCCTCACACTCACTGTTTACACTCCTGCCTTCTGGAAAAAAGTACCAAAGCATTAGGGCCCTCACTGTGTAACAGTTTCTTCCCCCAAGCCATAAGGCTCCTGAATACTCAAGGACTGGACAGATCTCTCACACACACTCCATCTGACCTTACTATGTGCCACGGCATTGCACAGCCACTGTACGCCATTGTATAAAGAAATAACCATTGGATACAATTGTTTTCTATGAGCACATCTACACTATCAGGTTCTTTATCATGTTCTTACTACTATCATATCACAATGATACACCCATCATGTCTGACGTTTAGCATTATTTACTTAACATATTACATCTGCTGAGTGTGCACTGTCTTGTCCTGTCCCTGCACTGTGCTGTCCTGTCTTGCAGGAGTTGCATATTTTTGCACTTGCACTTTTTGTCTGTTGTCTGGTACATCTACGTTGTGTTGTGTAGCACCATGGTCCTAGAGGAACGTTGTTTAGTTACACTGTGTACTGTACAAATGTATATGGATGAAATGACAATAAACTCACTCTTGACTCTTGACTCTTGAATGGGAAAGCAAAAAAAACAGTTTTGGCCAAAAGGAGCTTGAAATAGAACTACACTCACTCACACTAGAATTGGTTGGAGTCAATATCTATATGTTTATTATTTAAAGCCCAGCATAATATGGATGTTCAACTAGGCATCGCCTCAAGGTGTTAAATTCCATTTTTTCTATGTTAAGACAATGATCATAATCATTTCCTGAAAAGGAGAAATCGTTTCTCAGCATAGTCCTTTGATTCCTTCTATAAAATAGGATATACACGTGCTCTGTAGGAGAGTTGGAAACATGCCCAGGAGAATATTCAGCTAGAAGCACTAATGGTCTAAAGAAAATCTTTAATCTTAATGAGAGCAATGCCTGTAACAGTAAAGAAAACTACGAGCTCTGGAGTGGAACAGCTGTAATGGTGTAAATAACTGGCTCACCCATCAAAATCAGATTTCTAGGAATTGTCCGTTAGACTAGCTGCCAGCTTTGTAAATGATGGGATTCGGGCCCCTGCTCCTCCGGGGAAAGAAAACATTAATAATGCTGCTACTTATAATATCAATAGCACCCATAAAGGATTACAGTCACTCAATAGCAAAGGACAATATATGATTTCTTGAGAACCAGTCACAAAGCTGCACTTTGCAAGATGCAACATTAGTATTAACGGAGAACTAAACCCTAAAAATGAATGTGGCTAAAAATGGCATATTTTATATAGTGAACTAATTGCACCAGTCTAAAGTTTCAGCTTGTCAATAGCAGCAATGATCCAGGGCTTCAAACTTGTCACAGGGGGTCACCATCTTGGAAAGTGTCTGTGACACTCACATGCTCAGTGGGCTCTGATTGGCTGTTGAGAAGCTAAGCTTAGGGCTCGTCACTAATTATCCAGCAGAAAATGAGCTTCCCTGGCTGTAATATAAGCTGATGCTACAGGTTTGCTGATTATTAAATTCTGATGCTAATTGCACTGGTTTCTGTGCTGCCATGTAGTAATTATCTGTATTAATTACTAATCAGCCTTATATTGTGACATTTCTATTCTATGTGTACTGTATATTGTGAGTAGGTCCCTAAGCTCAGTAAGTGACAGCAGCACAGAGCATGTGCAGTGAATCAGCAGAAAAGAAGATGGGGAGCTACTGGGGCATCTTTGGAGACACAGATCTTTACTGTTAAAGGGATGTGGTTGTCTTGGGCTGGTACAGAAGCACAAAACATAATGTACAACATGTCAAGCTACTTCTTTAGTTATGCTTTAGTTCTCCTTTAAACAAGGAAAAGATTAGAGGCTTACAGCAGAAGAATAAGTGGGGCACCATATATATGTAGACTTATTAAAATTGTAGGGACACTGTAGGGAAAAAAGTGTTGATAAGAATAAGTGGCAGCATCTGTGACAACACATTGAAGGTATTCCCCTTTGCAATACAGTATGTCACAGGTACAGCCACTTGTTTGATCATACTTTCCAGATAGAAAAACCTAGATGGAATATTAGGAAAGGTGATGTAGATCAGAAAAGGAGGCGCACTGGATATTCCATTCAAAAACTATAGAGTTACTGTATATGGAGGACTGAATAGAGAGTGGGAAATATCCTGTTTTTGTTATAACTGGTAAAATATTTTATTGAAATAATTGGTAAAACTTCCTGTTGTTTGTCAGTAAATATGAAGACATGTAACATTGATGTAGCTATAAGTTGAATTAATTGAGTATTATGATTGTTATTTATGAATTTTACGAAAATGTATGAATTTATAGCTGTTAAGAGCCGCTTCCGCATTATGAGAACTTTAATATTTGCAATAACCGTAATATTATCGTAATATTATCGAATGAATAATAGAAAGCGATGAAAGTGAAAATATTCAATAATAATTATTTAAAGTGTGAGACACAATGAAAACACAGACATATAGGGGGTCACGTAATATAAGGCACTAAGTTTGCCCAGAAGCAGTAACTCATAGCAACCAATCGGCAGGTAGGGTTTACCGGTCCCCAGTTTAAAGTGATGGGCGAATTTGCACCGTTTCGCTTTGCCGAAAAATTTGCAAATTTCCCATGAAACAGCGTCTGTTTTTTTTTTACGCCGGTGACATTTTTTTTGACGCTGGCGAATTTTCGCCAGCTAATTTTCACGCCCGTTTATTCGCCAGCTGCGAATTGCGCAAATTTGTCGAGAATTTGCACCTGGCGAATAAATTTGCCCATCACTAGTTACTGCTCCTGGGCAAACTTAGTGATTTTTATTACATATGGGGAGATCCAATTAAAACTAGGGATGCGCCGAATCCACTATTTTGGATTCTACCGAACCCCCGAATCCTGGCCGAATCCCAAACCTGGATTCGGTGCATCCCTAATTAAAAGGATTCAGCCAAATCCGAATCCTGCTGAAAAAGGCCGAATCCTGGCCGAATCCCAAACTAAATAAAACTAAATTCAAGGCGAATTTCCACGTTTTGCCTCCCACAAATACATTTGCAAAACTCCTGCAAAAATTCGGCGGTGTCACAAAATTCTCAACACCATTCGAACGCCCATTGACTTTAACGCAGGCGTCAAAATTGATGAGGGTGTAAATTTTCAAGTTTCGCTAATTTTTCTGGAAGCGAAACGGGAGAAATTCGCCCATCACTAGTTCTAGACTGAAACTTGGAAAAACAACCCTAGACCATAGTTCCTCCTCCATCCTTTACATATTGGCATTGTGCATTGAAGCAAGTAGGGTTCTCTTGGCATCTACCAAACTCTTTTCTACTTCTTGTACTGGAAAAAGGCACAATACAATAAAAATATCGAAAGACTTAATTATATATCTGCAATATTTCCAGTTTGGGAATGGATTCAAAACTTCTGTTTCAGTAGGAAACATTATAACATACATTATGGGGCAGATTTATCAAGGGTCGAAGTGAAAATGCTAATTTCGAGCTATTTTTTGTGTAGTTCGACTAGGGAATCAACCAAATTCTATTCGAATTTGGGAAAAAAAAGACAATTCGATTATATGCTGTGTTAGCCAATGGGGGACCTCCTAGAACCTATTTGGAGTCAATTGGTGGACTTTGAAAAATCAGTTCTTTTTAGAAAAAACTTTGAATCGAATTCGATCGAATACAATGTTACTTCAATTCATACGATTCTAATGAAAACGGCATATTCACCTGAAAAAAAAAAACTTAAATTGTTTTAATAAATTTCAGTCTGTCTTTTTTTATTTGAATTTCTAAGATTTTTTTATTCGAAATTTGACCCTTGATAAATCTGCCCCAATATATGAATACATTTGCATTGTGTGTTGTTGACTGATCATAGAGCTCTAAACTGCAGAAATGCACTTCCCGTAGCCGTACTTTACATGTGTGATACATTCTTTTAATGTTATTAATTGGCTGGGCCCTTGTATGTAGATGATTCTCAGTATCGATGTGATTACTAATGTAACCGTCATTCATAGTTTGCACAGAAGACCACACTATACTGCACCATCTGTTATAAAGAATCCCAGCTGGATTCCAACCTCACAAATAATCGGCTTGTATTTACGGAAATATGCAACAGCCGTGTTCAAAAATGTATATAAGTGTAGATTTATAGTAAAGTACATGCTTCAGTTAATCCTCAGCTCGAGGCATTGATCTAGATCAGAGGCATCCACTTTGAGGTCTTGCAACTGCTGTAGCAAAACGACTCCAAACAGATCTACCAGGAAGCATCTGGGATCTGAACCACAGCCCTTTAGCAATAAAGATCTGTGTCTCCAAAGATGCCCCAGTAGCTCCCCATCTTCTTTTCTTCACTGCACATGCTCTGTGCTGCTGTCACTTACTGAGCTTAGGGAGCCACTCACAATATACAGTACACATAGAATAGAAATGTCACAATATAAGGCTGATTAGTAATTAATACAGATAATTACTACATGGCAGCACAGAAACCAGTGCAATTAGCATCAGAATTTAATAATCAGCAAACCTGTAGCATCAGCTTATATTACAGGGAAGCTCATTTTCTGCTGGATAATTAGTGACGAGCCCTAAGCTTAGCTTCTCAACAGCCAATCAGAGCCCACTGAGCATGTGAGTGTCACAGACACTTTCCAAGATGGTGACCCCCTGTGACAAGTTTGAAGTCCTGGATCATTGCTGCTATTGACAAGCTGAAACTTTAAGTTGGTGCAACAAGTTCATTATATAAAATATGGCATTTTTAGCCATATTCATTTTTAGCGTTTAGTTCTCCTTTAAGGGAAGTAGTAAGTGCTGCAGAAATGGATACAAGTCCTGCTATATATCTACCCTGCAACAATACAAAAATGCTTGTTTGAAGCTGAAGTCCTGGACTTCCACAAGATATCTATTCTCTGAAGAATTATCTGGGGATCATTTACAATGGGCAATTTTGCACCTGAGCGAAACCCCATCGCAACCAATCAGTGATAAGGTTTTAGGCAGCTGCAGGAAAAATAGTGAAAGTTATTTGATTGCTTTCCAATAGTTTACTGGTCCTTTGAGGCTGCATTCAACAGGGGGTCATTTCATAAACACATTTGCTCCTGGGCAGTTACCCATGACTATTGATGGGCGAATTTATTCGCCAGATGCTAATTCTCGGGGAATTTGCGCGATGCCCCGCCGTCGAATAAATTTGCAAAATGGCCGTGAAAATTCGCTGACGAAAGTTCACCGGCGTCAAAAAAAAATTGCCGCCGGCATCCAAAAAAATGGACGCCGGCATTAAAAACGGGCGACGGCGTCAAAAACGGGTGTCGGCGTCAAAAAACGAGCGTCTGCGTAAAAGAAACAGGATGCTGCCGTTAAAAATGAGACGCCGGTGCAGTTTCGCAAATTTTTTGCTGTTTCGCGAATTTCGCAAATTTTACAGCGAAGTGAAACGGCCCAAATTCGCCCATCTCTACCCATGACAACCAATCAGATGTTTGCCTTCATTGTTGTCCTTGGAACTGACCGAATAAAATGTAATTACTGATTGGTTGCTATGGGTTACTGCCCAGGTACAAATTTGCCCACTGTTTATAAATGATACCCCATATAATAATATCCCATATCAATTCCAGAGAAACAACTAGTAGTAGACAGCCAAGGTGCATAACTAGGGTGGAACTGGGTGGGTCAGGGGTGGTGCAATGCAGGGAGGGCATTGATATTGAAAGCAATGGCCAGAGAGTTGGGTGAGTGAGTGGTAAATGGATGAGCAAGGGGAGTGGGGTTTAAATGTGTGGTAGATGAGGGTGCAGTCAGGGGAGGGTTGACTTTATACTGGGTCATTGGTTCAAATAGAAGTAGACCCAGCACTAGAGACACATATATGGCAAAAAAAGACTATAAAGTAATTTTGAATAAATAAAATATGGTATTTTGGGGTTATAAATGTAAATTAATGTTAAATACAGGTATGGGATCCTTTATCCAAAAACCAGTTATCCAGAAAGCTCCAAATTATGGAGCTCCCATAGACTCCATTTTATCCAAATAATCCAGAATGATATTCTTTCACTTTGTAATAATAAAACAGTAGCTTGTACTTGATCCCAACTAAGATATAATTAATCCTTATTGGAGGCAAAACCAGCCTATTGGGTTATTTTAATTTTTATATAATTAAGTAGACTTAAAGGGGACCTGTCTTCTTAAGAAATAATTCCAAATCCTATTTTATGATGTTAGTCAAGCAAAATAAACTTCACTTGCACTTTAAAAATTATTGAAATCTTGTTTTTTTTTTGTCTTGGAATTCACAATTACAGCAAGTAGGCAGCAGCCATTTTGTTAACACTGTTATTAAGGCAAGCTTTGTATCATGCTAAAATATTGTTTATGTGCCAGAATGGGGCACCTGATGCCCATGCCCTGGCTACACTATTACATGGTGAGGAGGGAGGGGAAATGTGGGGAGTGCAATGGGAAGTGAAAGTAATTTCCTGTCCCGCCTCTATGCCTAAGGCAATATTTGATTGACAGCTGAGACTTTTAAACAAGTTAATAACAGGTATGGATGTTTTAATAAAAAAAAAAATTGGATTTCATGTTTAATTTAAAAAGGACTTTTATTATACAGATTTTTATGTCTGGGTGACAGGTCTCCTTTAAACTTAAGGTATGAAGACCCCTTATCTGGAAAACCCCAGGTCCAGAGAATTCCGGATAACAGGTCCCATACCTGTATTATTAAATGCTATTTAAAATGTTATTGATGTTAAAAACAATGGTATCCCTTTAATCTAAAAAAAGCAATGCAGTGTATAAAAGAAATAGCAGAGTTGTACTCGTACCAAAGTGTCTCTTTCTTGAAGGCATCACCCTTGGCTTTGCTTGTAGTGGTTTCAATGACTTCATTTTGCATATTTGGCTTGTACTTTCTCATTCACATCCATCATCAGGTTTCCAGGATTATTTCTGGTAAAAACAAAAGGTATATACTGTATATTCACAAGTCATTATCACTGGAGATTGAACATGAGTAAAGATGCCACATTGTTATGCAGAATACGGTGAGAACAGAACTGGCATTTGTTTTCCGACACTTTTGGTCAACACATTATCCGCCCCAGATGTCATGTCCAACTTTTCTCTAAAGACTTGCTGCTAAAACAATTTAAATAATCGCACATAAGTGCATCGCCGAGAATTTGGAACTTAGAGCCACCGTGAATTCATTTTTCCAGCTATCCAAGCCAAACAGGGACGGTGAGGGGAAGACAACAACAGAAGAAGTGACTTTCATTTTATGAGAAGAAAATATCTTGGTTGAACTCATAGCGAATATGCTCAGTTGCTATAGGAATTCGACAGAATCCACACAAAGAGAAATACATTTTTGACATTATTCTTGCAGTTTCTGTTGATATTCGCTTGCCAAGGCTGACAAATCTTGGAAGCATTAAACACACACACTCATAAGAACTAAGAATATTTCTAATCCAGTATTGTGCAGCCTAGTTATACCCCTGTGTCTGTATCGTGATTTACTGGGGGTCTATTATGAACTTAAAGGGATCCTGTCATCGGAAAACATGTTTTTTTCAAAACGCATCAGTTAATAGTCAATTTCCCAGCTGCCCCCAGTCATGTGACTTGTGCCTGCACTTTAGGAGAGAAATGCTTTCTGGCAGGCTGCTGTTTTTCCTTCTCAATGTAACTGAATGTGTCACAGTGGGACATGGGTTTTTACTATTGAGTGTTGTTCTTAGATCTACCAGGCAGCTGTTATCTTGTGTTAGGGAGCTGCTATCTGGTTACCTTCGAATTGTTCTTTTGTTTGGCTGCTGGGGGGGGGGGGGGAAGGGAGGGGGTTGATATCACTCTAACTTGCAGTACAGCAGTAAAGAGTGATTGAAGTTTAACAGAGCACAAGTCACATGACTTGGGGCAGCTGGGAAATTGACAATATGTCTAGCCCCATGTCAGATTTCAAAATTTAATATAAAAAAATCTGTTTGCTCTTTTGAGAAATGGATTTCGCTGCGGAATTCTGCTGGAGCAGCACTATTAACTGATTCATTTTGAAAAATGTTTTTCCCCATGACAGTATCCCTTTAACACTAAAGGAAATGGAGTACAGAGATGGGATCCATTATCCGGAAACCCATTATCCAGAAAGCTCCACATTATAGCAAGGCCGTCTTCCATAAAAGGTAATTCAGAGGTGAACAACCCTTTTTTGGGGCAGATTTACTAAAGGGCGAAGTGACTAACGCTAGCAACGATTCGCCAGTAGTGATGGGCAAATAAAGTCGACTGTCACAAATTTGCAGTGAATTTCCCGCAAAAATTCGCCTGTGTCAAACTCACTACGCGTCAACACTATTCGGACGCCCATTGACTTTAAAGCCAGCGTCAAAATTGACGCAAGTGACTTTTTGGACGCGCATCCAAAATTGGACATGGGCATCAATTTAGATTTTCTAGATTTTTCTGCGAATTTTTCACATGTTTTGCTGGAAATTCACGAATTTGTCGGCGAAGCGAAATGGGAGAAATTTGTCCTTCACTGTTTGCCGGTGTTACCGTTTTTAGTCACTTTGACGATTTACCTAACGGGCACAGGCGTAACTTCGCTAGCGAAAGAGACAGACGCTAGCGCTCATTCGCACTCTATGGCCGCAAATTCACTAAGATGCAGATTTTACTGAACGTTACCTCTTTTGCCAGACTTGACTTCACCAGTTCAGACCACGTGAAGTGCATTGAAGTGCATAGATCTTCCTCAATCTTCTGTTACTTACATCATATTTTTAGTGGAAAAAGTTTTTAAGTCCCAAAAACGCTGGCGTCTTCCTTTTTTCAGAGTGATAGCCTGTAAAAGTCCTAAAATCTTTTTGGGGTAACTGGGTTCCCCCCTTCATTTCCTAACATATGGCACATAAACTATACAGTGGGCTCATGTGTAGGGCAATATAACAACTCTATTGTCCTTATTAAAGTTCCCTGGGCTTGTGTAATGTAATGTATTTGCTGCAACATATACGTCCATTCAACTTTAAATTTCCCACTGTATGCAAATTAGCCTGAGTGAAGACCTCTAACGAAGTTGCGCTAGGCAGAATTGAACGCTAGCGCATCTTCGCTTTGATTGTCAAATTGACGCTACTGAAAATTCACCAACGTTAGGCGCCTTGGATGCAATTTTGCATTCCAGTAAATTAGTGTTGTC
This sequence comes from Xenopus petersii, assembly GCA_038501925.1. NCBI lineage: Eukaryota > Metazoa > Chordata > Amphibia > Anura > Pipidae > Xenopus > Xenopus petersii. The sequence goes on from CM076683.1 coordinate 131,383,058, forward strand.
TGAGCGAATTTTCACCTGGCGAAGTGTAGCGATGGGTGCGAAGCCATCGCTGGCGAATTTTCGCAGGTTAGTAAATTTGCCCCATAGACTCCATTCTATCCAAATAATCCAAATCTTTTCAAATGATTTCCTTTTCCTCATTTGAAAGCTAGAAAGCAAATAATTCAAAACCTAAAAAAAAAAGATGACCAATTAAAAAGTTCCTAAGAAATGGCCATAATAAAATGAAATTTAAATTTGAACTACCCCTAAGGTTTCTTGAGAAAAGTTGCTTTGCATATTATTACTGACATGCAATAGATACTGTATGTGTATCCTGTGCTTGAATGACTGCCCCCATGGCTACACAGCAGCTTGTTTATATAAACTATAGCAGTACTTATCTGTGATCTACTGTGTATCCTGTGCTTGAATGGCTGCCCCCATGGCTACACAGCAGCTTGTTTATATAAACTATAGTAGTACTTATCTGTTATCTACTGTGTATCCTGTGCTTGAATGGCTGCCCCCATGGCTACACAGCAGCTTGTTTATATAAACTATAGTAGTACTTATCTGTTATCTACTGTGTATCCTGTGCTTGAATGGCTGCCCCCATGGCTACACAGCAGCTTGTTTATATAAACTATAGTAGTACTTATCTGTTATCTACTGTGCATCCTGTGTTTGAATGTCTGTTACTGTTACTATGAGAGCTTTTGTACACCTGTTATTGGATAGTTATACTAATTAATTATGCGTTGCTAAAAAAATGATGAAACCAGCAAAATATTTATTCCCAGTTTATTATAACCAGTGTTATGGCTTCAGTGATTGAGTTATACTGTGCAGCGACTCTAGGGTTGCCACATCAATTCTTTAAAACCGAACACATATGGAATACACAGCCTGCATGGCTAATTAGAAATTCATTTAGAAACATGCCAGCGACACATATATGATTACAGAGCGTTTTCAAAAAACACTGACATTTTGACCTGAAATTTGATGAGAAAAAAGTTTTACCAACCAGGGCTGTAAAATACTGGCTAGGGAGAAACCCTTTAATAAGCCTGTGTTTTACCTGCATGAGTTAATTTGCCTTCACCAAGATGGCTGCTAGTTACTCTCTGGCACAGTGAAGTCATCATTCTGCTGATCCCATTCAGGGCTGTGGAAAACGACTCCTCCCAAGGTTATTTAGTGGAAGTGATTTAGGGGCAGATTTATCAAAGGTCGAAGTGAAAATTCAAGTTTAAAAAATGGAATTTCGAGCTAATTTTTGTGTACTTAGACTAGGGAACTCAATTAGAATTTGAAAAAAAATTTAAAATTCTAATTTCAAAATGTATCATGTACTGTCTCTTTAAGCAATCGACTTCAACCATTCATCATCTAAAACCTGCGGAATTGTTGTTTTAGCCTATGGGGGACCTCCTAGAACCTATCTGGAGTCAATTGGTGGACTTTGAAAAATCAAAGGTTTTATTTGGGAAAAACTTTGAACTGTACGATTCGAATGCGCTATTACTTAGATATGTATGAATCGAATTAGATCGAAAACTGACCTATTTGATCGAAAATGGACCTATTCGGCCAAAAAAAAAACTTTGATTTAATTTCAGTTGGTCTTTTTGAATTTCGAAGTTTTTTAAAGTTGAAATTCGACCTTTGATCAATCTGCCCCTTAAGGAGATTCGAATTCAAAAAGACCAACCGAAATTAAGTTTTTTTTTGTCGAATAGGTCAGTTTTCGATTGAACAGATACGTATTCGACTGAATTCGAATTGTTTGAATAGAAGTGATAGCGCATTTGATCGAATTTGATTCAAAGTTTTTCCCAATAAAACCTTTGATTTTTCAAAGTCCACCAATTGACTCCAAAATAGGTTCTAGGAGGTCACCCATAGGCTTATACAGCAATTCCGCAAGTTTTAGATGGTGAATGGTCGAAGTCAAATTCTTAAAAAGACATGATAAATTTGGAAATTCGAATTTTCTATTTTTTTTTTCAAATTCTAATTGAGTTCGGACTATTCCCTAGTCAAATTACACAAAAATTAGCTTTAAATTCAAATTTTTTTCATTCCGAAAATTCACCACAACCTTTGATAAATCTGCCCCTTAGTGTGTGACAGTTCTGGATTAAAAATGAAGCAACTTTTCAGATTACACAGAATACTTTGAAGATTTATTATACTTCATGTGTCAGATATGAAATGCTTCATTTTTTGCACTTATTCAACTGTAAATACAATGACTGAAACAAAATGCATATTGGTCACCAGGCTTACACCAATGTATTTCCCTGTGTTAAGGAGAATTCAGCAGGAAACCCCCAGTACATTTGCTCATAGTCTGTACAGAAAGATCCAATAAAACTATGGCAGCATAGGTATTCCCTGTACTAAGCACAATTCAGCAGGAACAGTCCCTACATTTGCTCATAGTCTGTACAGAGAGATACCATAAAACAATGGCAGCAAAGGTATTCCTCTGTACTAAGCACAATTCAGCAGGAACAGTCCCTAAGTTTGCTCATAGTCTGTACAGAGAGATCCCATAAAACAATGGCAGCAGAGGTATTCCCCTGTACTAAGCACAATTCAGCAGGAACAGCCCCCGTAGTTTGCTCATAGTCTGTACAGAAAGATTCCATAAAACAATGGCAGCAAAGGTATTCCCCTGTACTAAGCACAATTCAGCAGGAACAGCCCCCGTAGTTTGCTTATAGTCTGTACATAGAGATCCCATAAAACTATGGCAGCAGAGGTATTCCCTGTACTAAGCACAATTCAGCAGGAACAGCCCCCTAAATTTGCTCATAGTCTGTACAGAGAGATCCCATAAAACAATGGCAGCAGAGGTATTCCCCTGTACTAAGCACAATTCAGCAGGAACAGCCACCGTAGTTTGCTCATAGTCTGTACAGAAAGATTCCATAAAACTATGGCAGCATAGGTATTCCCTGTACTAAGCACAATTCACAGTCCCCTCAGTTTGTTCATAGTCTGTACAGAAAGATTCCATAAAACTATGGCAGCATAGGTATCCCATGTACTAAGCACATTCAGCAGGAACAGCCCCTAAATTTGCTCATAGTCTGTACAGAGAGATTCCATAAAACTATGGCAGCATAGGTATTCCCTGTACTAAGCACAATTCAGCAGGAACAGCCCCTAAATTTGCTCATAGTCTGTACAGAGAGATTCCATAAAACTATGGCAGCATAGGTATTCCCCTGTACTAAGCACAATTCAGCAGGAACAGCCCCTTAGTTTGCCTATAGCCTGTACATAGAGATACCATGACCCAATCTAAGCTCAGTTAAACTATGATGACCCTTTAATTTTGCTCATAGCCTTTACAGTGAAATATTCCCCTGTAACAGTTGTCCTTCAACAAGGTTTTTAACAAGGGCACTAGGATGAAGTATATGTAGGAAAGAATGGTGTCCATCTATGCAGAACTGACCCGTAAAACATTATTAGAAATCGTTTTCCAGCTGTATCCGTTATGCATCATTGTGTACGTTATTCCTCGCAGCCGAGCTCACAACATTGCATGATCTTAGTAAAATATTATATTTATCTGTTATCATCTTGTTTAATGCTGTGTGTCTGAGAGCTTTCCTCTCCATGTCCATGTCTGCAGGTGCAGCGCTAGCAGTCCCTGAATATACTCTATAAGTAGCCCCAAGTACGTTGTTTAGACTCAATCTCTATTTATTAGCGTCTCTCACAATTTTGTGGTCTCTCGTCCCATAATAATCATACCGCACATAATGATCATACTTTATGAAACCAGTTTTGGAAAATAGACAATAATTATTTTCACTCTTTTCAGCATTCAAATTGGAGTCATTGACCCCAGTGGGCCAACAAACTATTGTTCTGTGAGGCCACAATTTTATTGTTATTATTACTTTTTATACATTTTATTTCTATTCTGACCCTCTACTACTCATATACCAATCTTTTATTCCAACTACTCCCTGGTTGTTAAGGTTTTTTTAGACCCTATCAATCAGATAGCTGCTGAATTTCAAAACTGGAAAGCTGCAGAACAAAAAGTGAAATAATTTAAATTTAAAAAAAAAAAAGTATAAACAATAAGAAAAAATTAAGACCATTTGAAAACGTTCTTAAAGGAACAGTAACGTCCAAAAATATAAGTGACTTAAAGTAATGAAAATATAATGCAGTGTTGCCCTGCACTGGTAAAACTGCTGTTTGCTTCAGAAACACTACTATAGTTTATATAAACAAGCTGCTGTGTAGCCATGGGGGCAGCCATTCAAGCACAGGATACACAGTAGATAACAGATAAGTACTACTATAGTTTATATAAACAAGCTGCTGTGTAGCCATGGGGGCAGCCATTCAAGCACAGGATACACAGTAGATAACAGATAAGTACTACTATAGTTTATATAAACAAGCTGCTGTGTAGCCATGGGGGCAGCCATTCAAGCACAGGATACACAGTAGATAACAGATAAGTACTACTATAGTTTATATAAACAAGCTGCTGTGTATGGGGGCAGCCATTCAAAGGAGAAAAAGCTCAAGTTACACAGCAGATAGAAGATAAGCTCTGTCTGTCTAATGGTGTTATCCATTAGTTAACCTGTGCCATATAGCTGTTTTTCAATTTCCGCCATTGCTCCACAGCAGCTTGTTTATATGAACTATAGTAGTGTTTCTGAAGTAAACACATCAGTTTTACCTGTGCAGGGCAACACTACGTGATATTTTCATTACTTTAAAACACTTACATTTTTTGGTGTTACTGTTCCTTTAAAATATCACTCTCTACAGGCTATGAAAAGGTAACTCGAAGGTGAACAATCCCATTAATTTGATCCCTAGGAACCAGATAGCTGCTGAGATTCCAAACTAGAGAGCAGCTGAACAAGAAGCTAAATAATCATACCCAAAAATTAAGACTAATCGCCAATAGTGATGGACAAATTTCGAAATTCTATAAAATAATAAAAGAAGCCCTTACTTACTACCCTAGATAGTCCCCCGTCCTGCTTCCTCTCGCATAATTTGTTATCCCTGAAAGTGCCCCTAAGAATTTGCTCAAATATTTGTGCAGAGTAAGTGCAGCGGAGCTCATGGGCGCCATCTTTCAGATCTCCGGTCTTCTTTGGGTCCTCTTCCTTCCATTTGGCAATTTCCGGCATTGCTCCAACTTTGCCAATACAGCGCTCACTTACAGAAGAAGACGAAGATCCATGAGCTCCTCTGCGCTTACTCTGCACCGATACATTAGCAAAATGTTAAAGGCACTTTCAGGGGTAACAAACTATGCAGGGGGGGAGCAGGGAGGGGGACTATCTAGGGTAGTAGGGGCTTTTCTTATTGGGGGTTTTAGTTCTCGTACAAGGGGTCATTTAACACAGCTGCAATTGCAAATGTTTAGCTTATTGATGCAGTACACCAGGTACAAACAAGCACCTTGCACTTTTGTATAGTTGTTCCAAGCTCCATTGCATCTGGCCTGTGTCTCCTGCTGCTGAATTGCAACAAACATGGGAGAGTTGTGCTCACCACTAATTTTTAAAAACATTAAGCGGGGGTTGCTAGACAAATACAAGAGTCCTCTGGACTCAACCCATTATCAATATATTTAAGACATGTTGTGCATACAGTTACTAAAAAATGCCTATAAGTGATGGGCGAATTTATTCGCCAGGCGCGAATTCGCGGCGAATTTGCGCGATTCGCCGCCAGCTAATAAATTCACGAAACTCCCATGAAAATTCGCGTCAAAAATTCGCCGGCGTCAAAAAATTTTTTTCCGAAAAAATGGACGCCCGAAAACGAGATGCCGACGCCGTTTCGCGATTTTTTCGGCAAATTCGCCCATCACTACTTACTATGTCAAAGTTATCCCTGATATGACCAGTCCTACACTCAACTTACATCTGATTCAATAAGAATTCTATTGCTTCATTATTAATTTTACAAAGGGACTAAGTTTTACCTGCAACTTACTCGCTGCTTTCAAAGTAAAACTCCCAAACTTGGTTGGCCTTTTATTAGACACCAGTGGGATCACGTGACTATAGCTGGAAGGGTGGGAGAGACAACATGGAGCTGGTCACTACTCCTAAATGAACCACAACAAACAAGGGAAAGTTGTGCTCACCACTAATTTTTAAAAACATTAAGCGGGGGTGCAATGAGGTTGTGACCACAAAATTCACATAAAAAAATACAACAGTCCTCTGCACTCAACCCATTATCAATATATTAAGGACATTGAAACATTTTGTGCCTTAAGCTACTAAAAATGCCTTACCCTTTAAACAAAACAGGGATTGTTTGTCTCCTGCTGAATTGTGCAAAAGTGTGGCATCTGACTCTAGAGCTACTGCCACATTGAACATGGCAGTCATTCCCAAAAGCAGAAGGTTTGATCAAGCAGATAACATTCTGACCAATCAAACCAAATGATTTGTGTTTGGGGATGCTTGCTTTAGATTGGGCTTTCTGTGTAATTATTTAACAGTAGTAGTAAAAATCTCTAAGTGCCCCTGCTGCAAGTCTAGGATCGTTAAAGGGCATGTAAAGTCTAAAATAAAATAAGTCTAGAAATGCTGTATTTAGTATACTAAATTTAAACATGAACTTACTGCACCACAAGCCTAATCAAACAAATGATTTATGCTTTCAAAGTTTGGCTACAGGGGGTCACCATCTTGTAACTTTGTTATACTGTACATCTTTGCAAGACTAAGACTGTGCACATGCTCAGTGTGGTCTGGGCTGCTTAGGGATCGTCATAAACAAAGCTGCTTGAGTTCTGCATGGCTGGGAAGTAAGGCGGGGGCTCCTCCTGCTGTTCATAAGTATGATTGTTTCCCTGCTCAGCAGTTAGGGACCGTCTGACAATTCCTATCCACAGCAGTAAATGAAAGGAGAATTTCACTGCATACAGTCAGGTTTCTTATAAAAAAGGTACACATTTTTTAATTAAAGTATATTGGAGATAGGTTTCTTTTTCACTAAAGAAAGTAAAAATGGGATTTTATTTTTTTGCCTTTACATGCCCTTTAACAGGTGCAAAAGCACTTGGCTTGCAGCAGGAAAGGCTCTGCTTTCTACTTACCCCTACAATAAGGCAGTTGGTAAGTGGACTGTGCTTGTGGAGGATTCCCGTGGCTGCTCTCTAACTTACATTTGTGGTGGAAGGAAGTACATGTTTGTGCCTGCCCCCCCCCCATGAATACAGCCAAACAAAGGCAACCCTGTATATATAAGGGAAGGCCACCTTCAACTACAGTTTTGTGAATTGTTTTGGTGTCGTTTAGTTCACTATATTAGATTTGCAGCTAATAGACAACCAGACCAACTGTCAGACCAACTGCACGTTTGCCATGTATTTGCTCTTTAACTGAACCAAAATGCATTTTACTGCCATTTTTTTAAAAAAGTTCTTTGCCTCTTGTGAACAACATGGGACATTATGAACAGGTTGTATCAGAACTTTGTAGCACTTTGAATTACATGGCACAAAACGCCCTTCCAAAACTCAAAGGGTCTGAAAGAAATTGCAATAATGGAGATTCTAATCACACAATGAGCACATTCGAAAATTAAGTTTAATTTGTGCAATGGCTCGTTTTCCTGAGCCGTGTTTTACTTTTTAACAAGTTCCTCTCCCTCTCTGATTAAAACCAGAGCATAATAAAAGTGGGTTCAGATCATGGCGATAACCTCCATTCAAGAGCTCAAATAAAATGCACCCTCGGAGTAATGGTCCCCATCTGCTTATATCTGATATTAGGAAGTGGCTGCGTAATGCCGAGTAATGATTATTACCAGGTGTTACTCTTATCCATTTTCGTTCCCAGCTGAGGAAGAACAGGATCATGTTTGGAATAGTTCCCTGATCCCACTCCGATGTATCAATTCTGATCATCTCTAGCTGGTGTGTAAAACACAGCCCATTAATAATGAAAACAACAACCGCCTTTATCACTTGTTCGCTGTTATACGAGGGTCGTTGTTCTGTGACGACAGCTCTTGTCTCGTCCTTTGAAAAATGTGTTACATCTTCTTGTCAAAACGAGAAACCAAGGGCGCTCTGTACAATCGAAATGACTTGTAAGTACGAGATGTAAAATGTAACAGAATAAATAAACTTGAATTTGTTTCCCTTTAATGTGCAGCCGCCACAAAAATGCAGCCGCACAAAGAGATTGCTTGATTGTTTCATTATGTCTGAGATGGAAAATACAACTTTGCCTTTTATCTCATGTTGTGACTTCATTCACACGGTCACACTGACAGAAAGAATCTGCACTTATTGCCAAGACTTTCAATGTTTTATAGAAGGGGTCATTTATTAATGCAACAGCAGTGTGCAAAGTGCAATTTCGCTGTGTTTCTTTACTACTAATGCAGCATTTATTCCCCATAATTCCAATGTAATTGCACCCAGCTTTGAGTGACGGGATGACGTATGTGTAAAAATCTCTTGCTCATTTTGACAATTCAGGTGCAAGTTGTGTGTAAGACTGTGTCACTTCCGGAGCAAAATGAGGCTTGGATGTGATTTACTGCCTGGTATACCTATTGACATGGAGCTACTGCCAGGTCTGGAGGATGGCCACTTTAAGGGGCAATCAATGGCGATGTTTAACCCCTCCCCCAGACCCCTGCAATCTAGTTATGAGCTCAGAAAACCCATTCCAGTTGAATTGAGGCTTGGGGTAAGTGCTTATTTACTGCCCTGGGTACTCCGGGGGCTACAGCAGAGATCTGTTAGTTCCATGTGCCTAGTATGTCCATAAACATTAAGTAAACACAATAAGATTGTTTTACCTCCAATAAGGATTAATTATATCTGCAAGGTACTGTTTTATTATTACAGAGAAAAAGGAAACTCTCACTACAATTAAATACCTTTCCACAGGACAGCCTTCCTGTGAAAATGAGCTCCAACATGCAAACTGGACCACTAGAAATGGATTGCCTGTTCCTTCCAGAACCCTATAGCTTCCAGGGCCAGCCAGCAAAATCCTTTAAGCAGACAAACCATTCCCTGAGAGAGAGAGAGAGAGAGAGAGAGAGAGAGAGAGAGAGAGAGAGAAGAGAGAGAGAGATTCCACTTTACAGAGCATTATTAAGGTTGCATCTTCTATACCCTCCTCTCCCTTTCACATCTAGTGCCTACTGGGCACTTACTCATAGACTCATAGGCTCACTTACTCATAGACTCATAGGCTCACTTACTCATAGGCTCATAGAGTAAGCAAGAAATGCATTAGGCGGTCATCTGTATGTCCTAATAAATGATTTGCTTTTTTATCCTAATTTTGGTCTTTACTTTTGGTATATATATATATATATACAGCAGTGGCTTGACTTAACCCCCATGAATTATTTTTTGGGACCCCACAGTGGAATTGAAATTGCTGGTCAACTATGATCCACAAAAAATTGAGGGTCATCCACAATTTTATGTGTGCTGCAGCCTTGACCCTCCACATGGTGAGACCCTTTGAGGAAGCAGACCAGCTACCCCCCACCCCCTACATCCACTGGGTCTGCTTTTTCTATAGTTAAATCTCTTAGATATAGAATTACCTTTTTTTATAAGCAAACTTAACTTAAAGACCAGTTAGGGTAAGATATGAGTTCAGTGATGTCCCTGAAACTTCTGTGACTCCTTGGCTTAATATATACTGTATATATACATGTTTATATACAGTATATAGATATATATAGATATATAAATCTATATAAAAATGAGTCTCCATTGTTATTGCCCTTTTCTGTCATTATTTTGTATTCTTATGTGAATATGAATTGTCCCCACCAGCCTTTACAGCATTAATTATTTTTCATTGATAAACTATGTTTACTGTGCGGCCTTTTCGCGTGCATACAGTTCCTTGTAGTAAAGAATATTATTTATACCTGACTTTAGCGAGGTTCCTCAGCTGTTTGAGATCGTATTTCAACACCAGGAAGAGTTGTTGAAAGTCTATCCTACCACTGAAAACACCCGGCAGTAATGTTTTCATATTGAGCTTCTATTGACATCTCTCCTTACTCCTTGTAGAGCACAAACAAAACCGAGGAGCATAAAAGGTCTCTTTAAAAAAGAACCACTGCACTTAAGTTGGACAGGCTTAAAAATCTCTATTATTAAACATTATACAACACAGAAATATATTTTTCCTATTTTATCCAAACTAGGCAGCAAGAAGTTCTAAAAATTTGCCCTATGACCCTAGTGAGGTAATCCATGTCAGGGGACTTGCCAGAGCATCACCTAAAGCTTAACCCCTTTACAAGGGGTATAGGTTAAAGGAACACATGCAATACTCATTAGCTGACTCTTGGGCTATACAAATATTTTATTTTTGAATATAGCACATACAAGCATTAGGCTCCTGTAAAGATACTGTTCACAATTAGCATTGATGTATCTATCTGCAGGAATTTGGACAATCATTTTTTGCAAATAAATTGCTTATGGTTGAGGTATATGAGGAGACAATATCGGCAATATTGCTTGCAAATATCTATAGGACCCAAAATGTATTGTTTCCAAGGAATGAGATCACTATGATATCAAATATGCTTGTGGTATCTTCATTAAAGGTTAATGAAGGTTAAAGGCTTAAGAAGGGTAAGACTTTCTGGTCCTCTGGTGTAACACATCAGTGTTTTCACAAATACATTTGTATTCTGCTGGCACCGGAAAGAACAAGTCACCTGCAGTAGGAGAGAAGTCATGGAAGATGGGTCCTTATCCATCTGGTAAAAATGGGACAAGAGGAACCATGTAGATAAGATTGGCTCCATCTGTACGTGAAGTGGCACCGAAAGAACTAGGCACCTCCAGCAGGAGAGAAGTCACTGAAGATGTGTCCTTCTCCATCTTCTATTCTGAAATGGCAAGGATAAACCAAGATGAACCATTTAGATAGGATTAGCTCCATCTGTACGTAAAGTGGCACAGGAAAGAAGTAGGCATCTCCAGCAGGAGAGAAGCCATGGAAGATGTGTCTTTCTCCATCTGCTATTCTGAAATGGCAAGATGGGACAAAATTAACCATTTAGATAGGATTGGCTCCATCTGTAGCATGAAGTAGCACCACGAAGAGCTAGGCCCTAGAGATGGGCAAATCTGACCCATTTTGCTTTGCAGAAAATTTTCAAAAAGGTGACAAATTTGCCAAACACATTGAAGTCAATGGATGACAATTTTTTTCAACCATGGGAGTCTATTTGGACGCGAAACCTGGAGAAAAATTTTGATCATCATTACTAGACACACATGATTTGTCTTGCATCTCCCTTGTTTCTTCCATCTTTGTTGACAAGTCATATTTTTATGACCCTGACACCAACCCCAGGTTAGAGCTTTAATATACCAATGCATTCAGAATATTATCACATATTTAAAACCTTACTTTGCTGTACGTTATATGTACTGAAATATGTGACGCACATCAAAAATGTCAAGTGCTCTAACGTTTGTTTAGCAAAATATCCCTTTAACGAGATTCCTGTGCCAGAAAATTGTTAACAGGCCTTCAGCTCAGCATAGAAACCCAATGGAAGTTCATCTGTTTTCTAAACATTGGAGCGGCTACTAGACAAGATAAGTGCCAAAGCAATGATTCACAGGGAATTAAGTCTGAAATGTGTGCAAGGCTTCTTATTTTCACTTTTTCCCCATATCCCCTTTGACTTATTGCTTACTAACAACTCAGAGTGGAAGCATTCAATGATAAACTAATTGAGATACTGCAGCTGCGCTGACAGCATGACATAGGATACAGGAATCATGTTGTGTGTATACAACATACTGATAATGGACCCATTCGGTAAGTAGCTTTTCTTTAAAAGCAGGAGGTTAAACAAAATCTGTCGTGAAATAGACAAAGATTACATAATGACGAGGATGGTCTCCATAACAGACTGTAGTAGGTGAGACCAAATAAATACAAGGAAAATAATAGAGATAATAAAACGATGGGTAATAGGGAAATATTGTGTGTGACGCACAAGTTTATGGGGAATCGGAAGGGGGTTAGGTCAAAAGTCAAATGAGGCATGGCAGGTCAATATTAATTCATTAATCCACCCATGGAACTACTCTGCTTGGTAATTATCAGTTGTTTTCTTTGTTTAAGCCTGAATCGTAGCATTAGATTGCTTCTAGCGCTTTTGTAGTATATTGAAATGACAAGACTCGCTGCTCTGCCAAAATACTGGTTTTGGTGCTTACACTTTTCTAAATAAGGTACAAGGTGGAAAGTGCCGGACTAATGGGCACAAAGGAAGCACTAGAATTAACTTGAGATGCTTCGTGCAAGCGAAACCGCCGACAGGCCCTGAGGGGAATTGGCCCTGGTGCAATTGCATCCCCCGCACCCCCTGGTAGTTCTGCTAATTTCTCTGCATACACAACAAACATGCACCTTAAGGCTGTTTTCAGGCACAATGTTCATTTGGTGGGCTGAAAATGCTGGAAACCCCCAACAAAGGGTATATACAGGCTTAATTTACACAGAGTAGCATTGTTTTTAATTATGAAAATGTCTTCAAATATGGCTTTGGTCTTTATTCTGGGTTTCAAACCATTCTCAACATGCACATATCCTTTAATCCCTCCTTTTGTATTCACCTTTTCCTTTGGTACTGTACGGTATATCCTTCAATTGTTACTGCCCAGTCATTTGGCTCATTCAGCCCTATTTCAGCAATATCCTAGAAATGTCCTATTAGGCAGTTAATCATAGGCAGTTGTAACACAATAACTAGTGATGGGCGAATAAATTAGACAGAAAATTGACGCGCATCAAAATTATTTTGACACCCATTGACTTCAATGTGTGTGCAAATTTTTTGTGGTTCGCAAATTTTTCTGTAAATTCATGAATTTTTTGGCAAAGCAAAATGACACTGATTCGCCCATCACTAACCATGACGTCAATCAGAATTTAAACAAACGCGTAAGGTGGAATACCATGGGGTCTGTATGTATGTTCTTTTAATATGGAATTTTTAAAAATATTTGCATTTTGTTATGAAAGTTTATTTGAGTTACGGGTTAACTTTGTGTAATGTGGTATGATATCCAGTTAATTGTGGCCCTTTGTTTAACTGGTCACATGCTCTCCTCAAGCAGATTTAATAGCTTTTAATATCTCTAAGTGCCCAGAAAATCATTCACTTAACCTTTTGAACTCATTTTTTTTTTTTAAAGAATCCTTAAAGGGACAGTATACATCTTGCTCAAGATGACATGGGCTTGCAACATAGTAAAATAGTAAGTTAAGTTGAAAAAAGATAGGGAGAAAGGGTTTGTACCCGAAACATGTAGTGTTTACACTGCTAATAAAAGAAAACTTGCAGTTTGATAACTACTACCTGGAAGCTGTTTATTCCTTTATATAATTTATATTGATCATTTTGGGAGTGGGACACAGACTCCTTGGAATCTACAGCAGTACCCCTATGCAACATGACACGCTGGAACCAGCAACCTCTTTACTCTAAGTTGACACAAGTCCATCAAGTTCAACCTTTTGACTCTATTTTAACCTGCCTAACTGCTAGTTGATACAGAAGAAGGAAAAAAAACCTCTCCAATTTGCCTCAGAGGGGGGAAAATACCTTCCTGTCTCCAAAATGCAATGGGACTAGTACCTGGATGAATTTGTACTATGAACTATCTCCCATATCCCTGTATTCCCTCACTTGCTAAACACCATCCAACCCCTTCTTATACCTATCTAATGTATCAGCCTGTACCACTGATTCAGGGAAAATTTCATAGCTCTCACTGTAAAAAACCCTGAACATACTTTTTGCATGTTGTTATAACCATGTACATCTATAGGTTTTGTTATTTATTGAGCTAAACAGGACAACCAGGGAAGCTAAAACTACTCCATGTTTAGCCCTTGTGAGTAAGATGATTAAAGTGCACAGATAATGTGCTAATAAAACCGTTGCAACACGGTAATTGAATTATCTACACTGCTAGAACCAGACGTGGCGTAGCCATAGTTTCCCTGTTTGCCCTGTATAGCTCAGTAACACATATATTTCATGATTATAAAATAGGCTAAAAAGCATGTTTAGCACAAGCCTTTGTCATTTCACATGTTGAACAAAGGGGTGTACTAAACTCTAAAAATGAGGATAAGAATGCCATATTTTTATATAGTGAACTTATTGCACCAGCCTAAAGTTTCAGCTTGTCAATAGCAGCAATGATCCAGGACTTCAAACTTGTCACAGGGGGTCACCATCTTGGAAAGTGTCTGTGACACTCACATGCTCAGTGGGCTCTGATTGGCTGTTGAGAAGCTAAGCTTAGGGCTCGTCACTAATTATCCAGCAGAAAATGAGCTTCCCCTGTAATATAAGCTGATGCTACAGGGCTGATTATTAAATTCTGATGCTAACCACCTCAAGCTGCATGGACTTAAATCTTCTCTCACTTTCAAAGGAGATCCAAGCGGATAAATAATGCTTCTCTCCTTCTTTATATACTTCTTGACTGTATGTGTCTCATGGGGCTTCTCCATCATTAGTACAGGGTTTACACCACCACATCTACAATTCTCTGCTATCCCTCTTTTGGTGGCACCCAACACTTGGGAGACTACTTTGTTCAGGTATATGTTAATGTTGCACAGTTTATGATATATACATGTTATTTATATTTCCCTCCTCCTTAATGATAAGAGAGGGCTTCAAACCACAAAGCAGGTGTAGGAAAGGGAAGTTCATTATGTAGAAATGCGGCCTGACATAATGTGTTGATATGTGTATCAATAAAACACGTACGGCACTTAAGGTATATGGAACAGCCTCTGGAAAACCTGAGCAGCTTTATCATTGAGCTTCCCATGAGACTGTGGAAAGCATGAGCAAGAATAATATTGTGTTTTCTCCTGAGATGGTGGAAACCATGAACATGTAAGAATAACACCAAGCTTATCACATAATAGGAGCTTCACAGAGTTATGAAATTTGGGATTTTCTTTTCCATTATACTTCATTTTCTTACTGTCTCTGCTAAAAATTATCCACTCTGAATAGGTTATCAAAACAAATCCCATAATTCTCCTAAAATATATATACGCATGGGGAAAAGGCTATCCAATCCTCTTGATGGATATATTTGTAACAGTTTAACATAATCCCTTGCAATCAATTCTTTGCATACTCAGTGGTAATACTTTGCATAAAAATTGGAACATTTTATAGTAACTTGACACATTATTTTTCAAGTCAACTTCTAAGCGAAGAATATTTCTGCCAAACCAGTTTTTGTTATGGTAGTTTGTTTTTTTAAGGTTAGTTTGTAAAATAGTAAGAAAATTAATCTGACGTGCACCATTTCCACTAATTAGAGTGTTGTCCAAAACTAAATCCTTCAAGTAGGTTTCTCGTCGAAGTCTAACTTACTGTGATATGTCGGCCAGGAAGGGACTGAGCTCAGTTTCATAATATTGACGATAATAGATTATATTGTTTCTTTTCTCTTGCTGTTTCTTGGCTTGTTGCCTGATGAGACTGAGGTTCTGAAGCTTGGGATAGTACTAAATCTTCTTTTGCTGGGATAATAAGGAGAAACCATTTCTGAGAAATATGCATGGGTTCTAAGTTCGGAAAGACTGAGAAACATATTGTATAAGAATAGCCAAGCAATTAAGGAGGCACCAGGGCAGGATTCCAAGGTTCATAAAGGAGGAGGTCTGGTTCTATAGTGGTTTACAAAGTGCAAGATACATGAGAGTAAATAAAGTAAGTAAAAGATGACAGTTTGCCACAAATGTAGAAACCCATAGTTACTGATTTTATGTAGGTGACTAATAAATTCCACCTGCTTCTTGCTGATTACTTTGGATTACCGGAACTGGTTCCTATGTCTGAAGTTTTTCTAATGACCCAATTCAATACTAAATACAATTGCATAAATTAATTGCTGTCAATTAATGGCCAGAACATCATCTGGTTTGCTTTTATTTAATAAAAATACTTATTTAATCTGAATGGTTAATTATAGATCGTTACTTTGAAACAAATAATCTTTCGTTTGCACAAAGAATAAAATCGTATGCAATTTTCCCAGCTCTTCCCTTAACTTTTATTAAGTGGCTCACCTTCTTAATTGGGTCACACCGTAAAGACCAAAAGATTCATCAATACACATTGGGGCAAATTCACTAAGATGCGAAGTTGCGCCAGGTGCAACTTCGCCGCACTTCGCCGCACTTCGCCAGGCGTATTTTCACCAGCGCTCCGCAAATTCACTAAAATCCGAAGTTGCGCACAGGGGTAGCGTTAGTTTGCGAAGTTGCGCTAGCGTTAATTCGCCAAGCGAAGCGAAGTTTCTCTAGCGATGGTTAATTTGCATACGGCGCGAAATTCAAATTTCAATGGAGGAATACGTATCTGCACTACAAATGCCTAGAAAACCTTCAAATCAGCAAATATAAATTTTATTTTGCCCTACACATGTGCCCACTGTCTAGGTAAGTTGCCATGAGTCAGGAATCTACTCTATTGCGCTTCGCCAGGTCTGAGGTGGCGAAGGAAGTCTAGCGTAAAAGGTAGCGTTCAGTACACTGCGCAAGTTAGTGAATTTGCGTAGTTACATCGCTAGCGAAAATTCACCTGGCGTAAGGGTGCGAAGTAACACTAGCGAATTTACGCCAGCGTTCGTTAGTGAATTTGCGAAGTACCGAAAATGCCAAACGCTAGCGAATTGACGCTAGCGTTCGGCGCTTCGGCGCTTAGTGAATTTGCGCCTACGTATGAAGGAGGCCGCAAAGCAAAGAAAGTGTCTTGAGAAAGGGTTCTTGCTGACTCGAAACATGTCGTATTTTGGAATAAAAGTTTTGTATCACAGTACTGTGGATGCTTTGTGGCCTCCTTCATACAACGTTTATTAAAGAATAAAATCTGCTGATATTTGTGGCCAAGGACCCTAGATGGATCTGGTTTTTGCAGTGGATTCCGTGGACCCAAACTAGGAATAAAGAAAGATGGAGAAGAGTACAAATAGCTTAAACATAAAGCCTGGTCAAAAGAAAGTGCTGGGTGCAGGGACATTTGCCAGCCAGAATTCCCAAGTGCTTTGTAAATGAGGCCGATTGTGACCTAATAACAATGGTGCAGGGAGGATTGCACATGTCTTTGGCACATCCTGGTATCTTGTAAATAACCAGACAAGTGGCAACCCTACTGAGATAGAATATATATCCATTCTAAGGGGAAAATAATCCAACTAGTTTTCTTTAATGATTTACAGTTAGTGATGGGTGCTTCTGTCCCATTTCAATTCGTCGAAAAATTAGCAAAACTCCGGAAAAATTTGTGAAACTGTTAAAATTTGTAAAAAGTCAATGGGCGTCTGAATAATTTTGACCCATGACAATTTGTATATGTGCAACTCTTTTGTCCGAATGCATTAATGTCAATGAGTGTTCAAATAATTTTCGACGAGCAGCCATTTTTATGCGTGCAACAATTTTGACACACGACGATTTTCTTTATTGCATCGAATTTTTCCACTGCGAATTTTCGCAGCAGTTTCGCAAAAAATTTCGAAGTGCGGAAATTTGACGTGAATCCATGCCTGACGAATAAATCCACCCATCACTATTTATACTTGCTTTAATGTGAATATTCTGTAAATTATATCCTAATAAATGGGCTTAGTGATATCAAATTTTATAATCAGTGATCGCTGATGTAGTTTGTGTCACTTGACTGAAATTTATGTATTATAAAAAAAATAACGTGCCCCCTGTAAAATATGAGGATATTAGAAGTCACTGCTCTGTGCTCAGCTTTTAAACTGGCGCCTACATACTAGTCATTAAACTACTCCATTTGCTCCATTTCACCTTGGAGAAAGGTACAAACTAGTTCTCAGAATTTCTTTGAATTTCTACTGCCTCTCTGCTTATAACTAGTGATGGGCGAATTTGCCCCATTTAGCTTCGCTGAAAAATTTGCGAAATTCGCGAAATGGCGAAAAATTCGTGAAACTGCGCCGGTGTCTGTTTTTTTTATGTCAATACCCGTTTTTCGACGCCGACGACAATTTTTGACACTGACGCCCCTTTTTAACGTCGGCGTCCTTTTTTTTGGACGCTGGCGACAATTTTTTTTGATGCCGGCGACAATTTCGAACTTTCGTCAGCGAATTTTCGTGGCCGTTTCACGAATTTATTTGCCAGGGTCGAATCGCACAAATTCACCACAAATTCGCACCTGGCGAATAAATTCGCCCATCACTACTTATAACAATGTGATATCACATGGGTATTTTGTGCACAAAATATTGGAAGAAAGTATATTTATATAACTCTTCCCCCTCCCCTGCTTTCTACAGCAATTAATGCATCAATGATAGGCATATTAAATATGCTGGGACATCAGGAGTATAAGTAGCTTGTTTTAGGTCACAAGTGATCAAATAAGGGCCTCAAGCATGAGATCCCACAGCAGAAGCTGATCCCTTAATCTTTAAAGGGGTTGTTCATCTTTAAAATAACTGTTAGTATGATGTAGAGCAGGTATGTATTTGGCTCATGTTTTATCCATGAGCCACATAAAAAAGAGTTGGGGAGCAACGCAAACATGGAAAAAGGCCCAGGTAGTGATTGGCTATTTATTAGCCCCTATGTGGACTGGCAGCCTACAGGAGGTTCTGTTTGGCAATACATCTGTTTTTTATGAAACTAAAACTTGCCTCCAACCCATGAATTCAAAAATAAGCAGGTGAGGCCACTGGGAGCAAAATCCAAGGGGTTGGTGAGCAACATGTTGCTTGCGAGCCAATGGTTGTGGACCACTGAAGTAGAGAGTGATATTCTGAGTCAATTTACAATTGGTGTTTATTTTTTATTATTTGTGGGTTTTGAGTTATTTAGGTTTTAATTCACCAGCTCCCCATATAGCTCTACAATTTCTGGTTGCGAGAGGAATGCATTGATTTGAATCAGAGGCTGGAATATGAATAGGATAGGCTTGAATAGAAAGATGTATAATAATAGGTATAGATAAGAATATATTTGTAGCCTTACAGAGCATGTGTTTTTTTTTGAAAGCTGGAAAGAGTCAAAAGAAGAAGGCAAAAAGTCAAAAAAAAAAATAATAAAGACCAATTAAAAAGTTGTAGAATTCTAGAAAATACTTAGGGGTAGATTCACTAAAGGACGAAGTGGCTAAGGCTAGCGACAATTTGCCACAGGGACATTGGCAATTCACTAACAGGCGCAGGCGTCAATTCACTAGAGAACGAAACCTTCGCTAGTGTTCGTTCGCACTCGCCATTCGACTTTTCTGTCTGGCGAAAGGTTGTTACTCCACCAATTTACTAAAGTGCAGATTTACTGAATGTTACCTCTTTCGCCAGAGTTGACGTCACCACCTCAGACCAGGCGAAGTGCTAAAATGAACTTACATCACATCCTGTGTGCCGAAAATGCATTAAAGTTCAAAAAAACGCTGGCGACTTTTCCTTTTTTTTTTAACTGGATTGCCTGAAAAAGTCTTGAACTTTTTTTTGGGTAATCGAAAAGCGATTTGCGCCGGGCGAAGTGGTGCAAGTTGTACGAGACTGACGCTGGCAAAACTTCACCCTTTAGTGAATTCACCTATAAAAGTTAAAGGCTAAAGTTAAAGGTGAACCAGCCCTTTAAGCCAACATCTCCTCTGTATGACTCCATAGCAGCTTTTTATCATATGCTGGAGGAGCAGATATATCTTTTCCTAATATATTCTCATAATTAAGGCTTGCGTTGCTATGCAGAGTTCAGCTGCGGCACACCCCAGTATAATGAATAGGAAGGGCTAACGTGTATTTCTTATCTAGAATCAGATATTTGATGGAAAGTTTATTGAATCAAAGCTGGTGACATTTAAATGAAAGTCAACAGATGTAACCCTGTAACTTTTTGATCTGCCTTGCGAAATGCACAATATCAAATACTCTCGGTTTCCGTCAGTTCCAAGGCGTGGTGCTGCACAAGCCATATAGTTGACATGCTCTAAAGTAACAGATGTTCAGCAATATATAAACAATTTTATAATGGATATTAAAGGATCAGTGCTATATAATCTGGATTAAGGAATTGACAATATTGTCTGAAAACATCATCATCATCTAAGATGAATTGCTGCCTACTGCCTTGTTAGAAACAATCTGAAGCAATTATCTGCCAACAGCCATAATGGGGATAGATTATAAGATTCAAATTCCGGGATAACAAACCTTCGGATTGTTTTTCATGCACAATTAAATATTTCAGCAATGATTCATTTGCACAAGGTATGACCCTTGATCGTGTGCCAGGAAGGCTTAATCATGACCAATCAGATAATTAAGCTTGGGAAACTGTGTCTGGGGATCTGGTACCATTCTAAAGTGGGATTTAAGGATTATCACAGGGATAATGTATGAATGGCTAGATGCTTGTATCATTGCAGTACAGTTCAATGGTGACCTTTTGGAATCAGGGAGTGCAGGGAAGTCCATCCAGAGGTTTTGGGTGGAGGTGTCTCTCCCAGTGATCTTCATGTCCTCATAACACATCAGATGTCTTTAGATCAGGGATCCCCAACCTTTTAAACCTGTGAGCAACATGCAGAAGTAAAAGGAGCTGGGGAGCAACGCCAACATGAAAAATGTTCTTGGGGTACCAAATAAGTGCTGTGATTGGCCATTTGGTAGCCCCTATGTGGATTGTAAACTTACATTGAGGCTCTGTTTGGCAATGCACCTGGTTTTTATACAACCAAAACTTGCTGGAATTCAAAAATAAGCACCTGCTTTGAGGCCACTGGGAGCAACATCCAAGGGGTTGGAGAGCAACATGTTACTCACAAGCTACTGGTTGGGGATCACTGCTTTAGATAATGACATAATGAATCCCTATTTTAAAATCGGCTGCTTTTCCCTAAATTGCAAAATAGATAAAGAAACAAGACAAATTTTATCCGTAATGGCCCAAAAGAATGATGGAAGTCTAGCGGTTTTGCTACTGAACTAACCCTAAAATCAGAAATGATGCTTTATAAAATTTCCTTTTATATTTATTTATTAGAGTGAATTCAATCCATCTATTGACTTTATTTATGTAGTGATGGGCACATAAAATCAGCAGGCGGGAATTCATATAAAAAAAAAATCCGGCATGTCAAAAATATTTTGGCATGCATCAGAATAGTCGTGCGCATCAAAATTGACGCGTGTCAAAAATAATTTTGATACCCCCTTGACTAGCGATGGGTGAATTTCTCCCATTTCGTGGATTTCCCACAAAAAGACACAAAACAACGAAAAATTATAAAATCGGAAATTTCACCGAGAAAAATTGTGAAATTCGACCGTTCTCACGAAAAAATCGAGCAATGCAAATATTTTCACGAAAAAATCGAGCAATTCAAACGTTTTCACGGAAAAATCCTGAAAACTGGAAATTGACACCAGCGAAACGCGGAAATTCACCGCCAATTCGTGCCAGGCGAATTTATTCACTCATCACTACCATTGACTTCATTTTTCGCCATTTTTCAAATTTCATAGTAAATTCATGAATTTTTTGGCGAAGTGAAATGGGACAAATTGGCCCATCACTGTATATATGTAATGGGCATAAGGGATGGTTGAATGAGTCCCCTTTAAATAAAACTACAGCTGTTTAATAGTAAAAGATTGCTAAGCTGAGCCCTCGTTGGAAGTGTCTGAAGCAAAGGTGTTGTCCTTAAACTATTACTTTGAGTGCTGTGACAATATAAAAAATAAAATAAATGGACACCAGTGTTTCTTAAACATAAACTGAAGGTTTATTGAACTGCTAAGGTACTGCCTTGGCACACTAATAAGTTGAGGCAGGCTAACAGGCGTAGAGGACAATTTGCTAGCGAAAGAGACCGCTAGCGCAGTTTTGCATCCTATCGCCAGCTGCATTTTCGCTCAGCAATCGTTACTCCGCTCAACAATCGTTACTCCGCAAATTCACTAAAATATGAATTTTACAGAATGTTACCTCTTTCGCCTTTGCCAGCTTATACCTGGCGGACTGATAAAATGAAGCTCAGTGACATCATATCCTGTATGCTGAAAAGTCATAAAAGTTTTAAAAAAGACTGGTGTTTTTTTCATATTTTAAAGCAGGATTGTCCTTAAGGGAATCTGTCGTCATTTTTTTTTTTTTGCATTTTTATAAAAAACACACATCCATAAACACTGTCTGGCAAATAAAATGTTAACCCACAAATCCATGCATAAGTTATTTTAGTTTGTATTTTGTCATGGGGGCTTCCATTTCTGCTCATTACACATTCATCCTGTGCTGCTTTAACAGCAGGCACAGCATTACCTGTGTGCTTGGAGGCAGCCACTCTGTAATGAAAAGCCAGGTCGCACTACGACATGAGAATCCAGCTGTACATTCCCCCTCCCCTCTCTGCCCATGAGTGTGATGTTTGGAGGAGAGAGGTCACATGGTTTGCAGGGAAGCAATTACTTTCACTTTCCTACGTCCTGCTCTACAGCTGCACTAGCAGCCCCTCCTCCCACAGACACTATCAAAGCTGCTGCCGTTCTGTAAGTTTGTTCTCTGCTTTCCTTTGGAGGGGGGAACTTTCTCTCCTTGCTGCCTTCCTAGTTAGTTTTACTGGTTACTAGATGAGGTAAAGGAGCTGTGAGTTCCCTCTGCTATCCACCTCACACACACTGCGCTCCTTTCCTGCCTGCAATACTTCTTTTTTCATTAACTACTTACTGCCTCCTTTCTCCTGAGCTATTTTAACCCTTCCTAGACTTCCTCCTAAGTTTTCCTGGTTTTCAAGTATGTCCTTATTTTATCCTTTTTTTCTATTCCCTGTCATCAGTCCTGGGAGTGTACTTATGTGTTTCTGCCATTCATTTTTGTGTAAACAAATATAATAAACTATCTATATAAAATATTTTTTCCAGTGTCCAAAATGAATTGTGTGTGTGTGTGTATATACTGTATATATATTTATTTATTTTTTTAAACGTAAGTGGGGGCAGTGATCATAGGACTATCTTATTTCAGTCCTTCTGAAGTGGTGTCAGTGGGAGCTTATCTTGATTCCTGCCTATTGTTCAATTGACAGGCTCAGCAGACAAGGCTCTATTTACATTACAGCAGCTTGTAGGAGGGAGGGGTAATGACATCACTCCAACTTGCAGTGCAGCAGTAAAGTGTGACTGAAGTTTATCAGAGCACAAGTCACATGACCTGAGGGCAGCTGGGAAATGTCAAAATGTCCAGCCCCATAGCAAATTTTAAAATTAGATATAAAAAAATCCATTTCTTGTTTTGAAAAATGGATTTCAATGCAGGATTCTGCTGTAGTAGCACTATTAACTGATACATTTTGTAAAAAACATGTTTTTCCACGACAGTATCCCTTTAGAAGTCCTAACTATTAAAGGGATACTGTCATGGGAAAAACATTTTTTTTCAAAATAAATCAGTTAATAGTGCTGCTCCAGCAGAATTCTGCACTGAAATCCATTTCTCAAAAGAGCAAACAGATTTTTTTGTAACTTAAATATTTATTAATTTTCAGACATAACATAAATACAGCAATAGACTGCGCCCAAGTATTGGATTTGACAGTGATTGTAAGGTAGTGCAACAATTGTATAAAGAGAAACAAGCAAACAGATTTTTTTATATTCAATTTTGAAATCTGACATGGGGCTAGACATATTATCAATTTCCCAGCTGCCCCTGGTCATGTGACTTGTGCTTGCACTTTAGGAGAGAAATGCTTTCTGGCAGGCTGCTGTTTTTCCTTCTCAATGTAACTGAATGTGTCTCAGTGAGACATGGGTTTTTACTATTGAGTGCTGTTCTTAGATCTACCAGGCAGCCGTTATCTTGTGTTAGGGAGTTGTTATCTGGTTACCTTCCCATTGTTCTTTTGTTAGGCTGCTGGGGAAGGAAGGGAGGGGGTGATATCACTCCAACTTGCAGTACAGCAGTAAAGAGTGATTGAAGTTTATCAGAGCACAAGTCACATGACTTGGGGCAGCTGGGAAATTGACAATATGTCTAGCCCCATGTCAGATTTCAAAATTGAATATAAAAAAATGTGTTTGCTCTTTTGAGAAATGGATTTCAGTGCAGAATTCTGCTGGAGCAGCACTATTAACTGATTCATTTTGGAATTTTTTTTTTCCCATGACAGTATCCCTTTAAAGTTTTTTCTGTTAACATTTTTTCCCAACCATTTGAGGAACATGACATGTTTGTTTTAGGGGTTGGCTCATGTCTAGGACATTAGAGGATCTCTTTTGTCTTTATTTTGCTTTCCTGGACATGTTTAATAATAAGAGGCCACTTCAAGCAGTTGCACCATCTCTAATAAAGTCATATACATGACCTATATGTACCTGCCCTATTCAAATTGACTAGTGATGGGCGAATTTGCGGCATTTTGCTTCGCGAAACGGTGCCAGCGTCTCGTTTTTGACGCCGGCGCCCATTTTTTTTTACGCCGGTGGCCGTTTTTGACGTTTTTCTGGGTGAATTTTTGGGGGATTTCGCGCCTGGCGAATAAATTCACCCAGCACTAAAATTGACCTAAGGGCAAGTGTACTAATGAAGTTTCGCTAGGCAGAAACAAACGTTAGTGAAAGTTCGCTATGAAATGCTTGCGCTAACTAATTAATGTTAACAAAACTTTGGCAGCATTCAACTGCAGAGACACAACTTCACATTTTTGAGAATTATCAAAGTGGTAGCGAATTTGCATCTGCCAAAGTGGTGCAAAGTGTGGTGGAGCCTTTCCTGGTGAAAATTCGCCCTTTAGTGAATTTGCCCCATAGTCGTAGATCTGCTAATTTTTGATGGTCTTTCTTTTATTTATCTTGTTTTTCAGAAGCTCACCAGTTTGGTATTTCCTCATCTACCTCTGGTAAATAGTGTCTTGTTTACCCATAGCGACCAGGCTGTGGTTTGAATAAAAGACTGGAATATGAAAAAAAAGAATGTGATCAGCAATAAAAAGTAACAATAAGATTATAATCAAAAAACTGTAACAAATAAAAAATGAAGATCAATTGATAGGAATAGGGTATTCTATATCATACTAAAGGTTAACTTAAAGGTGAAACACCCCTTTAATACTGGGTCGTGGACGATGGGATAAAGGTGTAGTTTTACCAACGTATGGAGACAACAGGGGAATGGAAGGCCTTTTTAGCTGTGGTCGCTACATGAAGGCAGATGTCAACTGTGAAATACTAATCTCACATTATTTCTCTCAGGTTGGGGGCACACAATACTGTCTTTTCTCCTCACTAGTCCTGACTATATTGCACACTGAGGGTGTACATTCCCTGGAGCTAGTCGGTAACTTGCTAAGCCTCAAAATAATGATGAATTTGTGGGGGAGCTACTGCATTCTGGGTAAAAACATGACAAGTTACATTCAAAATGACATTTTGCATATTGCACTGCAGTCGTAAATGATCCCTCTGATCTGGAAAACACCACATTTTAAACATTCCAGATAAGAGATCCTATACCTATATACATGAAGACCTCATTTTTATGTGAGGTCATCAGAAAAGCAGATTTTAGCCCAATCTGGGTTAGTATGTTTGTGGCCAAATCAGGTTCATAATGGGATAAGATAATTGTTGGGCAGATATTGGCCAGGCAGGAACATACAGCTGACAATAGGCTGTTCATTTAGCCCAGAGTTGCATATTTTATCAGCCCGTGTGTAACGAATCCTACTCACCCTGGTGGTCTAGTGGTGCGGCGGAGACGCCCTCCACGTCGCTCCGTCATCTCCCCTCAGGCGCCGGTTCCTTAGGGCGTACACGGCGCGCCTCTGCGAAATTTAAAGGTGCAGTCACACTAGCGTGATGACGCCAGCGCACACTGGTGCGAAATTCAAAATATATAAAAGGCGCATTTGGGCTTGTGATCTTTGTCCATTATAGGTTTATTCCGGGTGCTTTTGAGCTTTGAGCTAAATCTGTACTCTGACCTTGATTCCTGTTTTGACCCCTGCCTGGCTTTTTGATGATTCTGAACTCCTGTATTCTGACCCTTGCCTGATACCCGACTCCGCTTCTGCTTAATCCCTCTGATTGATCTCCTGGTTTTGTACTTTTCTCTATATACATTAATAATATATCAGAGCTTAGAAGCTTTCACTGTCAATCAATGTACTTGTGAAGTCCTATTTCTGAGACACTTTCCCGGTTTCCATGACCCCAATAACCCGGCAGCTTTCTGGAGTTCTTGTCAGGTCACATGTGACTCGCCACTTTGATTTAGTGTAGTATTTGCTTTTGGTTTGACATCCATCAATCCTGAAACAAAGGTAGGCTGTTCTTCAGCAGCGGCTGAGCATTTGACTAATCCAACAGGGATTTGACTTATCTGCTGAGGATGTAGCACATCATGGTGTAGAAGATGGAGTCTGTTTGATCACGTTCCCGTTTTATTTTAAAAGCGTCTTTGTTGTCTGGGATCATAAGGAGCAGCAAAACATCAGAAAAACCAAAGGAATCAGTCTCACTAACAGGAACTCCAAAATTAGGAAAGTGTTATTTTACTGCAAACTAGTCTAACGTGATAACTTACACCTAGGGGGTTGTTTATCAAAATCCGATTTTTTTCAGATTTTTGAAGTAAAAAAAAGTCAGACCGAACTAGAATCCACATGAGCCCACCCTAAAACAAATGTGGCATGCCCCTCAAATGGTTGATAAAAAATGTTACAAATTCTTAATAGTTGGGACTTTTGAAGGCAATCCCGCTTTAAAATATGAAAAAAACGCCAGCATTTTTTAGAACTTTTTTGACTTTTCGGCATACAATATATGAAGATTAAGTAGGATGTAGCTTCATCTTATCAGTTCGCCAGGTCTAAGGTGGGGAAGGAAACTCTGTCGAAAGTAGGGATGCACCGAATCCACTTTTTTCGATTCGGCCGAACCCCCAAATCCTTCGTGAAAGATTCGGCCGAATACCGAACCGAATCCGAACCCTAATTTGCATATGCAAATTAGGGGCGGGAAGGGGAAAACATTTCTTCCCGCTCCTAATTTGCATATGCCGAATCCTGCTGAAAAAGGCCGAATCCTGGCCGAATCCCGAACCGAATCCTGGATTCAGTGCATCCCTAGTCGAAAGAGTTAAAGGGGCCGATTCACGAAGGGTCGAATATCGAGGGTTAATTAACCCTCGATATTCGACTAGGAACTAAAATCGTTCTACTTCGAATATCGAAGTCGAACGATTTTGCGCAAATCCTGCGATCGATCGATCGAAGGATTTTTCATTCGATCGAACGATTAAATCCTTCGAATCGAACGATTCGAAGGATTTTAATCCAACGATCGAATGAAAATCCTTCGATCAAAAAATCACAGGCAAGCCTATGGGGACCTTCCCCATAGGCTAACATTGACTTCGGTAGCTTTTAGCTGCCGAAGTAGGGGGTCGAAGTTTTTCTTAAAGGGACAGTACTTCGACTATCGAATGGTCGAATAGTCGAACGATTTTTAGTTCGAATCGTTCGATTTTCGCAGTCGAAGGTCGAAGTAGCCCATTCGATGGTCGAAGTAGCCCAAAAAAACTTCGAAATTCGAATTTATTTATCATTTGAACCCTTCACTCGAATTTCGTGAATCGGCCCCCTAAAGTTGTGTAAAATTTGCACTTTAGTAAATTTGCAGAATAACGATCATTCGTCTGAATATTCGCCTGGTGATAAGGATGAAAAACTGCACTAGCAACAGTCTCTTTCGCTAGTGGATTGTTCTCTAAGCGTGTTAGTAAATTGGTGATGTTCCTGCGGATGGAATTTCTGATTTTTTTGCTAGCGTTGGCCACTTCCCCCTTTAGTAAATTCTCCTTTGTCACTTGCAGTGGATAACACTGTAGCCCCTGAAGTCTGTTCTGATAAATTACATGCAAGTGCAGAAACCAATACAAGGGAATCCTGGAATTAATATTGGCCTGGACCCTGTGTTAATTCCTGATTTGCAAATAGCTGCAACTGACTTGCGCTAAAAATGAAATTGCTGCAAAACGTATGACGTGACTTGTACACATTTTTGCCAGTACTAATTTGGATCCATAGTGGTGAACTGGGTGCAAATGGGGATGGACACTATTTAGTGAGCACCCACAAAACTCTCCATTGTAGGTAAAAACGATGGTGATTTGCATCCAATTTTAGCACTTTGTACGTTGCATTGTGTTCATAAATAAGCCAATAGTCAAAGGGGCAAATTCACTAAGCCGCAAAGCGCCGAACGCTAGCGTTAATTCGCTAGCGTTTGGCATTTTCGCTACTGCGCAAATTCACTAATGAACGCTGGCGTAGTTTCGCTAGTGTTACTTCGCACCCTTACGCCAGGCGAATTTTCGCTAGCGACGAAACTACGCAAATTCACTAACTTGCACAGTGTACTGAACGCTACCTTTTACGCTAGACTTCCTTCGCCACCTCAGACCTGGCGAAGCGCAATAGAGTAGATTGTTTCCAAAAAAGTCAAAAAATTTTCTAAGTCCCAAAAAACGCTGGCGTGTTTTCTACATGATGGGTGATAGGCTGAAAAAGATCGAAAAAATTTTTGGGGCTCCCTTCCTTCCCCCCTACATTTCCTGACTCATGGCAACTTACCTAGACAGTGGGCACATGTGTAGGGCAAAATAAAAATTTTATTTGCAGATTTGAAGGTTTTCTAGGCATTTGTAGTGCTGATACGTGTTCCTCCATTGAAATTTGAATTTCGCGCCGTATGCAAATTAGCCTTCGCTAGCGTAACTTCGCTTTACATAGCGAATCAACGCTAGCGCAACTTCGCAACCTTACGCTACCCCTGAGCGCAACTTCGGATTTTAGTGAATTTGCGGAGTGCTGGCGAAACTACGCCTGGCGAAGTGCGGCGAAGCTCGGCGAAGTTGCGCCTGGCACAACTTCGCATCTTAGTGAATTTGCCCCAAAATGTTTTGAGGCATGATGTGGTGGCACAAACATGGGAAGGGCACATGGTCTTTTCCTGGTGGGCTGTCACTATACAACGTTTAGGAATTACAAACAATGAGAGCACAATGTTTAGGATTTGCACGGATCAGCCAGGGACAGTGAGCAGTGTCCACTTCTGCACATGTTATTGATCTGGAAATAAATCTGAGAAATAAAGTGCAACATTCAAAGAGCAGCTATGACCAGAAAGCCATGCGGACAAAGATATCTTTTCATTTCAGAGGCAATTGATTCAATCTGAGATTCTACTGTAAATGTCAGATTAAATTAAACCTTGACAAAGGCGCCTGTGCATTGGGAAAAAGCTATTTATAATTTAAATGGGAAAATATTAGGGGAATTTGTAGCGGGAGGAGTAACTGTGAGTGCTAGCGGACAATAGACTAAACATCAGTGACAAATGTGATGCAGCTGTATATCTAATTATATATTATAATGAAAAATAATAAATGTTTCATTTACTTTCCTTTAAAGGAAACTTTGACAGAAACCAGCCCAAGAATTTAGGCCCGTAATTGTAAGTTCTGATTATCTGGTTTGGAAAGGAAAACTGAAAGAACTGTCCTTTCCTTTGTGCTAAGCATCTTTGTATTGCCCACATATTATAATGAAGGAGGCCAGTTTTCAAAAATATGTAAAGTGACCCGCTGACTAGTGATGGGCGAATTTGCGTCGCTTCGCTTCGCCGGAAAATTTGCAAATTTCCAGCGAAACTCGCGAAACAATGAAAAATTCGCAAATCGGTGCCGGCGTCTCGTTTTTGACGCTGGCGCCCGTTTTTGATGCCGGCGCCTGTTTTTTCGACGCCGGCGTCCGTTTTGTCGACACCGGTGAATTTTTTCTGGCGAATTTTCACGGGCGTTTCGCTAATTCATTCGCTGGCGGCGAATCGCGCAAATTCGCCACGAATTCGCACCTGGCGAATAAATTCGCCCATCAATACTGCTAACCTAAACTGATAGGGTGAAGTCTGTGGATCTCTATATATAAATAAGCATGTATCTGTTACTTAGTCTGTGAGCTAACACAAAATGTTTATAGAAAATTCTGCAACTGAAAATTCTCCAGACCTTTCCACTTGGATCAGATGAACAAGATCTTTGTACTTAAAGGGATACTGTCATGGGAAACCATGTTTTTTTCAAAACGTGTCAGTTAATAGTGCTGCTCCAGCAGAATTCTGCACTGAAATCCGTTTCTCAAAAGAGCAAACAGATTTTTTTATATTCAATTTTGAAATCTGACATGGGGCTAGACATTTTGTCAATTTCCCAGCTGCCCCCAGTCATGTGACTTGTGCTCTGATAAACTTCAGTCACTCTTTACTGCTGTACTGCAAGTTGGAGTGATATCACCCCCTACCTTTCCCCCCAGCAGCCCAACACCAGAACAATGGGTAGATCTAAAAGCAACATTCAATAGTAAAAGCCTAGTCCCACTGAGACTGATTCAATTACATTAAGGAGAAATCACAGCCTGCCAGAAAGTAATTCCACCCTAAAGTGCAGGCACAAAATCCCTGACAGTATCCCTTTAATGTTTCTTCATCCAAAAACTGAAACTTACTAAAGCCAAAGAAAATTGTTCAATGTATTGTAGACGTTCCTTTGATCCTTATCAAATAATATTTCGTGATATCTGGTTTGGTCATGGTTATTGATCCCACCAGCAGTACTACTAATCTGAATACAAATGCGATCAACACCTAATGATATTATAAAATAATTTCTGACACATGAGATTATTATGTATACATCTACTAGCTATTGACCTTGGGCTTGAAGACATATGGATCACTGCAGCCATTTCAGATAAGTATCATCTCACCTGAATGAGTTATTTCAGTTAGTTCTACGGTTCACCCATTCAGTTGAATTTAAAGGAGAACCAAACCCTTTTTAATAAAATCCCCTACCCCCACCCTACATAGACCCCCCTCCCTGCTCCCCCCAGCCTAGGTGTTACCCTGGATAAATGCCCCTAATTATTTACTTACCCCTCGTTGCAGACCAGGGCATTAGAGTTCACGGGTGCCATCTTCTTCTCTTCGGTAATCTTCGGGTCTTCTTCCAGTGCTTCGGCAATTTCCGTCACTTTTGACGCATGCACAGTTGTCACGAACCGGAAGATTGCTCCAACTGCGCATGTGCCGACACACCGCTCTTGAAGATTACCGAAGAGAAGAAGATGGTGACCGTGAGCGGTGATGCCCTGAATCTGCAACGAGGAGTAAGTAAAAAGTTTACACATGGTAACACCTAGGCTGGGGGGGGAGCAGGGAAGGGGTCTATGTAGGGTAGGGGATTTTAATAAAAAAGGGTTTGGTTCTCCTTTAAAATGTATTTAGGGACAGGTTTTTTTTTTGAACCAGGGATGTGCAGTTTATTATTTAGTCTGCAGAGCCTGTGCACTATATAAGCAGACATCTCTTGATTTGGGTTCCTGATTCTTGACTCCAGTTCTTTCCTTGTCCTAGTATTCACCTGGTTTTGACCTTGTCTACTGTTTGAGTATTCATCTCTGTTCAATCTTAGTTATTTATTTCTGATCCAGTCCATCTGACTAAGCCTTTCTTGGTCCTTATTGGCTCCTTCCCTAAATTATATATGTTTGGATCCCTTACTCACCGCCGTTGGACTCCCATACAGTAAGACTTGATGGCATGTCTAGACCAGAATTCTGTTATTTCTCTAGGGTTTGGGATTCAGTTTTAAGAGAAAAACATATCCCACAGTTTATCTAACCTCAATTAAAGTCGATGGAGAAATTGTGAGATATGTTTGTAAATTTGATAACATATTCAGTGCCGGGCCAGGCTGGCCAGGTACCCTAGGCAAGCTGGATGGTCACCTCGCCTCCCACCCCCTGACAAATGCAAGGACACACACCCACGCATGCACAAATAAGCCCACACACGCAAACAAGCATGCTCGAGTACAGACGCACACAGTCTCTCTTACTATAGGGAACAGCACAGCATGAATGAGGAGAATGGAGACAGGGGACTGGACTAGGGGTAGGTAGCAGAGAAGGTACATGCTGGATGTCCCCCCCAGCTTTGCACCCTAGGCACATGCCTCTTCTTCCTACCAAGTTCCGGGCCTGAAAGCATGCATGTAAGTGGCCCATATGGGTGCAAAATGTTTGTATGTCAAGGTTGACAGTAGATGGTAGACACACCAGAATGTAAATAAAGTGAAACCTTAGTCATTTTAAAAGACCCAAAACTATCATAGCACTCAAGTGTAGACTTGGTAAATCCTATAATAACATGAAAAAGGCTAATACTTTCACTTTCACTCATGGCAAACTTATCTAAATGTAGGTAGTCTAACAGTGCTCATCTTTCATCAGATGTTTCAGAAGCTCCCTCCATTCTACACAGAAATCTTCTTTTAACTCTTAAACTTAGCGAAACACGTCTGTACATAGAAACTGTCATTTCAGCACACGCTACAGATAAGTTCAGGATCTGTCATTTTCATCTGGTTTTAATTTTATTGCAAAGACTTGGCAAATAAAACGAGTTCCTCCTAGGTGCGGCATTAGCTCTGAATGATTATACTAAGCACACATCGCTCCATTTTGATTTAAATATTATTATCCTCGATTTAATAATCTGCAGATTTTTTTCAGGCAGATCTAGATACAGAAATCCTTTAACTAGAATGTCTGTCTGTTTCATGAAGGAAAGAAAAGTGTCTTGGGAATAGTCTCAACTAATATTACTTTTGCTTATTTTGTAAGGTAGAGTTTCCTTTAAGTAAAGGTTAACGCCGGAAGGCAGATTTATTCCTTTTCAAATCTGAGTTTTTTTCAATTAAAAAACTGCAATTAAACTTGATTTTTTTAAATCACTAGCATACTTTCAAAAACTTGCTTTTAATGGCTGAAAAAATTTATCCCAACGAAAATTGTATGGTCCGTTCATTACAAATTCAATGTTTCGAAAAAAATTATGAATAAAATAGTTTGAATGTTTAAAATATACCTTCTATTGATTTTTAATTGAGGCTGGTCTGGTTTTAGGTGACAATTTTTTTCATCAGAACTTCTAAGATTTTTTTCAATGCATGAATCTCGATCGTTTGCAAAACTCAAACTTGCGAAATCAATCATGAATTTTAAAGTCTATCTTCTACTGCAGTAACGTTTTCCATTTAATTGTCTTCATTTCATTAAATAATTGAAATCATTTTAAATAAATGATGAAATAATTAAAAACATTTGAATTGCACCAAAAAGAATCGCTGAATTAAACAGCGGCGAAGTGATTCCCTCCTGAACAGGAACTGTTTTGTTTTATCTGCTCATTCTCTTTTTCAGTGCTGATGTCATATACTTTATTGCAAATTCTTGCTTACGTAATTTGGAATATTATGTTGGAAAGCCTGGGTACATCTGTGAATTTTTTTGCCTAAGATTTGTTTGTGTTTATTGTTGGCCATTATAATGTAGCTGGTAGAGAGATGAAAATAATCTCTATTCTACCTTATTTTGCCTTATCTTACCTTATCTTGTGACACAGAGGAAGCCTACAGAGTAAAGCTTTGTTATTCAAATTAACATCACTCATTCAGCAGTTAGCCTAATCAGGACAACTTCTCCAGTTAGACCAAGTAAAACAGTTAGGGATATCAGTGATGATTTGTATGAAACTACTCCAGAAACATGGTAATCCGGTTAGTTGTCTTCTGCGGAGGAACTAAGTGGAAGTCAACCTCAGTATATTTATATGCTAAAAGATGATGAAGGTGTGAGAATACCTGGGAGGTGGGGGGGATGCCTCACCTACAGGGACCCCCGCAACCACCTATCTTGTGCAACAATTCTTGTCTGACGTGCGCCACTCGCCTGCATCTGGCATCATTACGTGTGGAGCAAAATTCTAATATTTAAAGGTTCTGCACACTCCCTGCCCAACGTAGGTCTACAGTTCCAATAGTTCCTGGATGCACTACTAGTCTGATTCTTTGACCCTTGCCTGTCCTTGACCACCACTTGACCTAGACTGGTTGGTGTTAAGCCAAGATTACTGAAGAGAAGAAGGTTGCGCCCGTGAGCTCCTCTATGCTCACTCTGCATGTGCGGTTGCTATTTATAGAGGGGACAGAATCCAGGGGTAAGACTGTGCAGGGGAGGCAGGGAGGGGGGCCAATGGAGGGGGACAAATGGGGATTTATCACCATGGGGGTTTAGTTCTCCTTTAAGACATGGAAGCATCTGAGTAGCGGAGGACTCCTCCCAAAGTGAAAGGCTGTTATAGGCAGAAGTGTTAAGGTGGCCATAGACCATAGAATCAAAGATCCGCTCGTTTGGCAACATCGCCAAACGAGCGGATCTTTCCCCGATATGCCACTAATGGCATGGCTATATCGGGGGTAATTCGAACGTTCGGCCGTATGGCCGAACAATCGAATTACGATGCGCCAAGGGGCTCCGACGGGTCGGTAGGTTAAAAATCAAATCTGGCCACGATATCGATCGGGAAGACCCCCATACACTGTCAAATTGGTCCAAACGACCGTTATCGGCAGCTTTATCTGCCCGTGTATGGCCACCTTAAGTCGTTACCAGAACCTTGGCATCTGTTCTGGGTTTTTTTATACCACACGTTACAGGAGGTTGGTCTGAAACGTTATAAAGTTTTAGCACTGAGGTTATCAGAGTTTTTGGCCTTTTGGCCTTGTGGCCCAAAATGTGTTTAGGCTTCTTCGTAACAAGTCTAACATTATGGGTGGTTGTACAATATTGACTGAGGTTGTATAACCTGTGCTCTGTCACTGCATTACCCACCTAATCAAAAAGGAACAGTACAGCGTGATTCCCATTTGCTTAGAAAAGGTTAAAACCTGATTACGGTCCAGGAGCAGGGGAAAAAACATATAATACACAGGACCTAAATCTGGGCATATGTATAACATAGCTCTTTTAAAGCTTCAATGAATTAACTTGCTACTTCAAAGTACGTCACACTTTCACCAGGGTTAAAATTGCTTCACGAAGAAACTTCAGGCGACTGTGGAAATCCAAAACGATTCACATGCCATCCCGCCGGCAATTAGCATTCTTGCCGGCTGGAAGATATTTTGGGGAGACCGCAGTAGAAAAGATTTGCCGCTGGGCGACTAAGCTCCCCATCTGCCACCACCCTAAAGGGAGCATGGAAGTAGCATGAGGTCTTAATTCCAGGGTTAAATTGTGTAATTATGCATAAACTTAATGAGCATTTTGAGCAAGTGCCAAGGAGCTTGTTATCAGGCCCGGATTTGTGGAAAGGCCACCAAGGGTGGCATGCTGCCCAACCACACCCACATTCGTTCAAAAACACTGGGGATGTGCAGGAGAAAGATCATTTTTCCCATTTCCCATTCGCCAATCCCCATTTCTCCAGTCCGGATGATGAAAATTGGCACAGATAAGGGGGAGGGGACAGGGGTGAGGAACAACAGTGGGCCTAGGGGCACCCGCTATTTAAATTCAGCCCTGCTTGTTATAATGCAAGTACATTTGTGAATGACATTTCATAGCATTCAATTATGCATTTGCCTTTTTGGAAGAAATAATCTCCCCAATTTTACTATAGAAGACAGTCCGTGAAGATTATGGTCTTCAATAGAAAATGTAATTGATCTATTACTTTAGTCTACTAGTACTGATGTGGTTGAGCTAATTGTTCCATAAAATTACACATATGGTTCACAGTCTTTTTATACTTCGAATAGTTTATGAAATGTATTATATGATTTCATCCTGCCTTGTGCCTTGAAGCAAACTTCCCAGAAACTGGAAAGGATTTAGAAGAACAGAGGTCAGTTAATAGATAACATCAGACTTTCTATTATACATGATATTCCCAAAAGTTGATTTATTGTATGCAGGACCTCGGAACCAGTAAGCAATGAGAAACATAGTTATCTATAGAAATAAAAGTCCTTCAGCTGTTGTTGAATTCAAAACACTGTCCAGTACAGTCAACTTAAACTAAATTAGTTGACGGTGGAAAGAGACATCCAACTCCAGCTTAGGCTTCTTTTATTTCATGTTTATTAAAGACTTAGGGGCAAATTTACTAACTGGTGATAATTCAGCATCGATGGCTTCCAAACCATCGCAACAATTTGCCAGGCGAAAATTCACTCCGACAACACTAATTTACTGAAATACAAAGTTTCGTCCTGGGTGTCGGACGCTGGCGAATTTTCTCTAGCGTTACTTCAACTATGCGAGCAAATCAAAGAGAAGAAGCGCTAGCGTTCAATTCTGCCTAGCGCAACTTGCACTCAGGCTAATTTGCATACGGCGAGAAATTTAAGTTGAATGGATCTCTACATGCTACATTTGCACTGATAACTACACATGCCAAGGGAACCCTAATAGAGTCAATTGAGTTACCCTACACAAAAGCCCAGTGTTCCCATATGGTATAAAATCTATGGGGGAAAGCGGTTACACAAAAACATTTTTTAAACACTTTTGTAGCCTATCACCCTGAAAAAAAGGAAAAGACTTCACTAATGAAGAGACACCTGGGCCTGTGAATAGTGATGGGTGAATAAATTCACCGTCATCAAGATTTTTTGGACGTGCATCTGGAAAGTCGTTTGCGTCGAAATCGACATGCATCAACACTATTTGGATGCCCATTGACTTTAATGCCGTCATCAGCTTGGACAAACAATCAATTTCCGATTTTCACGATTTTTGTGAAAATGTCAGATTTTCATAATTTTTTTATGAAAATATCAGAATTTCACGTTTTTTTCGTGAAACTTTCCCATTTCATGATGTTTACGCAAATTTTTTGCTGTTTTGCAAATTTGGCAAATTTTGCGAAGCGAACTGGGAGAAATTCGCCCATCACTACTGGTGAAGAAGGCTTTAATGTGTCATCTATGGTCAACCAGCAACATTTTGACCACATCCACTTTTTTACAACACAAGAGTATGGTTTTTAACGCATTCTAGAATGTTCTACCTATTGAGTTCCTCCTCCCAATGCAATCCACATTTCTCAGCTTAGCAGCTTCTTTGGCCTAACGAACTGTAAGCAATTGATGATGTCCAGCTGCTAAAGAGAATGAGCAGAAATGTTTGGATCAGGAAATAAAACTAGATTTAGAATTTGCTCCGATAAACATTTAATTCTCAAATACCATCTATTTGTGAAGTGTATTTATCTAGTTCATTTTCCGCAACTTCACATTTCTGTTATATGTTTAGAAGAAGCGCATAACATGTACAGTTAGTAGGTGATAGTAGGTGACAGTTGTAACAAATGTTTTTGGTTGAAGTTCTAAAGAAAAATACATCTCTCGTCTTCATCAAAAACAAAACACGTAACAACATTCATTTTGATTAACTGTGTTCCTGACTACACGGCTCTAGGAGGATATCCAAAGGGAACCAATTCATCTTTGTTAAACAGTATTATATACAATATGTGGTCTTATCAACACCTACTTTCATCATGTTTCTAATATTTCCTTCTGCCTTTCCCATCAAATGTAGGTCAATTATCATAGCCTCGTTAGACTGATTGCTTCAAATAAATAAATCAGTGAAAAGCACGATTCATTCTCGAAGTCTGACAATATTCATATCATTCCGAAAATACCATAACAAAGGAAAGAAATCCCAGATTACTCCGAGCATTCGGTTCAGGGAAAAAAATTTAAATTGTAATAAATTATTCCTCTTCAGTCTCAGTCATCTTAGAAGTTCAGGAGCCGCTCTGAGGAATATGTAATTTATTGATATATTTAGTCTAGCCTCTAGGCCACAGTCTATCCCTGCTGGTCAGTGGGTTTTTTTGGGGGGTAAAATATCCAAATACTCAATACTAATATTTTTGTTCTCCAGTTGTAAAAGAGAGTTATTGGTTTCAATTTTCTATGCATCACATCCACTCGGTGATGGATATAACATCCTATTCAACGTATTGAATTTATAAGGAAACAAGAAGTGCAGAGAAGAAGTGATATATTTTTTCTATCGCAGAGCAGATGTGCTGTAAATATTCGTCTCCACGATCACCAGTTAAAATTTTAGTTTGACACTATTAGATAAAATTAGTGATAGGCTAACTTCTGTGTTTCGCCGCTGGCAAATAAATTTGTGCAACTCCTGTGAAAATTCGCAGATATTAAAAAAATTTGGACGTGCGTCTGAAAAGTTGCTTGCGTCAAAATCGCCCATTGGCTTTAAAGCTGGCGGTAAAATTGACTTGATCGACTTTCTGGATGTGCGTCTAAAATTGTTTCACTAAGTTTTTCCGCAAATCGTTGAAACGGGAGAAATTCGCCCATCACCAGATATGATTCTTATTTAAATCAGAAGCTGAAATCAATATCATCTGAAACCTCAGAATCATGTTAGCAGACCAGGAAATAATTTTTGGCAAATAATAAACCGAAAATAAAGCCAAGTTTTTCAGCATCCAAAATGTACTGAAAAAGTCTACCTCAACTTATACTCGGGTCAGCGGTACCCGAGTAGCTGAGATTGCAGTCACTTTTAATCATCCCTATACCAACAGTACACTTGGGGAGAGACTGCAATATCCCACAATGCCCTCTGTTGGTTATATGAAAGAATAACAGTGTGCGCCATCTGTTGGTTGTATGAAAGAATAACAGTGCGCCCTCTGTTGGTTATATGAAAGAATAACAGTGACTGCAATATCACACAGTGCCATCTGTTGGTTGTATGAAAGAATAACAGTGACTGCAATATCACACAGCACCCTCTGTTGGGTATATGAAAGAATAACAGTGACTGCAATATCACACAGCGCCATCTGTTGGTTATATGGAAGAATAACAGTGACTGCAATATCACATAGTGCCCTCTGTTGGGTATATGGAAGAATAACAGTGACTGCAATATCACACAGTGCCCTCTGTTGGTTATATGAAAGATTAACAGTGATGGCAATATCAAACAGCACCCTCTGCACATGGTAGTGGGACAGTGGGACAATGCACACAGTAATCCGTTTGGCAATTCTCTGTCACCATCAACTTTGCAAAGAAGTCCGGTTGATCACTGGGGGGTCGCTTTGGCAGAATGTGCGCTGCTGGGAGACAGGGCTGTAGTTGTGTCTAGGCTTATACTAAAGTCAATAAGTTTTCCCAGTTTTCGTAGGTAAAATTAGGTACCTCGGCTTATACTCGGGTCGGCTTATACTCAAGTATATACGGTACATATATGATTGTTCTGCAAGGTCCATGTGGCCATGTGGGTGGGCAATGTGGGTTGGCATCTTGGCCACGTCAAATGTGTTGGCATGGATGACTGACCTAAGTTTAGAAATACAGTAGAACCGCCATTTTAAGTTTTCAGGGGACCAGAAAATAAATGATGTAAACTCCAGGAAAATGTAAAATCAGGGAAATGAATTATGCCTAATATATAGGTGGGACCACAAAACAACAAAATGTAAAATGAGGGAAAACTTAAATTCACGGGATGTAAAATGGGGGTTCTACTGTATATTCTACTTCTATATTCTACTTCCATAAATATTTTCCCAAACTCCCAAACCTGAATCCCCTAAATTTACAAATAAATCTGATTTTTAAAAAATCAGTGCAGGAAAAAGTCTTGACAAAATCGTGCAACAATTCTGAAGTTATTACTCAGAAAACTCGACTTTATCGAATGTTGTTGCCCTGACAACTTGAATGTATCTAATTGAATGAAAACTAACAGCCCAAAACTATTGAGAATCACAAAGGAAAAAAACATGTTCTAATTGTTAAAGGCACCATCTGACATTGACTTCTACATGATTTTTAATAGGTTTTAGATGGAGTATGTTTGGATTTTTAGCAGCTTCAGAGCAAAATAAATTTTGATCAATTTAATTTCTCTAAAAATTCAGATTCCCCCCCGTTAAAACTCGAACAGAAAAAATATAATACATAAATAAGCCCCCCTCGTGTGTGACAGACAATAGGTCAAACAATTTGTTGAATTCATTATTGCAATTCATAAAAGGTTCTTGTGCACTTCCCTACAGTTAAACTCAGCACCTGTGCAACTGCCCTGCCTCCTGTTCAGAATCAGTCCTTACTGTGCCTACTGATGCAAGGGAGCCCTGAAAATCCTGCCACCTTTAAGCTGGTGGTAATTTCAGGGTTTGCAGTGCAGGAGAGACTTCCCTCTTGGCTTCTGAGTTCACTATAAACTTCACCTTTCTGCTTTGGGTCTTTGTTAGAGGATAAACCTTTAAAATAAGTGAATGTAAAATTGATGAAGGGGCTATTCTAAGAAATTTTGCACATTCCTTATTTATTTTGTTTTTATTCCAAGATATTAAGGGATACATGTACTGTTAATATGATTTATTTAATAACAACGCCACCTGCTGGTCAGTTTCCCACCAGTCTGACCAGCAAGTAATCAAGGAAGTTGTCAGGAGAAAGAAAGAGGCTGCTCTGATGTTCTTCTGCTTAGGAAAGATGTGAGAAACAGTTTCAAATTTTTGCAGCCTCATCAGTTTTACATTCATTTATTTTAAAGGTTTACTTATCCTTTAAAGACCAGGGCCATTTGTTGAACTGTATGTGCCAAAAAGAAAATAATTTCCCAGTTCAGAATAATGGCATATGCTTACTGGGATTTGGTGGTTTGATGGTTTTTCCTAAGATAACTGAGTTGTGGCATTGTAATCACATCCACATTGTCTTGGAACATATTGAGCAAATTACTGGAGGAGAATGAGTTGCCTGCTGCAACTGTGCCCAAAGCGTTAAGACAGATGCAGTGACAGATGTTTCGGCGGCATAGATTGTGAGTGGGTATTGACACAATCCAGTATGGGGACCCTGGAATTCCTGCATTTTCAGGGTGGTTTTGGCACCAGGGTTTCTCAGCTTCAGTGGTTGACTGGAATGCATTTCATCGTTGTGGATTGGGCAATAGCAGCACTTGGCACAAAGAATGTGTTTGGACACTTCAATTGAATAACATCAATTTTTTGTAAAAAAATAAATTAGTTTGTATATAACGGGAAAAAAACACCAAGATATATTTTATTTTAAAATCATAAAGTCTTTATTAATAAATAATTTACCAAAACTCCGCTTGCACTCCTCTTCAGAAAAGGCGACAGGGCGACAATCCGTCGTGCAGCTCTCAATTTCTCCTCGCTGCCTTCTATAGGAGATAGCCAGGGAGAAGAAATCGAGCTCCGCACAATGGATCGTCACCCTGTCGCCTTTTCTAGAGAGGAGCGCAAGAGGAGTTTCGGTAAGTTATTTGTTAATAAAGACTTTGCAATTTTAAAATTAAATATGTCTTGGTTTTTTTTTTCGTTCTATACAAATAATTTTTTTAAAAAAATTGATGTTACTGGTCCTTTAAATGGTGTCACTGATGGTGACAAATGGTGTGGCATTTCCATCCATTTTAGCATGTTGCTCTCATAAAGGCTTCATATGTTTATGTTATAGAACTGTTCAGGCACCCATATGTAATGAACATGTACAGGTATGGGATCCGTTATCTGGAAACCCTAAAAGCTCAGAATTATGGAAAAGCTGTCTCCTAAAGACCCAATTTCATCCATATAATCCAAATTTTTCAAAATGATTACCTTTTTCTGTGTAATAATAAAACAGTAGCTTGTACTTGATCCCAACTAAGATGTAATTAATCCTTATTGGAAGCAAAACCAGCCTATTGGGTTTATTTAAGGTTTACATGAAAAGATCCAAATCATGGAAAGATCCATTATCCGTAAATGGTAACAGTCACGGACATTCTGGATAACAGGTCCCATACCTGTATAACATAAAAGCACCCAGGCATTAAACTGAACATCTATGATTGTAAAGAGGTTTTTTATGTAAACGTTTAGGTAGCAAAACATATTTTTACAAAATCAGCCCAAGATACTTCCCCTTAAATCCTAATTTTAAATTGGGAGCAGTTCAGATGGCCCATTATATATCTTTGCTGAGGTTTTTGGTTGGTCTTTAAATATTGTTTCATGGGCTCTGTTATTATTCATGTAAAATGGATGCCTTACACGCAAAGTGATATAGCCCACAAAATCCTTGGGGTTGCATGAGGCTTTCATGAATATTAGTCTAAAAATAAATAACTAAATACATGTAAAAGCTTTAAACTAGGTCTGTGGGAAAGAACTTGGTGGTCAAAGTCATTTTTGTCCCTTTTTTTTCCAAGGCCTGTGCTTCTGCCATTTCATTTGATGGTGAGATTCCTGCCCACACACAGTCCTCCACGGCCTTCCAGCAGTATAAATGTAATCGGCGGGATTATTATTAGGCAACTCCATTCATATCAGAATGCGATCTTAACTAAATACTACAGAAAGCCAGACAGCCTTTGAGTTTCCATTGCCGAGATCAGTGACATCAATTACTATGCTCCAACTATAAAAAGCAAAGTTGGCAAGCGCAGTAGAGAAATCCAGCCAACATGACAATGTGTCATTGAAAGGAGAATCTTCTGTTGCTCCACAAAAAAAGGCAAAATACATTTCTGAAAGGTCACATCCGTCTTGGCATTAGACATATTCCCACCCATCTTTTAATTTAACCACCAACATTCTTTTCAACATTTAGAGAAACTGATTTTTTTTATGAATGGTTAAGATGCCTTGAGTCATGTGTACAGTGAAGTATTTTAAAGGGATCCTGTCATCGGAAAACATGTTTTTTTTAATAGTTAATAGTGCTACTCCAGCAGAATTCTGCGCTGAAATCCATTTTTCAAAAGAGCAAACAGATTTTTATATATTCAATTTTGAAATCTGACATGGGGCTAGACATTTTGTCAATTTCCCAGCTGCCCCTGGTCATGTGACTTGTGCCTGCACTTTAGGAGAGAAATGCTTTCTGGCAGACTGCTGTTTTTCCTTCTCAATGTAACTGAAGGAGTCTCAGTGGGACATGGGTTTTTACTATTGAGTGTTGTTCTTAGATCTACCAGGCAGCTGTTATCTTGTGTTAGGGAGCTGCTATCTGGTTACCTTACCATTGTTCTTTTGTTTGGCTGCTAAGGGGAAAAAGGGGGGGTGATATCACTCCAACTTGCAGTACAGCAGTAAAGAGTGATTGAAGTTTATCAGAGCATAAGTCACATGACTTGGGGCAGCTGGGAAATTGACAAAATGTCTAGCCCCATGTCACATTTCAAAATTGAATATAAAAAAAATCTGTTTGCTCTTTTGAGAAATGGATTTCAGTGCAGAATTCTGCTGGAGCAGCACTATTAACTGGTGCATTTTGAAAAAAATGTTTTTCCTATGACAGTATCCCTTTAATGTATTTCTAGTCAATTCTGCAGGAGGTGCCATGGTTTCCTTGCTACTACTAGACTGGTCAAGGTTCAGCATTTGGGATAAACCCACTTTAGCTCATAACAAGACTACAGAGGTAAGGAAATAGTCTTTATCAAATTCAGCCAAAGTTCCAACAATATCGAGCAGATACGTGTTCACCCAAATCTATCCTTGACCTGCATGCTAGACTTCCTTTATTTCAATTATATTTATTGGTATTTTTAAAAATAAACAGCAAGAGCAAAGCAACAAAATATTGATTGACATCAAAGCCAGTTTACAACAGAAAAGAAAAGAAAAGAAAAGGAATATTACATACCAATCCAATGAAAATAAACATCAAATAATGACTTTAAAACAAAATGGATCTAGAAAAATAAATTAATATGAAATAAAATCATCCTCTCCATTGACAAAATAAACAAAACATTTCCACTGTAAATGGACAAAATTAACACACCATTAATCTTCGGAACAACAATGGGTATGTAAAAGAGTTTTCATCAGAATTATACATAAACTTTTCAATAATAGCCTTCTCATCAGACTCCAGAAAGCTAAAGTAGGGAGACCAAAATTTCAATAAATGTTCTCTA
The DNA here is from genome assembly GCA_038501925.1 of Xenopus petersii. Classification (NCBI taxonomy): domain Eukaryota; kingdom Metazoa; phylum Chordata; class Amphibia; order Anura; family Pipidae; genus Xenopus; species Xenopus petersii. The sequence goes on from CM076683.1 coordinate 131,427,017, forward strand.
AATCTAATGTCACCATACCTAAAACCTATTACAGGTATGGGACCTGTTATCCAGAATGCTCGGGACCTGGGGGTTTTCCGGATTACGGATCTTTCCGTAATTTGGGTCTTCATGCCTTAATTCTACTAGAAATTAATTTAAACATTAAATAAACCCAATAGGCTGGTTTGCTTCCAATAAGGATTAATTATATCTTAGTTGGGATCAAGTACAAGCTACTGTTTTATTATTACAGAGAAAAAGGAAATCATTTTTAAAAATTTGAATTATTTGGATAAAATGGAGTCTATGTTAGACAGCCATTCCATAATTCGGAGCTTTCTGGATATCAGGTTTCCGGATAAGGGATCCTATACCTGTACTTCATCCAAACAGAACGACCTAAGATGGGATAAAATAACTTAAATCTGAGGAGTTTTTCTGAATTGAATACAAAAAAATTGATTTATGAGTAGCTGCAATGACCATATGTATAAAATGCTTATATTTATTCCAATAATTCAACCTAGGAGTGACGTTAGCAGAGGGAATCACCTGATTGTCAAGCAATGCAAATTCAGGAGATAACTTAAAGCCAATGTTCAGTTTTTTATTTAGAAAATTACCAATTTTACTCCATAACTCAAAAATGAAAGGGCATTTCCACACATAATGGAATAAAGAAGCATTTTTTGACTTGCATTTTGGATAATAAGAGAATGTAATACCTTCAGAGTTCTTCAAATAAAATAATTTATAACGTAGGTGGATCAATCTTAAATGTTGAACTCGCCAACGTCTCACAATGCGTTTATTAAAATTCATGTATGGATAAGTGGGACTCCCTCCTAGTCCATCCTCTTACAGAACATGAGTGGGAATCTATCTGGGAAAATGCAAAAAAAAAATGGTAACATGTTTAAAGCAAAAGGAGCATATATATAAAATTCTTATGTTTTGGTACCATACCCCGGCTAAGTTACATTCTCTATGTTGGAGAAACTGTAGGGAAATACGCACTCTTCCCCACATATTTTGGTACTGCCCAAACATAGTACCATTGTGGAATGATATTTCGAGTTTATTAAATAGACTGTTACATGAACCTGTTCCAATGAACCAATGTACCTTTTTAATGGGTAAACCCCTTTCATAGACAAATCTACCCAGGCTTTAGTAAATCTATTTCTCACAGGCAAGCGCCTCTCAATAGATGCAAAATGGAAATCCCCCAGTCCCCCTACCCTAGCTGAAATTAACTCCAATAAGGTTTTTGAGTCAGGTATCGCTATAATACAGAACAATACTCAACAATTCCTGGAAGTTTGGGAACCCTGGGAGCGACTGAACTCAGATGAACAAGTACCTAATAGTGCATTAGCTTTTACCCCCTAAGGGAGCTATTTAAAGCCTAATAAAGAATAGTTGAAGCACTCTTTTGTTGGTATTTATTTTATTTTACCTTATTCAGTGTGATTTTCTTCTTGGTTATTGTATTACTCTGGGTTGTATTCTGGTATCATACCCACAAATACACATATTGGTTGAATGTCAATGTAGAATGTAATATGACAACAATGTATAGATGTACGGTGATAAGTTTGGATATTTTTGTTCTAGCATTTTTGGACATTCCTTACAATATTGTTTCTGATGGGATCAACCTAATATTTAGCATGTATATTGTACAACAACCTAAATGTTTTGCCAAGTTTTGTAAAAGACGAAGATTGTCAGTATAGGATCGGAGACAGAAGTCAGTAATATATGATATTCTGTTAAAGGCAGGTTCATCTATAATTTTCTGAATCCCTTTGCATAGAGGAAGTTGGTCAACAACAACACTATTTTTATCTATGAGGAGGTCTATACCACATGGATTTTTAAGTCTTCCCATAATAAAGAAGAACCAGAGACACTATCAACTAAGAACATCATTTGGGAAATACCATTTTTCCTCCAATAAGGAATCAATAATGTTTTCTCTGCTTTTGTGAATAATCCCAAATCAAAAGGGGACAGGAATGGAGAATTGGTAATTGCTATACTAGACTTCATATGTATATAGGAAAGCAAATAGGGGTCGCTTTCCAAATTTCTCCAAAACTTCTCCTTAGCCTTAACCACCAGAGCCAACCTAGGGTGGCAGTCCCACAGTTTGGGAACAGATAGTTTAAGTTTTGTTGATGGCGCATTACAAAGAGTTCACTGCATTGATTAAAAGCCCAGTAGGGTATTTTGTGGCATTCTGTGGGGCATGTCACATTAGATATAGGGTGGTGCCTAGGGCATAACTGAGGGACTACACCAGCATAAACCCTGCCCCTTGGCAATTGTCAGGAGTGCCCAATGGTTCTCCCATCTCTGATGGTGCTGCTTCCAACATGGCGGCACCCATAGCCATCACCTGAGTAGCGTCACGGGCGCCGAGGTCACAGGTTCAATGCCCGATTATAGCATTTGTTATATGCATTCCTGGGTGTTCCTAAATTCCTTGTATCCTGATTCCTGGACTTTTTGACCTTGCCTGAACTCTGGACTTTGATTCTTTGCTGCCAGCCTATTGAACTTTTGCCTGTATTCTGACTACGTTTATTCTTGATCCCTTTGATTACCGCAAACTTGAACTTTGTCCTGAAGCTTCCTTCTTGGTCCGGACTTCTCCGCTAGGAGTCCCTGACAACAATGGAGAAATAGAACTCATACCCCCTCTAGTCAGAGCTGTTTGAATAACTGCTGGTGGGTTCTATATAAAATATAGGAGGCAGTTGTATTAACAACTGTAAAGTTTGCATCACATCTCGTGACCTCTAGCAGCCAAATATTGGTCTTCTGTTCAAAAGCAAATTGATCTACAGTAATTGGTTGTTATTGGTTACTAGAGCTGGGCAAATTTGCACCTGTTATTACATTTCACAAATGAAAAGTTGCCAAGTAGAGTGAGGCCATTTAGGCAAGAAGAAAAAAAGCTGAGGTCTCCATTCTTAGGATTTAGGTTAAAAGCATAAAAAAAACTCTACTACAAAAAAGTAAAAAGCAGCATCATAATTCCTACGCATTTCAGATGCAGCTGTCCTTAATCATAGGCCTACAATGAGGGGCATTTTAATTCAGAGTCCCAGTTGAAAGTTGATCACTGGAATCTTTGAGTGTAACTTTGTTCTGTAGGTACATCATTTCACACAGGGCAGGGTATTCTATTTCGTAATGTGCCGTCTGCTGTCTGTCAGTCTCATTTCTCTTTAGAAAGATGAAGTCAGGTCACCGAACAATTTCCTACCAGAGTTATTCTGTAGTTATACAGGCAACTTTTGTTTTACTTTAACATATTTTATTCAGAAGAGAATGTCATGGAGCTATGTCAAACATATCCAGAGTTTCCTTAAAACAAACACAGGAGGCTCTAGAAGGATTCCTCCCCAACGAGCTTCTATGGTAGAAGTTGTTGAATTGATTTGGGCGTAATTGCAAAATATATTATACATATATACTGTAGTATAGGATCCCTTATCCATAAACCCGATATTGGAATGGCTGTCTCCCATGTAATAATAAAACAGTAGCTTTTACTTGATCCAAACTAAGATATACTGTAGTTAATCCTTATTGGAAGCAAAACCAGCCTATCGGGTTTATTTAATGTTTAAATGAATTTCTAGTAGACTTAAGGCATGAAGACCCAAATTAGGGAAAGATCCGTTCTCCGGAAACCTCCAGGTCCCGAGCATTCTGGATAACAGGTCCCATACCTGTATTCAATAGAAATACTGATAATTCAGATGTATATTTAAAACTGTATGAACAGTTTGTTTTTATGTGTAGGGAGGAAGATGTAGGTGGTATCGATCTGGTCAAATATTTTTTTTGCCATCTTATTTTGTTCATCTATGTGCAGATATTTGTGATGGTTGAACCTGAACCATTTTGCAATGCAATTTTAAGCATTTTAATTTTCCATAAACGGACATTCATGCAGCATAGAAAAAGAAATAAAGTACCCTGAATACCACAGAAACCTGTTTTTGACAGAGACTCAATCCAGGAAAATTACAAATATTTTATTTACGATCTTTAGGTGCTTGTTTTTTCTTTGGTTTCCTAAAACTGAACAAACTCATCCTCCACTTCCTACTTCCTGGAGAGAATTCTCGCTCACAGCACCTCCATTTTTCCCAAGATGATTAGTAATAGGCGAATGAATTCACCAGGCACGAATTTCCTGCGAATTTCTGCGTTTCACCGCCAGCGAATAAATTCTCAAAACTGCGGAGAAAACTGCAGCGCATACATTTCTTGCTTGTTAAAATTATTCGGACGCCCATTGACTTTAATACATTTGGACAAAATAGTCGTGCATATAAAAATGTCTAATTTTTTTTACCGCTTCGCAAATTTTTTTAGTAGACTCACAGATTCTCCCATCACTATTAATGATCCATTCAGACTCCTGCACAGGATTTTCCAGCCTCAGTGAACACAGCCCCTGTTATTCTCCATATTTCTTCAGTCTCATAAATCATTCTGGTAGAGCAATAGCTTCCCTTTTGAGCCCTCCCAGTTACTGTGCCTCATGAACTATATTACAGTGTATATATCTCTGTTATGTTTCTTTTTGGTGTCACTGGCCCCTTTGATGGTCTATCCCGATCACAAGCAAATGCTCTAAGTGGTAAATCAGCCTCCTGCTCTCATCTCATTCTAAGGCTTTTGCAGAATCCTGTACATTTTTACTCTTCTACTCCAATATTTGTATTTGTATTGCAAAGAAGGATCGGTACTCTGTGTGCATACTTCAGATATTATAGGGAATTGTATATGTATATTCCGGCCAAATGGACTAAAGGATTGTAATTCATTTTAATTGCTAAAGTTTCATGCAAATTTAACGTACTTGGGTCATGTCAACATGTCAATGCCCAAATAAGGGAAACAATGGAAAATAAAGAAATCTAAATTTAGCAAATGCCAGAATGAGGGAAACATTGACACAGTAGCCTTTAGTCATTTAGTATTCTAATTTAGAATTGCTCATCTGCATTACATTGGGTGTTGAAACAAAGCCCAGGTTTCCCAGCTCAATGGTTCATGTCTTCATCTAAAGTTGCCCCTGGCTTGTGGCAAACTTTAGCCGTTGTATTTCAGTATTTATTCAGTTGTATTTCAGTAACGTCTAGAAAGTTGAGAAAGTCTCCATCACACAAAAGTGCCCCAAAATTCCTTCCATCGTCAAAGTCAGTAAAGCTTTCCTAATTCTTCTGCTTTAAACCTGAGTTTTATTTTACTATATAGTGACTATATAAATGGTATACATATATTTCACATGATTTGCATTATGCCTCTATATGGGCTTAGTTATAGTCTAAATTAAAGTAGGTGTTTGGTATAGACACACCAGTTAAAAGTGAATTTGAGGCCAACCTCATTGATTGATTCATCTCAGTTGTAGCAGCCTTTTTTGTTCAAAAATGGTTGGACTAAGGTTTTTAAGCTCTTTGTCGGTAGCACATGATGGCTTGTAGGAACTTTTAGGTAGAACTCTGGTTGTGCTTCACCTTTAATACAACAGTGGGGGTTGCATAGGTCATAACATTAACATGTACTGATGCCAGCATTCACTCATATGCATAGTTCATATACTTATCTTGACACTGTTTACAAAGGGTCAGAATTGAATATATTTTGGTGTATTTCAGTAGTATTTTGGTGAAACTAACAAAACAATAAAAACTGGGCATTTCAAGGAGAAGGAAAGGCTACAATTAAGCAAGCTTTATCAGAAAGGTCTAAATAATTACTCAGTAAACCCTCAAAGTAATGCTGCTCTGAGTCCTCTGTCAAAAGAAACACCACATTTTTTTCCTTCTATTGTGTACTCATGGGCTTCTGTATTAAACTTTCTGTTTTCAGCTTAAACCTCCAGGGCTTGGGCTTGAGCATGCTCAGTTTGCTCCTCTCTCCCTTTTCCCTCCTCTCCACCCCCCCCCCACCGTTGCAATTTGAGCCCAGAGCTATGAATGAGCAGGAGAGACTAGAGAGAGGCAAGAAGTGATGTCACACCAAGCTAATATGGCAGCTGCACAAATAGAGAGAGTTTATAGAGCTGTTTACTGTATGGTAAAAGCATTATATAGAAATAACACAACAACACCATAATATAAGGGAAACTGCAATACTTATAATAAAATTTTTTTTACCAAAAATACCTTCTTCAGTCACGCATGAGAAATCATGGTTGTTCACCAGTTCTGAAATGGGTGGACACATATCTACTGATGAGCAAAACTTCTTGGCAGGCATAGATTTGCAGTAAAATGCCATGTTTCACTACCGGTTAATTTTTTGTGCCAAACTGGTTCAAATTTTCACAAACAATTTCACAAACCATTTTTATGAGAAAAACGCAGCAGAAAAAAAGTGATACAAGAAACATCAATGAAGACAAAAATGGCAATTGACTTTAAATGCATTTGAATTTTGTCCTTTTCTCAAAAAAGTAGACTTCTCGTCTACGTGCGCCGAAAAAATAGTTAGTGCGCACATTTTATACAGCCCACATGATATTTGCCATAGTTACTAAATGATGTTCTGTATGCTTTTTATTCACTTTAACGGATATTATAAGTAGTAATATAGTTTGCAGCATTTCTAAAACATCATCGGTTTCTGCTTCAGTCTCTCTATTTAGTATTCTGTGTAAAACTAAAGGAAGTGGTACATATATCACAATTAGGCCCCAGAGTAGTGTTTTTACTCTGTAAATCCTTCACACAATACTGCCTTAAGCCTGCTGTTATATACTAGCCATAAATTCATTCATGTCATTCTTGTTTATTCCTCAGTAGTTTTCCTGATGTTTCCTCAGAGAGAATATAAAGGGCTTTTCTTTGCAGAAAATAGTCAATTGACAGAGAGAGCATGAACTAGAAGGAATACTCTGTGCTGTACCCTACTTTTACTCTTTAACGGCAACTGCTCCTTCCACTTCACTATGTAGTATAGCCATAGGGATCCATAATGATTCAGAGGGAATTCAAACATTCATGTATAGAGCTATATTCACCCAGAGATGAAGGATCATCTGACACCCAATTATGTAGAGCTCTACAGTTCCAACAACCTTCTAAAATAAACTGATGTGTAGAAAGCCATTGGAATAAATACATTTAAACAAAACTTAAAAGGGGAACTGCTATTGGTATCAAATACATTTTACTAAACAGCTGTGGGCTTTGATATCTGTTTCATAATCTCTTTCTCTGACTGTCTATTGGACATTCTTGGTTATTCACTAGATAGTATATAAAACCATGGCCTATCTGATCAATATTTGATTCAAAATTGGTCCTATCAACCAGGAAAGTGGGAATATCCACCTTGGTGAGGACCATAAGGAGCCATGAATGTGATCCTCTCTTATTGATTTTAATTTGATTGTTGGCTTGGTGCGAAACATTCGAATAAGCTCAGTTTTAGCCATGTATGGAGAACTTCAGCTAATGTTTTCCACCAACAGTGACATATAGAATGTCAATCCCAAAAATAGCATGGCATCTCTGATCAACGTTTGATTAGAAATTGGTCCTATCAACCAGGAAGGTGGGAATATCCCCCTTGGTGAGGACCATAAGGAGCCATGAATGTGATCCTCTCTTAATGGTTTTAATTTAATTGTTGGCTTGGTGTGAAACATTCAGAATAGCTCAGTGTTGGCCATGTATGGAGAACTTCAGCTAATGTTTTCTACCAACAGTGACATATAATATCAGTCCCACCTTCCTGGTTGATGGCCCTATCAACCAGGAAGGTGGGACTATCCCCCTTGGTGAGGACCATAAGGAGCCATGGATGTGACCCTTTCCTAACAGTGACATATAGAATGTCAATCCAAAAATAGCATAATCTCTCTGATCAATATTTGATTAGAAATTGGTCCTATCAACCAGGACGTTGCGGTTATCCCCCTTAGTGAGGACCATAAGGAGCCATTGACGTGACCCTCTCCTAACGGGTTTAATTTGACTGTTGGCTTGGTGCGAAACATTTAAATAAGCTCAGTTTTGGTCATGTATGGAAAACTTCAGCTAATGTTTTTCACCAACAGTGACATATAGGATGTCAACCCCAAAAATAGCATGGCCTCTCTGATCAATATTTGATTAGAAATTGGTCCTATCAACCAGAAAGGTGGAAATATACCCCTTGGTGAGGACCATAAGGAGCCATGGATATGACCCTCTCCTAATGGGTTTCATTTCATTATTGGCCTGGTATGAAACATTCAAATCTGCTCAGTTTGGGCCATGCATGGAGAACTTCAGCTGACGTTTCTACCAAAAGTTACATTAAGGGGGTTATTTACAAAAATCCAAAAATATCTCACTATTTTCTTAAAACCACTTCAACCAAACTCCCGTCCACCGTTTCAGATTCAGATTATTGTACGAAACCCAGTGCAGATCATGATACTCTATCTTCCAATTGGAAATGGGACATGTGCCATGGACTTCTACATGACCTTAGCAGGTTTGAGATGGAGTATTTTATTATTTGGACTTTTAGCAGCTTCAGGGTTTAATAAATCATGAAACATTTGATTTGTTTTTGTTTTTTTTTTTATGAAAAACTCAGATCAGAAAAAATCGGACTTAAATAAATAACCCCATACAATGTCAGTCCCAAAAAAACCATGTTCGAGTTTTTGCAGTAGGAAAATAAAAACTAAAAAATTAAATAACTAATCAAAATTTTAAACCATATTTTCAACAGTTTGATGGCTTTTCATAACCACTGAGACAAACATATTATAAGTCCTGAACCAGGACAATTTTTTTCTGTGTCAACAAAATAATGTTCTCAGAGAAGAAGCTGGAATCTCCCATTTTAGTTAACACATGTCTTTAATGTGATGTAGTCATCTCCCTGTTCATTGAGACAAAACCTAATCATTATAAATTCATATAAATTAATCAGTGTTGGTGGTTACTGTGTCTTTTAGTAATGCTCGAAATTAAGGCTACATCACAAGGCTAAGTACAACCGCACAATGCTGTTTTTGAAGATGACAGATAGGAAATATGTAAAGACTTATTTAGCAGAGTGCAAGAACAAGTGTACGGTCAGTAGAGATGAGCGAAATATTTTGCTGCATTTCACCAAGAAAAAAAAAACGCCCATGGATTAGTAAAAAATATATTGGGTGGTTTAGAAAATGCACGAAAAAATGCCCGTTGACTTCAATGTGTTTTGGTGAATTTTTTGCCGTTTTGTGAAATGTATCAAATTGACCCATCACTGCTGTGCAGTAATACTAAAGATAACTAAAGCAAGTATTGTAAGAGATGATATTTCTGTATCATTTTCTTATTAGACAATAAACACAATTAATTAAAATAGCAAAATTCACAGAAATTGTAATTTGTATCCACCCACAAAGGTTTTGTGACTAATGACACCACTGCTACTATAGGCACCATCTCTCCCTACTATACCTGCTATCCCACAGTCACACTCCCTTCCCAGAGACTATTATCCACTGTTACTATAGGCACCATCTCTCCCTACTATACCTGCTATCCCACAGTCACACTCCCTTCCCAGAGACTATTATCCACTGTTACTATAGGCACCATCTCTCCCTACTATACCTGCTATCCCACAGTCACACTCCCTTCCCAGAGACTATTATCCCACTGTTACTATAGACACCATCTCTCCCTACTATACCTGCTATCCCACAGTCACACTCCCTTCCCAGAGACTATTATCCCACTGTTACTATAGGCACCATCTTTCCCTACTATACCTGCTATCTCACAGTCACACTCCCTTCCCAGAGACTATTATCCCACTGTTACTATAGGCACCATCTCTCCCTACTATACCTGCTATCCCACAGTCACACTCCCTTCCCAGAGACTATTATCCACTGTTACTATAGGCACCATCTCTCTCTACTATACCTGCTATCCCACAGTCCCACTCCCTTCCCAGAGACTATTTTCCACTGTTACTATAGGCACCATCTCTCCCTACTATACCTGCTATCCCACAGTCACACTCCCTTCCCAGAGACTATTATCCACTGTTACTATAGGCACCATCTCTCCCTACTATACCTGCTATCCCACAGTCACACTCCCTTCCCAGAGACTATTATCCCACTGTTACTATAGACACCATCTCTCCCTACTATACCTGCTATCCCACAGTCACACTCCCTTCCCAGAGACTATTATCCCACTGTTACTATAGGCACCATCTTTCCCTACTATACCTGCTATCTCACAGTCACACTCCCTTCCCAGAGACTATTATCCCACTGTTACTATAGGCACCATCTCTCCCTACTATACCTGCCATCCCACAGTCAAAGTAATTATCCTTGCCTGAATGCACCTAACCACACTAGAACTTTTTGTGTATGCCCATCTTAAGCCTTATGCTCTGCTTCTCTAGCTGATTTTTATCCATATTTCTCACCAGTTGCTTATCACCACTGTACATTTGTTGTGGGTTGTTGTTCAACACCAGCAGCATAGTGATTAGTTGCAGATATCTGTTAAGATATATGCGATGAAATGTGCTATTCTGTATGCATTAGAGATAAATTATGATGCAATCTATATTGTGTGCCACATAGTTACAATCTGCCCTAACTATGATATCATTGATATTACTACCCATGTTAGAACAAGACCCATTGTCATTGATTAGTATGTGCTATTTTTAGGTACAATATCAGACATCTGTTCCTAATTATGTTGCTTAAAATAGTTTGTTGGAGTCCAACCCTCATTACAAGGTATTTCCCTGAGTTACTCAGCCAGTGTAACGGAAAGTAAAGCCAATGACTGTGGCAACTTACGGAAAATGATGACTGGAGCGTCCCATTGGTGATGTCAGCCCATGATTGAATACTGAAGAACCAACCGCTGCAGAGTTCAGCTCCCAGATGTGACATTATTAATCTCCTTATAATGATACTTTGACTGCTTGCGTTTAATGACATGCCTTCATGATTTATCCGTGCCATGTACAAATAAAAGAAATTCCCTTCTTGATTCTTGAGCAAATGTTGAATTTAAGGAACTTATTTTTTTACAGTTTCTCCAAAATCCTAGTATTTACCATACCGACACCTTTATAGCGAAAAAGGAAATAAACAAACACATACAGACTATACACTATAGAATATAAATAAACACTATATACAGAATACAATGTATATACTGTATGCACCTGTATAGAGTGTCTTACAGAATACTATAAGCTACACAGGTACATGATGGGGTTTTTCCATAGACATCTTTCCTTAAGGCTTGTAAAAATATTTAAAAGGGAAATAAACACTGCTGCTCAACCACAGTTGTTGCTGGACTACAAATCCCAACATGTGTTAACATATTATAACAAACAAAGGAAAGTTGTGCTCACCAACAATTTTTAAAATCATTATGTGGGTGGGTGCAATGACGCTGTGACCACAACATTCATACAGACAAATACAAGAGGTCCTCTGCACTCAACCCATTATCAGTATATTTAAGACATTGAGAGCAAGTAAGTTGCAGGTAAATCTTAGTCCATGTGTAAAATGTATAATGAAGCAATAGAATTCCTAATAAATCAAATAAAAGTTGAGCGTAGGACTGGTGAGATCAGGGATGACTTTGATGCAGTTGGCCAGCTTTAATACATTCCAAAATATGGACAGACAATCCCTGTTTTGTTTGAGGCACAAAATGTCTCAATGTCTAAAATATATTGATAATGGGTTGAGTGCAGAGGACCTCTTGTATTTGTCTGTATGGATTTTGTGGTCACAGCGTCATTGCACCCACCCACTTAATGATTTTAAAAATTGTTGGTGAGCACAACTGTCCTTTGTTTGTTATATGTTAACACATGTTGGGATTTGTATTCCTATGTTTTGACATATTATCAAGTTTACTACATTCTGGTGGAAGTTGTAGTTATTAGTAACACATTCACAAAGAAATATCTGTCAATACATCTTTTTGGAAATGGGCCCTATTGGTGCTTAATGTGACTATATGGAAGTGCAAAGAGTGTGTTTAAACACAAATACGTGACTTAATGAATGGCATCATCAACAAGTGCAACATTTGTTACGACCCATGTCCTTAATTACCTCTCTGCTTATATTCAACTACATCATTAGCTTTGTCTTCACCATTTCAAGAATCTCTTATAGCTGATCTTAAGTAGTTCCACTCTAAACTGAACCTGAGCAGCAGAAAAAAAATGACAAATACTACAGATCCCATGCATTACCTTCTTCTGCCCTAACCCAAGCCAACCGAACCCAAATCCTACCTGATCTGGCACGGCCACTCTATTTCTAGACCCACACCAGATGCATCTCTGATATCATAAATAGAGGCTGCCGGAGGTAGGGTCCAGGAGAGTGGAAGAGCTCAATCCGAACCCGGCCACACTCAACAATCTCATACAGAAATCAGCCTGAACTCACCCGACCACTAGATTCTATATCCTGCGATGATTTCTTAGGCCGATGCATTGACATGAGAACCCCACGGGCCACATGAAAGGAGTTTTATTACAGGTACAGGTAGAATAGGTATGATGGCAATAAGGTGTGTTTCTAAACTGAATGAATACAGTGTTGTTAAATGTTCTGGGAGAAAAATATAAAGAAAGATGATGAGATTCATAAGAAAGGAGATGAGCACAGTGACTGAAAATAATTTAGCCAGGGGCACGTTATCAAAGGCTAATTTGTATAGCTTATAGCCTACAAAGCATCAAGCCTGTCCCTTGAAATTTGAATTAGAAGCTTAAGTTAGCATGTTCCCAGACCAGATGTCATCAAGTATCCATTATGTAACTATTTCATGCATCTCATTGCACGGCCTCCAAAAATGTCACCTCCCTTCTCCAAACTGCTTCCTGCTGCCTTAAACAATTTCCTTTTTGCCTCTCCAGAGTGAGTGGGAATCAGAGCATTTTTGGATAAGTGGTTTCATCCTACTGAATAGGCAAACAAGGGGATCCAAATTGATAATTCAACATAATTGAACTTGAATGTAATCCCAAACTTCACATACTGGTCATCTTTATCTTTTTTTCAGTTTCCTACCTCCTATCTTTTACAGGAAAGCAGTTGGCTGCCTTACTAATAAGTCATAAATAGTCATAAAGACTTTAGAGGACTGTGCCAGTTTAGCTTTTAATGGATTCTACGAGTGGATATCATTTTATCAGAATGAAAAAGTACATATCATTCAGACATCTACAGTATATGGTATGAAAGCAGTTAGTTGGACCATTACTTGAAAATATGTCTCCAGACCCTACATGTTTGTACTGCTCTTTTTAGTTCATAAATCTTAAAGCCTGCTTATTCGAAAGTCATCCTTTGGTTCTAATTTTTTTTCTTTTTTTGTCAGATAAATGCTTCATTCTTATACAGTTTTGAACTCTTGAATGAAATGTGAGAGGACAGGGCCTGACTATAGAGAATTCAGCCTGTCAACAAAAAATATATTTACAATGTTTATAAATTTTGACGGAATGCACCCACCAAGGCCTTCTAAAGCAACCAGTATCTTTCTGTCTATATATCCATCGATCTATTGATCTATCGACCCCGCCTTCTATCCATCTATCTATATCTATTGATCTATTTATCTATCCATTCAACCTTCTATCTATCTGTATCTAACATCTATCTATCTATCTATCTATCTATCTATCTATCTATCTATCTATCTATCTATCTATCTATCTATCTATCTATCTGTATCTAACATCTATCTATCTATCTATCTATCTATCTATCTATCTATCTATCTATCTATCTATCTATCTATCTATCTATCTATCTATCTATCTATCTATCTGTCTATCTATATATTATCTATCTATCATCTATCTATCTATCTATCTATCTATCTATCTATCTATCTATCTATCTATCTATCTATCTATCTATCTATCTATTTATCTATCTATCTATCTATCTATCTATCTATCTATCTATCTATCTATCTATCTATCTATCTATTTATCTATCTATCATCTATATATCATCTATCTATCTATCTATCTATCTATCTATCTATCTATCTATCTATCTATCATCTATCTATCTATCTATCTATCTATCTATCTATCTATCTATCTATCTATCATATTTCTGACCATTTACATCCATATATCTATCTGTGCTTCCAACTGTCTATCCATCCATCCATCCATCCTTTTATCTATCTCTATCCATCCACATATCTATCTAACATTTTTCTGTCCATTTACATCCATCCATCTACCTGTCCATTTATATCTATTTGTCTATCTATCTCTCTGTTTATCTCTATCAATTTACATCATCAAATATATGTAGTCAAACTGGAAATTGTCCTCACTGAGTGTTTAATTCAATATCTATCATCTATTGACCTATCTGTCCATTTAAATCCATCTGTCTATCTAGCTACCTCGATCAATTTCAATATCATCTAATATATGTAGTCAAACTGGAAGTCATCTTCACTGAATGTTTCGTTCAATGTTTATGTTTTCCAATGAATTGTGGACTGAATGAGAACAAAGATATGGAAGGGCAATTTTAACTTTTCGGCTCAGGCCAGATTGGACAAGCAACCCATAATCTTTTTGGGATTTTAGGATGGTGGGACAAAACTGGTTCCTGAAGGACCCTTACACATAGTGATGATATGGCCATCTTTTGAGATGTTATCGGTCTGTCTAAGGTCACTTCAATGTCTACTGGAACCCAAGAAGCCGATGTCATTGAACATTATGGAATTCTTACATGGACAGACTCCTGTGATTGTACTGGTGGCACCTAAACCCAACACAGAGGCATTACTCTTCTGTCTACCATTTATTTGAAGACCTTTGGGTTGAGTAGTTGTTGTAGGTGATTCAGCTGAAAAAAACATTGCTTTTTTTACCACTCTGATACTAATGATAACTATTATTCTAGTAAATATAAATGGGATCTTCGAAATATTCCACCAGATGGCTGTAAAATAAATGGTGTATTTCTCCATACATGTATTTTACATACTTCTTTGATGGCAATCCCTGGACTCATACATTAGAAAATACAAGTTGTGGTACCTGTATTCATTAAAATTTTGTAACCATTCTGATATGTAATAGTCATGGTTAGAAATTGTAGTATTAGATTTTATGGAGCAGATATCTCCATTTATGGTGTAGCCCAGGTCTAAGGTGGTGTAAAATAATGGCATAATTTGTGGGGTGTCTAGGTAGAGTACAGTTATAAACAAGCCTTATTTAACGCAAATTATTTTTAATACAAAGAATGCGACTTTAGGGGCTCAGGTAGGATATATACATTTTAAAAAGTTGGTGTTTCTCTTTTCTCTGCCTCAGCTAAGATATCTTTGGACCTTTTTTTATGAATATAGGGACTTAATTGCTCCAGTACAGTTGGCAATAAGAGCCAATCAGAAATTAGCTTTGGACAGACTATACAAATAAAATATGAGGGATTCTGCTTTGTCACTATTTCTACAGTACCTGCCATAAAGCAAGACAAGAGTGTAGTTTTGTACCAGAAAGGAAACAGAAATTGTCACATGGTTTCCTCTATGTACAATCATAATTAAAGGGCATGTAAAGGCAAAAAAATAAAATCCCATTTTTACTTTCTTTAATGAAAAACAAACATATCTCCAATATACTATAATTAAAAAATGTGTACTATTTTTAATAGAAACCTGATTGTATGCAGTGAAATCCTCCCTTCATTTACTGCTGTGGATAGGAATTGTCAGACAGTCCCTAACTGCTGAGCAGGGAAACAATCATACTTATGAACAGCAGGGGGAGCCCCTGCCTTACTTCCCAGTCATGCAGAACTCAAGCAGCTTTGTTTATGATGATCCCTAAGCAGCCCAGACCACACTGAGCATGTGCACAGTCTTAGTCTTGCAAAGATGTATAACAAAGTTTCAAGGTGGTAACCCCCTGTAGCCAACTTTGAAAGCATAAATTATTTGTTTGATTAGGCTTGTGGTGCAGTAAGTTCATATTTATATTTAGTATACAAAATACAGCATTTCTAGCCTTATTCTATTTTAGACTTTACATGCCCTTTAAATAAACAATGGTGGCTTCTATCTTATTGCATGGCACAACTGTCTGTTTAGGGATGGGAGGGGGGAAAATTCTTATTACACGTCCCACCAACTTATCATGCAGCTTCCTCCTTTCTATGTCTTCCCTAGTAACCCAGGCTTGTTGTCCTACAGATCTGTAGCAGCTGAATTTAATGAAGCACAGGTTCTCTCATCATAACACCTCCTCCCCTGCTCCACCCGACATCCATCAGGCTCCAGTTAATACCAGCAGAGCCCTCCACCCTGCATATAAGTAGAAGGGGTTACACCCCATGGACATGATGTCCCTAGACAATACATCTAACGCAAATAGACTTTAAGAAGAGGTAAATGGATATGCTCATGTACGTATATGAGATATGATGCAGTAGCACATGAGCCAGGAAGCGGAAGGATGATATACGGAATATTCTTTGGGTTTCAACATTTCTGTCCTTTTAGTGACCCAAACTACATAACTCAAACAGATAGAGTGCATGCATATGAAGAGCATAAAATATGAACAATAAATAAAGCTGATGCTGAGAAAAAGTATTCTAATTTTCAAAAATTCCTATTTTCCTAATGTTTTGAAATGATAAAGCACTAATTGAAAAATGTTTTTTTTTTTCTACCTAACTTGCTGCCCCCATATTCATATAAACAGGGTAACATATATAAACATATAAACAGGGAGCCCTAAATAAACGACCTCCCGCCTTCCCTATGCAGTAGCTTATGATATAAGGAGCAGTTCATTATACAGAGGGCTTATCTGTCAACTAGTAATTAGTTTTATCAGTGGTTTCATATTCTCTTTTAGCGCACATAATAACCAAAAACTGAGTTATTTCTTAATTTAAAAAATTGGCAAAAAGTATTCAGCACAAGCCCTAAGGTGTCCATACAGGGGCCTATTAAAGCTACAGAATCTGTCCTTCTGGCCCAACAGCTAAATTGGTCCATGTATGGTGCCAGCCATAAACCCTATCAGATCGATATTTGACCAAATATTGGCCAGATATCAATTGGGCAGGTTTCATGTTGTTGTAGGATCAGGGACGGCATATACATGTTGTCTTTGTCCCAAGGCCCTGCATAGTTCTAATATTGTGCAACTCGGGGTGCAGCAATTTACAAGGGACATTCTTCCTTTCCCATCAATACCAACACAAAACGGAATGGCACACCCTCAAAATAATTTGTAGGTATGACTGTGTCATGGAATTGGGCTGATAGACATTGTGCAATGTACAGCAACACTACGAAAGGAACATTCTAGTCTTCTGCACCTCTACAGGGACTCTGTTACATGTAGGTGCACCAGATGGTGAGACTACTCTTTCAACGGTTCTACTCACTGTGTAGGGGTGTCAGGCAACTTTCTTATACAGGTGTGGGATCTCTATCCAGAAATGCCTTATCCATAAAGCTCCAAAGTACGGAAAGAACATCTCCCATAGACTTCATTTTATGCAAATAATCCAAATCTATAAAATATGATTTCCTTTTTCTCTGTAATAATAAAACAGTAGCTTGTACTTGATCCCAACTAAGATATAATTAATCCTTATTGGAAGCAAAACCAGCCTATTGGGTTTATTTAATGTTTACATGATTTTCTGGTATACTTGAGGCATGGCGATCCAAATTACGGAAAGATCTTTTATTCGGAAAAATCCAGGTGGTGACATCACATACCGTACTTATATGTTGAGATTTACAGTTCATCAGCATGCAAGCCTCAATCAGTGGTACCCAATCCCATCTATCGTTTATTCTGGTAGTAGTAGTAGTAGTAATAGTATACCCTCATTATTTAGAATGGGAAAACTGTTATGGAATACTCTGAATTACTTAACACTTTATCAGAGACACTGAATAACTCTTATCTTTTTCATTTTCTATGGGCAGTGACACGTGGAGATTTAGCCGCCCATCGACAAATCGCCTCTTCTTCGGACGACTAATCTCCCTGAACTACCTTCCTGCTGGCTAGAATCTAAATCGCCGGCGGTATGCCACTCAGATTGATTCGTCTTCACTAGTCGCCCAAAGTTTTCTTGTCAGGCAACTTCGGGCAACTTCGAGAAACGAAGATTCTAGCCAGCGGGAAGGCAGTTTGGGAGATTAGTCTCCCGAAGAAGAGGTCTCTCTCATGTGTGTCTCTGCCCTAAAACTGGTGCCTCGTTTCATGTGTGGTCAGGGTTGGACTCGGCCCACAGGGACTGCCCCTCTGGCCCCCCATCCCCCTTGTCCCCCATGCGCATATGCAAATGGGGCCCCCTCTACGCACATGGCACTGCGCGTCACCGAAAATATTTTTTTTAAAAAAAACCCTGATCGTCAGGAGAGGGGTCTGGCCCGGCAGGGGCCCATGAGTGTCGGGCCCACTGGGTTTTTTCCCGGTGTCCCGATGGGCCAGTCCGGCACTGTGTGTGGTGCATTGTTTTGCAAGCCATCAAAGCTCCTATTCTTGTTGACTCATCACTTTTACTAACTGTCAGCTCCCAGTGGGTTATCCTATATCATTATTAACATGTATTTATATAGCGCCAACATATTGCGTAGCAATATATATATATATATATATATATATATATAAATTTTACCTCTCCTGTGCGTTCAGTAAGATATCGACCACAGTTTCCAGCCAGTCTGACAAAGACACTCCAAGGTTTATCATTTATTTATATAGTAGTTATGTAACGTGAGGTTAGAGAGGAACCGAACCCCCCCCCTCGACACCAGGAATTGATTTATAGTCGTCCCCAAGATCATATCTCAAGCTTTAGGCTGTAATCATTTGCAATATAAGCATTTGTAAAAAAGTTTCCCATGAAATCTTGTAGTGATTGGAAGTCTAGAGAATGCAGAATGTACATGAAACGATGCTTATCATAATGTGAGCGGATGAATCAGCCGTGAGTGCGTTATAAATCTGATTCATGCACTTCCCGCGCAATACCAAGACCTTGACTGGGCTTCATGCAATAATGATTAGAACTTTCATCCCTGGCTCAAACATTTCTTTTCACTTTCTGGACATTTTGGGAGGTTGTTTTACGTTAGCAGCAGCAGCAGCAGCATTATATTCTTGGCTCAGCCCTGCAACTATATCTGAGCCACGTTCCCCACCCATAATGGATAAGATTTCCTGAGACGGAGTGATGTCATCAATCTTGCGCAATTACCAGCATTGGGGTCTCCCTCTGTCTGGAATATGAAAGAGGCAAGAGCTTCTATGACTGATAACGACATCTGCACAAGTCTGTTAGTAGTAAGGGTTTCTTCAAAATGATGACTTACTCTAAGAGCGAGAGAAAAAGAATACATTTAAAAGTGAATCATTCCTTAGACAGGAGGTGGTTACTCAAAATGTGGGGAAAAAAATATTTCAGCTTCATCCGAATGATATCTATATATATCCTCCTGAACCGCTATTTCTATATAAATATTTATAAATATCAGCATTATTATTCTCCGTTTATATGGCACCTTTTTACAGCCTTTGCCCCAGTGGAGCTTAAAGGAGAACTAAACCCTAAAATTGAATGTGGCTAAAAATGCCATATTTTATATAGTGAACTTATTGCAGGAGGCTAAAGTTTCAGCTTGTCAATAGCAGCAATGATCCAGGACTTCAAACTTGTCACAGGAGCTCACCATCTTGGAAAGTGTCTGTGACACTCACATGCTCAGTGGGCTCTGATTGGCTGTTGAGAAGCTAAGCTTAGGGCTCGTCACTAATTATCCAGCAGAAAATGAGTTTCCCTGGCTGTAATATAAGCTGATGCTACAGGTTTGCTGATTATTAAATTCTGATGCTAATTGCACTGGTTTCTGTGCTGCCATGTAGTAATTATCTGTATTAATTACTAATCAGCCTTATATTGTGACATTTCTATTCTATGTGTACTGTATATTGTGAGTGGGTCCCTAAGCTCAGTAAGTGACAGCAGCACAGAGCATGTGCAGTGAATCAGCAGAAAAGAAGATGGGGAGCTACTGGGGCATCTTTGGAGACACAGATCTTTACTGCTAAAGGGCTGTGGTTGCCTTGGGCTGGTACAGAAGCACAAAACATAATGTACAACATTACATTTTAAAGTTCTCCTTTAAAGTATAAGTTCATATCACTTTTATATACACTATAGTCAGGTTTATTACAAGCCATTTACCTTGCTTAGTCTCATCATTATTTTCTGATATTGAAATAGGGTTAATATGGTGATTTACAGAGAGCATCATTCCCATCAGTTCCAGAAGAGCCTACAATGTTAAAGGAAAACTATACCCCCCAAACAATGTAGGTCTCTATAAAAAGATATTGCATAAAACAGCTCATATGTAAAACCCTGCTTCATGTAAATAAACCATTTTCATAATAATACACTTTTCTAGTAGTATGTGCCATTGGGTAATCATAAATAGAAAACTGGCATTTTAAAAAATAAGGGCCGCCCCCTGGGATCGTAGGATTCATTGTGGTCACAAACATACCAACAAACCATACCTGTTAGGTCACATGAGCCAATTAACAGACAGAGTTGTGCCTTTTGCTTCCACACTTCTTCCTGTTACAGTTAGAGCTGTAGTATTTCTGGTCAGGTGATCTCTGAGGCAGCACACAGACCATCACAAAATGGTGGCTCAAGGCAAGAGATGTAAAAGGGCAATATTTACTTAAATATATATTCCAGTTTGGTAAGATTCTTTAATATGCCACTTACTATGAACTATCTGTTGCTTAAGTGTTCATTTTGGGGGTATAGTTTTCCTTTAAGGAGCAATTTTATCAGGAGATAATTAACCTGTCTGTATGTTTTTGGTGTGTGGGAACTATGGGAAATAAGGGTGTATCCTTAGCAAACCCACACAGACACAGGGTGAACATATAAACTCCTGACAGATAATGCCCAAGCTGGACTTAACCTCCATCTCTGCAAGGCAAGGATGTTACCCACTGAGCCCCTATTCATATTGCAGTGTCATAAAAGCCCATTACATACCTGGGAGTCATTTATAAACACTTAGCAAATCTTCACCTGGGCAGTAACCCATGACAACCAATCAGATTTACTTACAGATTAATTATAGTTTATTTTCACTGTTTTACTTGCAGTTGACTGAAAAACGTATCACTTATTGGTTGCTATGGGTTACTGCCCAGTTGCAAATTTACCCGATGTTTATAAATGAGCCCCAAGTCTTCTTTGAAACTTATGACTCATGACTTATTCAGTTCAGTTCTCATAGGTTCCATTGTAACTAGTTATGTGGGAATATCACCCTTTTTGCTTCTCCTAATATTTGCAAAGTGGCAACAACAAAAATTGGCAAGTGCATCAGAGTCAATGGCTACTTTTTTGCACAACATTAAAAGCTAAGGAGGACTTATTATGACACCTGTAATTTATTTAAAAAGAAACTGTGAGGGTCTTGGACAAGTGGTAGTGGGGCGATTTGCTAACGAAAACTAAGGAGAATGGCTCTCCTAGATACAGTTGAAGGCCCATCTTGAAGGTCAATTAGGATTTAAAGTGAATATATATATATACAGGTATGGGATCTGTTATCTGGGAAACCCAGAATGCTCCGAATTAGGGAAAGGCCATCTCCGATAGATCCCATTTTATCCAAATAATCCAAATTATTAAAAATGATTACATTTTTCTCTGTAATAAAACAGTTTGTACTTGATCCCAACTAAGATATGATTAATCCTTATTGGAAGCAAAAACCAGTCTATTGGGTTTATTTAATGTTTACATCATTTTCTAGTAGACTTCAGGTATGAAGATCCAAATTATGGAAAGATCCATTATCTGGAAAACCCCAGATCCTGAGCATTCTGGATAACAGGTCTCATACTTGTAATAATAAAACAGTTGCTTGTACTTGATCCCATCTAAGATATAATTAATCCTTATTGGAAGCAAAACCAGCCTATTGGGTTTATTTAATGTCTACGTGATTTTCTAGTAGACTTAAGGTATGAAGATCCAAATTACAGAAATACCTAAGCATTCTGATTACAGGTCTCATACCTCAAAGATCCCACAACAGGCAAAGGAAAGGAAAGGCAGATTTTATTTTAGGCAAGGAGTGAAAAAAAACACAGTTCCTGTTGTGGAATCTGTGAGCTCCTGCTGTTTTCTCCTTGGTTGAATACGTCCACCTTGAGCTGTAGCTCTGGAGCATGTGCACCCAGACCCCAAGTATAAACTGGTGCGATCATATAATCTAGTCGAGAACCAGGAATTTTCTTTCTTATTCTTGAAACTATGACTGAATGACACCAATGATTTTGTATAGCTGTACTCACTCCCTGAGCTATGGGAAGCCCTGACCAAGAGGTGGACCTTCAAGTTATGCCTGAAAATGTTTGACAACTAGTGGTGGGGTATAACGGTTAGCCTCGCTATCTTTCAGAGTTGAGGTTCTTCGATTCTGACCAGGACATTGTTTTGGTGCTCTCGTTGGGGCAAATTCACTAAAGGACGAAGCGCCTAACGCTAGCGTAGCGCATTTTCGTTAATTCGCCCATTCACTAACAGACACTGGCATAAATTCGCTAGTGTTACTTCGCACCCTTACGCCTGGCGAATTTGCGCAACAGATGTAAATTCGCAAATTCACTGACGCGTGCATTTTTCTGAACGCTACCTTTTACGCCAGACTTCCTTCGCCACCTCAGATAAGGTGAAGTGCAATAGAGTAGATAGGGATTGCTTCAAAAAAAGTAAAACATTTTTCTAAGTCCCAAAAACGCTGGCGTTTTTTCTTTTTTTTATGGGTGATAGGCTGAAACATTTTTTGGGGCTACCGTCCTTCCCCCCTACATTTCCTAACTCATGGCACCTTAACTATACAGTGGGCACATGTGTAGGGCAAAATAAAAATTTTATTTGCTGTTTTGAAGGTTTCCCAGGCTTGTGTAGTGATGCTACATATACCTCCATTGTAACGTCAATTTGGCGCCGTATGCAAATTAAGCATCGCTAGCGTAACTTCGCTTTGCTTGGCGAATTAACGCTAGTGCAACCTTAAGCTTCCCCTGAGCACAACTTCGGATTTTAGTGAATATGCGTAGGCGCTGGCGAAAATACGCCTGGCGAAGTGCGGCGAAGCGGACGCTGGCGCAACTACGAATCTTAGTGAATTTGCCCCATTGTGTTTACTTATGTTTATCCTGGTCCTGCATTGCATTTCCATGGTCCAAAAACATGTGATATTGCATTTCCAAGCGATCCAAGCCTCACTTGACACTACTCAATGTTTGCCAGTGATTCCTATTCACTTTGAATTATTGTTGATTTTATATTTTTTTGTCCCCCGTCTTATGCAACTACAAAATGCTCATAATCACCCTGTACATCATTACCCTTAGCAATTATAGCTGATCTAATTCATATGAATAAACACACTGAGGCTCCCTAAGCGAAACAGCCTATGTGAATGAAAGAACGACTTGTTGTTTCCTTATAATGGTGATGCATTCGTTGGTCATTGGGTTAATAACTCATTTATAACATTAGCGTTTGGTTGGCTCTGATGACGAGGCTGGAGACTCACGATGAGTGACTGAGGCCCATGGGGTTCTCAGTCTCATTACATTGGTCTTTTCCTTTCTTTGGAAACGTACACTTCCAAATCATCGTGCACTCAATGGATCATCATAAAGCGGTGAAATGTTAAAAAGCAATCTTTATTTCCCGAACATCACTCCTAACGCGTTTCGTGTGATCCCACACGGCCTCCTTTCTTACAAACAAAACAAAAGATCTATTAGTACATTAGACCACTAAAAATTCTCACTCCTGTAGCCATAACACATAAAGAACGAGATGCGCATTCAAAGGAATGTGTGATCCGTAGACTCTTGTCCAACTCTTTAGTCTCCCTCCAACGTGGGAATGGCTTTGTACATGTGAAAGAAATCCACCGTCACCACTTGGAGTCTCTCTGTATTCATTTTATGAGTTTAGCAGCAACAGAAAATGTCTTCAAGTAACAGGACGCATCAAAGACACTTCATAAAATTTAACACAGTTATAAAGTTAATTTAACAGCTTCTGGAATAAAGCTGCCCATTTCACAGGCAATATCCTCCAACACATAGAAGCACCTCCACCCTGCTCCAAATACTTCATGGCTCTGCGAGAAAAAAATGACGGGAATGAAGACATTGCCCTCGGAGTGAAGCCAGTTGAGAAAGAGCAACACGGGATGGTTAAAAGGGAAAATAAGTGAATAAGTTGAAATAAATGGAATATATTTGACCTTAGGAACATTCTAAAAGGCAATAAATAATAAGTATGAAGGCATGAAGTCTGCACGTAATTGTCGCACACTTATGATCAGAAGATGCAAATGATTTAAGGGCGTTAGTTAAACAGAATAGCGTTTAGTAACTTCTTGCAGCTGTTTTTAGCAGTCACAGTTTAATTCCATATCAAAGGCAGATCCACAGTTTTTCTATTGAAATTAAGTTACTTAATACCCTTCCTTCCCCCATGAAAATGTGGTTAAGTACACAATAGGGGTTATTTACTACATGCAGGGTAGGCTGCATACTGGCCTGGATTTGTGGGTAGGCCGCAAAGGCAAATACAAGAGGTCCTCTGCACTCAACCCATTATCAATATATTTAAGACAGAGACATTTTGTGCTACTGCTACTGAAAAATGCCTTACCCTTTAAACAAAACAGGCATTGTTTGTCCATATATTGCAATATATTTAAGCTGACCAACTACGTCAAAGCCATCCCATATCTGGCCAGTCCTACGCTCAGAGGCCACAAAGGCCCAGCCTAAGGGCGGCAAAAATTGGGGAGTGGCAAAAATTTGGGAGGAGGCATGTCGTCTGCTGGCTGCATCAAAAGTCTATAAAGTAGTAGAGTCAACAGGTTAAGAGTGAGCAAAGTTGGGCAAGGCAGGTTGGTGTGAGGGGAGGAGCAGCAGGGGGAAGTTCAAGTGGTGGAGGGGTGCGAGTGGGAGGAGTTAGGTGGGAGGGGGTGCCAGCAGGAAAAGAGTGCACAAAGTAGCAGTGCCGTATGGGGATAGCAGGCTAGAGTGAGGGGAGGTGCAGTGGAAGGAGGTTCAAACAGCAGGAGGAAGTTTGGGGAGGGTGCAAGCGCGGGGGAGTCAGGTACAAGGGAGAATATGAGAGGGGGGAGGTGGCGTGCAAATGATGGGGGGCCTAGGGGAACAGGCATTGTGAAATATGACCCTGAGTGAACAGTGTGAAAAATAGGTGCAGTCTGCCATGTTTCTTGCACTTTGCACCCTGCCGTTCATGTAGTAGAGTTTGCCATTGCTGTATTTATGTATCCCCCTCCTGCCCCTTATCTGTCCCCTAACTTGCATGTTATTCATATGCACAAGTTAGGGTGTGCCCAAGGGTGCAAGCTGTAATGGATTCATGTACTTGCCGCCTACTCTATGGCCTTGCAGGGGGTACACTGGTACTCTAGCTGGGGGTACAGCCTGAGGTCAGACCCTGGAAGGGCTCGATCTTTAGGTAAGCATTTAGGGGTGCACTTTTACACTTCTGTCCATGGTACAGGTAAAGTACCCAAACGTTTAGTTTACTAATGCAACTTAAATTGTGGTCCTGCAAAAAATAGTTGGACATATTGATGACATTCTTAACGTGTTTCAATTAGAGTTTCTGCATATATGAGTGAAACAACCGTTGCCTGAAGGTGGGACCAGTGAACATGTGATTATCTTGGTTGAATTGGTGAGCTCTAGACTTGCAGTGAAGTTTTGCTGCTAGCAGTATTAAAGTTACTTAAGCCTGAACATACTCCTCATGGTCTAGGTAATGTATCCTAAGGGTCAGGTTACTATTGCAACTGCAATTCTGCAAAAAATGGATGGACATATTAATGCCATTTATTAAAGGTTCCTGAGCCTGAACTTGCTCCTTATGATCCAGGTCTCAGTAATGTACCCTAAGAGTAAGTGCACTATTGCAGCTGTAAATGCAGTCCTGTAAAAATGGATGGATATACTGTACTGATGCCATTCATTGAAGGTTCTTGAACCTGAACTTCTTCCTCATGGTCTAGGTCTACATAATGTACCCAAAGGGAGAGTTTACTATTGCAACTGCAATTTCGGGCCTGCAAAAATGGATGGACATATTGCTGCCACTCATTAAAGCTTGTTGAGCATGGATTTGCTTCCCGTGGTTCTGTAAGGTTGGGTTAAGCATCTTGCGTTTGTCAAATCATTTTCGATGAAGTGCCAGTCTATTGACACAGATAAGACAGCAACCTGCGTCAATTGGCGCATTGGATTGTGCATAAGGAATCACGCACAGATATTATTTTAACACGAAGGGACATTACACATTACCCACTATGAAAATGTTTAGTGCAGTTCTGTCCAGTTTAGAAAAATGTACATTTTAAAAAAAGTGAGCCAGTGGCTACGTGACCTTGCTACATACAGTATACTATTCACATACCTCAGTCAAACTTATCCTTATAATGGCTTCCCGGTGAGCCTAAAGAGCCCTAATGATGCCCTATGTTGTTTTCTAGCAGGCGGTTGTGTCTGTAATTATATTCCAACATGAAAATTTGCACATGGTTAAATGTATGTGGCCCAGTGTTCTCTTTTACTGAGCTTCAATAAAGGAAACTCTTATTTTTCCCTCCTCTCTTCCAATCCATACGTAATGTCCAGTGTCATGTTTGTAGGCGACTAAATACTAAAGATAATGCCCAGAGCTCCCAGGTTGCTTTCCTACAGGGCCAAGAGAAAAGATATCCCACTTGTTCCTAAGGTGTTACAGCCACTTAAGAGTGTGAAAACCCATATCTGTAATGTCTGCTCTTTTTCCACTTTCTAGAAATGTTGGTACATTCCCAAAATACACACTTTTCCTACACTTTTTACCCCTACGGACTACATATTTAATTCAAGGTGAAATCAATCATTTATGCAAATAAGGGTAATCATGATTCATTTACCCAAAGACTCAGGGGTGAGAAGGTAATGACTACATACTGTACAGTCGACCTCCCAAGAGATTAGTCACAATTCGACAACCAGAGCATTCTCTTTATCATCATGTACAATGTTGGAGTATATGTTGGTACTTATAATAAATAAATCCAGTAATAATAATCTGCAACCTCCTTATATAAAACCAGTCATGGCTCTCCTACAGTTCTTCTCAAATAGTGAGATATTACACAAGTGCATACTGTGCAAATAATGTTAGCATGCGCAGTATACAACCTGTGTAATGTGTAGCTGTTTTATATTAAAACAAAGGGGTTTGCCAATTAATGTCAATTGGGGTGCTTGCCTTAGTTGTTGAGAACATCTGGAGTATGGTTTCAGGACTGTTGAGGCTTAAAACACCCACGCTGCAAGACGTTAGCCAGTGGATGTGGTGGATGTGGTCTACTCTGTATCTAAAATAATGAGAGCCAAGCTTACTTGGGAGGCATATCTCCAATTCTTGTGAAGCTCAAGTTGACTTCTTGCTTTCAATCCATGGTAGCAGACACCTACCTAAAGTTCCAGTACCCTGGTCTTTTAAAAGAAATTATCATCTCAAACATTTTGCCACAGAATTGTGAGTCTAAAACATTTCTTTTCTATTTATAATATAAAATATTTCAATCCATCTGGTTTCTTGGCCTCTTTATAGGGCAGGTTAATAAATGAGTAGAACTTTCTCTGATTCAGCAATTCTGAGAGATTTGAGCTTTCATTGCTTGAACCAAAGATCAGAACACGTAGGCACATGTGCAGACAGATTGGATGCAGATTATACAAAAGCACTGATGAGGTCTCTGGCTGACTCAGTATTTTGGTTATGAACCAGGAATCAGCTGAAAGGGGTGATCATTTTGGTCCCATACTGCAGCCGAAGGGAGGCCAATCCAGTTAAGAAAGGTTGGATAAACACCCAACTTCTGCCTCTGTATGGACACATATTGTGATGAAAACAGAATGTAAAGTCTTGTATCCACTGGCAGGGCTGCCATCAGAAGTCAAAGGCTACACAGGCACTAGTGCTAAAACATGGGGCCACCTACAAGTTATTAAAACATTAGTAGCTAGGACCTCTCTACAAGTTTTAAAAAAACATTAGTGCCTGGGCCCCTACAAATTATTAAAAAATAAATAAAAACATAGTATAATAAAGTTATATTAACGAAATTCCTGGGCAAGACCCCTACAAGTTATATTAAAAAAAACTGGTGGTGAGGGCCCCTATAAGTTATATAAAATAAAAAATGGTGGCCAGGGGGGCCCCTACAAGTTATATTAAAAAAAAATTGATGCTCAGTGCCCCTACAGGTTACATAAAAATTGGTTGTAAGTCCCGGTAATGTTGTATGGTGATTGGATAAACTGGAGGGGAGGTTCAAATTTCACCCATCCAATCACCATGCGGCTTAGCAGGGACTTACAATTCACTGACAAATCAGAGCAGTTAAGAGGATGCAGGCTCCCACCCACTCTCCCTTCCGAAGTCTCCAGCTCAGTGACAGCGGACCAGCTATCCAAGCAGCATGGCCGGGCCCCCCTTAACTCCTAAAACCCTCAGGGCCCGGGACAACGCTCCCCCCTGATGGCAGCCCTGCCCACTGGTATTGTGTAGATTTGTATATGGGTGGTATGGTATTCTAGTATATGATTGATCATTGAACCTGTCCTATATACATTCAGCCCCAAGTTCAGGGTGTGTGTTGTGTCCACCTGCCTCCAAGAATACCCACTATTTAAAGTGTGTTAGTTGAAACCTTGAAAAAATACCAGTGAGTTTCAGCAGAAGAAGAAGAGGCCATCCAAGTATGAACACTGTGTTGCCATAGCATTCCTCTGAGACTTTATCAGTTTATATCCCCAAACACGCACTGATTTCTCTAGCCCATAATGTCTCATTAACTACATGTTTTACAAGTTTCCAGACTTCATTTATTTGATGACTCGGGCATGGTTTTTTTCCATTTCATATTTGTCTAGTATGGAAGTCATGATCCCAACTTACCACCCAAGATAATTTCATGTCAACACTTGTAAAAAAAAAATAAATTAAGGCTTTTTATTCAAACAAATGTAATATTCTATCCGGCTGGTACAAAGGGGACTGTTGAGATATATGTTCCAATATGCTCAAGAACAAATAATTTAACATTCCCAGCAATTTATGATAATTCCTTTCCATTGCCCAACAGCCTTACGCAGAAATGAATGCATCAGCAAAAAAAGAAAAAAATGAATCTCATTTATTTAAGTATGGGGGCCTTTTGGTGGTAAAAAATGTTTTCCCAATGCAAAGAGCAACTAAACCCAAGCAAAACTGAATGAGTGACATGTTCCATGCGTTGGGTGAGTGGCCTTTACAAGCGCGGAGCAAAGCAACTCAATATCTTACGGTGACAGGTATCCGTCGCTACATCTTAGAAACAGAACGTAGAATATTATGATCATTGACAGAGAGACAAGGTTGTTGAAAAAATATTGATTCAACGTCAGGGAACGTGGGTAGACGTTTTAGCCTCCTGGTGATACCTGCTAAATAAATGCATGTCAAATGCATAAGAAAATCTATTGACTAGACACAACGTAAATCAGCCCAAACTTTCCATTTTATTCAAACTTAATATAAACTTTCCTACATTCATCATTTAAAGTAATACATCTAGCTAAGGGAAATGTAGGCCTGCAATAAATGACTTCTGGGAGAGGATTCGCCATCTTTATATATCATGCCTTAAAAAAACTGATCCAACTGACGATCAAACCTAATTTATTCATTTCAAGGCATGCTCTTTTTAAATAGGCAAAATCTGCTTACAAATAATGATCCAGATTTACTGCAGGGTCACCAAATATCTTTGTAACATTGAAGATAAGGTTGAAAAAAAGACACAAACCCTTCTAGTTTCAACTTGGGGTTGAGGTCCAGACATGGCTAAATTAGTATAAAAGCATAGTATGTTATTAACTTTAATACCTGTTTAAAGACGTAGTGAATAAGACATTTTGCACTTCCCCAATACCAATGATCTCCACTGACCATGGGTCTGAATAATTGGATCAAGCCTATTTTGCCCAAGAAAATAAAAGATCTGCTCTGAACAGCTCTTCTGGTATATGACCAGCCTAAGGAAGATAGGAATTGCTACTCACCAGGCAATTGCTTTCCTCTTAAACAACTCTGTTTTGAATATCGACATTGAAGTAAGCATCAAAAAATAAATACAAACCCAACAATCATTATGAAAATATATGTAGCCGCCACTCCAAAAATAATTACCAAACTCAACATCAATAACAACAAAGGTAGAAACAGAAATCTTGCTATAATTTGGGCAAAAACTCTGCTGGAATATGTCATTGATATTCCTAAAACCTTCATCTTGTATCCGATTTCTGGGCTCCAGGGCGGGCCACCAATGAGGTTTGTAAAAGAAAGAGATGAATACTTTCTTAATTTCTTAGAAGCACATATTTCTCTTGTATATTGTTACTAATGTAGGGATGTGTAAAATAGCCACTCCTAGTAGTTTGTGCAGGCAGTCCCTCCATGTTATGGACACCTAACTGGGTCCTAAAATACAGTTGGGAGGGGTACTGTTTGCTCTTTCTTCTCTAAGATAGGCCCCTGCTGCTTCTCACAGAGACCAGCAGATGGCACTGTGCTGGGATATAAAAGGCTCTGAAGCCATGCTTTCAGTGTCCATTTTGTGTTAGCTGTGACCTGAACAGGCAGGCAGAGCTCTGTGGAACCTAGACAGGTCAGGTCTAGTAAGAATAGGCTACTCACCGTTATAGGTCACTCTAGGAGTGACAGACAGACAGGTTATTTAGCTGAGCAGCTCCAGGCTCCGACGAGGAGAGTCAGAGGGATTAAAGGAGAAGGAAATCCCCAGGGCGCTAAACCCCTCCCCCCCTCCCCTGTGCTGCCCCCCCTCCCTCCTCCCCCCTGGCCTACCTGTCCCCCTGGGCAAATGCCCCTAACTTTTTACTCACCCCTCTGCGCAGGTCCTGTCCATGGAGTTCGCAGTCGCCATCTTCTCCCACGCGCGTCTTCTTCCTGCTCTGACCGGCGTCTTCTGGCGCATGCGCAGTAGGAACAGGTACCGGTGCGGCTCTACTGCGCATGTGCCGAATGTCACGAAGTGAAATCGGAAATCTTCGTGACATTCGGCGCATGCGCAGTAGAGCCGTACCGGTACCTGTTACTACTGCGCATGCGCCAGAAGACGCCGGTCAGAGCAGGAAGAAGACGCGCGTGGGAGAAGATGGCGACTGCGAACTCCGTGAACAGGACCTGCGCAGAGGGGTGAGTAAAAAGTTAGGGGCATTTGCCCAGGGGGACAGGTAGGCCAGGGGGGAGGAGGGAGGGGGGGCAGCACAGGGGAGGGGGGGAGGGGTTTAGCGCCCTGGGGATTTCCTTCTCCTTTAAGATCCCGGGTACTAATAGCCCAGAAGTAGGGACTAAGTGTATAGGAACAGGGTAGATAGATTCCCCTCAGGTTCCACTTAGGGAAAAGGCTGAAAGCTGGGTGTACCTTTATTGCTGCTGAGCACGTCCTCTTGCCTGTGGGGACTAATACTGACCATATGGTGCTGTGAGTATTGCCTATTCAATGTGATGCTAAATCCTGTCATGCTCTATTGTATACTCCACTGAGGATTGTGTATGTTCAATAAATCAGTTCATGTTTAAGTTATAAGAACCACTGGTAACCAATTATTATACCCTGAATCGAGTTACAGTTACACTACACCCTGCCTCCACACCGTTGCGAGGGCTCACTCCCTAAGATTACAGGTCTCATCCGGTGCACATTTATTGGGAGTGGAGCTCAATATTGGTGTAAATAACACACAATTTACTATAGCGCTACACTAATACAATATGAGGCATCAGGTGCCTAATAATTGCTACTTGCTGATTGGTTGCTATGAGTTACTAGACCCACACTTTTGATACAGTCTTCTGCTACAGAAATGGAGGGCTGGTTACATGATTAGCCTTTTTTTTTGGGCTATGTTTGGGCTTGTTTTAAGGGGAGATCATAGAGAGTATTTGTGGCCCAACATCAGCAGGGGACCCTTGAACGAGTAAAATAAAACAGGGCCTTTTTCAGCAGGATTCCGATTCAGCCGATTCCTTCTGCCAAGCCAAACCAAACCCTAATTTATATATGCAATTAGGGGCCGGGGAGAAATCGTGTGACTTTTTGTCACGAAAAAAGGAAGTAAAAAATGTTTTCCTCTTCCCACCCCTCGGATTCTGTTCGGTATTTGGCCGAATCTTTGGCGAAGGATTCAGGGGTTTGCCAAATCCGAAATAATGGATTCGGTACATCCCTAATATAAGTCAATGGGAGAAGTCCCGAAGATATCCTGATCTGCGATGGGTTTCATGCAAAATCAAAAATCGGAAAATCAAAAATATTTGTATGATTCGAATTTGTACGAATTTCATGATTTTTCCGAGTTTTTTCCTGCACTCACATTTATTGGAAAAATGTATTGAGAAGGTAAAATAACCCGATTTGTTTGTAGTATATTTCAGAAAAAAATAAGATAAATTCAGATTTGATAAATAAACCCCATTATCTTAAATGAGATTCTTAGATTCTATGTGGATTTTAAAACTGGAATATGGTTGCTGGGGTTCTCTAGCAACCAGGTTATGGCTTAGAGGCATAATAAACACATCCATAGGAGATGATCCCAACTGAAGAGAAACCACTCAAAGTAATCATAAAATCCAAACCTCTGGATTAATCTGCTTTAGCTCCCTGCCAGATGCAGTATCCCCAGCAACCACAGGAAAGAAGAATGGTAAATTCTTCAAAAAACACAAAGAATAAAACAATTAAGACCAATAGTGATGGGCGAAATTTGGGGGCGTTTTGCTTTGCCGAAAAATCTGCGTATTTCACGAGAAATTCACAAACGGCGCCGTCCGTTTCTGGCAAAATTGGACGCCGGCGTCCATTTTATTTTTTATTTCGTGAATTTATCAATCATCCCCAGCAGTACTGTACCAGGATTTACTGTACACGTATGGGACCTTTAATCCAGAATACTTGAGACCTGGGGTTTTCCAGATCCAAATAACAGATCTTTCCTAATTTGCATCTTCATTAGTGATGAAGGAATCTGTCCGATGAAACGGTGAAAATTTTTTTTACGCGCAACAATTTTTCACACGTGCACTCACTCCAAATACATTAAAGTCAGTGGGCGACAATTCTAATGCTGGTGACAATTCTGACGCCCATTAAAGTCAAAGGGCGCCTATAATTGTCGCTGGCATCGGAAATTGTTGCCCTCATAAGAATTGTTGTCTTGGGCGTCAATAATATTGCACAAATTTATTTGCCGACGGCAAAATGTGGATATTTGCCACGAATTCGCTCGTGGCAAGTCAATGGGTGTTTTTTTTCCTATGGCGACTTTTTGGTCTCTGCAACAATTTTGTCTTGTCGGCTTTTTTTGTTGCAGCAAAAGTTTTCAGTGTGGATTTTTGCTGTAGTTTCCCGAAAAAATTTGCAGATAGTGAAATGTGGAATTTTGGCATGAATCAATGTCTGGTGAAAAAATTTGCTCATCAATAGTGATGGGCGAATTTCTCCCGTGAAATTTGTGAAACATCGAAAATTCATGAAAAGCAAATTTTGACGCCGGCATCAAAATATTTTTGACACCAGCTACAATTCAGATGCCGGCGACAATTCTAATGCTGGTGACAATTCTGACACCCATTAAAGTCAAAGGGCGCCTAGAATTGTCACCGGCATCGGAAATTGTTGCCCTCATAAGAATTGTTGTCTTGGGCGTCAATAATATTGCACAAATTTATTTGCCGGCGGCAAAATGTGGAAATTTGCCGCGAATTTGCTTGTGGCAAATAAATTCGACCATCACTACTTATCACTAATCTTCATGCCTTAAGTCTACTAGAAAATCATCTAAACATTAAGGAGGTAATTTATTAAAGTCCAAAAACTCGAAAAATTCTATTTTTTTTTTTTACTATAAAATTTTTGTTGTTGAGGTCCTGTAAAAGTCAATGGCAGAGGTCTATTTGAAGATGTTATGGTCTGCACTGGGTTTCCTATGAAATTTTTCTGACATTTCTGCCGATTCATCAGATTTCACAAAAAATTCTGACTTTTCGGGCCTCAGATTCGAAAAATTCTGATTTTTCACAGCACAATCTGAAACAGTTGCGGTTTTCTTGTGCCAATCCAAAAAAAGTCTTGTTATTTTTTGCGAAGACTTTTGTTTATTTAAAATAGAATAATTAGGATTTTGAGAAATAACGCCCCTAAATCGACCCAATAGGCTGGTTTTGCTTCCAATAAGGATTAATTATATCTTAGTTTGGATTCAGTACAAGCTACTGTTTTATTATTACAGAGAAAAAGGAAATCACTTTGGGAGACTGTCTTTCCGTAATTTGGATCTTTCTGGATAACTGGGATATGGGATATAAGGGAAATGTAACAACAAATAATCATCTCATATATAGTGAGTATTAAAATAAAATGTTCACAGTTTAACAGTTTAAGGACTTATTAATACAAATGTAATTGTGTGATCTGTATCTATACAGGCACAGATTTGTGACTAGGCCACAAAGGACCGGGCCTGGGGTGGCAAAATATTAGGGGTGGCATGTCACTCAGCTACATCCTAATTAGCATTGAGAATGCACAGTTCCCCAGTACAACGGCGCAAGCGATCATGCTCATGCGCGGAGGCGGAAAAGCAGCGCTAGTACCATGACACTGCAGGGCACTGCTGAGAGAAATCCAGCCCTGTATCTACAGCAGGAGCATCCTGACTATCACTGATGTGGCTTAACCCTCATTAGATATCTCTTAAATAAATGTGACCTTCTGGAGTTCTCTCCCTGAAGTGGTTATACTGGATATCTTTTAGAAATGATAATCCTAGTGCAGGGACTGTTCCAGTTTCCATTTTTATTGAAGAAGAAACCTTGACACCTACAACCCTTTCTTTTGGAAGCTGAAGGTAAGTTTATATGGATGTCCTTCTTCTTCTTCTACATCATCTAATTACTCATAGTAAAGGGTCATTGTCTAACAACAAGCGACTGTTTGTGGCATGAGTGCAGAAAGGGCTTCTTTCTCATCACCCTGCCATTCAGATGTTCTTTGTGCAAATTGCGCTGAATTGTAGAACGATGTACAAATACACCATCTGCAGCAAGATGTTCTTGCAGGTCTTTGGAGGTGATCTTTGGGTTGTCTGTAACCATTCTCACAATCCTCTGCATATGCCACTCCTGTATTTTTCTTGGCCTGCCAGACCTGGGTTTTACAGCAACTGTGCCTGTGGCCTTTCATTTCCTGATTACATTCCTTACAGTTGAAACTGACAGTTTAAACCTCTGAGATAACTTTTTGTAGCCTTCCCCTAAACCATGATACTGAACAATCTTTGTTTTCAGATCTTTTGAAAGCTGCTTTGAGGATCCCATGCTGTCACTCTTCAGAGGAGAGTCAAACAGAAGCACAACTTGCAATTGGCCACCTTAAATACCTTTTCTAATGATTGGACACATCTGCCTATGAAGTTCAAGGCTTAACAATGTGACCTTGAATAAATGTGACCTTCTGCAGTTCTCTCCCTGAAGTGGGTATACTGGATATCTTAGAATAATGATAATCCTAGTGCAGGGACTGTTCCAATATCCATTTTTATTTAAGAAGAAACCTTGACACCTACAGTACAACCCTTTCTGTTGGAAGCTGAGGGCAAGTTTAGATGGGTGTTCTTCTTCTAGATCATTTAATAACTGATAACCACTTGATGGAATGGCTTTTCAGTGAACTATGTTTGTTTCTTTTCCAGATGTAGCTGACCTGGCATGTGCATTAGATATTTTCAAGAAATACTTTAGAAAGGCAATGCTGATGCACAGACTGGCCAGTTGATGGACATGTGTCTTTTTTACAACCTCAACCTTGTGTAGCACATAGAGCTTCTTTAACGATACATGGGTCCATGGGAAAGTTAATTCTCTACCCTTTATCAGCTTCATCTGCAATAGAAGATGAAGTTTTGCTACTGGCTTAAACTCTGTGGTTTCGGAGCAAGTCTAGAACAATAAACCATTTTTCTTAGTCTACAGCAAAACTAAAAGAGAATAACAAGCAAGGCTTTATCAACTTGCAACGTGTCCCCTGATGGTATCACATTGTTTTATTTAATTCACTTGATGTAATTCCCTTTCAGTAAATATATACAATAGCTGTGTTGTAAAACCATATTATTTCCAGTATTTCACATTCTGAATGAGAGTGCTGTACATGCAGTCATCTACTCAGTGATTTATATGTTGGAGAAAAAGCCGGCTCTCTGTTCCCCTTAAGTACGTCTCATTTTCCATATTGTTTGTTTTGGCCCCTGGCCACGGATTTTGACGCACAACACAAACCAGTCGAGACTTCAGGCAAGAGGGCTGCTTTCTGAAGCCGAAGGACTCTGGAAGTGAACCATTTATCAAGTTACCCAAACTATCAATGATACATGTCCAGTGACTTTTGACTGCCAGAGTGACTCAGATTTCAGGGCTGACACTTAGAGACAAACCAGGTTATGAAGTGCATGCTGTTAGGAATAATACTAGCATCCCTTTCATAAATTAAGGGCAACGAACAGTCTTCCCACCTGCAGAGAACACAAAAGACATAGTTATTGTAACTGGCAAACCTCTTGCGATGTTGTTTCCCTCCCTCAACTATTCAAGCCCCATTTCATTTTAATGACCATGAAAGAATCCAAGAAAGGTAATTTTGATTAGAAACTAATGTACGCAATAAATTACATCCCCCTAAAATATGTACAAACAAGTAATAGGTTAAAAGAAAACATTACAAATTGATGCTGTTTTTGTGTTTCTATAGAAATGTAAACGGACTGTATCATGTATAAATTGGCGACCGCAAATACAACAAACGGACAAACAGAAGAGATTGTATAAAATAATTTGTATACACATGAGTTGTGTACTTACTGTGGAGAAACCCTGCAGATGTTAATGACTTTTCAGTAAGAAATATGTATTAAACAATAGGGGCAACTCCAAAAATTTTGTGATTGGTGCCTTCTTGGGAGGCTTAATGGAGTGGGTGGAGGTCCTCATTAGGAATTAGAGGATAATGGGGGTGAATATAGATTTATTCAATTATTAAGACTGGTCTATGTTCAATATTGCCACCCACAAGTTTGTCCAAATTAAACTGATTCGATTGTTTGGCCCATGGGCCAACAATAAGGCTTATTCAACCCATCAGGGGAAGACCAAGACGATGGGGTCTTCACACAAAAGGATATTGTAACCTGTCTCATAGATGTCTATAGCTATTCATTGGAAAGGAAATTATTTAATGTCATGTACAAGGGTCAATAAGATGCAACCATCTTTAAATATTTCACAAAATTATGCCATACAAGAAGTCTTTGGAGAACTGGAGCAATGTTAGGGCCATAAAAATGCCTTGGATTTGGAGATGCAGTCATGGGTATACGATGGGGCAGTAATGATGCTACCTATGCTGCATAGGTTGATACTTTAGAAATCTATAACTAACAATTCAATACTCTATGCTTGTCCACGAGCAGATTTGTTTTCTGCACATAAACTCAGCACATTACTAACCAATGGGATAACATGTGTTTTAGCCCTACTTGCCATATAAGGTCTAAGCCTCATTTCATAAAGATAAGACTGCTGCCCCGCGTGTTACATCAACCCATGTTCACTTATTGTACTAAATGGATTGGTGTGTTACAAAATCTATGCTTGTATAAACTATCCAGATTCCACTCCTATATCCCTATGTGTAGCGATGGGCGAATCTGACCTGTTTCGCTTTGCCAAACATTCACGAAGTGGCTAAAATTTGCCAAAATGCATTGAAGTCTATGGGTGACAACAAAATTTTTGATGCGCTGCAAATTTATTCTTTATTCAAATCTATAGGCGTCATTTTCTCTGTGACACTACCTATGTGTCCTTCCAAGGACATTTCCCACAATACATATGATTCTTTTAACTAACTCATCGCACTGCTTATTAATTTTCTATACTGAAACTAGATTGTCTACATAGCGAACGTGAAAGTATGTGAATCCTCTACATCAGGGGTGCCAAGGATGCCGATCGCGGCCTACCAGTAGATCCTGGCAATGTTCCGCAATCTGGGCTTGGCGTCTGGAGTGAGTGAGGCAGGGTGGGCACACTGGGCTTGACTGAAGAGAAGGGAGGGAGGGTAGGGAGACATGCAGCACAAAGGGAGGGAGGGGAGACAAGCATCACGAAGGGAGGGTGGGGAGACGAGCATAATGAAGGGATCCAGGGTGGGGAGATGAGCAGCACAAAGGGAGGGAGGGCGGAGAGATGATCAGCACGAAAGGGATCCAGTGCGGAAAGACGAGCAGCACAAAGGGAAGGAGAGGAGAAAAGCGGCACGAAGGGAGGCAGGGAGAGGAGAAGAGCAGCACGAAGGGAGGGAGGGAGGGAGAGGAGAAGAG
Source organism: Xenopus petersii (assembly GCA_038501925.1). Lineage (NCBI taxonomy): Eukaryota > Metazoa > Chordata > Amphibia > Anura > Pipidae > Xenopus > Xenopus petersii. Next base: position 131,465,705 of record CM076683.1, read on the forward strand.
CATCACGAAGGGAGGGCAGGGAGAGGAGAAGAGCAGCATGAAGGAAGGGAGGGAGAGGAGAAGAGCATCACGAAGGGAGGGCAGGGAGAGAAGAAGAGCAGCACTAAGGGAGGGAGAGGAGAAGAGCATCACGAAGGGAGGGCAGGGAGAGGAGAAGAGCAGCATGAAGGGAGGGAGAGGAGAAGAGCAGCACAAAGGCAGGGCAGGAAGAGGAGCAGCACAAAGGGAGGGCAGAGAGAAGAGCAGGACAAAGGGAGGGAAGGGAGAGGAGAAGAGCAGCACAAAGGGAGGGAGGGAGAGCAGCACAGTGTGGAAGAATCCTGGGCCATTGCAGTTTTCTGCTGATAGAAGCACTGGCCAGGGTGTCAGGTAAGTAAATATAATCACTTGGAGTTCTTAACTGTAATTCACATTTAAATGTAAAAAGAATGTTGGAGAGCAACAAAAGTATTAGAAAAAGTCCTGAGGTTCCAAATAAGGGCTGTGATTGACCACTTGGTAGTCCCTATGTGGACTGGCAGCTAACAGGAGGATCTGATTGGCATTACACTTGGATTTTATGCAACCAAAACTTGCCTCCAAGTCTGGAATTTAAAAATAAATGTCTGCTTTAAGGCCACTGGGAGAAACATCCAAGGGGTTGGTGAGAAAAATGTTGCTCAGGAGCCACTGGTTGGGGATCACTGGGCTAGAGAACAAGAACTTTTTATTTTAAGCAGAGTAGGTGGTTCTACATGGTAATGAGGTTGTGGAATGTCCTGCTGGGTGATGTTGTGATGCTGATTATGTTCATGCCTTTAAGAAAGGCTTGGATGATTTCTTGGACAAGCATTATATCCAAGGCTATTATAATCTTACCTTACACAGTTAGATTAGTATAGATATCTGTTATCCAGAACAGTGAGGCTAATTATTAGCATCTGTAACATGAGTTTAGTTCTTAGTCTCTCTGCAGTAAATCTCAGTACATTAAAGTACATTTAGAAATGCTTTCAGCCTTGTAATAATAAGTACATTTCAAAAGCACGCAATAAATTTAGTAATGCTATAATAAAGCTATAGATACTGACACTTTCACTCCAGCTAGGAGCTCCTGTTAGACACCCCAGCTCTAAATAATGTATAACCAGAACTACACCAGGACTAGAAAATCATATAAACATTAAATAAACCCAATAGGCCGGTTTTGCCTACAATAAGGATTAATTATATCTTAGTTGGGATCAAGTTATTTTTTTTATTATTATATTTTTACAGAGATTTTTTTTTTAATAATTTGCATTATTTGGATAAAATTGAGTCTATGGAGAAGAAATTCAGAGCTTTCTGAATTTTCAGCTTTTCTTTCCGAATTTACGGATTTTCGACTATTTGCAAACAAGTTACTAAAATATGTGTCATGCACCTTTGGTATCTGGTGCAAAAATGTGTCTGTTTTCAGAAGGTGTCATTATTCAAGGAATTCTGGGGAAGAATATTGCATGGGGGGGACTAAAAATGGCAAATATTGCAGATTTTTTTCTTTTTTGCACTTTACTCCGTTCTATGCTGCATAACTGAATATAATAATAAACAATCCCCATGAAGGATTTCTGCTGATTATTTACACTGGCATAATGATAAAATATAATGCATTCCCTTGAGTGGTTTGCGCCTGCGGTGTATAAATTGGCAGCAGCGCATTGGAGCTACCAGTGAGGCAGATTAGGCAATTAGAAATACATTAGGGAAATGAAGTTTGAAGACTGCAACAGGCTGTGCAGCACATTAGCATACATTAAAAGGACATCATTTCACATTTTTTCAGAACACATTAAACATGTAATACACACTCAAATGCACACCGAAGGCTGATATAATTTCCTTTGCTGGTATTCGTCTTATGAAACACTGGAAATATTAACAAATAAAGGAATAGTTACATAACTGTTCAGTGAGTTTTGTATTTCCGCCTCCATTTTTTTATACTGTAATTTAAAAGCAGTCAGTTTCATATCCATCAAACTGTTAATAAAATGAGTTACTTTGTCAACATATTGTATCGCAATCAGTCTTTATATGGGGTGATAGTGATGGGCAATAAATTCGCAAAGGTATGGATTAGCAGCAAATTTTCCCATTTCACCACCCATAAATGTTTTCATGAAAATGAGTTGAAAAATCGCCGGGCGAAAATCCACCACAACAGTTTTTCGTCAAAATTGGCGTGCGCATCAAAATGATTTGGACACCCATTGATTTGAATGCATTTGGACAACCAGACAAATCGTGGACTCTAGTTTGATCTGACTTTATTATTTTAAAAAATCAGATACGTTCGGAATAACCACACTTATAATAATAACATTCTCAATCTAAACACAGCACTAATGCATGCATTTAGCTTTGTAATGTTTTGTATTCTTTGCCATGACTTACAACCACATAATGAATATGTCTTTCCATTTGCAGGTTCAACCAAATATCACCCTTATATTCAATTTCATACTGATTTTTACCACAAGGGGAAGCATATTTGTATCTCCATCTGTATATATTCATATCTGGCTCTTGTGTGGACCATTTACAGCTTTAAAGGGTTTTATGGTATAGATTGTGTACACTGTCTATACCACACTGTGTACGTTGCATGTAATTCATTCTACCATTTAAAATTTTATTCTTGAACCAATAAATGTATTTTTTTAGTTGTAATATTGGAGTGTATGCAGTCATCTTAGGTCATTTGCCTGGTCATGTGCTTTCAGAAAGCTTCAGTACTTCACAATGGAACTACTTTCAGGCAGGCTATTGTTTCTCCTACTCAATGTAACTCAGGGAACTGCAACCTTTTTTTACCTGTGAGCCACATTCAAATGTAAAAAAAGTTGGCGAGCAACAGAAGCATAAAAAATGTCCTGTAGATGCCAAATATGGTTGTTAGCTCCTATATAGACAGCCTACAGGAGGCTCAGTTTGGCAGTACACCTATTTTTTTATGCAATCAAATCTTGCCTCCAAGCCTGGAATTCAAACATAAGCACATGTTTAAAGGTCACTGGGAGCAACTGCCAAGTGGTTGGTAAGCAACATGTTGCTCACAAGCCACTGTTTGGGGACCACTGACTTGGGTTAGCCGGACTTGGATTTTTACTATTTAGTGCTGTTCTCATATCTACCATCAGGCGACACCCGCATTTTATGCAGGTGTCAGGGAGTTGTTATCTGGTTACCTCCCATTGTTCTGCTCATAGGCTGCTGGGAGCGGAGGGGTGAGTTCCTGAAGTTTATCAAAACACAAGTCACAAAACTAGGAGCACCTGGGAGACATGTCTAGCTCCTTGTCAAATTACAAAATTAAATTTTAAAAAAAACTGTTTGCGCTTTTTAAAACTTTTGCATTTTGTTAAAAAAAATATGCTTTCCTATGACAGTATCCCTTTAAGAATAAAATACTGCCCAAAACAATTAACTACAATTTTGTGATGGCATAAGTATGCTGCATGTCTAAGCACAGAGTTTTGGAATAGGGTTTGCCCCTTTTTAATGATTTTAATCCAACAAATAAAATTGACACCTCTTGCTCCATTATCACTAGTTTCAACCATACTGTATATAAATGGTCATCAGCTATCCCTGATTTCCCTGATCGTGCGTGTAGTCCATGGGTAACTTGTCTGGGTACCTGGCAAATGTGCGGGACAGGAATTTTTTTTACCTTTCCAAGATGAATGAGTGGCGGAGTGACGTCACGTCCGGTCTGAGGCATGTCACTTCTGGTTTTACGGGCCCTAGGTCACATGGTAAGTTTGACTTATAGGGTTCCGGGTCGGGTAGAGGGTCTGGGTAGGGGGATGTGTTGGGTGGTGGGTGCTGGTCAGGTTAAGGGTCAGTGGGTTTGGGTTAGTCATGGGTCCTTCCAATTGGACCCATGCAGGACTCTATTCCACAATTCTCTAGTTACTTGCATTTGCATCCATGTTCATACTTCAGTACTTGTAGGGTCAAGGAATAGTTTTCTCAGAATCATTTACTGTAATTATTTTTACCCCCTTTCAAGTTGTTAATAAATACAGATGTAGTAGAAACAGTAGATGACTTTGGGACGAGACATGACCTCATAGGTTGGAATAATGTCTGTTAATTTACTAAATTATATAACTGATAAACTAACATATAAAAATTAGAGATTTCTAGGAAAAAGTCATTTTTTAAAGTCAAGATGGGGAAATGGTTATGTTCTATGTATCCCTCATCTATATTGATCTTGTCAGGCGTAATGATGGGAAAGAGCTGTCACGTGATAATGTTCCACATGTTTTTTGTTCAATACTGGATCGGTCACACCCCATCACTCTGTGTTTCTGACAAGACTGGGACGTACTGTAACTATTGACCCAAGGAATATTCTTTCATTCTTTATTAAAAGTTCAGCTTCCTGCCTTCTGCAATGCCATTTTCTGAATATGATCTTGAAACAGAGAAAAAAACATATTTAGTAAGGCAGGTGGAATTACAAAGCCAACATTTCCTTCCTGTGGAATAAGATTAATCAAACCGAGATGAGATAAGGGAGCCCTTCAGTTCATGTCTGCTCTGCGTAGTAGTTTTGGTTAGTCATGTAAAAAAATGTTGTCTTTGAGAGCCGATATATAGTTCGGATTATTATGCAACAATGAATGAGTAATATTATGATGAAATTCATTTCTGAACAGAGATCTGTGTTTCCCAAAAAAATTCCAGTTCCAGATGATGCTGTTGTTCCTCAAAATGTCAAACATTTTTTTAAAAAACATGAAATTAAAGGAAATGGGAAGATTATTATATATTGGAAAAGTCAAATTAGGCTTGTGAACCCAACCACCACTCAGGGTGCTGTGAACGACAATACCCAGCAAACCCCAGAAAGATTTAGAGCCTTTTAGTTCATAGAATGTGTTGAACAATTGTGCCAGACTTGAGGTACCTGCATGTGCTGGTTCATTAGTTCCTGCTCTGCAGAACACGAACTTGCAATTGTATGGACTGGATTGTGCCACAGACCTTTTTATATCAACATTTAAATCCACAGATCCATCCTGCCTTTCCTTCCCTGACTTTATCGACCCCACTCCAATTTGTAAGAATAAGTATTGATTCTACATTATGGCATGATGTCTTCTTAATTTCACCATTCCAGGTGCCAGTTAGCTTTTTGCAACTAACAATAAGGAGAGACTCCCGCAACTGTCATTTGGCCTCCAGTTTATATCTTTCCCAAATGAAGCATATTTTTGTGTCCATTTGGATCTAGCTTTAGACTGCAGCCATGTGTGGACTTGGCATACAGAGAAAAGGGGAACCATTCTTGTTTAAGGTTTTGAGACCTATTACAGTTAATTTTGCAGCACCCATCTGCTTTGCCCTCCTCTCCACGGATAATTTTTTGCTATAAAAGCATGTCTTCCTACAGTTTTAGAATCCCAAAGTATGGGAGCGCACTTCCAGGGTCACACATTGGTCGCTTCAACTTTTCAGTAAAAAATTACCTTTATTTAAACATTGGTTAAAAGAGAATTACATCAGAATTGGACCATAAACTGATGTAATTCTCTTTTAACCAATGTTTAAATAAAGGTAATTTTTTACTGAAAAGTTGAAGCGACCAATCTGTGACCCTGGAAGTGCGCTCCCATACTTTGGGATTCTACACGACTGATTGTTTCCTTAGCGACGGACTCGGGCGGCAGCACCCGGGTCACACTACCGAAAGGGTAAGCCTATCTGTCTAACTTTAAATACAAGAAATATTGTGGACTTAAGGTCCTTTTCTCCCCTTTTGTCTGGGGCACCAATAAGAGCAGAGTTCGGGGCATATTGCACCCGAACCACTACATTAGAACGGTGAGCTAACTGAAAACACGGGAAATGTGTGATGAACTGAACAGATAGAGCTTATAGAAAAACCTATAGATTCCTCGTATTGGATGCATGGTGTAACATTGTTTGTGAGAATTCCTACAGTTTTAGAACCAGGTGCATACTGAATGCTACACCTCCTTGTTGTTGAGCCACAGGAAGAACTGTGGTCGCAGACTGTTAGGTTATCTAAATGACTTTTCTCCTGTATGTATTCCCTGGCTCACACCCTGTATGGGCACAGTCAGGAGTGAGGACCAAGGAGGAGGCAGTTTGTCAGACCAAAGTTCATGGAAACAAGAGGGTTTCGGCAAAAGAATGGTCAAAGTCCAGGCAAGGAGTTCAAACCATCAGTACATTATGTGGATATGACTTCTCCCCCACACTTAAGTGACACCGGCGCCTGTTCTGACACCGGTGCCCGTTCTGACGCCGGCATCCATTCCCGACCAATCAGCTGGCGAGAAGACGCTGGCGTCACAGTGCTGTGACCAGCAGGACCCACGTGGAGGAATAGGGCACCGCCATCTTGAACCGGAGCATGGTCCCTGTGTCGGTGAGTATCAGTTTCCTTTACCCACCCTCAATCCAGCTGTGGGTAACAGTCCAATAAAAGGGCTATTTAAGACTGCCGCCTCCAACAACCTGTGCTGGATTATTAGACTTCCTGCATTGTACAAGCCATCCAAGTTCCTGCCCCAAGTTCCCATCTAGTAAGTTAGTTCCTCTCCTTCCCTTGTCTCCTTTGCTTCTGATTCTCTGGTTTTGACCTTGGCTTGTTTTCTGGATTCCTGATTGTTTGATGCCTGCCTATTCCTTGTGCCTGAATCTGGATTTTTTTTCTGCCTGCTTCTTTGCACTTCTTTTAATTTTGGTTTTTGAGTTATTAAGCCTTTTATGCAACAGCTCTCCGGATTGCTATTTAAGCAAGCTGGTTACTAGGGTCCAAATTACCCTTGCAACCATGCACTGATTTCAAATGAGAGACTGGAATATATACTGGAGTAGGAGAGGGCCCGAATAAAAAGTTGAGTAATAAAATTTTGCATTTGTAGCTTTACAGAGCATTTGTTTTTAGACGGGGTCAGTGACCCCCAATTGAAAGCTGGAGAAAAAAATAAAAAAATAAATAATGAAAATAAATTGAAAAGTTGCTTAGCACTGGCCATTCTATAACATAATAAAAGTTAATTAAAAGTTGAACCACCCCTTTAAGCATTAAACTCATTAGAACAACCTGTAGGAAAGGTTAATGCTGCATGAATTTATGAAGTTAGCATGACCAGGGGCAGCTGGGAAATTGACAAAATGTCTAGCCCCATGTCAGATTTCAAAATTGAATATAAAAAAATCTGTTTGCTCTTTTGAGAAATGGATTTCAGTGCAGAATTCTGCTGGAGTAGCACTATTAACTGATGTGTTTTGAAAAAAACATGTTTTCTCATGACAGAAATAATTTTTGAATTTATTGAATGTGTTAATCTCTGTTTTGACAATAGTTTTAAATGAGGTACTTAGCCTGGATGAAAAAAATTGTGTATTATGGTAAAGATATACATAGAGAGTGTTTTCATCTAGCAATAATAAAAAACATATATATTTACAAATGACTCTGATTTATGGGGGAAATGTAATGGCTTGTTACTATGTTTTTTTAATATTGTTACACTTATATTGTGTTGTAGTTTTTTTTACATTGTTTACCCTTATTTATATTATTTGTAGTTCAGTTGTTCAACATCGAAACCGTAATTTTTTGTTAAAACATGCTTTTTCTCTTTTTTTTATGATATGTATGTTGTGGCAGGATAGTGTTTCATTAATTGTCATCCAAAGACAGTACAACTTGGTAACAATTCTTTTATAAGATATTTTTCAAAAACATTTATACCTTTGCTATTTTGAAATGTGATCAAAATATCACCTCGGTTCTGCACAATATCTATAACATTTAGAACTGATTTATTTCCCCATCACCCATCGTGGGCTGAAGCTGCCTGTTATAATTATACATTCTCTACTTTCCACCCACAGAACAAATCTCCATTTCAACAGCATTTCCGTAGCCCAATTCAAATGACTTTCACACCTCACTTCTTAAGCATCTGAATTACAGGACGGATTATACAAACCAATCAACAACTCCATAGGGTGACACATAGCCACCGGTGAGTTTCCATTTGAAAAATGAATGATAAATGAATGATTCAAATAATTGAATAGTGGCTTTAATCTCTTTTTTTTTTTTTTGTTTGGGTGGGGCCTGGATTTTTAGAACCTTTGAAATGCAACACTTCCTTAAGGTGGCCATACATGGATAGATCGGATCTGCCCGATATTGCCCACCTGTTGGGCATATCGGAGGGAGATCCGCTCGTTTGGCAACATCGCCAAACGAGCGGATCTCCCTCCTATATGCCCACCTTGAGGTGGGCAATATCGGGCAGATCCGATCGTGGGCCCTAGGGCCCAACGATCGGATCCTAGCATTCGCAAACGGGCGGTCGGATCGCGGGACCGCATCAACGAACAGATGCGGCCGCGATCCGACGGGATTTTTAAACCCATCCGATCGAGATCTGGCCGACTTTCGGCCAGATCTCGATCGGGGGCCCCCATACACGGGCCAATAAGCTGCCGACACGGTCTGTCGGCAGCTTTTATCGGCCCGTGTATGGCCACCTTTAGGTTCCCAATCTAGACCACAACAATGAGAAAATACATGCAAATAAATTGCAACGGAGGTGTGTGCTGCGCAGGACTCTGGTAACATTTATTCTAAAAACAACACATTAATGCACTAGCAATATCTATAATCATTTAGATTGTGAGCTTTGTGGGGTAGGACTGTAATCTTATGTCTACTGGCATTTGATCTCAGGTATTTAAATACTGTATATACCTTCTATTATTTATCTAATACCAAAGACCTTATCTCCATATTCCTTCAGATGGCCCTGCTTCTTCAATGGCATTAGGGGCAGATTTACTAAAGGGTGAAGTGGCCGTCCATAATTCCCTAGAAATCCCATCTGCAGGGACATTGCCAATTTACTAACAGGCATAGAGGACAATTCGCTAGTGAAAGAAACAGTCGCTGGCGCAGTTTCGCACCCTATAGCCAGGCGAATCTTCGCTCAGTTGAGCAATCGTTACTCCGTAATTCACCAAAGAGTTTCCTTTCCCAGCTTAAACCTGGCAAACTGATGATATGAAGCTACATCCTCCTCAATGTTATGTCAGTGACATCATATCCTGTATGCCGAAGAGTTATAAAAGTTCTAAAAAAAACGCTGGCAGAATTGCCTTCAGAAATTCTAACTATTGAAAATTTTGTGTTAACAGTTTCTTTCAACCATTTGAGGGGCATGCAACATTTGTTTTAGAGGGGCTCTAGTGATGGATGAATTTGTGCCATTTCGCCTCGCCGAAAAATTTGCGAAACGGCTTAAAATTAACAAATTTTGACTGCGTCCATTCTGATGCCCGCGTCTATTTTGATGGCAGTGTTACAGTCAATGGGCGTCCAGAATTTTATGATGCCAGCAATATTTCGCGGCAGTTTAGCGAATTTATTCGCGGGTAGCTAAACGTGGAAATTCGATACCTAGTGGGCTCATGTCTAAGACATAAGAGGATCTCTTTTGTCATTATTTTGCTTCCTTGGACATTTGTAATAATAAGTGGCCACTTCAAGCATTTGCACCAACATCTCTAATAAAGACATATATATGACCTATATGTACCACCCCAATTTTAATTGACCTAAGCATAGGAGTATTATTGAAGTTTCGCTAGGCAGAAATGAACGCTAGCGAAGTTTGCTATGACATGCTGACAAATTAACGCTAGCAAAACTTCGCCAGTGTTCGGCTACAGACATGCAACTATGCCTTTTAGTGAATTATCATAGTGGTAGCTAATTTGTGCCTAAGTGGCGTGAAGTTTGGCAGAGCCTTCGCAGATGAAAATTTGCCCTGTAGTGAATTTGCCCCTTAGTCTTTCTTCCTCCCTTGTAGCAGGGCCGGAACTAGGGGTACACAGAAGAGGAATCTGCCTAGGGCGTAATGATTTGGGGGCGCTGGGCAGCTACTTCTTCTGCCACCCCTAGACCAGACTCACCTGGCATTGAACGCGAGTGAACGCCGCTAAGCATCACCACGCATGCGCGAACTCGTGCACGAGAAAACACCGCTCAGCATCACCGTGTATGCATGGAAGCACGCTGCATCTCCTTGCATGCGCGAACGAGTGCGATGGGGGAAGTGAGGGCAAGATGGCCAGCTGGGTTGTCGAGGGCGCCCAGCTGGTCTGGCCCACCTCTGCCTTGTAGTGTCCTTACATGTACACCTAGAGACCCATTTAGTTACAGGTTGAATTTTAGTGTTATTAGAGCTTTTTGAAACCACAAATATGGGGTTATTTATTAAGGTCCGACTATCTGAAATTCAAATAATTAGTAGTTTTCAGACTAAAATTCATAATATTTGCGGTAAAAAAAATCGTATTTTTCGAGTAAAGCTCCTAAGTTATCGGATTTTTGCCCGAACTTATTTTTTTCAGACTTTTTTTTAATGATAAATAAGGTCCAATCAGGCAATCGGAGTTGGTCGGATTTCTAACTTAGAAATACTTTGAAAAATTCGGGCCTTGTTAAATAACCCCCTTAAACTCTAAAAAAAACACTAATGCCAAGAAAGTTATTAAAAGATCTATAAAATGTATAATTGAAAAAACACAGAACGATGCAGAAAAAATTACAAGCAAAAAAAAACCCCCAAAAACCTCTAAAAGTCTGAATATTTATACAGGTCATGGAACTCAGAGGTTACTTCTAATATCCTGATATTTTCCAACAAGGGGAACTTTATTTATTATAATAAAGTTTTAGTGAGTCATGTGACAAAAATGACTCACCATTTATAACAGATGACATCAGTACTCACCGTTTATAACTGATGACATCACTAGTCATGATTTATAAGGATATAATTTACAAGATATTCATGGCTTTTATGTATTATAACCTAATAATATACAAACGCCATAAATATCTTGTAAATTATATCCTTATAAACGGTGAGTACTGATGTCATCAGTTATAAACGGTGAGTAGTGATGTCACTAAAACATATGGATTTTAATAAATAAAGTACTCCCTGTTGCAAAATATGAGGATATTAGAAGTTACCTCATATTTCAATGACCTGTATAAAAACATTTGGCCTCGTTTTTTTATATGGTCATGAAACTCCTCGGTAACTTGTTATATCCTTATATTATATTTATATATACTTTATTCACTATATAAATGATGAATTAGTGATGTTTTGGTTATAACTCAAAATGAAAACTCAAATTAGAACATTCAGCATCTAAAACTTGGCAAACTCATATAGAAGTCAGTGGGGAGTTGTATTTATAAATTTCAACCTATTTTTCTAATCAAGTTGTTCAAGATTAATTTGAAATTTGGCAGACTAATTGAGTATTCAAAATTTTCAGTAATTATTTTTTTCTTAAATAAGTGCATATTGAAGATTCTCAAAGTGAGTTTTTTAGAATTCATATTCTGGTAATTCTGCTTCATGAGTAAGAAAGCTCACAAATTTTTCTCATGACTATTTCAGTCTGCTGTGGAAATGGTTTTACAAACAGTTTTAGAACATGAACGTTTTCTACAGCTGATCAAACTGTATATTTTTGTAGCAAGCCAACTGTCCAAGCCGTTCCAGTCAACGTGGGTGACTTCCAATTTTAAGGATTTTGGAATGCTTCATTTTGTATTATCCTTCAGATTATTCTTCTGGGAAGGACGGAGCATCAATACTGACCCATGTGAAGTTCTAAATGAAACATTTTCCCACATTTCGAGTTTTTAACACAATACAAAGCGTTGGTGTTCGTAGATCATTTTTAAGATGCAAACACAGGATTGACTATATTTTTATATTGTTTATTTTAAAGTACTTTTTTATTTATATGTTTAATTAAAATAAATTCTGTTTTTTTTTATTTATTTTCTCCAAAACTCACATCATACAGAAATTTAAAGTTGTTTGTATTTTTATCTAAGCTTTTGAACCAAATGATTCGATGTTAGTGAAACTAATTTGAGTTGAACAGGAAGCCATGAGTTGACCGATGATGAAATCAAGAATGACTTATGTCTGTGGCCACTAACCAAGCTCTGTCTGTCAGTGGGTTGGACAGTTAATGTTTTCAATACAATGATAAGTAACCATGAATGATCCAGGAAAGGTCCGTGTTGTGGTCTGACATTTACACTCAAGGGGTGCCCTCAAAATTCCATACTTAGAAATCTACAGTATATCTTATAGTTACAAGTTACATACTATATATAGCTACTCACTTGTTGAGGTTTGTAAAAAAAGAATAAAAAAATAGACCCCCTATTTGTCATACAAAGGGAAAAAACTCTTCATAAATAGTAAAATAAGACAAGTCCCACTGATCTACACTGTACAATGATAACTCATACCATGCCTGGGATCATATAATAATCTCTCTAATGCTTTATTTACCAGTAGTGATGGGCGAATTTCTCCCGTTTCGCCGAAAAATTTGTGACTTTCCCAAAAAATTCTCAAAACGGAGGAAAATTAGCAAAAAAGATTTGAAACTTGAAAATTGACGTCTGAAAAGTTGCTTGCATCAATTTTGACGCCGGCATTAAAGTCAATTGTAGTGATGATGCGTGGCGATTTTGACGCGCGTCCAACATTTTTTTAGGGGGAGTTTCGCAAATTTATTTGCTGGCGGCGAAAACACGCAAAATCTATGTGAATTCGCTCCAGGCGAATTTATTCTCCCATCACTATTTACCAGTAGGTCTTTCCAGCTGACACAAGGTCACCCATTCTGATTAGAAGAAAAGAGGGTCTGCCTAAATATTGGGAAGGGGTTTGTTACAGTGAGAGCTGTGAAGATGTGGAATTGTCTCCCTGAATCAGTGGTACAGGCTGATACATTAGATAAGTATAAGAAGGGGTTGGATGGTGTTTAGCAAGTGAGGGAATACAGGGATATGGGAAATAACTCATAGTACAAGTTGATCCAGGGACTGGTCCCATTGCCATTTTGAAGTCAGGAAGGAATTGTTTCCCCTCTGAGGCAAATTGTAGAGGATTCAGATGGGGTTTTTCGCTTCCTCTGGATCAACTGGCAGTTAGGCAGGTTATATATAGACTTAAAAGGTTGAACTTGATGGACATATGTCTTTTTCAACCTAACTTACTATGTTATGTTACAAGTAGCCTTGTATTTTGTCACTTCATCAAATATTTTCTTAAACCTAGTGTGTCTACTTTAAATCTAGTGTGTCTAGTGTATCTCCATTGTAATCATACATGAAAAAGAGAGTGTCCAAGTGAGGGTTGGGACATATAGTTGGTCAGGCTTAGACCAGATGGGCTAAAAGGCAGAACTAGGTTTTACTATGAAGATTCAGATGTTTGGGCTCCATACAATGAGCTGCCAATGTGTTATTAAAATATCTATAGATAGGGAGGCCCATCTGGTAAATGTTGGGTATTAGTGGTATTAGAGCTTTCTGAAACCACAATTAAACAGTATTTCTGTAAAACCGCTAATGCCATGAAAGTTGTTAAAAGATCCAAAAAAAAAAGCATGAATGAAAAAGAAATGCTGAGCAATCCTATAGAAATTCAAGATTTTCTGACAATTATAAGTGTAGGGATGTGTAAAATAGCCACCCCTAGTATTATGTGCAGGCAGTCCCTCCATGTTATGGACACCTAACTGGGTCCTAAAATACAGTTGGGAGGGGTACTGTTTGCTCTTTCTGCTCTAAGCTATACCCCCTGCTACTTCTCACAGTGACCAGCAGATGGCACTGTGCTGGGATATAAAAGGCTCTGAAGCCATGCTTTCAGTGTCCATTTTGTGCTGGCTCTGACCTGAACAGGCAGGCAGGGCCCTGTGGAACTTAAACAGGTCAGGTCTAGTAAGAATAGGCTACTCACCATTATAGGTCACTCTAGGACTGACAGATAGACAGGTTATTTAGCTGAGCAGCTCAAGGCTCCGATGAGGAGAGTCAGAGGGATTAAGATCCCGGGTACTAATAGCCCAGAAGTAGGGACTAAGTGTATAGGAACAGGGTAGATAGATTCCCCTCAGGTTCCACTTAGGGAAAAGGCTGAAAGCTGGGTGTACCTTTATTGCTGCTGAGCTTGTCCTCTTGCCTGTGGGGACTAATACTGACCATATGGTGTTGTGAGTATTGCCTATTCAATGTGATGCCAAATCTTGTCATGCTCTATTGTATACTCCACTGAGGATTGTGTATGTTCAATAAATCAGTTCATGTTTAAGTTATAAGAACCACTGGCGCCCAATTATTATACCCTGAATCCAGTTACAGTTGCACTACACCCTGCCTCCACACCGTTGCGAGGGCTCACTCCCTAAGATTACAGGTTTCATCCGTGGCACATTTATTGGGAGTGGAGCTCAATAGTGGTGTAAAAGACACACAATTTACTATAGCGCTACATAAGCAAAACAATATCCGAAAATTCTGAATTGTTAAAAAAAAAAGGTCCAATAGGATCAGTGCAGCTCGCATTGACTTCTATGGGACCTTGATTGGTTATACTTGGTGCTTAGTCCAACTGGTCACTTTTATCCAAGTCCCCTCACCTGCAGAAATAATAAAGCCTTCTTCGTATACCACCTGCCCAATATACAGGCCAAGACAACCATTCCAGAGAGTAGACATCTGAAAAGGATAACATGAGGAAGGGAAGGACACTTCAAACAGAAGTTATAAGGAAAAGAGGTCCATAACGGAACTGAGAATCAATAATTCCAGTTAATTACTGTGGGCCTTATAGACCATTGACCCATAAGCAAGTGCCATGGGGCAATGGTTGAGAGTGCAGGCAACACTCTGCATCTTATGGTGGATTCATAATGAGAGGTAATGTGCAGAGTACAGAGCTGTGTGGGTTCCAGTAACAGTAAGTACATTACTTTAAGCCTGCTATAGACTTGGAGCCTAATAATGAACTACTTATTTTATCCATAATATGTTTATTTAAGTTTTTCCACCTTGTGCATATTAGGATAAGTGTGCTAAACCTGAAACTAAAATAGTATTTATTCAAATGTTTTTTTTTTTTGTTAACCCTCAATTCTGTTAAAAAAAGAAAAATTCTGAATATTCAGTTCTGTCCCTTCTGCCTCTTCTAACATAAGCAGTGAGTTTCCCATACAGGGTGTTGGTTTCTGATTCCCTGTCACCCCTGCGTATCAGCTGTTCCTGCTTAAAAATAAATCCCATACATTTCAGGATCTTTCTTTCTTGCAAAATTCCGAACCCCGTCTAGTCATGCCGAGACACTCCCTTCTAAATTGCGTATGACATCATTATTTGAAATCAAGGGAAATTAAACCAAAAGGCTTCTTTTCCCACTGTTTCTGAGCTTTTCTTGGCAGTGAGCACCAGGATTGTACTAGAACAATACATGTATATGTTACGTGTTTGCACAGACATTTAAATCACATAAAGGGCTTTTTTGTTGTTTTTATCCATTATTTGGTGAGTTTATCGAACCTTTCCAAATGCTAATTTCTGATGTCCTAGGACCATGTCATGTGCATGTAAGCCTCATGTTACTATATTTTTAAAAGAATCCTGTTTTTTTTTTTTTAAAGTTCACAAGTGCACAGCTACCGACAATGGAAGGAGCCCACTTGCTTAAGTGGTCCTTCTTGAGTCAGAACACAAACCTTAAGCAGCATTAGCAATAAAAGTCTTTTGAAGTCTACAAATGAGTTACCCTTCCCAAAAAAAGCAACATCACAAGTAGCAAATCCGTGTTTTTTTACTTTTCCAGACGATTAACAGCTCCGCAGGGGAGGTGACAAAATGCTTAGAATCTCTTCCCCACTGATTTGAATGCAACTGTTACTTAAAATTTTATATGTACTCTGTGGGTCCTGGAATCTTATCCTAATATCCCGGGATACATATTTTTTTTGAACTTCTCTGTCACTAAAGAAGATTCATTAAAGGGCAAAGCAAGCTCCTATGGAATCCAACTTCGAGTCAGGCCACACCTTCCAAGCCAGACTATTCCAGGACACCAATTCCAGACCACAGTTGTAGTGAAGGGCGAATAAATTAGGCAGGCGCAAATTCAGCCTGAATTTCTGGATTTGGACGTGTGTCGGAATAGTCGCTCGCATCAACTTTATTCAGATGCTCATTTACTTTAATTCGGGTGTCAAAATTTACGCGAATTGACTCGGGTGTCAAAATTGATGCAGACGTCGAAATTTCAAATTTTTTTGCCATTTTGTGAATATTATAGGAAATTCGAGAATTTTTCTGCGAAACGGGACAAATTCACCCATTTACTGCACAGTTGCACCATAATATTTTATTACAACTTCAAATGAGTTTTCCTTCCTTATAACCCATACAGAACACAAGTCTGGGTGTTCATCATCCAGGTAATGAACAGCTCCGAGGGGGAGGTGATAAAATGCTCAGTATCTCTCCGCATTGATTTGGAGCCAGTCACTGTGGATGCACTAGGGTGTCTGGTATGTCATCCCCAATATCCTAGGAATTAACCATTTGTTTTTCAACCACATTATAACAGCACATAACTGATAGCCCCAAGGCAATAAAGAACACACCTAGTGCCTATGGAGATGCACAGCAACCTTTCAAATTGCTCCCTAGCGGGTCAGGCCACAAGCTACAATAGCTCCAAAAATTGGACGTTTAGAAAATTAAAGTGTCATCCCTTTAAACCTTATATCTTCAAAAAATAGCGTAGAATTGGGTTTCTGTGCTGAAGAATACAAATCAAATTTCCTTCACTGTAACCACAATGGGGCACATAGCAACTTTTTAACAAAGACGATTAATGGCTCCGCAGGGGAGGTGACAAAATGCTGACAATCTCTCCCACTTTGATATGATTGCCAATCGCCTACTATTGTGGATGCATTTGCATATTTATACAGTATATTTAAATGCAGAGAAAGCTTTTTTTTTGGGGGGGGGAGTTATTTGTTCTTTAATGCTGTTAAGGCTCAAAATAAAGCATGGCTATCCATTCATATCAGACCACTTTGGCTTACATGTCTCCCCCAGTGCTGGGACATTTTCCAATATCACTCTTGTGCAAGATAACAGCAGTGAAACAAAAGCAGAGAGCTCACACCCCTGAGTATATACCTTTTGTGGTATCAGGTGGGAAGACCCACATCTGCTTCAAGGGTCAAAAAATCCCGGAGAAAATGCATCAATATTCGATATAGCGTAAAGGTCCCCATAGACGCAAATATCTTTCGTTGGTGAACGATCGATATCAATTCGACCAATCCGTCAAATTATCGTGAAGTTAGTGGGTATCAAACGATCTTACGCCTTACAATTTTTTTGTCCGACATCTGTCAGAAAATTGATCGGCCAGGTTAAAAAAAATGCTATCGGTCCCAGTGCAATGTATCTATGTCTGCAGGGCCAAGCAGGCAGCTCCCCTCAGTTTTCCTGCCAATATCGCTTGAAATGGTCTTTTTAGTTGGTGGTCTCACGATAATGAAAAGACCTTATAAAAATCTTAACATCTATGGCCAGGTTTAAGGTTTATTTAAACCCAAAACATACAGAAAAAAGGCAACTTTTCAGGCCACCCGGGCCCTTTATCAAGTGCTTGCCCTGTTGACTATTTTCCTCAACCAGGGTCTGAAGAAGGGGTATGAAAACAAAAAGGTTCAAGTCTAGCACCCCTCCTCGGTTGGGCCCTAGCCACATGCCTGTTCTGCTTACCCCTAGTTACCCCTCCTGCCATTTATGTATACAATGCTACTGAGTGCAGGAATCACTGTACTCAAGGGTATAGTCATAGGTCTATGGCACATTGCACCTATTTTTGCCCTTTGCACATTGCCGTGCACATCATGAATAACCCCTTAGACAGGGTCGGACTGGGGGTCCAGGGTCCAACCAGGGCTGCCACCTTAGGGGCCCCACACCTCATAAGAGGTCTGATGTAGCCACTCTCCCCCTCCTCCTTCGATCGAAATGGCCCACTGGGTTTTTTCCCGGTGTCTCACCGACCCAGTCCGACCGTTCCCTCAGATCTTTTCTCTCTGATTGAGCACTAAATGGTGCCCTTGTCAACCTTTTGTGCACTTCTGTCCTGGGTTTAAGTGAATTACCTCTATTATTTTATTTTATTTTTTTTTAAATAAATGGAATTATACATTATAGGAAGAAATTAACATAATGGCAATGCAATAAGAAAAGTAACTGTGGGCAAACTGATCATACCTATACAGGTATGGGCAGGGGCCCTTGCGGTTGCAAGGGGGCCCAGGAGTGTAGGGGGCCCTAAATTCAATTTGGCGTGGGGCCCAGTTACGCCACTGGGTATGGGATCTGTTATCCGGAAACCCGTTATCTAGAAAGATCAATTACGGAAAGGCTGTCTCCCATAGACTCCATTTCATCCAAAAAATCCAAATTTTAAAAATGATTTCCTTTTTCTCTGTAATAATAAAACAGTAGCTTGTACCTGATCCAAACTAAGATATAATTAATCCCTATTGGAAGCAAAACCAGCCTATTGGATTTATTTAATGTTTACATGATTTTCTAGTATACTTAAGGTATGAAGATCCAAATTGTAGAAAGATCCATTATCCAGAAAGGTTCAGGTCCCAAAGATTCTGGAAAACAGGTCCCATACCTGTACAATATATATGCTATCAATATACACAGCAAAATTGTTTACAGACCTTAGCAGCAGGCTTATATTAGTCTTGTTACATTATTAAGCAAAGAATAGCACATGCCAACATGATTAATCCACTGGAATCAGTCAACAAAGCCATCCCAGGAGAATATGCGGTTTCGTAATATTTATGTACAGTGTTACCAAGCAATAGGACACTTTAAGGTTTGTGCTGCTCGGAATACAACACTTTTAAATCCATTTGGGTATCATAAAAGCAAGTATTTCAGCCGCAGCTGAAGACAAGAAGACTGGTCTAAACAGAGGCCGTGGCGTTTGTGTGAAAAAAAAAAGTGCAAATTCATATTGTGTTTATTGAAGTATAAATAAAAATCTTGAAACATTGTGTAATTTACACCCAAATTTGTTACAAGTGTGACATTCGTTTTATGTAAATGGCGGATTGGGCAATCTCAAAATAAACTCTTCGCAGGCATGTATATATATTTGTTGATATTTATATATACAGACAGTATAGAAGTTTACATATTTCTATTGACCCATCTTTATACTATAACATGACATATAACAAGATTTTTTTGCTTTAAAAGCCTCATATTCTCCCCTTCTGTTTGAGGCCCAACATTTGGTCAGGGCCCCCCATAGCTCATAACAAGACTACAAACACGAGAAATGTTGTTGTATCGGCCTTAGTACTGATATATATCCAAGACATCGAATAAGGACCCTCAAAGTCTTGCTCTACGACTTAGGGGAGGCCTGGAAAAGGCATGAAGGTCACTTCCCTGTGGACTAGTGATAGGCAAATTTGTCCCGTTTCGCTTCACTGGAGGGGAAGGCCAATTAAAAGAGAGTTATAGTAGTCTAGACGTGATATGATGAGAGAGTGAATAAGAATTTTGGCAGCATCTTGGGTGATAAATGATCGTATTTTGGAAATGTTCCTTAGGTGGAAGTGACATGATTTAATAAGTGACTGGATATGAGGAGTGAATGACAGGGCAGAATCTAGGATAACCCCAAGGCACCGGGCCTGGGGAGAGGGGGTGATAGTGGAATTGTTAGCTATGATGGATACTTCCGGGATGTTACTGGTGTTAGTTGGAGGAAAGAGAACCATTTCAGTTTTAGAGATGTTTAATTTAAGGTAGAGTTGTGACATCCAAGTAGAGATAGCGGACAGGCAGGAGGAGATGCGAGTTAGGAGTTCTGGGTTGAGATCAGGAGATGAGAGATAGATCTGACTGTCGTCAGCATAGAGGTGGTAGTGGAAACCATACGAGTTGATTAATTTTCCGAGGGAGGAAGTATAGAGGGAGAATAGTAATGGTCTAGGACAGAGCCTTGAGGAACCCCAACAGAAAGAGGTAGGGGAGAAGATGATACTCCATTGTAGGAGACAGTGAAGGAACGATTGGTGATGTAAGAAGAGAACCAGGACAGGGCTGTGTAACGAAGGCCAAGTGAATGGGGGGACTGGAGGAGGAGAGGGTGATCTACAGTGTCAAATGCAGCTGAGAGATCAAGCAGTATTAGTAGTGAGAAATGATTGTTGGCTTTAGTGGTTAAAAGGTCATTATTTAGTCGGGTCAGGGCAGTTTCAGTGGAGTGTTGTGGCTTAAAACCAGATTGTAGGGGGTCCAGCAGGTTATTGTCAGAGAATGAGGTTAGTCGGTTGTAGACTAGGCGCTCAAGTAGTTTAGAGATGAAAGGTAGCAGAGAGATAGGTTGGAGGTTATCAAGATTGGAGGGATCAAGAGAGGGTTTTTTTCAGAATGGGGATGACTAGAGCATGCTTTAGTTGAGAAGGAAACAGTCCAGAGAGATTAAATAGGTGAGTTAAGGCTTTGATTAGACAAGGATTGGTATTGCGGAGAAGTTTTGAGGGAATTGGATCAAGCGGGCAGGTGGTAAGGCGAGAGGAGGCCAGAAGCTTTGAGACTTCCTCATCAGTGACAGGGGTGAAGGAGCACAGGAGAGACTGGGGAGTGTGGAGGGAGGGTGGTGGAAGTCTAGGGGGGTTGAGTAGTGTAATGTCCCTTCTGATAGTGTCAATTTTGTTTTTGAAGTGCTCAGCAATATCTTGAGCAGAGACAGATGTGCATGGAGGGGGTGGAGAAGGGGAAAGGAGAGTGTTAAAGGTGGAGAAAAATTGTGCTGGTTTTTTAGAAAGGGAGTTAATGAGTGAAGTAAAGTATGTTTGTTTGGCTTGGAAGAGGCTGGTGTTATAGGAGCGCAGGGCAGATTTGTAGCTGTACAGTTTTAACATAAGCTTCATCATAACGAAATAAGAAACTTTCTAAATACAATCAATTAAATATTCTGCATCGTTTCTGAAATAATCAAATTTATCATCACTATCCCTCTCTCAGCATCTGTTTCTCTTCATTCTCTCTTCATGCAGCAGTTGGATGTCAGATATTCACCGCTAAATATAATCAAATATTGGGTGTCAGATATTCATTGACAGTTAGATCCAATATATCTTATAGGGGGGCTCCTTTCCTAGCAGATGTATTAGAGCTCACTTAAATAACTGATTCCAGTACAACCAAAATCTAACAAGATAACTGCCTTTTGCACAAATTCTGCATGTAGAGAGACATGATGTCTGGTGATTTTAATAGAGTGAGTTCTAATACATCTTCTAGGCAAAAGGAGCCCCCCCCCATAAGATATATTGGATCTAACTGTCACTGAATATCTGACACCCAATATTTAATTGATTATATTTAGAAAATCTCTTATTTCAGTATGATGAAGCTTATATTTAATTTCCATTTTTGCAATAGTTACTCTCTAAGTGCATTTGGCTGTTCTTACCCTTTAATAATCCATTGAAATGATTATTAAATTCTTGATTTTGACTCATACTATATTGCTGGAACCCCTCAATGCACAGAAATGAATGTCTTTTGAGGGATTTACAATAACAGTAATTATTTGGAGATGGGGGGGGTGGTGTACAACTCAGAAAACAGAAAAATGAAAGTGCAGAGGGATAAAAGTATAACATGATATTTACTGATGCGTTTGCAGTTTATACAGCCAATATATATAACCGCTCAGCACCTCAATGTGCACCCCCTCCTCTTCTATTCAATCCATGTGTATTGGCCATATTGTGTTTATGTTCCCCAACATAAACATCATTGGTTTCCCCATTGGCTGACACCTGTAACGTTGCCTATGAAGGTTCAGTGGTGGCCAGACAATAACGGACATGAATCTTGGCGTATTGTTGTCTTTCTGGGGTGTCATGGGTCACTTAATATTCATGGAAACATAATAACAAAGCATTGTGCAAGAAGAAGAGGTGAAAAAGAAAACACTAACAAGCCATTCTGAAAAGCCTTGTGGAGTGCGGTGTTTATGCTTTGGCTGAAGATAAAACTCAAGTGATGGGGGACTGTGACAGCAGGAAGAAGACTTTGTCTCCCTCACAAAGGGGCATCGAGAAGCTGATACAATTCTACAGCAAAAAAGATTATGATAATGTCTCAGTGATGTAAATAAATATATATATACACAATTATCCATGGAGACAGGTGCAGCAACAAATATGATGCTTAAAGGGGTTGTTCACCTTTGAGTTAACTTTTAGTATGATGTAGAACAGGGGTCCCCCAACCTTTCTTACCCGTGAACCACATTCAAAAAAATAAAGAGTTGGGGAGCAACACAGGCATGCAAAAACTTCCTGGGGTGCCAAATAAGGGCTGTGATTGGCTATTTGGTAGCCCCTATATGGACTGGCAGACTACAGGAGGCTCTGATTAACAGTACACCTGGTTTATACAACCAAAACTTGCCTCCAAGCCTGGAATTCAAAAATAAGCATCTGCTTTGAGGCCACTGGGAGAAACATCCAAGGGGTTGGTGAGTACCATGTTGCTCGCGAGTTACTGGTTGGGGATCACTGATCTAGAGAGTAATATTCTCAGACAATTTGCTATTGGTTTTCATTTTTTATTATTTGTCGGTTTTGGGTTATTTAGCTTTTTATTCAGCAGCTCTCCAGTTTGTAATTTCAGCAATCTGATTAGGGCCCAAATTACTCTAGCAACCATGTATGAGTAACAAAGATGATAATAAGCGTAATAAGATGAGTAATAAAACGTAGCAATAACAATAAATGTGGAGCCTTACAGGGCGTTTGTTTTTTAGATGGGGTCAGTGACCCCTCCCCCATTTGAAAGCTGGAAAGAGTCAGAAGAAGAAGGCTAATAATCTGATAATGATCTGCAAAGCTAAATGATTGTAGTATGAAACAATACATATAATATGTGAATGTGACAAGGAGTTCTACTGTATATCAGTATTTTCATTGGTTCTTCCTTATTTCCCAATCATGACTGGGTCTTCAAGTGCAATCCCTACTGTATCTACTCCTTCCTTCCGGCCACATAGGGACATATTTGGGTAGAAAGCCTTTTTGTTTCTTCCTTTCAAATCCATCTAACAGGTCAGTTAGGACAAACTGTGGGACTAGCCCTTAAAGGGTTGCCAGCCCTTGAGTTGGATGACCATCGAACAACAGGCAACCAGAATTTTAGTACATCATGGTCCATCAGGCTGATCTGTCACTTGTATTTAAGGAAACATTTATGCCTTATATTTCAAAATCTGGGCCCACCAACCAAGACCATGGACTACTTTGAAGAAAGTGTTCTTTGCCCCCCATCCATAAGATTTGTTTAATAACAGAATATCTATGTGTGGCTTCTTTGAACTCTTGCCCAAAATTTCTGCTCCAGTCTACAGAAGAGGCTCGTTTTATTGGCCATTCTGTATCCATGACCCCTCCTTTATGAATATATTAGAATAAGAAGAATGCACTGATACAGTATTCAATGTCCTGATATTATACATGTGTGAGTTTGTGCCCGCTATGGAAAACAATTCACAATCAATTCCATAAGTTGAATGTTTTGCTTATAATAAAATGTAGCGATGGGCGAATTTCTCCTATTTCACTTTGCAGAAAAATTTGCGAATTTCCTGTGAAATTCGCAAACTGGCAGAAAATTTGTAAAAAATGTGAGAAACTCAAAAATTGACGCCCAGCCTCAATTTTGGACGTGCGTCCAAAATGTTGTGCGCGTCAATGGCGTTAAAGTCAATGGGCGTCCTAATGGTGTTGACGCGCAGTGATTTTGACGCGACTTTTCAGACGGGCGTCCAGATTTTTTGGACGCCGGCGAATTTTCACAGGAGTTTCGCAAATGTATTCGCCGGCGGCGAAACGTGGAAATTTGCCACAAATTCGCGCCAGGAGAACTTATTCGCCCATCACTAACAAAATAAAATGTTTTGTCTTGTTTTAATTGGAGACTTGATGCAGCCTTGAGCCACTGCAGATGTTACAGATTCCATTCATTTACCGTGATATGTCCAATTAACGCTTTACATTAATGGATTTAATTAACGACACTGAACTTATTGTGCATGTTATTTTCTGAAATAGGAAACGCAGATACTTTGCCCTCTAGTGGACATTCCTAGAGCTTTGTATACTGGGGACGCAAGGCAGTCTTTTTCCCGTCAGTGGATCTCTGCTCTGTCTCAGATGTTCATCCCAAATTATTGAAAGGAACTAGAAACATGTATTCACCTTTTTAGTATTTTTCTTATAGAATTTTAATTGCAATTTTAATTGTAATTTATTAACACTGGGCAAATTTGCCCATGGCTGGGCAGTAACCAATGGCAACCAATCAAATCGCTGCATTCATTGTTTTACTTGCAGCTGGCTTTAAAAAGCTAATCACTGATTGGTTGCTATAGGGAACTGCCCATAGGCAAATTTGCCCGGTGTTGATAAATGAGCCCCAGAGTATAAATAACACATGCCTTCACCTACAATAATGTTGCAGTAAAACAAAACCCAAACTGAAATAAAAAGGAGACTTTTTCATTAAATAGGGTCAGCGGCATAACCATAAGCAGACGTGGAATCCATAGCAAGCTCTTTATTTCCTCCTCTAGAAAACCTTATCTGTTTAACACTTATATAGATGTATCATGTCGAGTGTTACATCCTGAGACAATTTACAATTGGTTTTCATTTTTCATTATTTGTGGTTTTTGACTTATGTGGCATTTTCTTCAGTAGCTCTCCAGTTAGTAATATCAGCAATCTGGTTGCTAGGATCCAAATGACCCTAGCAACCATGAAAAGATTTGAATAGCAGACTGGAACATGAATAGGAGAGATGAGTAAAAAAAAAAAAATAGCAATAACAATAAATGTGTAGCCATACCGAGCATTTATTTTTTAGACGGGGTCAGTGACCCCCTTTGAAAGCTGGAAAGAGTCAGAAGAAGAAGACAAATAGCTAAAAAAAACTATGAAGATGAAAAAATGAAGGCCAGTTGAAATGTTGCTTAGAATTAGTCATTCTATAACATACTAAAAGTTAACTTAAAGGTGAACCACCCCTTTAAAAAGGGGTGATTAGTAATCAGTTCAGTTTTGGATGGGGAATGGAACAAGCAACAGACTAACCCCCTGCATGTTCTTGCAATGGACATTGCATATTGTGTATCAGGTAAGCAGCTGAAGGTCAGAGGTTGCAGTTCAGCAACAGTATAGTAATTTGCTTTGTCAGCACAAATCTTAGTTTTTCCCACACAATGCAGCATTTTGCTAACCATTCCAGAATAACTGCAGTTGCCCAAAAATTGTGTTTGATGCAGATTCATCAGTTTAGGAGCATTTGTTAAATCTGATGCTGTTTTCAGCAGGGGTGATGCGAGCATACCAGAGGGCATCAGTAATAGTGACTGCAATTAAATTGCCCTGCAACTGTCGACTGATCAAGGCTGGAGTAACACCCTTGTGCAAAAGGGCACCACTTTCTGAGGAGCAAGGAGAAGGGGGAGATTATACAGAAGTATTGCTTTCCCCATTCAACTGCTCTGTTTCTTTAAGAACAAATTCAAAAGTCAATATAAACCGGTATAGTTACCCTTTTCCTTTTATATTCTGGTACCAGGAAACCTTGCTTCCATCCAGAGCAAATACAATCAATAAATCCAGTGAATGGGTAATGATACCAATAGGCGCAGGGATTCTGCTGCGAGGTAAGTTGTAGAATAAAGAGACCTTGCAGCAGAATCCCTGCGCCTCTTGGTATCACCCATTACCCATTCACTGGATTTATAGACTGTTTCTTTAAGAGGCGAGTATTATTAGCAATCATTGTATCATCGCTTCTTGGCTTTTGCCTTGTTTTGTCTGCTGCGTATCCTAGGAAGGGTCCCGAGCCATGAATTAGTGATATCCGAGGGCTCGGCTCTTGGCAGGAATATTAACTTATGTATTAAATGTCAACAATTTACATCTAATCTCCCAGCGTTTTGCCTTCGGAATCAGAATAGAGTAGAAGTTCAGCCCCCCCCGAGGCATTTGGGGAGATAGTGAGCAGAACCCTGTCTGTCCGACTCCTTCTGATCAAAGCTCTGTGGTTGTACAGATCTCCTCCTGCAGCCAAAGCTCTGTGTATAGATACTAAGGAGAAACAGCCAGAGATGAACATCACCAACTGCAATGGATTTAAACAAATCTGTTTCACATTGGCATCCAAATCTGATCCAACCAATCCAGCTGCTCCATTTTATAACTTACATTTCCACCAAAATTACCATAACATCAATGTCCTTTAATAAATGACGTATAAATGAGAGCAGTGCTGTCTGTATCACATCTCTTGCCATATGAATTCATCTACTTTCTTCCTGAGCAAAAACCGCAATCCAGTCTCACTTTATGGCAGAGGTGGGAAATTGCTGAGAACAACACCCTCTACAGGTATAGGATCGGTTATCCGGAATGCTCCGAATGAAGAAAAAAGGCTGTCTCCCATAGACTCCATTTTATCCAAATAATCCAAATTTTAAAAAAATGATTTCCTTTTTTGCTTTATATAATAAAACAGTAGCTTGTATATACAGTATAATTAATTTTTATTGGAAGCAAAACCAGACTATTGGATTCATTTAATGTTTACATGATTTTCTAGTAGACTTAAAGGATAAGTAAACCTTTAAAATAAGTGCATGTAAAATTGATGAGCACTTTTGCAATGTACATTCATTATTTATATTGTTTTTATTCCAAAATATTAAGGGATACATATATTGTTAAAGGGATACTGTCATGGGAAAAAAAAAATCAAAATGCATCAGTTAAAAGTGTAGCTCCAGCAGAATTCTGCACTGAAATCCATTTCTCAAAAGAGCAAACTGATTTTTTTATATTCAATTTTGAAATCTGACATGGGGCTAGACATATTGTCAATTTCCCAGCTGCCCCAAGTCATGTGACTTGTGCTCTGATAAACTTCAATCACTCTTTACTGCTGTACTGCAAGTTGGAGTGATATCACCCCCCCCCCTCCCCCCCCCCAGCAGCCAAACAAAAGAACAATGGGAAGGTAACCAGATAACACAAGAGAACAGCTGTCTGGTAGATCTAAGAACAACACTCAATAGTAAAAACCCATGTCCCACTGAGACACATTCAGTTACATTGAGAAGGAAAAACAGCAGCCTGCCAGAAAGCATTTCTCTCCTAAAGTGCAGGCACAAGTCACATGACCAGGGGCAGCTGGGAAATTGACAATATGTCTAGCCCCATGTCAGATTTCAAAATTGAATATAAAAAAATCTGTTTGCTCTTTTGAGAAATGATTTTCAGTGCAGAATTCTGCTGGAGTAGCACTATTAACTGAAAAAAAAACGTTTTCCGATGACAGGATCCTTTTAATATGAATGAATTTTGTTACAACAGCGCCACCTGCTGGTCAGTTTCCCACCAGTCTGACCACCAAGTAGTCAAGGAAGTCGTCAGGAGAAAGAAAGAGGCTGCTCTGATGTTCTTCTGCTTAGGGAAGGTTTGGGAAAGGTTTCTAACATTATTCGGACGCCCATTGACTTTAACGCCAGCGTCAAAATTGACGAGAGCATCAGAATTTATGTGGGCATCAAAATTTTTCACAGTACGGCACAACAGCTTGGGGGTCATTTATAAACACTTCGCAAATTTGCACCTGGGCAGTAACCCATAGCAACCAATCAGATGATTGCTTTCATCGTTCAATCTGCAGCTGGCTGAAAAAAGCTAATCGCTGATTGGTTGCTATGGGTCACTGCCCAGGTGCAAATTTGCCCAATGTTTATTAGTGATGGGCGAATATGTCCAGCAAAATTCGCAAAACGGTGAAAAATGTGTGAAACGCAAATTTTAACGCCCTCGTCAATTTGCGTAAATTTTAAAGCTCGCGTCAATTCGTGCCAATTTTAAAGTCGATGGGTGTCCAAATAATGTTGAAGTGCAATGGTTTTGACGCGAACGACTATTCTAACAAATTTTCGTGACAGTTTTGCAACTTTATTCGACGAAACTTGGAAATTCGCTGTGAATTAGCGCCTGGTGAATTTAATCGCCAATCACCAGTGTTTATAAATAAGCCCCAATTTCTTTATGGGCCAGCCTGGGGAGTAAGTCTGGCCCAGCGGGGGCCCATGAGGTAGAGTCCTTTGCGTGTCCATTTTTTGGAACCCGTACGTAAACCAGAAGTGACATCAGAAGTAGGTGTGATCAGATAAAAGGAGTAAAAATCATACCCAACTCGCTGCAGGACTTTACCATGAGGGCTGGGGCCCACCAGGTTTTTTCCTGGTGTCACACCGGCCCAGTCTGACCCAGATCGAGAGGGAGCGGAGAACAGGAGGATTCTGGGTATATAATTCCTTAGAATATTCCCCAGCTGTGTGTAACATGAGACAATACAGAAAAGAACTTAATCACTGACATGTGGAACATTAGAAACGGGAGGGGATTGTGGAAATGTCAAATCTCCGAGGCAGGAGTTCAGAAGAAGAAGAGGATTCACTAGATAAAAGGGAAAGTGATAAAAGTCTGAAGGCAGATGTGAGAGCGGGAAGAACCGGCCGTGCAGCGCTGCAATGATACAGTTAATACAAAACCCTCCAAAAATGATGGATTTGGACAGTTTTCCATGTAATTAGTGATGCGATTTGTGTCACGTGACTCACTGAAATGTGTGTATAAATAATAATGTAACCACTGCTGTAATAACTGGTCCCATTTACCTTCACTGAATATTTGCAAAAGTCATTGAAGTCAAAGATTTTTTTTTTTTTGGCATGACTTTTTTTCCAAAATGGAGAAACCTGGTAAAAAAATCACTTGGCATGTGACGTTGTACTTTTATATGGTCACAAAACGCCTTAATGACTTAATACATGAGTGATACTCAGAGTTCCCTGTATAACTCAGCCTGCAGCCTTGTGTCTTTATATGGTCACAGAACAACCCCTCAGTGACTTCTAATATCCTTATCATTTACAGTAGGGGGTACATTATCCCTTATAATACATGAGTGATACTCAGAGTTCCCTGTATAACTCAGCCTGCAGCCTTGTGTCTTTATATGGTCACAGAACAACCCCTCAGTGACTTCTAATATCCTTATCATTTACAGTAGGGGGTACATTATCCCTTATAATACATGAGTGATACTCAGAGTTCCCTGTATAACTCAGCCTGCAGCCTTGTGCCTTTATATGGTCACAGAACAACCCCTCAGTGACTTCTAATATCCTTATCATTTACAGTAGGGGGTACATTATCCCTTATAATACATGAGTGATACTCAGAGTTCCCTGTATAACTCAGCCTGCAGCCTTGTGTCTTTATATGGTCACAGAACAACCCCTCAGTGACTTCTAATATCCTTATCATTTACAGTAGGGGGTACATTATCCCTTATAATACATGAGTGATACTCAGAGTTCCCTGTATAACTCAGCCTGCAGCCTTGTGCCTTTATATGGTCACAGAACAACCCCTCAGTGACTTCTAATATCCTTATCATTTACAGTAGGGGGTACATTATCCCTTATAATACATGAGTGATACTCAGAGTTCCCTGTATAACTCAGCCTGCAGCCTTGTGCCTTTATATGGTCACAGAACAACCCCTCAGTGACTTCTAATATCCTTATCATTTACAGTAGGGGGTTCATTATCCCTTATAATACATGAGTGACTGGCAGAGTTGCCTGAATTATATAACTTAACACTCTCTTAGTGAGACCCCCCTCCCCCAAAAAAGACCATTCTGGATATTAGAAGAGAGAGGTTTCCTTATACAGATAAATTAGAAGGTGTGGGATTAATTAGACAGGAGGTGTTTCATTATCTCTATGACAGGTCCTATTTGTGACACTGCCACAATCTCTATCAATAATGAACCTCAGGAAACGACTCAGTATAACTGAACAATGGGAAAGCCCCTCCCCCCTGCTTGACTGACAGGCACAAAAGGTAAAGACGTGGGATTTTATTTGGGATTTTATTTGGTTATTGATACATTGTAACTGGGCTGTTACCGGACTGAGACCTAATTTAACCCTTTGCTGGCAGTATAAGAAACAGATGCAATACAGGGATATCCAACTGTATATTACAGACATATTTAACTCTTAGTACACTTTTTAACGAAGAGACCAAAGGCAACGTCTTTGTCCCACTGTAACTGTTCTTAAAGGCATACACACGCTGATTCTCAGCACACACCAATGAGTTAATACTCTGTCTCCTGATAATGAATCTAATACAGAGGTATCACTTCCCACCCAGAAACACTCTCTCCAGGGAATTATCTCTAATCTCACAGTGATGGGACAGTTTCCTTTATGGTAACGCTGTAACATCTCTCCCACTTACTATACAAAAGAAAAAAAATTAATCTTAAAATTAAAAAAAAATAGTCTCTCTCTTGTCGCCGTGAACTGCTGGTTCCCACCATTGCCAGGCACTGGAAGGCCAGGAAGGAAACAGGTTTTTTTTTAGGGGAGTTTATGTTTACACGGCTGTTCCTTTAAGAGAGCTGCTTTCTAGCAAATGAACAGAGAATGTTATTTCCCCAGTGCCGAGTCCCTGGAAGGAGCCCAGTGTGTGTGTGACAGTGTGTGTGTGTGACAGTGTGTGTGTGACAGTGTGTGTGTGTGACAGTGTGTGTGTGTGTGTGTGTGACAGTGTGTGTGTGACAGTGTGTGTGTGACAGTGTGTGTGTGACAGTGTGTGTGTGACAGTGTGTGTGTGTGACAGTGTGTGTGTGTGTGACAGTGTGTGTGTGTGACAGAGTGTTTATTTGTCTTTAGGGGGAGGCAGTCGTGTACCTATATAGTGACTCTACTGCACAGCACCCAGACACTCACACACTATATTTGGCACAAACACACACACACACAGACTCACTCACACACATACACACTCACATACACACACAGACGCACACACATACAGAGGGGGACACACAGATACCCCACTACACACAAAGTGGCATTCACAAGCACAGAGACACATATGAACAGATGAACCCACAAACATATATAAAAAGAGACACACATACATACAGATCCCCTCATACCTGCAGAGAGAGAGACACACATTGATACACAATCACATACACACACTGAGATTCACAGTCACAAGGAGACTCACACACACACATATAGGCAGAGACACACATTAATAGAGACACACACTTGCACACAAACATGCAGACATAGACGCAAGCAGACACACATTCACACATACTCATACACACCTAGGGTCACTGACACACACACATAGATACATACACACACACACACACTGATAGAGACATAGATATACACATAGAAACAAGCTACATTGAGTAATTAAGAATATAAGAATATATCTATATGGCAGCTCTAACAGTGATTAGCAACTCAGTAGGATCGAATAGTGTTCAGAAGCCCAGTACAACACACAGTACAACACACAGTACAATATACAGTACAACACAACACACAGTTCAATATACAGTACAAGACACAGTACAACACAAAGTACAACACACAGTACAATATACAGTACAATATACAGTAAAACACAACACACATTACAACACACAGTACAGTACACAGTACAACACAACACACAGTACAATATACAGTACAAGACACAGTATAACACACAATACTATATCCAGTACAACACACAGTAGAGAACACGTTACTGTAACTGTTGTGACCCTACAATGTTCTATATGAAATTCATGGTTCATTTTTGACGGAACAAGGGTTAATAGAACAGACCCGTGTCCTCCCGGCAATCGCTCCTGTAACTCTGACAGTCGCCGCTTCCCCCCTTTATTCAGTACCCGCAGTTCTTCGTGCTGTGCCAGCGCCACTTAGCGGCCAGAGGTGCAAGTGCAGGGGACACGGGGAGATTCTCAATTCATCCTGAATGACATTTGCACCATAAAATCACTGCACTCGGGAGAGGAGTAAAAGTCTCATATTATAAACTCTGCCATTGTCCTGGAGGGTGGGGGGGGGCATTGGATTCTTGGAAATAGGATTTTCCCTAAATACATCCCCTACCGACTTCCTACATGAAATAAATCTCTACTCATCCAGGTTCTGCATTCAAGCCTGTTTAACCCCTTCCTGCTGCTGAGGTGTTAGAGTCCCCGTGTCTCTATTATTATGATTACTCCTATACCCTTAATCCAGCTCATCATTTGACTTAAACAGCCCTGAGCCTGGAACTTAAATCATGAGATAATTAATATATTGACCCTGGATGAAGAATACGGAATGTTAACCCTTTCAGTGACCGAGCAGAGCCCCCCCCCAACCTCCCATAGAATTAAATTAACACTCCTCTGCCCATGAAGTCTGGCTACTGAGCCTCCCAATCCACAGCCCAGGGCTGGTGGGGGGTGAATAAAACATCCAGTGGTCTCCCATGTGTCAGGTGATGAGACCCCTGTGTGTATTGAGTGCAAATGGTTGCAATTATGTTAATTCAATTGGTTTGCCTAAAAAAAAAAAAAAAAAAAAAAAAAGGAGTCTTATCCCAGCCAACAGTGAACTTTGAATGGAGAAGGTTTTCTTAAAGAGTCCCCTCCTCCTGAGTGCTTGCCCCCCACTCCCTCCTCCCTATTAAAGAGAACACCAAGAGCCTTTTGCGCTGCTTTAAAGACCCCCTTAACCAGAAGCAGGAGAGGAGGACTGAGAGGAGTCAATGAGAGAAAAAAAGGGGCGTCTGGAAGGGATAACACTCTGGCACTGTTTGCTCTGAAGGAACGACTAGAAGCCCCACTCACTGCTCCATCAGCTTCACATGTTGCACATCTGGATCGCCCGCTGCTCTGCGACAAACTCGCACTCTCTGCGCGCACAGCGCAACTGCCACTCGCAAAGGACCAGCTGATTCCCAAAGTGCTTCATAGTCTAGATAGGACTTTTTTTATACATATATATTATATTATATATTTTTTTTTAAATTGGAAGGGAAACGTGGAAGCTCTTTTACACTTTATATATATATATATATATAGAATTTATTACTTTTAGAGACCAGTATTTTTTGTTATTTAATTAATCCTGCTGCCTGACCAAAGCTCCTCTGATAATACCTCAGTGTTGGGACCTGGGCTGGCGGACCACACAGCAGACTGCAGCCCTAGTGACCACAGGACCAAGGCAATAACCAAGGTAAGGGGAAGTCTGCCTTTAATTTAATGCTCTAGAGTGCTTATTATTCACCTCTTATAGTATATATATATATATATATATATATATATATATATATATATATATATATAGATAGATAGATAGATAGATAGATAGATAGATGATAGATAGATAGATAGATCGATCTGTTCTTAAAGGTATGTGTATATATATATATATATATATATATATATATATATATATATATATATATATAGGGTACAAGTGTAGGAGCAGTGGTGTAACTAGATATCACTGGGTCCCACAGCAAATTACTTTTCAGCCCCCCCCCAAATGGTCAGCGTCGGACTGGACATGGGGGGTCCACCGGGTTACTAACCTCCATGCCTCCCCACGCACATGCACAAATGCCCGCACAGGCACGCATTCGCATGCACTAACAGCACCACAATTAATTTTATTTGGGGGTCCCGGAGATTGGGGGTTGGGGGCTGGACCAGCAGAGGGGTCCATGAGGGCCGGGGCCCACCGGGTTTTTCCCCAGTTTTCCGCCAGCCCAGTCGGACGATGTTAAAGGTTGACCTTTTATTTACCAATATTTATTGAAACTGTATATGAATAAGGGCCCCTATACCTCCTGGGCCCCCCTGCAGCCACAGGATCTGCTTCCTCTATAGTTACGCCCCTGTGTAGGGGGGTATTGTCTCTGGCAGGGACCCCAAAAACCGATATGTTGCATCTTCCTAATGGCAGCTCTGTATGTATACTATTATTTCATATAATAAGAAGCAGCCGTTATGAATGAGCGTTGGTGTATATGACTGTGTATTTCAGCAGTAATGGTAAATGGTTTCAATTGACGGGGTGCAATCGCTATGGCAGCATAGGAATAGGCAAGGTAGAGAGAGGAGGGCAGGATATACTGTATTGTATCCATTCATTAGTCTGTGGGATCTTTCTGTTAGAATTGGCAGACCCAGTGGCTGCAGTTACAGGGGGCAGGGGGTGTGGCTGCAGGAGAATGGAAGTATGTGCCAGAGACTTGTCTAGGTATGGAGGGTGTCGAGCTCATGACAAAAGGCTTTATAATGAGGTGTTACCCTAACACTTCCATTGACATTGAAATACCTGGGTGGGCTGTGCTTAGACACCCAACAGTGGGAGGGAACCATGTATCTTAGCAGGGGGTGCAGTGATTTTTGTAGCCTTGGGGCACATTAGACTAAGGGGATGGGCACTTTTGGATTTGAACTAATTGCATCCTTGTGGGGGGGAGGGGTATGAAGGTTGATGGGAGGAAGGCACCGAAATCTCCTTATGTCCCTGGCACAGAATCCCCCCAGTTCCCTGGGTGCCAATAAGCAGTGGAAGGGATCAAGTAGTTAAATTGTGAAACGTGGCATGTGCTGTGCCCACTCGAGTGAATGTGCAGGAATACAAACTATGCTCTGTGGTCTTAATATTCTCTTACTGGGGGACAGAGAGTTTGAAAGTAGAGGGGGGGGCAGATAATCTGAAGTTAGCAGCCCATCGATGTCCTCCAGCTTAGTTCTGACATTATGTATGGTGGGAATATAGAAGGTCGGTTTGACTATGGGATGTCCTAGCAAACAGCAGCACAGGTCAGTTCCTGGGGAGCAAAGGCTGATGGGTATTGTAGTTTAAGAGCAGCTGGAGGGCTATACTAGACATGCACGTGGATTGTTCCCGGTTGAATCTGTAGTAGTGACCGTGCAACATCAGCAACTGTCATCTGTCATTTGAGAGAAAGGGCTTCTGTATAATCTGTATAAAGTGGCAAGCGGTGAGTTGAGCTCTGTTGCCTGAATACTGGAGTCAGGAGTGAGCTGGATAGTTAATCATGAGGCTCAGCCTGCACAGAGGAACCAGTGTGGGGATCTTGGCTCCACTCCTATTAGTGCAAGCTGGAGCCGTCATGAAGCTGCCTCTTGTACTAGCAACCCCACGTGATGCATTTGGGGGAATACCTTTGACGTCGCCTAAGGTGTAGACCTCCCCAAGTGACGCCATAAGCCGACCGTCTGTGATTGGTCGCTTGCTGTAGGCTGGGGGTTCCCTAGAGTTGGAGGTTGCATGGGAGATAGGGGACAAGGCATGTGGTTTCTCTGGTTGGTGTTGACAGTTGCAGAGATAATGTGGCCCTTGATCTGGGGTGCCAGTATTTTCAGAAAAGGGCTGCTGTCTCTCAAAGCCATGGGAGGAACAGATGTTTTCCATGGGATCTTTCCATTGCATTTTCCTAGGCTCTGAATTCCTCACCTACGCCTATTGCCTTATCTGCATGGGGCTATGAATAGAAAGCGGCGGAAACATGATGTTACCTTGTATAGTCTTCTCTGCAGGGCACCCGTGCTGTTTGTTTCCATGGAGGATGTGCTGCTTGGCTGATTCTGCAGCCTTGCCACCAAATTCACTACATTTTCACATTTTAATTCTCTTTATATGATTTATTTAGCATAGGAACAACCCTTTTATACCCCCAACTCACGACTTTCTAGGGTCATGAATGAGCCCTACAGCCTTCAGTAGCTTCTCAGAAATGACCATGTGCAATAAGCAGTTCATTCTCCTGACACCATGAATATGAAAACCCCCTTTTTGCACAAACTTAAAGCAATCGGGTGTGTGGTCATTTCCTAGAAACACAGTGTCAGGTTGCAACAAATCTTGCCTTATTTCAGCCCATTTCTCTGAAGAGCTTACCCATGGGGGGGGGGATTGAGTTTCAAAAGCTTCCACTTTTCCTTTCCTTGACCTTTGTCTAAAACCATAACTATGGATGTTGCTGGTGGCAAGAATAAAAGGTTTGAATAGCAAAGTTTCCCTTTAAAAGCCATTCTGTCAAAACACAGAACACCCAACAGCAATAAACAAGATGTTATTATCTTGCTGCACTAGTGTAAATAGCCGGTGACTCTTCATAAACATTGAGTCATAGTAAAAGGATCAAGCAAGTGTGTAAGGGATAATATTTGGATTGTGGTTACATATGAGAATGGTACTAGGTCGTTAGTACATAGAACTCTAGAACTCCCATTAGGGAAAGTTCTTACTGGTCAAAAGATCTTGGTTGCACTCTATGGATTTATTAAAGGCAAATGAAAGCTTCTGCCTTGGCCTTCATTCTGTGTCCCATATCTACAGGACAACCTAAAACTGTGCTTAGAGCTGACCAGGGGTGTCTTCAGCTCCTTAAAACCCTCAGATAACCTCAGATAGCTTGAGGGTCTCCGTTTATTGGGGTTTTTACAGGACAGCCAAGCTTCTTCTAAGGAGATTGCCATTGGCTTGTGGTTACGGCAATCTTTTATTGCAGTTGAGTCTAAGAGAAGATGAACTTGGACAAACCTTTGTCCCTTTATATTATAGGAATATAGGGACATTGAGATGCCTCATTTCAGATGAGGACACATGCTGGCATGAGCTGCCTGGGATTGCTGGGAACTGAATTTATTAAAGGCAAATGAAAGCTTCTGCCTTGGCCTTCATTCTGTGTCCCCTATCTACAGGACAACCTAAAACTGTGCTTAGAGGTGACCAGAGGTGTCTTCAGCTCCTTACAACCCTCAGATAACCTCAGATAGCTTGAAGGTCTCAGTTTATTGGGGTTTTTACAGGACAGCCAAGCTTCTTCTAAGGATATTGCCATTGGCTTGTGGTTACGGCAATCTTTTATTGCAGTTGAGTCTTAGAGAAGATCAACTTGGACAAACCTTTGCCCCTTTATATTATAGGAATATAGGGACATTGAGATGCCTCCTTTCAGATGAGGACACGTGCCGGCATCAGCTGCCTGGGATTGCTGGGAACTGAAGTTTAAAAGTATTTTTGGATTTGCAAATCCCTGAAATGTAATGTTTGTATACAACATACACACTCAAGCGCCAAAGATAAGCAGCATCCGGGCTGGACAGTTCCCTGGAGAAGCTGCATCTACTTCACTCAGGGTTCTTTATATTTAGGCCTGTGACACTTGTGAAATTCCAAACCTTCCCAGGGACAAAGCACAGAGAATTGTTGCAGACCCAGTGTACTTGTTACTGTCCCATAGCTCCAGTATAATAGTGACAAACAAGAATTTCTTCAAAGGAATAGCCTGGGTCATTTATATACGATGGGCTGGGAATGCTGGTGATTGTAGTTCAGAACAGCTGGAGGACTACGAGTTGTAGCAGCCCTGATGTTTAATAATTACAGGGTTAACACAGAAAACTTGTCTTGTAACCCATGGTAACCAGCCAGCTGTTTGTTAATTGCTCTTGATCAGTAAGTGCCAGCCGCTGATTGGCTGCCAGGGCCTGAGAAGCTTTGTGATGTCTTTGCATAGACTTCTTCAAATAACTAGGATAATTACTGGTACGTTAATATGAAAACAAGATGACAGTTTAGCCCTGTTGCTCATCTGAGCAATTTAGCCAGTTGGCTCCACTTTAGATTAGAAAAGCAGCTGAGACTCATGGTGGGTCCTGGGAATTGTAGTGCAAACCAAACAATGGAGAGTAGTTGAACTCCCCTGATTGTGGTTTTCTGCATTGCCTGGCGGCTGCTGTTTCCAGCCGGAGAACGAAACGCGTAAGGCTATGTATTTATCTACTTTGTGGCCTAAATAAAGTTCTCCGTTCTTTTACAAGGCTTTTTGTGGGATCTGTGAGTGCCTGCCATTTTCTTCTTTGTTGGATAACATATTGGGCCCTTTGTGGACCAGAGACTCCAACAGTTTATACCTTGCAATTTGTGCTAAAAGGTATTTCTGTCACATTCTAAGGGGGAGTAGTCAACGTGTACGGCAAAAAGGGTCTACTTGAGGTAAATTCAATACATTCCTTTCCCACAATGAGGTCTTTAAATATTTTGTTTATATACGGCAAGAAAAAGCGAGGCGTGCACAGGCCGAGAGGGGCACGCTTACCTTGCGGTGCTAAAACACAGGAATCTTCAGCTCTTGGTGTTATAGTTGTGCCATGTAAACAAGGAGGTGATAGAAGACTAATGATATAATCAGGGTGGGATTTAGAGATTAGGGGGTCTTCTCAGATTCCAAGGCAGTTGAGGGTCCAATTGGAAAGGGAATAAAATGTTATCAAATAGACCAAAAATACCCATCCATTATTAAGAAATATAATCTGTGCAGTGATGCTATGGGAGCCAGTAAGTCCCCTCTCTGCCCTTCCCTTTGAGCAGCTCTGGATGTAACAGATTATTAGTGACGTTAAATAACTCCCCTCCCAAACTGAAATATTCTTCCTAGAAGCAAATGGTTTCAGCATCTGGTGAGATGTTTTCTCAAGGCTAATCTAGTGGTTGGGATTGTAGCATTTAGGCAGAACACGGTAGGCAGTGTTTTCAGCATGTTCCCCTTTCGGCATGAAAAGGAACATTTACAGCTTCATGATGTAAGAGGGTGGTGCTCCGAAATCAGCTGCAGCCGGCCAGCATATGATGTGATGCTCACAATCAGAACACGCTTAGCTGGCGGATAAATAGAAACAAAACCCAACGTGTTTATCAAATGGTTCCCCTTTTAGGCAGGGAGGCACACAAACGGTATGTGCTCTTGATCCCCAGCTCAGAGAGATTTCTTGGACAGGGGGTACAAGTACACAGCTGTTAGATAGTTTGGGCTGACAGCAAGTCCGGGGAGGCACCGTTTAACAACAGTTGACGCAACAATACTTTTGTCCCTTTCATTTGGGTGCTTCTTGCATGACCTGAGGGCAAATTCTGGTTCCTAAGATCTGTTTTGAGCGATAAAATGTGAAAATGTTAGTTTATGTACATATCTGTAATTCGTCTGCTACCCTGTCTCAACTGTCTATCTATATTCATATTTATGCTTTATGGTTATTCCCAAGGGCATTTTAGCCTCTCTCAAGGTGCTTGCTTTTCTTAGAAGAAACAGTCAGACCTTGACCTAAGACCTAAAAAGTCTACATCTCATACATTTCATCCACCTGATTTGGTAACATCTTGCAGCCTCTGAAAATATCAGGCATGAGATACATGGATGTTGTCCTCCATCCACCAACCATTCTTGGTCCCTTCTACTACATGTTTATCACATAGAAGCCCCTCCAGTGGCTTAATTAAATATAACTGGAACCCACAGCAAATTATTTTTCAGGCCCCCAAAATATCTAGAGGTTGACATGCTTTACCAATTCTGTATGAATTAGGGTCTCTATATACTTCCTGGGCCCCCACAGCACAGGGTCTGCTTTCTCTGTAGTTACACCCCTGGCCCCTTGAAGAAAACACCATGAATGTGACTTTGTCTGGAATATTTGCAGTGAACAATACACAGAGACGACTATCTTAAGTGGACAAGTGTTTTGGATGTTTAACTGAAATTTCCTATTTTTGGTGCATCTGTGGATTAAGGTCATTGATAACCGGTTATGTTTTCCATTTTTTTGCAGATGCACTGTGAACGGTTTATATGCATCCTGAGAATAATTGGGACAACTCTCTTTGGAGTCTCCTTGTTACTTGGAATCTCAGCTGCTTATATCGTTGGTTACCAATTTATCCAAACAGACAACTATTATTTCTCATTTGGACTCTATGGGGCGATTTTAGCCCTCCACCTTATTATCCAAAGCCTTTTTGCCTTTCTGGAACACCGAAAAATGAAACGATCTCTAGAAACCCCCATTAAACTGAATAAATCTGTTGCCCTATGTATTGCTGCATATCAAGAGGACGAAGACTACTTACGGAAATGTTTACTTTCGGTCAAGCGCTTGACGTACCCAGGAATGAAGGTCATCATGGTGATCGATGGAAACTCGGACGATGATCTCTACATGATGAATATCTTTAGTGAGATTATGGGGAATGACAGCTGCGCCACTTACGTATGGAAAAATAACTTCCACATGAAAGGCCCCAACGAGACGGACGAAACGCACAGAGAGAGCATGCAGCACGTAACGCAGATGGTTCTCTCCAACAGAAACGTGTGCATCATGCAGAAATGGAATGGGAAGAGAGAAGTCATGTACACAGCGTTCAAGGCACTGGGGAGAAGCGTGGATTATGTGCAGGTAGGTGACGGGGTGCCGAACACATGTTAGTGCAATCAAGACCCAAATAAAGGGGCTTTTGTACAGTCAGGGGAGAATGTTTTCAAGATACGCAAGTATGTTTCAAACTTAGCAAACCATTCAGTCTATTAAAACATAACATGCCTTTTGGAAGCAGGTTTCTAATAGAAGGCAAATTAACAGACTAGGGGGAGAAAAAGGGTTATGGGGAAGTGGATAACGTCATTCTGGAGAGCTGGCAGCAGTTGCCTCCTTCTCTGGCCTGTGTTTAACAAGCCTTGAGAAACTCAAACCAGACCTGAACTTCTCTCTAGTTCACAGTTAAGAAACATTCTTCAAAACAGAACATTTCTCCAAAAGAAAGGTTTAAAACGTAGTCACTTAAAGTGTATATACTTATATATTGGGTTACCACTGGCAATTACACATTTGAACCCCTGATGTCTGTTGCATGCTAGCAATCTATGGGTTTGGAAGTTTGTTTCTGAAACTTGCTTTGACAATAGGCTGCATCTGCTCCAACATTATAGTCCTACCAACAGGAGATATTCTAGTTGCAGCCTGAACCTCCCTAGTCTTGGAAATGTAACGGTTCTAGTGGACCCTGGAGGCACAATGAGGGTTGTGAGAGTTGGCTTTGACGCAGCACTTTAAACCTTGTCTTGTTGGACAGAAAAATTATTATCTTTGTCAAGGGTCCCAACCTTTTTTTACCCGTGAGCCACATTCATGAATAAAAGGAGTTGAGGAGCAACACAAGCATGAAAAATGTTCCTGGTGGTACCATGTATTGGCTGTGATTGGCTATTTGGTAACCCTTTTGTGGACTGGCAGAATATAGGAGGTTTTTATGCACCAAAACTTGCCTCCAAGCCAGGAATTCAAAAACTAAGCACCTGCTTTGAGGCCACTGAGAGCAACATCCAAGGGGTCGGAGAGCAACATGTTACTCACAAGCCACTGGTTGGGGATCACTGGTCTATGTAAAGACACTTGCCTCAGCACCAGGTGATAAAGGGAGGGTTAAGTATCCATTCATAATGTCATAAATAGACAGTCTGAGGCTTTTAAACATCATAAATCCAATTTCACTAGAAGGAATGACAGCTTTAGAACTCTGCACTTGTTTTGCCTTAGCACCACTTGATACACTTTATTGTACTGCCAGTCAAACCCTTTCAGAACTTCTCTAATTTATTTGTTTTTTCAACTTAAATTTGTCCAAATGACTGTAACTGTGACTGCAACACCTTCTGTTGTAGCCTTTGTGCTTTCATACTGAACACATTTACTATCCGGGTTCTGTTTTCACTGCCCGACCAGTAAAGGTGTCTCTTGTCAGATCTTTGGGGAAAAAAGAGATGAAACACCTCTCTTATTTAAGGAACGCTTCCTGAAATGCATCTGGCATCCACACTTTCCTTTCACCGCTCACGCTCAGTACTTAAAGGCTTGTAGAGCTTTTAATGTTAGTTTAGGTCAAATCCCAGAGAAGCTAGAGGGAGGGTTTGCAGACATGTGGAAGGAAAAATGACACATTTGTTGCTTAATGAATTTAAGGGTTGGGTATTCAGCAGGGCTGAACGTTGTGGCCCCTGTTTTAATAAAATTGGTGGTCAAACTTATTACCCTACAGCTACTAAACACAACTTCTTCTGAATGTTGGTGTGTGCTGAGAGTTGTTCCTCAACAATAACTGAATGGCTACATGTTGACCAGCACTGGTGCAATGTAGAGTCACCTGCTGCTCTGTGATCATTCCATCACATTTTAGCCCCATTGAGAACCATTAACCCTATTGAGAATGAGAACCACAGACATACATGTAGAGAGCCTCTATGAGCCTCCCCTGGCCCCAAAATAGTTTACTATTCAAACCTTTGACCGACTAGTCAGACTAGTCTTCAAATCCAAATCCACCAGGAATAATCCGAGGCAGGGCCTTCTCACCCCAACACATTGAGGACATCTGGTGAGAGCTCTTTCTGCAGTTGACGTTACATATCCGAATCTTCTAATCCCTCGACAGTCTAGTGGCACCGGTCCAGGAAAACTAGCTTCACATTTTCAGAACAGGTTTTATTTTTATGATACTTTGTTTTTTACTTTATTTTCCGCTGCTTAGCGCTTACAGCTGATCTGGAGACCACGAAAAAAAAAATGCCTGCTCTGTATAATAGGAAGGGAAAAGAAATCTGGGCACAATCTACTAATATTGTTTGTGCAAGCAATCAGTTCTTTGGCTTAAAATTCCAACTTGCAGGAGACTGACCAAATGTGATTGCTCATTTGCTGCACTTGGCACCCACACCAATGCAATTTAGCACCCATGTTAGTAAATCAGACATCAGATACTGTTGAGAATTGCATAAGCAAGAGCACAACCAGAGTCTCATGGAACCTGGTGTAGACTTAGTTACAGACCCTTTCTTTACTTTGCTTGTGCATGAGGCCACAAGTTAAGAAAGTGGTGCCCCACAAACCCCCAAATGTACACATAATGTTTTTGTTCAGACTTTTGTGAGCATAAGTGGGCACCAGGCCTACTAAAGAATTTAAATGAACTTTGTCTGTATCCTGGGCGTTTATTTTAATCCTATGCCCTCTAATCACCATCTAGCCTTCTTTTTATCCCCTGCATTGTAGAATCGATCCCTAAAGTGGTAAAAGAGTTCATTATTTGTACTCATTATTTCTACTCGTTATTTATATTGATAGGGTTTAACTGAGGTTCCATTGCCCAGGCTTCTTTGCAGACCCTATAGCTAAACTCTGTATGTACGCCTAGAAAATTCCTGTATAATTCCCCTATAAGCTGATGGACAAACGGACACATTAAAGTTCGATTTTCAAAGGTCTAATGGAGAGCTCAGTCTCATGTCCATCACTCTTATCGAATTTGTTATGGATAATGAATCTCAGGGGCCGTTTTTCTTCCTACCTGCTGTGAAGCCCCAGACATTGTCTGACCTCTGTATTCTCAGGATTAGAAGACATTAGTGTATGTTGCTTCGCTGCACACTTCGGCTTATGAAGCTAAACCTACACTTCTAATTAGAATCACATGTTTTTAGGGGCAGTCTTTCTTTTAGTACAACATTTACGAATATAATTTGTATAAGAATTGATCTCATAGAGGTGTCATAGTCCCCATAGTAGTATGGTTTGGGGTATAATTGGCTGTGTGCGGTCATATGCTTCCTGCCTTGTTGATTGTTGAGTTTTTCACGAGTACATACAAACACCTGAAGGACAGTACCTACTCTGACTATGGGTAGGTGATCCTGTTGATAAATATTATCATGCATACAGTATGTTGCATTGTGAATCTTCTGTGCAGTCCATCAGGTTTGGACTGGTAAATGGGACCATTCTTTCAAATGTCTAGGGCACTGAAGTCTTTTAAATGTTTAACTTTACAGCAGGCTAGCCAAGGACTATAGGTATTATAGTTGTAGAAAACCCATCGGACTTGACTGCTTTACATTGTGATTAATATTTTATAAAAGGATCTGTAACCTTCTCCATCGTTGCTAAGCTATATCCTTCAGAATTCTCCAACAGTCTGGGACCTACATGGTGTACATCCCTCATCCACCCTCTTCCCTTCAAAATAAGGGTGTAATCATTGGCACGGTTCATTATATTACAGCTGCAGATGTTTAAGCTTATTCAGTTCTGCAATGTCCAATGATCCCCATTCACAGAAAAATTTATTTACTTTCTGCAAATGACACATGATGGCGCCTAAAATATGAAGGGGGGTTACTTGATAACACCATTTCTTGGAATATGTTCATTTGCTTTCAGATGAGATGTTGGCTTTGTTTGCTCATCACTTTATGTTCTCCATTTCTCTAGGTATGTGATTCTGACACAGTGCTTGATCCGGCGTCATCAGTGGAGATGGTCAAAGTACTGGAGGAAGACATCATGGTTGGAGGAGTGGGTGGAGATGTGCAGGTAAATGGATGCTACTTTTGCCATGGTCTTCTTGATAATGACTTGCTTGGAACTCAAGGGGTAGTAA
This sequence comes from Xenopus petersii, assembly GCA_038501925.1. Classification (NCBI taxonomy): domain Eukaryota; kingdom Metazoa; phylum Chordata; class Amphibia; order Anura; family Pipidae; genus Xenopus; species Xenopus petersii. The sequence continues at coordinate 131,509,981 of CM076683.1, forward strand.
AAAAAGAACAAACACCAAAGGGACATATTAGCTTTTGCTACAGAAGGAAGATGTGATGAATAATAAGAGGCTCATCAAAACAAAGCAATTCATTTATCACAGTGACTGGTGTGTAATGTGGAGAAGCAGAATGATGATTGGCTAAAATTCTTTAAAGCATTGGCCTGTAATACCCTAGATGTTTTAAAGGAGAACTAAAGCTTAACTAAAGAAGTAGCTAGAAATGTTGTACATTATGTTTTGAGATTCTGTACCAGCCCAAGGCAACCATAGTCTTTAGCAGTAAAGATCTGTGTCTCCAAAGATGCCCCAGTAGCTCCCCATCTTCTTTTCTGCTGATTCACTGCCCATGCTCTGTGCTGCTGTCACTTACTGAGCTTAGGGACCCACTGACAATATACAGTACACATAGAATAGAAATGTCACAATATAAGGCTGATTAGTAATTAACATGGATAATTACTACATGGCATCACAGAAACCAGTGCAATTAGCATCAGAATTTAATAATCAGCAAACCTGTAGCATCAGCTTATATTACAGCCAGGGAAGCTCATTTTCTGCTGGATAATTAGTGACTAGCCCTAAGCTTAGCTTCTCAACAGCCAATCAGAGCCCACTGAGCATGTGAGTGTCACAGACACTTTCCAAAATGGTGACCCCCTGTGACAAGTTTGAAGTCCTGGATCATTGCTGCTATTGACAAGCTTAAACTATGGCATTTTTATCCACAGTAATTTTTAGGGTTTAGTTCTCCTTTAAGCTCCATGTGAGGTTGAAAAATGAAGTTCTCATAGAAAGTGTCAACTGTATTTAAATGTAAGATTGTAAACTTTGGTGTACCCATGGCCACAACCCTTGTTACAAACAGAGTTTTATAAAGAGATATTTATTTTTACTTTGGTGAAAAAAAAAATGTTTTTCTTGTAAGCCTTAAAATGCAGGTCATAAGACTTATGTTCCTGCTAGTGATTATAGATGAATGTGACCTTTGTCCAATTTATATAGAAAGGTCAAATTGAGAAACATGGTCTAAAGGACATATAGGCATATTTTGATGAAGAATTAAATTATGCTAAAACCTGAGAAGTGGCACTATCTCTTTAATGTAAAGCCTGATGTAGGACATCATATAACTTCCAAGAGGGAATATTATATGAATCCCAGATAGATAGAGGGGTACAAAACGTAGCTGTTTGCTCTGTGTCTCACTAATGTTTCATATGCTTTTCCCTGCATCCCGCTGGTCCGTCTCTATCTATCCCTTTGAAAGTAAAACCTCCTTGTAGTCACTTGGATGACTTGAGGCAGATTGAAAGCTGATTTATGATGGTCTAGATCACTGGCAGGAAGTGCAGTGCTGGACAAGCAGTTGTGTTTTCCCAATTACTAGAAAATGTAACTGTGGGAGGGGAAGCACTTCTCATCTTTTCTTTTGATGTTCGTTTCACTGCCTCATTGTTCCGGCACACATATAATTTACTGTTTTGATGTCTTTTCTATGTAAGGAAGGGGTTTCCCTATTTTACTTCATCCAAGGAATCATTATTAGATACTTGCAGAGTCTGTAATGGAAAGGCAATATAATTACATTCCGAATAAAACGGTTGCAACCGAGAAATAACAATGCAGGAAATTGCTTTCCGTTCACTGTAATTAATTCCTTTTTTTTCTCCCTTATTTCTTCATGGCAGATTTTAAACAAGTACGACTCATGGATTTCCTTCCTGAGTAGCGTCAGATACTGGATGGCGTTTAACATTGAGAGAGCATGCCAGTCTTACTTTGGCTGTGTGCAATGCATTAGCGGGCCGTTGGGGATGTACCGCAATTCCCTTCTCCACGAATTCATTGAAGACTGGTACAACCAAGAATTTTTGGGTTCCCAGTGCAGTTTTGGGGATGACCGTCACCTAACTAATCGAGTTTTGAGTCTGGGCTATGCAACCAAATACACGGCCAGATCCAAATGCCTTACTGAAACACCCACCGAGTACCTACGGTGGCTCAACCAGCAAACGCGATGGAGCAAGTCCTACTTCCGAGAATGGCTGTACAATTCATTGTGGTTCCATAAACATCACTTATGGATGACCTACGAAGCTGTGATTACCGGATTCTTTCCTTTCTTCCTCATCGCCACTGTCATCCAGCTCTTCTACCGTGGAAGGATCTGGAACATCCTCCTGTTCTTGCTGACAGTGCAACTTGTAGGCCTTATCAAATCTTCCTTTGCTAGTGCCCTCCGAGGGAACATAGTCATGGTCTTCATGTCCTTCTACTCAGTGTTATACATGTCCAGTTTACTACCTGCCAAAATGTTTGCCATTGCCACCATCAACAAGGCAGGTTGGGGCACATCAGGAAGGAAGACAATAGTTGTGAATTTTATAGGACTGATTCCTATAACCGTTTGGTTTACAATTCTCCTTGGGGGCGTCTGCTACACTATTTGGAGGGAAACAAAAAAGCCATTTTCAGAATCTGAAAAGATAGTTCTCGCCGTTGGTGCAATACTTTACGCATGCTACTGGGTCATGCTTTTGACTATGTATGTTTCTCTCGTCATGAAATGTGGCAGGCGGAGAAAGGAACCACAACATGACTTGGTGCTTGATGTATGATGATACAGATGTGCCTGAAAAAGTACAAACATTATTATTATTTTTCTTAAATGTCAAAAAAAGCCTTCCGCTTTAGGAAATCTAAGTATTACCGACATGAATTCATGTCACGATGGGAAATGCAACACTGCTGCTGCAACTTGAACAAACTCTACGTGTGGACTCATTTTCAATTAGCCAAAGTAGTTGAACTTGAGTTGTTGTTATTGAGAACATAGATTAAACCTGTTGGGCGCCGGAGAGATTTATTGCAATTTGTTAGAGATCTATCTCTGGTGCACAACGGGTTTTATGTTGGCCGTCCACAAGAAAGGTGGGCGGCCATGTTGTTTATGCACTTTTTTTCTGTTGTGCATATGCCTGACAGTGTTACGTTCTATATACCTCACTGGTCATGCTTATGTCTGGGTGGTCATGGTAGAGAGAGGAGCAGGAAGAGTTCCTATGGATCCTTACTCACTAAGGGATCTGGTTGAATGTTTCCTTTCTCTGGCGACGTTCCAAGTAAATGGACCTTGTGGCTCTAGCAATACCTTACAACATAATTTATAAACTTTATTTTTTAAAGTTCCTTTGTTTTTTTTATTTTTAGGGACGGCCTTATGTTTTAAGGCTGTCAGATGAACTGCCATGTGTCCTCTAAAAATATGTACATTGGTTAAGCTGTATTTTTATATGATTGTATTAATTATGTTTTTTATTTCTATGCTAATGTTTAAAAATTTTTACATATTTTATATTGTACCTATCTGCTAAATAATTTGGTACTTTATTCTTTTTAAACTGTGTTGTTTTTTTTTTTATTATTATTATTTTTTTTAAACCGATACTTGTTATTTTTAAACTGGCCAAAATGTGAAAATTTATAATGGTTCATATTGTCCAAAAATGAAAAGAATAAAAGAATTATTTGTACTTTAATAATGAACGCATGGTGATTTATTACAGAAAGTGCATTGCGTTTTGGGTATTACGTTTTATTACACTTATTTAATTCAAACAGATCAACAAAAACAGGTATTTGGATTCTTCATTTTTGTCCATATATTGTTTTGGCTATAGGGACTTTTATCTATCCTTAAAACAATGAACAATGAAACTAATGCAGAGACCTTTTGTGTCTGAATATTGACAATTGGCGAGTATTCCGTTGCTGTTTTAGAGGACAAAAAGCATTTTTTGGAGTGTAGAGAGCCTTGAGCTTTGTGTTACTGGAGAAGGTCACTAATTATAATTAATATATCAGTGTCACCACTTGAGACTATCTGGGGGGATTTATCATTAACACTTTTAATACCTTGTACTGGACCCCAACTAAGACAAAATGAATCTTTATTGGAGGTGAAACAATCCTATTGGGTATAATTAATGTTTATATTATTTTTTAGTAGCCTTAAGGTATGGATATCAAAATACGGAAAGATCGATTATCCAGAAAACCCCAGGTCCCAAGCATTCTGGATAACAAGTTCTATAGGTGTATATATAAGCAGTGATCCCCAACAAGAGGCCCGGGCTCAACATGTTACTCTCCAACCCCTTGTATGTTGCTCCCAGTGGCACCAATGCACTGATATGGTCCTATGATATTTTCAAACATGCCCAACAGAAATTTGATCATGACCAGTTTTCAGCCATATATTGGTCAGAGAGGCCATTCTGGGCAGCCTATACATGACCCAAGAAACTGCAGAATTGCTTTGAAAGACCGAGTTGCTTGCCAACCCCTTGGATGTTGCTCCCAGTGGCCTCAAAGCAGGTGCTTATTTTAGAATTCCTGGCTTGGAGGCACGTTTTGGTTGCATAGAACCAAGTGTACTGCCAAACAGAACCTCCTGTAGACTGCAAGTTCATATAAAGGCTTCCAATAGAAAATCATAGCCCCTATTTGGCACCCTCAGAAACTTTTAGCATGTTCATGTTGCTCTCTAACTTTTTTATACATTTGAATGTGGCTAACATTTGAAACCGTTGGGGACCCCTGCAGTAAAGCAGGTCATTGACACTGTCCACAGACACAAGGGAAAGAACAGTAAGGGGTGAAAAATGGGTGACTGTTAGTCAGAAGTTAAATCAGAAGTTAGGAGATCGATAGGAGGAGAAAAGAGGGAGACGCCTTCATGTCCCCTACACCCCCTATCCCCGTCCCTCATAAATACAGCACTGCAGTAGGCAGACAGTAATGCATTTGTGGGGAATGCTTGTCTTGTCTTGGCAGACCTGAGGCCATTTTCCAATGTGTAAAGTGGATTGCACCCAATGTCTGCATTTTGCCCATGTAACCTGTAAATGACCCCCTTATATATAAAGCTTCATTAGGAGACTGCCCACTCATGCTCATAGTAAGCTTACTAATATATATATATATACATATATATATATATATATATATATATATGTATGTATAAAAAAAAAAAAATATATATATATATATATATATCCAACAAAGAGGTGCGCACTCTCAGGTCTTAAAAAAATCAAAAATGGTTTATCAGCTAACGGACTAATGTTTCGGCCTCTCTGAGGCCTCTCTCAAAACTTTTGAGAAAGGCCTCGGAGAGGCCGAAACGTTAGTCCGTTAGCTAATAAACCATTTTTGATTTTTTTAAGACCTGAGAGTGTGGACCTCTTTGTTGGATAGAAATTCTAAAAATTTCGGACACTGCATCCAGGCACGTTTGCACCAGGTTACGTGAGTGTTGACTCCTCCACAGATATATATATATATCTAAATTCAACAGAAGCCCAATATTTAGAATAATCAATACCTAAACAATAATTGACCAGAATTCTATGTATCACTGCAAAATTATAACCCAGGCCCTGAGTGGGTAAACACATCCAACAGCTACACAACATATGTGGCGGATAAGCTTCAGGCTTTATTACATCTTTGGCCACACAACATGTTCTGCACCAGAAGGCCCTTCGCAATAAAGTTGAAGCTTGCTGCAAGTTCCTTTCTGAAGCCTGTCCTTGAAAACACCTGTCTAGCTGTTGGTTATTTAGAATACATTGTGTGTTCTGCCTATAGGATCTTCTACTCAATCAAACTGAATAAACCGCTCCAAGCTCACCCTCCCATTGGCTGCTCCTCTCTTTCCCTGTTAGGTGCTCAGTCTGCAGCGTCCCCACCGCTCCATGTCAATTCAAAACCAAACAAATGGATGGCACTCCATTCAAGGAAACAGCAAATTTATTGCAGGCTCCTACAAGGATCCAACACCCTACGCGTTTCGGGATACAATCCCTTAGTCATAGTCATCATAGCCTATGATTAAGGGATTGTATCCCGAAAAGCATAGGGCGTTGGATCCTTGTAGGAGCCTGCAACAAAATTTGCTGTTTCCTTGAATGGAGTGCCATCCATCTCTTTGGTTTTGAATTGATCTTCTACTCAACCCACATCTTGGTTTATCCCATGATAGAAAAGCAATATGGCAAGGAAAAATAGTAACAGAGGATCTTGTATCAAAGTCATGTTTAGTACTCCGACTAGTTTCTGGATGCGACTAGTGCACATTACTTACCTGTTCATGTCGTGGGGTTATGTGAGTGGCAGGTGCTTCAGTTATTCCTGCTCTATCTACAGGTCTCAAATACAAACAGAAAAAGAAACATTTCATTTAAAAAAAACATTTTAAATTAAGAACAACGCACACATCTTTTCAACAAAGTTGAACTTGGCTGCACACTGGAGGTACAACTGAAGGTTCAAATGGGGTTTTATTTATATAAATATATAAAAAAGCCAGTTCATGTGTCTCTTCTGCTAACCTACAGATTATACCGTATAAGCGCTATATGTTGTGTTTGTCACACCTATATGTGATGCTATATCTACCAGAAGGCAAGTGATAATTATACAGTAGGTATGCCTGTAGTGATAGGAACAGATGTGTTCTTTTCATCCAAGTCAGAAGCTAGATGTGCAAATAAATCCACCTTTGAGGCATAAAAAAATAAAATATATTTATATAAACACTGTTTAATGGTGACAGGTGCTTGTGTACCCCATACTTTAAAATATCAGGATATATTACAAGTCCCCTTGGAGACCTGCTTAACCCAGATATCAGTCCTTTCATGGAACAAATTGGTGACTCCTAATATCCTTTCAATACTGAGATTTAGACTGAGGTCTAATTAACCAGACAAGCAAATATCAGTGAACCCTGAAAATGTTTGGTCATGGAGCCATTGCTCAGGCTGAACTAGTTCTGTCATGGTTTTTAGACACAACACAATACAGCCTCTAACTTATACACATTCTAAAGAGTCCTCTTATTTGTGGATCATGAGCACATGTTAATGAATGTCCCCTTGTTGCACCCGACACCCTCTCAAGCTCTTGAGCAGAAGCCCCAATCTAAAGTCAAAGCTATCAGGGCACAGCTGGAATTCATCCTGCTGGAATACACAAGTGTTGCAGACAAAGAGACATGAGTATACAGTCAGTGAGAAGCCCCTGGGGGGTAACCTACAGCCAATCATAGCCCTTATCTAGAGACCAAACAGGAACTTTCCTTTTAACACTTGAAGCAGTTGTGTGGTTCCCCAGCACTTTCACCATATGGATGTTACCACTGGAAATTTGAAACTATAGAATGACGTGCACATAAATACTCTGGCTTGCTCCAACATGCACCTACACTAACAATAACATTGTAGCCTTCCTAACTACTAATTAATTATGCCTTTAGTCAATAAACCTTTGTTGGGCTTTCAAAAGAGTTTACCCAGGAAAATGTTTGTGATTAGTGTTTTTGCCTGGATTTGAAAGGAGTTCATTAAAGAGCAATTCAAGCAGTAACAACAATGGACCAAATGGAATAGCAAAAAAAAATATAAAAAATCCCAAAGGAAATTATTGTGCTATGTTATTTCTGATGCTGGGATTTCACATTTAAAGGTTCTTTTAGGATTTATGGATGAAACATAGTCTTCTTTGTGAGGACCTGTATGGTAATGTCAGAAGGAACGTTTTAATGAACAAATACTATAGGGATTCTTTAAATGCTGCATGTTTGATAGAGATGAATTTTTGTATACTTGTTGGAATTAAGCAAGCATTTGGCTATTTTCATAGGGGTGACAGTTTGATAATATTCTATGGATAAAATTCTCATTTAATCTGAGCATACGCTTTAAGATCTGCTCATATGTTGAGGTCACCAATTGAGAAAACGTTACCTTGATTTGGTCACCTACACCCTTGACCAAATCAGAATCACATAATCATTTGGACACAGAGCCAACAATTGGATGATAATGCAGGTCTATGGTGATATGATATTTTCAAACATGCCAGCCTGACCAGCCATATATTGGCCAGAGAGGCTATTCAGGGCAACCTATACATGGCCCAAGGAGCTGCAGAATTGCTTTGAGAGACCCAGTTGCTCGCCAACCCCTTGGATGTTGCTCCCAGTGGCCTCAAAGCAGGTGCTTATTTTTAATTCCTGGATTGGAGGCAAGTATTGTTTGTATAAAAGACAGGTTTACTGCCGAACACAGTCTCAAGTAAAATGCTAGTCCACAGAGGCTATGAAATATCAATCACAGCCATTTTTTGGCACCCCTTGGAACTATTTTCATGCTTGTGTTTTTCCCTGACTCTTTTTTTTTACATTTGAGGCATAGGTCTGAATCCCAGTGTCAGCTCATTGTGATCTTGGTCAGGTCCCACTATATCAACTCCAAAAATAACTACCTTTGCAATATTCATAGAGATTGAGCTTTTATGGGGAAAAACAGTGGGTTCATTTATGAAGTGCAAAGTGCCCAAATGAACTGCAGAAGGCTTGCGGAAATACAGGCCATTGGAGTGAGTAGCGCATCAAAGAGTCAATGTTGTCCTCCTCCTCAATGTGATTTTTAAAGGAACAGTTCATTGTAAAAATAAAAACTAGGTAAACAGATAGGCTGTGTAAAATAAAAAATGTTTCTAATATAGTTAGTTAGCCAAAAATGTAATGTATAAAGGCTGGAGTGACTGAATGTGTAACATAATAGACAGAACACTACCTGCTTTTCAGCTCTCTTGGTTTCCACTGTAACCAATGAGTGACTTGAGGGGGGTCACATGGGTCATATCTATTGCTTTTGAATCTGAGCTAAATGCTGAGGATCAATTACAAACTCACTGAACAGTTATGTCCCATGTGGTCCCCCTTAAAGTCACTGACTAACTCAGAGTTAGAGAGCTGAAAAGCAGGAAGTAGTGTTCTGGCTATTATGTTACACATCCAGTCACTCCAGCCTTTATACATTTTTGGCTAACCAACTATATTAGAAACATTTTTTATTTTGGACAGTCTATTTACCCAGTTTTTTTTTTATACTGAACAATGCCTTTAAACCTGTCTGATCAACATGAGTGGTTATTGTCCCATGCTTAGGCCAATAAGCTTTATTGCTCTGTATCTAGGCACCTTTAGACTTTCCAATAAGATTATTTATATAGATTATACGGTATATAAGACTGGACTCCAGTTAAAATGATGACTTTTATGCTGCACCAGCCTGGGTTATTATACCCCTGAGCAGACATTTGTTGGGTTTGGCTTCCAGCAGGAGATGCAGACAGAATGGGTGGTCTGACCCCTTTGCTACTTGTAAAGACAGTGACATTGACTGTTTAATTGAAGCAATGGTTACAGGGTATGAATCTTTTGACCTTCACACTATATTATTTAAGGATTTATGGTACCTTGCCATAAGGAGATCAGAATAAAGCCATGCAGCTCCACCCAAATGGTAATTTCTCTTGTTGAGCTGTCAGATGGGTGACACATGACCTTTATTAATATACCTGCCCTTACTGGCCCACAATTGACCATGATCATTGCAACCAGTGCACCTGATATATAAGATGACACAACCACCATCTTGAAAATGTTGATGAGGCATGCATTAACACAACTTATGGATGTTCAGGGCTATTAAATATCTTCAGCAGTTCCAAGGTCTTACAAGGATGGTGCCCGATACAACATCTTGAAATCACGGAGCACCAAGGAAGCCAGCATCCATTCATTAAAAGGATTGAAATTTATTGAACATAGTTAAAATCCAAATCAGCATGCCACAGACATATTATGGGTTGCCCGCTCTATGTGTTTCGTGACTTCCCGCTACTTCATCAGAAGCTACTGATCATCCCCCATCCTCCCTTATCGACCGCCGACACTGATACAGAAGCTAAGGGTTAAACTTGGCTGATCCCCACATTCCCCACAACCCTTTCCTTCTGTATCAATGTCGGCGGTCGATAAGGGAGGATTGGGGGATCAGCTGTGTGGGATCACAGCTTACGTGTAGCACGCTGGAGCTTCGCATGGGTCGGTAAGTGCTCCCACTATTGTTAAGGTAAGGATGGTGCCCCACTAGGGATGGGCGAATTTTTTCGCCTCGTTTCGCCGAAAAAATGACGCCCATAGACTTGTATGGAGACGTGCGTCAAAAAAAAGACGTGCGACAAAATAATTTCGCCGCGCGACAATTTTTTTTTGACGCCCATAGACTTTAATGGGCATCTGAGACATTTCGCCGGCTGCAAATTTTTGGCGAAACGAAACGGGTCAAATTCGCCCATCCCTGTGCCCCACCATACTCGCACATGAAGTCAGACTCATCCTCTAGTTTCTCCTCTAACTAACTGAAACGTCTTCCTTTTCTGCCAACCCCTAGTTCTACCCTAGAACTTTTAATCCTTAAAATTCTTAAAGGGGATGTTCACCTTCCAACTATTTTTTCAGTTCAATTGGTTTCAGACAGTTCCCCAGAATGTATCAACTAAATGTATCAACTAGGGATGCACCAAATCCAGGATTCAGTTCGAGATTTGGCCAGGATTCGGCCTTTTCAGCAGGATTCGGATTCAGCCGAATCCTTCTACCCAGCCAAACTGAATCCTAATTTGCGGGGAGGAAGATCATGTGACTTTTTGTCACAAAACAAGGAAGTAAAAAATGTTTTCCCCTTCCCACCCCCAATTTGCAAATGCAAATTAGGATTCGATTCTGTATTCTAAAATAGTGGATTCGGTGCATCCCTATAGTATCAATTAAAAATAGCTCCTGGATCACTGAGACTGAAACACTAGAGACACGAACCTTAAACTTTAGACTTCAATTTTGGGAAAAACGATAAAAAATAAAAGATGGAAAGCAATTGAAAAAAGTCTTTATTTCTGGTGAACAATCTGAAAACAACTCAACTGAAAAAGTGTTTGGAAGGTGAACAACCCCTTTAAGTCCAGGAGTTATAGTTCAGCAACATTTTGAGGGTCGCATGTTAGACATCTCCAAATAACATGACATTTTTGACCTCTGAAGATTGAGCCCCTGCCCTCTAGCAATGCCCAGGGCCACCCGGATCTCCAACTTCAGCCACTGTTTTTTCCCATAGACTGTCATGGCAGATGAAGACCAATTGCTCCATTTAGTTATTTTTTTTTGTGCTTTGAAAGTTTTGTCTGATCTTTAATGTATTCCCTGGGGAGACAAAGCTGCACGTAGCAGTACGAGGCAGACAAGAAGGAGATGTGGTCTGTTGCTGGTGTATTCCCAGAAGGGTTTAGTTAAAATAACCACTTGTGCCCCCATCCAGGGCTTGATAGACAGGTCCTTGTGTTTGAGTACCGTCAGCATTCGGCTTTGTTTAACACATTTCCTCTGCTTTTCTTTGGGTGGTCTCTGTTTGACCAACTGCTAGTGCAGCTGAGGACATTAGACTAATGGGATTCTGCGAGTGCAAATGCATAAAGAGAGATTTGCCTACAGTGAGAATTGCATTGGGTTTCTAATTTTCCAATGAAGTTATCTCTGCCTCCATTTTTGGTGGACATTTGGTATTATAGACATGAAATTATATATAGAGGGCCATGCAATAAATAATATGTGTATGACCTAACAAGAAAACCATTATTCAAAAAGCTCCAAAATAGAATAATTACATTTCCCGTTGTGCTTTATTTAACCTAAGATCAATATTTCATTGCCTGATGGGCATTTTCTCTGTAATGGTAAAACAGTACCTTGTATCCTAAGTAGTGATGGGCAAATAAATCCGCCAGGTGCGAATTTGTGGCGAATTTCCACGTTTCATCACCAGCTAATAAATTTGCCATACTGCAGCGAAAATTTACTTGAGACAAAAAATTTTGAAGGCTCGTCGGAAAGTCACTTGCGTCAAAACCATTGCATGTCAACACTATTTCGACGCCCATTGAATTTAACGCCGGTGTCAAAATTGACGCAAGCATCAAAATTGCACCAAATTGACATGGGCGGTAAAATTGATGTTGGCGTCAAAATTAGTGTTTCGCAAATTTTTCAACCGTTTGGAGAATTTCCCGAAGTTCGCGAAACAGCGGAAAATTCACGAAACGCAAATTTTGGCGCCCACATCAATTCACGCCAATTTTGAATTTTCCGGTGAACTAAAATGGGAGAAAGTAGCATCACTAATCCTCAACTAAGCTGCATGAATGTTTTAAATGGGTGGTTGGGGTGGTTCACCTCTCAGTTAACTTCGAGTATGTTATAGAATGGTCAGTTCTAAGCAACTTTTCAATTGCTCTTCATTTTTTATTTTGTATAGTTTTATTTAATTATTTGCCTTCTTCTTCTGAGTCTTTCCAGCTTTCAAATAGGGGTCACTGACCCCATCTATAGAAGAAATGCTCCATAAAGCTACAAATTTATTGCTATAGCTGCTTTTTATAACTCATCTTTCTATTCAGTCCCTCTCCTGTTCATATTCCAGCCTCCCATTTAAATCAATGCATGGTTGCTAGGGTAATTTGAAGCCTAGAAACCAGATGGCTGATGTTGCAAACTGGAGAGCTGCTGAATAAAAAGCTAAATAACTCAAAAACCACAAATAATAAAAAATGAAAACCAATTGCAAATTGTCTCAGAATATCATTCTCTATGTCATACTAAGGGGAAGATTTATCAAGGGTCGAAGTGAAAATTCAAACTTAAAAATTCGATTTTCAAGCTATTTTTAGTGTACTTTGACATTCGAATAGTCCAAAATTCAATTTTAAAAAAATGTGACTGTTCGAATATCGAAATTTGCGGCATTTCGCTTCGCCGAAAAATGCGCAAATTTCGCGCGAAATTTGCGAAACGGCGAGAAATTCACGAAACTGCGCCGGCGTCTCGTTTTTGACGCCGGCGCACGTTTTTGACGCCGGTGTCCATTTTTCGGAAAAATTTTTTTTGACGCCGGCGAATTTTTGACGCGAATTTGTTCGCTGGCGGCGAATCACGCAAATTCGCCACAAATTCGTGCCTGGCGAATAAATTCGCCCATCACTATTAAGGAATGGCCAGACCTTGCATATAGAAAATAACAGATCCCATATCTTTACAACATTTACTTTGTACGTGTAGATTTTATCTTTTGTGAAGCTAACAACGAGCAGCTCATCTACCAGTAAAAAAAAAATGTAGTTATATAATGAAAAAATTTGCAAAAAAAAGTTCTTTTTTGTTTTATTTTTATATGTTATAGAATAAATTTATGAATACATATATTATTACAGAGAAAATGGAAATGATTTAAATATAGTGGCTTATATCATGTTTTTTTTATGTAAATGCAGGCTAAGTAGCTAATTGGAAGCAATTAGCCAGCCCCGGGAACTTGTACTGTTTGTTATGACAACTGCTAGGTTTTATTTGCAGAGTTACCCTCTAATTAACCTAGTCCCTATTTCAGAGAGTTGGTTAAAATGACTCGGTCAGTGTTCCAGCATGTTGGGTGGAAGTTCAAAGTAAAACAAGAGAGAGTCTAACATGCGCAACCCACTTGTCTGTACTTAGCTATTGTTTGCTAATCTTTAGAACCACCATGGGACTTAATAGGGGCTTGTAGACCATTTGGTCCTTGTGTCGTGAGTAATGCTTCCTAAATAGCTTTTCCACCTGGTTGTTATATAGTCCTTTCTAATTATAATGTTCAAATTATCTGTTTACATATGGGAGGCAAAAAGCAGTGAACGCTAGAGGTGTGTTGTCGCACAGACTATAGGAGGTGTCCAATGATTATAATTCTTGTTGAAACCTTGAGAGGAGACCTTTAGATATGTTTCATTGAAAAGTCCTAGAAGACACAATGTAAGACACGCCAGGAGATCCTCAGGCTTCTAACCTCCCGGCACGTCTCTGCTCGTTTGAAGGGGCGTAGGCGTCCGGCACTGACGTCAACGACGGTTGAATGGACGCCAGCATCACATTGCTGCCATTTGACGCTGTGCGTCAGGACGCTCATGTTTTGATGCCGAGTGTCATGTCATCAACTGGCGTGGAATTCAAATGTTGGCTCCAAATCTCTTTTAAAAGCCCAGTCTCCATTTTGGAAATTGCCCAAGCTGGTTTCAGTTCTTTGTTCCTGCTGAAGCATTATGATCATGATTTGAATTCCTGGTTTTGACTTCTGCCTGACTTGTGATTACCACTCCTGCTGCCTGCCTTGACCCCTGTTTTCTGATCATGTCATCTCTTAATCCCTCCTGGTACCTCACTTAAGGACATGATGCTACCTACGCACTTCCTTGTTGGCTTCCGCAGCAGAAAGCCAGGGGCCCCAAAAGGGCGTTGGTAGATACCGGAATCCACAGGGTCCACCTGTGCATCTGAAGGTACCCATCACTGAACAAGGTTCCTGATAATGTGAACATTACAGTTAGCTTGGGCCAATATGGAATCTTCCCAGGCTGCTGCTTCCTCGACTATGGAGGGATTCTTTGAGTAATGATGAAGCGTCTGGACAGTCAGGAGGCTCAACAGGCTCATTTTGCTCAAGAATTGCAGCACATTATGTCCCGTCTTGAGTCACTTCAGATTTCTGGGTCTGTGGCTCACTCTTCACAGTCTACACCTGCTAAAGTGCCCAAAATTCCTGCTCCACTTCATTTTGGGGGTGATGTTTCTCGTGGTTTTCTGAAGCAATGCAAGATCCAGTTCGATTTGGCACCAGACCAATTTACCTCTGAAAGGGCTAACGTTTCCTATATTATCGCCCTTCTGAAGGGGAAGGCCCTTGCTTGGGCTTCTCTGTTATTGGACAATCCCCTGGTACATGACTACACGGCCTTTCTTTCCACTTTTCGTCAAATTTTTGATGTCTCGGGTAGGAAACTTAATGCCTCGGACCAGCTCATGAAGATTGACCAAGGATCCGATATGGCCTACGAATATGCTATCAGTTTCCGGACTCTGGCTGCAGAAGTGTCATAGAACAACGATGCACTTTTTGCAGCTTTCTGGAGGAGGCTTCATGAGGACCTTAAGGACGAGCTGGTTACTCGGGATTTACCTACTTCCTTTGAAGAATTTGTTATCTTCATTGTTAAAATTTATTCCAGGATGAGTGAGAAGTTTTGGCTAAAGTTTTGTGCCCGAAAACCTTTGGTTACAACCTTTATGAGATCTGAATTTCCTCCTCCTGTGGCTCCCACACCACCGGTTCATGATGAACATATGCAGATTGGAGCTATCTCCTTAATTCTCGAGTATAGAACCCCTAGGAGAAACGTTGGTCTCTGTATGTATTGTGGCCTCGCAGGACATCTGCTGAGATCCTGTCCTACCAGACCTCAGAATCAGGGAAATGCTCCAGCCTAGGTGGGAGGGGGGAGTCTCCCCTAGGCAAAATTTCTGAACACCCAGTGTTTTATAGATCTTGTTTATTTCTCCCTGCTTCCCTTTTCACCTCTTTGGTTTGTTTTCCTGCCAAGATTTTCTGGATTCCGGAGCGGCAGGAAACTGGATCCAGATCAAATTGAATTTTTGCTCGGCTTACCATTGTCAAAGCAATGGTCAGACCTAGAGGAACAATCAAATCCTGGAACAGTTTTTACGATGCTTTATCTCTCAAAATCAAGATGATTGGGTTGAACTTCTTCCCTGGGATGAGTTTGCTCACAATAACTTACAACAGTACTCGCTGGGATTTTCTCCGTTCTTCACTGTTTTCAAGCTACAATCCTTCTGCCCTTACACCTGAGGTTTTCAAGACTGAGATTCCTGCAGCAGATGCTATTGTTCGTGATTTCAAAACCATTTGGTCCCAAGCCTGTCAATCTCTTCTATAGCAAGTATTTAGGAGTGCTCTACCCTCTTATATTCACCTGTGTAGGTCCAGGTGCTAGACCAGAAGACCTTTGCCTGCGAGCTGGGTCAACTTTTACATCCAATGGAAAAAATCCAGTAGCACACTGGTAATGTTGCAAAAATCTTCAGTGATTTATTAGCCCATATACAAACACACAGAAGGGCAACGTTTCAGGCCCTACTGGACCCTTTATCCAGCCTAATGTGATTACTTTCTTTGGAAACATATATAGTGTCACAAGGGTGTGGTTACATCAATTTCCTCCTTTCAGTAATTCCATTGGTTAATCAAATTTACTCATCAATTAACTCTTAATGTGTTAACAATCACAGAAAAAAGTGAGTCCACATTCAGCCTGTTAATAGACAATATTAAAAAGTGTTTCTAATAGTGAATACTGATCTCATATTACCTGAGACGCTGTCACGGTTTATATTGCACTTGGTACCCAGTCCAATCATGAGACTCATACCTTTGTGCACATTACGCAAGCAGCACTCAGTATTCATTGTAGATCAGTTAATAACCTTAAAGAGAAAAAGAGATATAAAAAGTCAATCTCTTCTAAACGCTTTGTCTTCTTAGAAAATCACGGCCGACAAACATCGTTGTGCTAATCCTCCCTACAAAATTGTAAACTTTCCACAAAGTACATCACACTTGTCTACCCTCTCCCAAGTTTGAACCTCGTTATGTGGGACCCTTAAAGATTAAGGAGGTGATTAATCATGTGTATTTTCCTTTAGAACTTCCATCTACCATGAACATCTCCAATTCTTTTCGTGTTTCTTTGCTTGCGCCTTTTGCTCGGAATAATTTTTCCGTTGATCAACCTCCTCCCACTCCCATCATTCTTCATGATCAGTTCGGGGTTCAAGAAATTCTGGATTCCAGGAAGGTGAGTGGCAAGATCCAATATTTGGTCCATTGGAGGGGTTTGGACCTGAAGAGAGATCTTGGGTAAGAGCTGCTGACACTCATGCTCCTCATTTGGTCAATAATTTTCACAAGAAGGTTCCTGGTAAGTTCTGGGAGTCCCCAGAGCTTTCCCCAAGACGCGCCAGGAGATCCTCCAGCGTTCTCACCTCCCGGTACTTCTCTGCTCATTTGAAGGGGCATAGGCGTCCGGCACTGACGTCCCGGCAGTTGAATGGATGCCAGCGTCACATCGATGGCATTTGATGCTGTGCGTCAGGACGCTCATATTTTGAGGCTGAGCGTCATGACGTCATCAACTGGAGCGGAATTCGAACTTTGGCGCCAAATCTCTTTTAAAAGCCCAGTCTCCATTATGAAAATTGCCCAATTTGGTTTCAGTTCTCTGTTCCTGCCGAAGCATTTTGATCATGATTTGAATTCCTAGTTTTACCTTCTACCTAAAGGTGTCCATACACGGAGAGATCCGCTCATTTGGCGATGTCGCCAAATGAGTGGAACTCTCCCCGATTTGCCCACCTTGAGGTGGGCAATATCGGGCTGATCCAATCATGGGCCCTAGGGCCCAACGATCGGATCCTAATGAATGGTAACGGGCGGTCGGATCGGGGAAGCCGTCAGGGGACCCCATGCACAGGCCAATAAGCTGACGACTCAGTCTGTCGGCAGCTTTTATCCGTCCGTGTATGGCCACCTTTTCTTGTGATTACAACTCCTGCTGCCTGCCTTGACCCTTTGCCTGTTTTCTGACCAAGTCTTCTCTTAATCCCTGCCGGTACCTCGCTTACGGACTCGATTCTACCTAAGCTCTTCGTTGTTGGCTTCTGCAGTAGGGCGTCTGTAAATACCAGAATCCACAGGGTCTACCTGTGCATCTGAAGGTAACCATCACTGAACAAGGTTCCCGATTACATGAACGTTACACACAATCATTCTTTAGTGCATGCATTGAGCTTTTTATGGACATGCTGTAACAACTGCTTAAGCACAAACAGGCTAATTGCACAATGGCTTTAAAGGGGGAATTGCCTCTTGGTGACACCTTTAATGATTAAAGTTGAGATCAAAAGTCCTAAGTCAACTCATTGCTCAGCATGTGCTGGCTGTACATTGTCTTCTCATCAATCCATGGGACTGTTTTGTGCTTTTCCTATCTCTTCTCTGATTTCACTTCCTTGTGGTGTGTATATCTTCCTTTTATCTTTTTCTCTTTGAAGACCTTTCCTACCCCATCAATTACCACCATAATGTCAAATGAGCACTGGGATATAAATGTGTATCGCTCCCTGTAGCTGCCAAATTGTGGCAGAGGGAAATGTACTACAGGAATGGAACCTGTTATCCAGAATGCTTTGCGGCATGGATTTTTCCGGATAATGGATCTTTCTCTAATATGGATCTTCATACTTTAAAGAAAAAAAAAGTTGGCCAGATCACAATCGGGCAGGTTAGAAAATGCAGTCGGATCGCGGCCGCATTTGTGGGTTTATGTGGTTTCGCAATCCGACTACCCGTATCGGACACATTATGATCTGATCGTTGGGCCCTAGGGAATGATATCACCAGCTCAATGTGGTCATATCGGGGAGAGATCCGCTCGTTTGGTCGATATCGCCAAAACGAGCAGATCTCTACGTCTATGGCCACCTTAAGTCTACTAGAAAATCATGTAAACATTAAATAAACCCAATAGGCAGGTTTTGCTTCCAATAAGGATTAATTATATCTTAGTTTGGATCAAATACAATTTTATTATTACTTATAATTGAGAAAAAGGAAACATTTTTATCAAAATTTGGATTATTTTGAGTACATTGGAGACAACCTTTCCATAATTTGAAAGATTATGGTTAACAGGTTTCAGGACAACGAATACCATACCTGCATATTTATATTTATTTTATGTTTTTCTAATTATGGGACACATCAATTTGCGTCAATTTTGATGCTCTTGTCAATTTTGATGCCAGCGTTAAAGGGCATGTAAAGTCTAAAATAGAAAAAGGCTAGAAATGCTGTATTTTGTATACTAAATATAAACATGAACTTACTGCACCACAAGCCTAATCAAACAAATAATTTATGCTTTCAAAGATGGCTACATGGGGTCACCATCTTGTAACTTTGTTAAACACCTTTGCAAGACTAAGACTGTGCACATGCTCAGTGTGGTCTGGGCTGCTTAGGGATCGTCATAAACAAAGCTGCTTGAGTTCTGCATGGCTGGGAAGTAAGGCGGGGGCTCCCCCTGCTGTACATAAGTATGATTGTTTTCCTGCTCAGCAGTTAGGGACCGTCTGACAATTCCTATCCACAGCAGTAAATGAAGGGAGAATTTCTCTGCATACAGTCAGGTTTCTTATAAAAACAGTACACATTTTTTAATGAAAGTATATTGGAGATAGGTTTCTTTTTCATTAAAGAAAGTAAAAATGGGATTTTATTTTTTTGCCTTTACCTGCCCTTTAAAGTCAATGGGTATCCGAATAGTGTTGATGTGCAACGGTTTTGACCCGGGACTGTTTTGACGCAAATTACCTTTCCGACACATGTCCAAGTTTTTTTGCTGCCAGCAAATTTTCTTGTGAGTTTTCACAAATTTATTCGCGCCGGCGAAACACGGAAATTCGCATTGAATTTGCGCCGGGCCAATTTATTTGCCCATCACTAGTTCTGCCCATTCCATTCCAAAGAGAGATAGCCAGGCATAGAACAGGCACCTACGTGTGATCAAGCAAAGCACCTTTCATACCTGTCCGACCTTTTCTGAGCCATGACTGTCTTTGCCAACTGAATGAAAGGCAAGCACAGTACCAAAGCCTTCTGTCTGGACTCCAGGGAACCTGTCCTTCTGCTAAAGTGCTCCTTGGCAACGGGCCATGGTATCAATGGAATACCACCATAAACCTCAGTTTAACGGAGCTCTGAAGCGACATGTGGCTGGGATAAAAAAGCCTCTCCGAACACGATGAGGACAAGGGTAACACTTGTGAGCTTTGAGTTACACAAAACATCTGTTTTTAAAGCCAGTGTTGTTACTAGAAATCCATCCCCATCCTGAGAAATGTGCTTGAGAGGAACGATTGTTCATTCTGCAAAATGCTTCCTCCCAAACATGTTTAAAGTTCAGCGCTAAAACCAAATCTTCATGCTTACGCTACTCGTCTGTCATAGGCCTCTCGTTGTTTTTTCTCTTTTTTATCGAACCTTGTAAAATTCTCACAATCTTGAGCTTTATCATGAGTCTGGTTTGTTGTATGAAGAGGCTCCCGAGGAACTATCAGTGTCTGACTTCTTGATTAAACAAATAGATTCATGTGACATCTTTATGAGAAATAAAAAGGATTCTAAATAATTCATAACGAATCACTGAAATTCATAAAAAAAAGGATTGATTCATAATTGATGATGAGCGGATTTGTTTCCTTTTGCCAAAAAAATTTGCAAAACTGTGAAAACATTTTCAAAACGGCAAAAAAAATCCAAAATGTTTTTGTTGCAAATTTTTTTTTCATTCCACCATTTTTTTTTTCGCCACAATACTATTTTTTTTTTTTAAAGTGCGTAATTTTTGTAGCAAACTACATTAGAGTCTATGGGTGTTATTTCTTCATACCTTTACCATTACATCTGGTCTACTGGTAATAGTAATTACTAGTACACTTAGGAGAAAAGACACAGGATACACAGCAGATAACAGATAAACTCTGTAGTATACAATGGGATTCTTCAGAACTTATCTGTTATCTACTGTGTATCCTGTGCTTGAATGGCTGCCCCCATGGCTACACAGCAGCTTGTTTATATAAACTATAGTAGTACGTATCTCTTATCTACTGTGTATCCTGTGCTTGAATGGCTGCCCCCATGGCTACACAGCAGCTTGTTTATATAAACTATAGTAGTACTTATCTGTTATCTACTGTGTATCCTGTGCTTGAATGGCTGCCCCCACGGATACACAGCAGCTTGTTTATATCAACTATAGTAGTACTTAACTGTTATCTACTGTGTATCCTGTGCTTGAATGGCTGCCCCTATGGCTACACAGCAGCTTGTTTATATAAACTATAGTAGTACTTATCTGTTATCTACTGTGTATCCTGTGCTTGAATGGCTGCCCCCATGGCTACACAGCAGCTTGTTTATATAAACTATAGTAGTACTTATCTATTATCTACTGTGTATAGTGTGCTTGAATGGCTGCCCCCACGGATACATAGCAGCTTGTTTATATCAACTATAGTAGTACTTAACTGTTATCTACTGTGTATCCTGTGCTTGAATGGCTGCCCCATGGCTACACAGCAGCTTGTTTATATAAACTATAGTAGTACTTAACTGTTATCTACTGTGTATCCTGTGCTTGAATGGCTGCCCCCATGGCTACACAGCAGCTTGTTTATATAAACTATAGTAGTACTTATCTACCTAACCCAAAGCTGGTGCAGTTTTCTCCTGTCAGATATGTACATACAATCACTTGGGGTGCCCAATGCCTTCTCCTTTAAGCGAAAACTACCATCTATAGTTTATATATTACTACTAGCTTACAAACACAGGCACAGCTAATAATAATAAAAGCTGGGTGCTTGGTTTCCCACATTAAAATGAATAATCCATAAATGTACTGTATGTCCTTATATAGACAGTGGATGACGTGTGTCACGCGTCTTTTTTTATTTTGTTGCACAAAGTGAAACGAGCTGTGAATTTTTGATGCAGTTTTGCGAAAGTTTTAAACAGCGGCAAAACTCGGAAGTTCGCAGCGACTCATGGAGAGATATTTCACTCATCAATATTCATAATGAATCAGAGGAACTGGTTATAAATCAAAGTTTATTGATCACCCTAGAAAGCACATTGAACGTCCAATGAAGTGAATCAACAAAAAAACTAGCACCAGGAATTATGAGGAAAATGGCCTTGGTGCTCTCCAGCGTCTACTTAATACTATTTCTCCATATGGTCATCCTATTAGGAGATACAGTTAAAGGCCTTAATAAGTCTTCTCAGTTTCTTATTTAACATATATGCATGCAGCAAGAATATGTATAGCAACAAAGTGGAAGTCAAATACACTTTCTACCCCAAAAGAAATGGGCAAAACCAAATTTATACGGATGAACCAAAAGCGCCAAATCAATAACCAAACAGAGACCTATAACAATATTTGAGACACTCAAAATCCCGGAAATAGCTGTAGACAGAAGAAGAATGTGCCTCGTTCATTGCTGTGACTAGAGATGGCGCGAACTGTTCGCCGGCGAACTTGTTCGCGCGAACATCGGGTGTTCGCGCTCGCCGGAAGTTCGCGAACGTCGCGCGACGTTCGCCATTTTGGGTTCGCCATTGTTGGCGCTTTTTTTTGCCCTCTCACCCCAGACCAGCAGGTACATGGCAGCCAATCAGGAAGCTCTCCCCTGGACCACTCCCCTTCCCTATAAAAACCGAAGCCCTGCAGCGTTTTTTCACTTTGCCTGTGTGTGCTGAAGAGATAGTGTAGGGAGAGAGCTGCTGCCTGTTAGTGATTTCAGGGACAGTTGAAAGTTTGCTGGCTAGTAATCGTTTTGATACTGCTCTGTTATTGGAGGGACAGAAGTCTGCAGGGGTTTGAGGGACATTTAAGCTTAGGTAGCTTTGCTGGCTAGTAATCTACCTTCTACTGCAGTGCTCTGTATGTAGCTGCAGTGGGCAGCTGTCCTGCTTCTGATCTCATCTGCTGACTGCTGCAATAACAGTAGTCCTTGTAAGGACTGCTTTTATTTATTTTTTTGTTCCAATACAGAGCAGTATCAAGCAGATTACTAGCCAGCAAACTTACTATCATCTGTCCCTGAAATCACTAACAGCTCTCCCCCTACACTATCTCTTCCAAGCACACACAGGCAGATTTTTCAGATACATTTTTGCCCTTGATCCCCCTCTGGCATGCCACTGTCCAGGTCGTTGCACCCTTTAAACAACTTTAAAATCATTTTTCTGGCCAGAAATGTCTTTTTTAGATGTTAAAGTTCGCCTTCCCATTGAAGTCTATGGGGTTCGCGAACCGTTCGCGAACCGCTCGCATTTTTGCGCAAGTTCGCGAATATGTTCGCGAACTTTTTTTCCGACGTTCGCTACATCCCTAGCTGTGACACCTGCATCTTCTGCCTTCTCTACATTTTTCAATTTTGACTTAGGTCTGATTAGGTTGTGTTTCTTGTTGAACAGGGAAGGTAGTTTGCCTATTTTAGCCAGTAGATTTAGCAATGAATGAAAAGGAACCCAAAGCTGTGTTGATGGACCTGCCTGAGCTAAAGATTGGCCAGGTGGGTGTAAAGGTGGCCATACACAGGCCGATAAAAGCTGCAGACAGACCGAGTTGGCAGCTTATTGGCCTGTGTATGGGCGCCCCAGACGGGCTTCCCCAATCGAGATCTGGCTGAAAGTCGGCCAGTTCTCGATCGGATGGGACTAAAAATCCTGTTGCATCTGTTCGTTGATGGGGTCCCGCAATCCGACCGCCCATTCCCGTTTGCTAGGATCTGATCGTTGGGCCCTAGGGCCCACGATCGGATCAGCCCGATATTGCCCACCTCAATGTGGGCATATCAGAGAGAGATCCATTCATTTGGCGACATCGTCAAACGAGCGGATCTCTCCGTGTATGGCCACCTTTAGTCTTTCATTGAGAACAATCTACCAGCCCATGTCATGCTGTTGGATGGCTTTTAACCAAACCAAACCAGATAGGACATGTTACTTGGAGTCCTGGGTTACCATGCTGTTATATATAAGGTTGACACTGAACAGTATTTTCCTCTCTTTATGGTTACTTTACTAAATGCTTGGCACTATGTGCCCGTCTCAACTACAGTGCAGCAGCAGGACATATAGGGATGTAGTATGTAGCAAATACTTTGTTGTGTGGTTTGTAGAGCTGATGGTCTCTTCTGGTTCAAATTCAAGGTGGAATTAAAATCTCACCTTAATGGCTAAAGAGTTCATTAGTTAATACAGTTAATGGAGAATTTTGCTTTAAAATTGATGGTGACAGTCTATGAAAAATTATAGTCTTTTGTTATTTTTGGAAATTTGAAATGACTTTATTGTTATATTTTCCAGCTTGAAGTATAAACTGGGATTCGATTTCTTCTTTCAAATGCCTTGTTTGCAAATAGTCCCAAGCCTGTGTTTGTAGCTGTACATTTTCAAGGGCTTGACTTGAATTAAGGCATATAAATAAAGAAGTCATAGCCCACTTCTAAATATTATATTCCATTGCTTGATGCCACCTGTACACCTTCTAAATGCTCCTCAATAACACAGAAAAAAAGGTATACATTTAGGCTACATGTTTGCAAAAAAAAGAGAGAGAAACTGTAAGCCTTCTTTAACCACCAATCAGAACAATGTTATAATTAGTTTTCTAATCATGGGAAAAGATGTTTTTTTTCAAAACACATCAGACAATAGTGCTGCTCCAGCAGAATTGTGCACTGAAATCCATTTTTCAAAAGAGCAAACAGATTTTTGTTACATTCAATTTTGAAATCTGACATGGGGCTAGATATTTTGTCAATATTCCAGCTGCCCCAAGTCATGTGACTTGTGCTCTGATAAACTTCAATCACTCTTTACTGCTGTACTGCAAGTTGGAGTGATATCAACCCCTCCCAGAGCCGGGCCATGCTGGGCAGGCCCAGCAGTTGCAGCGCCTATTTAGTGTACGCGCGATTGCTCATGCGCAGAAGCGCACAAAGCGCACAAAGCGCGAACACTACGTAGTCGGCCAGAGAAGGGAACCGGACTTGGCGACAGAGGAGGTACATGCCTGGCACCCTCCCAGCTTTGCGCCCTAGGCACGTGCCTACTCTGCCTACCCCTAGTTCCGGCCCTGCCCCCTCCCTTTCCCAACCCAGCAGCCAAACAAAAGAACAATGGGAAGGTAACCAGATAACAGCTCCCTAACACAAGATAACAGCTGCCTGGTAGATCTAAGAACAACACTCAATAGTAAAAACCCATGTCCCACTGAGACACATTCAGTTACATTGAGAAGGAAAAACAGCAGCCTGCCAGAAAGCATTTCTCTCCTAAAGTGCAGGCACAAGTCACATGACTGGGGGCAGCTGGGAAATTGACAAAATGTCTAGCCCCATGTCAGATTTCAAAATTGAATATAAAAAAATTGTTTTTTCTTTTGAGAAATGGATTTCAGTGCAGAATTCTGCTGGAGTAGCACTATTAACTGATGCGTTTTGGAAAAAACATGTTTTCCCATGACAGTACCCCTTTAAGATCCTCATTTCATGTCAATTGGACGCCTAGAGACTAACTATAGAAAGAAGAAATCAAATCCCAGTTTATACTCAAGCTGAAAAACCTAACAATAAAGTCATTTCATGGTTCCAAAAATAACAAAAGACTACTTTTCATAGACTGCCACCATCAATTTTAAAGCAAAATTCTCCATCTGCTCAGCTGAATTGTATTCAGAGACAATTATGAACTCATTAGCCATTAAGGGGAGATTTTAATTCCTCCTTGAATTTGAACCAGAAGAAACCATCAGCTCTACAAAGCACACAGCAAAAGTATTTGCTCAGCTGTACCTAAATTAACTGATCCATTTCAAATGTTTACTGCTAAAGTGGCGATTTCATCATTTACAGATCTTCTAATTGTTAAATTCAGCAATGTTGTTGAACAACATTTGGGAGTCGTATTTGGAGCCTACTAAAGTGGCCACTTCCTCTTTGGCCTCTGGATGGTGATCCAGCTGGGTGTGCTCAGGGAAGCCTGGGTACAGCTAGGCCAAAAAAGGCCCATGTGCTTTGGAGAAGAAGTCGGGGACCAGGTAACCCCGTGAATGAGGAATAGTTACACTAGGGTAGACTTGTCATAGTCTCTCTAGGGGGCAAATTCACTAAGATGCGAAGTTGCGCCAGGCGAAACTTCGCCGCACTTCGCCAGCGCTCTGCAAATTCACTAAAATCCGAAGTTGCGCACAGGGGTAGCGTAAGTTTTCGAAGTTGCGCTAGCGTTAATTCGCGAAGCGAAGTTTCGCTAGCGATGGTTCATTTGCATACGGCGCGAAATTCAAATTTCAATGGAGGAATACGTATCTGCACTACAAATGCCTAGAAAACCTTCAAATCAGCAAATATAAATTTTATTTTGCCCTACACATGTGCCCACTGTCTAGGTAAGTTGCCATGAGTCAGGAAATGTAGGGGGGAAGGAGGGGAGCCCCAAAAATATTTTCGATCTTTTTCAGCCTATCACCCATCATGTAGAAAACACGCCAGCGTTTTTTGGGACTTAGAAAAAATTTGACTTTTTTGGAAACAATCCCTATCTACTCTATTGCGCTTCGCCAGGTCTGAGGTGGCGAAGGAAGTCTAGCGTAAAAGGTAGCGTTCAGTGAATTTGCGTAGTTACATCGCTAGCGAAAATTCGCCTGGCGTAAGTGTGCGAAGTAACACTAGCGAATTTACGCCAGCGTTCGTTAGTGAATTTGCGCAGTACCGAAAATGCCAAACGCTAGCGAATTAACGCTAGCGTTCGGCGCTTAGTGAATTTGCGCCTCTGTGTGAGCTTGCCTTGTTCTGTGTGAACTCTCAATATGCTGTTTTCCTCAGCTCCTGCGTAACTACTGAAACCTGTGGTCATTTGCCTCGTGCATAGTAAATAAACCGTTTTCTGTTTTACTGCAAGAACCTCCTGGCGCCCATCTTTTGTTGTATGCACAGTAGCCTGGGGGATGTAGTTGCACTACACCATAGAGGGAACACTTCCACATGGCGAAGGCCCTGACCCTGTTGTGTAAGTGTGGCCATACACGGGCCGATAAAAGCTGCCGACAGACTGTGTCGGCAGCTTATTGGCCCGTGTATGGGGGCCCCCAACGGGCTTCCCCGATCGAGATCTGGCCGAAAGTTGGCCAGATCTCGATCGGATGGGTTTAAAAATCCCGTCGGATTGCGGCCACATCTGTTCGTTGATGCGGTCCCATGTCAGACCGCCCATTTGCGAATGCTAGGATCGATCGTTGGGCCCTAGGGCCCACGATCGGATCTGCTCGATATTGACCACCTCAAGGTGGGCATATCAGAGGGAGATCCGCTCGTTTGGCGACATCGCCAAACGAGCAGATCTATCCATGTATGGCCACCTTAAGTCGCAGTGTAACCCATGCTTCTACTGCTAGCTGGACAGTTTAACTATTTGTGTGCTATGCAGCCCAAATAGGTGTTACATTTACATAGTTAAATAGTGAGTGGGGCTGAACACAAATATACCCTTGCCGAAGCCCTGCAAAGTATGAACCAAAGGAAACCCCTAGGAGGCCACAGCAAGGCTTTGAGATGAGCCAAAATTACTGCCCATAGAAATCTGGATTAACAATCATAACTAAAATGATTTGAAAACAGTTATTTGCACCCATGAAAAGCTTATAAAGTTATTTTTGAATGTCTTTACCCTATATAGTATGGGACCTGTTATCTAGAATCATGCAGACATTAAGGGGGTTATTTATGAAAGTCCAATATTTTAAAGTCAGCCTTTTAAAGGGGAAAAACTAATTTTTTTCATTAAAAAAACCCTCGAATTTTATTTTTTATTAAAAATCGCAGATACAAACTACATGTATCCGACTGACGGATGAAGAAGCAGAGTGCAGCGTTCACATCCGACAGTAGGGTAATCAATCAAACAGGAGGGTTCAGCAGAAGGATAGTCGATATTCAGGCAAGGGTCAGATATAGAAGTCAGGATAATCGTAAGCCAGGCAGGGGTCAGAATCAGAATCAGAAACAGAACAGCAACAAAGCATCAGGAAACAAGATCCTATCACGGGCAAGGTCTCACAGCCCTAATGAGCCTTTTAAACTATTCAAATTTGGCGCCATTGCGCGCTGGCGTGATGACTGCGCCTTTAAATGACGTAGAGGCCCGCGCGTCCTTAGGCCTCCAAGATGGCGCCGGACACGGAGCGGCGCGGCGGGCGTCCCCGCCGCACCACTGGACCACCAGGGCAAGTACTATTCACTACAGTATTCAGGAAATAAACATATGTATTCAGATACTCAAGAAGATAGGCGCTACTTTGGAGGCCACTGAAGATTATGGTTAGAGATGAGCTACTCTGTCCCATTTCGCCAAAAAATTTGCGAAACTGCAAAAAAAATCACAAAACTGCAAAAAATTTGCAATACGCATTGAAGTCAATGGGAATTTTTATGTGCGCAACAATGGGCATTTTTTCTTAAGGCGACTTTTTTGTCCAAATGCATTAGGGTAAGCAGTAAGGTCACACTGTGAGAGTCAGGGAGATTTAGTCGACTAATCTCCCCGAATCTCACAGTTTGACCTTACCCTTGAAGTCAATGGGCGTTTTTTCTTACGGGCGTTTTTTTCTCTGCAAATTTTTCACAATAACAATCACCTGAGGACCGTGTCAGCTCTTTGATGCAGTCCTTACCCTCATGACCTGAGGGCCGTATTAGAGAAAAATAGTGGCCAAAGAGTAGAATAGACACTAAAGACAATGCCTTAGGTAATAGAAAAGATACATTAGGCTGCACAGTAGGGGTGACATTCACTATTCATTAATATAGAGCCTAATCCAGGGTCTTAAAAGCAGAGGAACTAATTAAGCACAGGGTCATCATTTCACACACCTAAAGGAAAGGACTTTATTTTCAATGTAAATTAAATTCAGTAGGAAACTGAACTACTTTCCCTTCTTGACACTCAAGTTCTGTAGGTGAGTTATGTACTGTGAGCCAACAACTAGCTCACCCGTAAGCTGACAATATGATATTAAGTATCTGAACTTACTGAAAGCCATGGCTATAAAATCTCCTTCATCCATACTGGAATATACGGAAAGAAAATGTTCTGAAGAGGGAGCTACAGATGGCCAACTCTCTGTGGACTTCCTAAAATCAATATCTCATTCTTGAGTGAGAAAACAAGAAACCCTAGCTATTAAACATCCAGCTCCCTTTCAGATACCTTGAGGATGTTATTTTATGGATTCATGTGACTTTAATTAGTTTTAGAAATATGTCACTTAGGGCAAACGAATAAACGCCCAGTGTATGCGAGCTTTGGGAAACCTTTCTAGACACGTCTAGAAAAGTAGCAAAATACTCAATGTTCATCTAGGAAAGTTTATTAAAAAAAGGGGCTCTACTGGTTGGATGAGCTTCTACAAGAACAAGGGTCTTATTCCCATGATAGACATGATCGATTCCCAGGATGCACTGCATGGGGCATGGTACATTTTACAGGGGTCAGTTCTCAGGAGACTGAAAACGAAAAAAAGCACAAATTATACACAGCACAGCTGGAAGCAATATTCCAAGTTTGAGGAAGATGGTAACCATTTCTGAAACATGTTCCACAAGCATGGGTTGTTCTGTAAATTAAAACCCCAGTGTCAAATAGAATAAGGGGAATTAATAAAAGCAGTGGGGCTAGATTTTAATTAATAAAGCAGTGGGGCTAGATTCGCTCATTGCATGGCTCCCGCATCACAACCTGGAGATTTCTGAAACTGTCTCCTGTTGTATTATGTTCCACATGATTATCTGTGCCCAAAGGGATCTATAATCGTTCTGCTAATTCTACTGAAAAATATCATTAAGAGGTAAGTCTAAGGAAGTGACCTCAACCTTTAATGGCCTATATTTATTCACTGGCAAATCAAAAAATGTAATGAGAAAAATTTTAAAAATTTTCTTTTATGTGTGTTTATGTGCTTGTAGTATTCTATATATAGTTCAAATTTATATATATATATTTATTTATTTGTTTTTTTAATCGCCTTTCCTATCACTTCCTGTATTTTGTTCCTCATTGGCTTATGGTGGCCAAAGACACACAGATCCGATCGTATGAATCGAGGATTCGTACGATTTTCGGATCGTGTGTGGCATGTGCCGACTTCTTTCATCCGGCGGAGATCGGTCGTTTGGTCGATCGGTCAGGTTTGATTTTGACCCGACCGATCCCGCCGGAGCTCATGGCACATCGTAATCTGATCGTACGGCCGAACAATCAGATTACCCCCGATATAGCCATGCCTGTTAATGGCATATCGGGGAAAGATCCGCTCGTTTGGCAACATCGCCAAACGAGCGGATCTTTGCATCTATGGCCACCTTTTGTCTTGACTTTTGACTTGGACACTAGTGGGCAGATTTATCAAGGGTCGAATTTCGAAGTAAAAAATACTTCGAAATTCGACCATCGAATTAAAATACTTCGAATTCGAATATCCAAATTGAACTTTTTTCATCGAATTTGGGTATTCTGTGGTCGAAGTAAATCGTTCGAGCGATTTTAGCGTACGATCGAACGATTTTACTTTGACTTCAAAAAACGTAGAAAAATGCTGTAGAAGGTCCCTATAGGCTAACATAGCACTTCGGCAGGTTTAATTTGGCGAAGTATTGAAGTCGAAGTTTTTCGAGGAGACAGTACTTCGATTATCAAATGGTCGAATATTCGAACGATTTTACTTCGAATCGAAGTCGAAGTCGTAGTATCCTATTCGATGGTCGAAGTATCCAAAAAACTACTTCGAAATTCGAATTTTTTTACTTCGAAAATTCCCTCTAATTCACTACGACCCTTGATAAAACTTTTTTTTACAAGTTTTGTGGCAAATTTGCATTTTCATTTTCTCAAATGTGCTCCAGAATTTTCCCATACATCTTTTTCTCAAAAATAATTATATGTCCCTTGCGTTCCACATCCACCAATCAAATCGGAGCTCTTCCATGTTGTTAACAAATTAGCAATAGGGAAGCTTTTTTTTTTTCTATGAAGAACAGTTGGGCCATAGTGGAAAGGAACTTCTCTAACAATGTATGTGCTATTGCAATGTAAACATTTTATTTCACCTTTCCACTGACTCCAAGGTATTTGGCAAAATTTTGGTTGAAATTTCAAATTTTTTTCCTTCAGTTTCAAGAATTTTTTGTCAAAGTTAAATGGGCCAGTTTGCCTCATTATTATTGGACCCCTACAGCCAGGACAGCTGCTGCCATGAGACGAGTTGAGAAACTCAACTGCAAGTTACCTGGGATGACAAAAAAATTGATATTGACATTTCAGCTCTACTAGTGCAGAAGGCAAATTGCGCTCTCCGCACTAGCGATGCTGCACCCCCTACACCCGCTCTGATGCTCCAAATAGTATGCGCCGGGTGCGAGGGGAGTGGCATCAGAAAGGCTACAGCTGGACCAAACCATTAATAAGAGGACAAAACATTGCTAAGCACCAACCTTGCCTCTAATACTGCCCTTAAAGGGAACTTAACCCCAAATTTTACCCAATGAAAGAAAATACAATTCTAATACCATACTGAAACATTTTCAAAAATAAAAATGAATAACGCTTGGAGGGCAAGGACTTTTACAATTCACTTACATTATTAAATTCAACTACAATCCTACATATATTTATTAGATCTGTTTCATTACTGTAAAGATAAACTGCATATTTCTTTCTTTTTTTTTCTTTTTTTTTAGAAAAAAAGTCAAGCCAAAGACAAATAGCAGGCGCAATGTTTGCATGGTGACTTTGCTTAAATCACATATTGTTTCACACTGCAAAGCACATAAAAGTAAAACATCCCTTCTTTAAAGCCACCTTATATTTGCATGATAATTGGCTAATTAGCAATACAGTGGGATGTAGAGAGTATGGTTACATTGAACCCAGAGCCGTCTACAGCACGCATCTGAATAACCTGACAATTAGTCCGGCAGGAGGTGGTTTTAATATGCGTCTAGGAAGTAAATTAGAGAAGAGGAGGTCTGGCTTGGTTATTCATGTTACTAGCACTTGTTGTAACGTACTAGTAGTAGTTACTATTGACAGACAGCCCAATGGTAAGGTTGCACATCAGACCAGGTATTCATTGCAAAAATTAAGTTCATTTTGAAAGTGGCCACAATAGTCAGTTGGAAAGGCCAGATAAAAGTAAACCAGTATAAACCTGATAGTCAGCTCACTGGCCAAAATGGCTGCATACATTGTGCAGATTGTTAAATTGTTCCCCCGAAAAACCAGATCAGAAGAGTTGCTTATCAAAACAAGCACCAAAATTTAGGGATGCACCGAATCCACTCTTTGGGATTCAGTCGAATCCCCGAATCCTTGGTGAAAGATTCGGCCGAATACCGAACCGAATCCTAATTTGCATATAGGGTCAGGAAAGGAAAAAGTGGAAAAAAATCTTTTGTGACGAAAAGTCACGTGATTTCCCTACCCGCCCCTAATTTACATATGCAAATTCGGATTCGGTTCGGCCAGACAGAAGGATTCGGCCGAATCCGAATCCTGCTAAAAAAAAGGCCGAATCCCGAACCGAATCCTGGATTCGGTGCATCCCTACCAAAATGACAACTAGCCAGTAGGGCATGTAGAATCTTTTAGGGATCTGGGTTGTTTGGTGCTGGGTTTCATTTGGAGGGGTTGAACTTAATGGGCTTTGGTGTATTTTCAACCTGATTTATCTATGTAACTATGTAACTATGGTCATGTAGATATAGGGTAACAAGATTATTGCAGCATCCCTATTCGTGCATACCCCTAACAGAATCTTTCTGCTGCTATAATGAACTGAGTTTAATATAAACGTATTTTATAAATGTGTAACGAGGATCTAGAGGTTAACAGAAACTCTAACAAACACACTCTCCATCTAGTGGACCTCTACGGGCTTCAGTCTGGCCCCAAGCCTCCCTGTTCATTTTGTGTTTTTATGATATTGAATTCATTTTTATTTGACTGTATTGCGCATTCTAAATAAAATTGTCTCCACCCAAGGAGAAGAATTGGACGGCGTTATTCTGAAGGAAAGTGTCTCTGTCTAGACGGCTAATACAGTTAAGTGGATCAAAATGCGTCTGACTTGGCCTAAATATGTTTCTATTAACAATATGTTTGAAATGAGGGAAGTTCGTTAAATAGACATTTCCCATATAACTAGCTACGCCATGCCAATGTTGATGGAAAGCACTCAAGTCAGATATTGCTGTCAAGTTTTAGCCATGATTGGTGTTGTGTCTGTCACTCAGTTAGAGCAAACTACATAAAGTACTATTAGCTATCAGCTAATCATCTTTCTTTGCACTGTAATCCCCAGTGTGCAGGCCTCTGTAAATATTCACTTTTATTATTTTGTCTTCACTGTGGGTCCCTGTTGGTGGAGCAGGTAACCTATACCTGGTTGTGAGATGTAACTGGGATTATACAGTGATCTGTATGCCTAAATTGAGCGTTTTCAGTAGACTTAAAAATCTAGTGCTAACTACTCTGTAAGATCTTAATGTCACAACCTGTTGCAGGACTGTTTACCTGGAGTCCCTAAGACACATAAGGGGCAAATTCACTAACCTCCGAAAATTCGCCAGCGACGGCTTCGCTCACAGCGCAACAATTTGGCAGGCGTATATTCGCCAGGACAACACTAATTCACTAAAATCCGAAGTTGTGTCCAAGGCCGCCGAACGCTGATGAATTACGCTATCGTTACTGCGCCAAGCGAAGTTGCGCTAGTGTTGCCTAATTTGCATACGGCGCAAAGTTCAAGTTGAATGGACGTATATGTTGCAGCAAATTCAATACACTACACAAGCCAGGGAAACATTAATAAAATAAAATACATTTTTTATATTGACCTACACATGAGCCCAGTGTATAGTTTAGGTGCCATATGTTAGGAAATGTAGGGGGGAAGCCGGTTACCCCAAAAAAATTTACGCTCGTTTTCAGCCTTTCACCCTGAAAAAAGAAAAAGACGCCAGCGTTTTTTGGGACTTAGAAAAATGTTCGACTATTTTTTGAGGAACTCCTATCTACTCTATTGCACTTCGCCTGGTCTGAGGTGGCAAAGGCAAGTCTGGCGCAAGAGGTAACGTTCAGTAAAATCCGCATCTTAGTGAATTTGCGTTGTTACGTCCATTCGCCAGAGCGCAAATTCACCTGGCATTAGGGAGCAAAGTACAGCTAGATTCTCCTTCACTAGTGAAGTTATGCCAGTAACAAAAAAGACGTCACGCTGGCAAATTTTCGCCAGCGCTAATTACTTCGCCCATTAGTAAATTTGCCCCTTGGCCCTCTATGAGATTTTTATGGCCACCAGACAGCTCAAGGGCATCACTGATCTCTTTGAAATCATCATTTTATTTTTATCTGCCCCCTGAATATGTAGTATAGTGAAGTATTGGCCAACAACATGGTGGCAGTTAGACAGCACTGATCTAGTCTATTCCTTAGTTGAAAAGTCCATGTTCCTGCAAGCTGACATACAATACTTCTATTCCCGTTGGATGCTTGAGTAAAGTAATTTCTGTCCTTGACCCAGTAGGATTTCATCCGAGGGTTTAAATATGGCCCAATTCATGGTTTAAAGACTCAATGCCCTTCTATCCCTAATGTGACTTAAGAGCAGTAGATGGCAATCAAACTCTGAACATTCTCCCTGACACTGTTCTAATCTAAATGTATCTAAATGCTTAATCAAAATGCTTTATCTATATGCTTGTAATTTGTCAGACCATTAGAGCCACTATGAGGTTTATTGTGACCTCCGAAACAAGTACTAAAGCACCAAGGGATGCAAAAACTTGTCTGGGGTCTGGCTGCACTTAGCTCTTGGTTGGAAATCAAAACTAGGTGCAGAGCACAAGATCTTCCTAACATGTGCATCTAAATCATATGCGTTGGGAAAAGAATAGGGATGTAGCGAACGTCGGAAAAAAAGTTCGCGAACATATTCGCGAACTTGCGCAAAAATGCGAGCGGTTCGCGAACGGTTCGCGAACCCCATAGACTTCAATGGGAAGGCGAACTTTAACATCTAAAAAAGACATTTCTGGCCAGAAAAATGATTTTAAAGTTGTTTAAAGGGTGCAACGACCTGGACAGTGGCATGCCAGAGGGGGATCAAGGGCAAAAATGTATCTGAAAAATCTGCCTGTGTGTGCTTGGAAGAGATAGTGTAGGGGGAGAGCTGTTAGTGATTTCAGGGACAGATGATAGTAAGTTTGCTGGCTAGTAATCTGCTTGATACTGCTCTGTATTGGAGGGACAGAAGTCTGCAGGGATTTGAGGGACATTTTAGCTTAGGTAGCTTTGCTGGCTAGTAATCTACTGTTCTCTTTAAACAACTGCCATACATTGACCTTGTAGGCATTGTTTGCCCAGTTTTTTTGGACGCAGCCACTGAAGCACAGTTGCCAGAAAAAATATGCCATATAAATGCTGAAAATAGTAATTTTTCGCCATACGTTGACCTTGTAGACATTGTTTGCCCAGTTTTTTTGGACGCAGCCACTGAAGCACAGTTGCCAGAAAAAATATGCCATATAAATGCTGAAAATAGTAATTTTTCGCCATACGTTGACCTTGTAGACATTGTTTGCCCAGTTTTTTTGGTTGCAGCCACTGAAGCACAGTTGCCAGAAAAAATATGCCATATAAATGCTGAAAATAGTCATTTTTTGCCATACGTTGACCTTGTAGGCATTGTTTGCCCAGTTTTTTTGGTCGCAGCCACTGAAGCACAGTTGCCAGAAAAAATATGCCATATAAATGCTGAAAATAGTAATTTTTTGCCATACGTTGACCTTGTAGGCATTGTTTGCCCAGTTTTTTAGGTCGCAGCCACTGAAGCACAGTTGCCAGAAAAAATATGCCATATAAATGCTGAAAATAGTCATTTTTTGCCATATACGTTGAGTCAACGTATGGCAAAAAATGACTATTTTCAGCATTTATGTGGCATATTTTTTCTGGCCTCTGTGCTTCAGTGGCTGCGGCCAAAAAAACTGGGCAAACAATGCCTACAAGGTCAACGTCGTTGACCTTGTAGGCATTGTTTGCCAGTTTTTTTGGCCGCAGCCACTGAAGCACAGAGGCCAGAAAAAATATGCCATATAAATGCTGAAAATAGTCATTTTTTTGGTCGCAGCCACTGAAGCACAGTTGCCAGAAAAATTATGCCATATAAATGCTGAAAATATAAATTTTTTTGGTTGCAGCCACTGAAGCACAGAGGCCAGAAAAATTATGCCATATAAATGCAGAAAATATGCATTTTTTTGGTCGCAGCCACTGAAGCACAGTTGACAGAAAAATTATGCCATATAAATGCTGAAAATATAAATTTTTTTGGTTGCAGCCACTGAAGCACAGAGGCCAGAAAAATTATGCCATATAAATGGAGAAAATATGCATTTTTTTGGTTGCAGCCACTGAAGCACAGAGGCTAGAAAAATTATGCCATATAAATGGACAAAATATGCATTTTTTTGGTTGCAGCCACTGAAGCACAGAGGCCAGAAAAATTATGCCATATAAATGCAGAAAATATGCATTTTTTTGGTTGCAGCCACTGAAGCACAGAGGCCAGAAAAATTATGCCATATAAATGCAGAAAATATGCATTTTTTTGGTTGCAGCCACTGAAGCACAGAGGCCAGAAAAATTATGCCATATAAATGCAGAAAATATGCATTTTTTTGGACGCAGCCACTGAAGCACAGTTGCCAGAAAAAATATGCCATATAAATGCTGAAAATAGTCATTTTTCGCCATACGTTGACCTTGTAGACATTGTTTGCCCAGTTTTTTTGGTTGCAGCCACTGAAGCACAGAGGCCAGAAAAAATTAAACCAGTAGGGTTTGCACCCTAGTTTGTAACGGTGGCGGAGGGAGGAGGACGCTAAAGGACAGCTGTGTGTGGAGTCATGAGGCTTGAAGAGAAGGACAGCTGCATAGAAGTCAGAACAAGTCTTCCGGCGTGCAGTAACCCTCCGAGATCAACCCCTCATTCATTTTAATAAAGGTCAGGTAATCGACACTTTTGTGACCTAGGCGAGTTCTCTTCTCAGTTACAATCCCTCCTGCTGCACTGAAGGTCCTTTCTGAGAGCACACTTGAGGCTGGGCAAGACAAGAGGTTCATGGCAAATTGTGACAGCTCTGGCCACAGATCAAGCCTGCGCACCCAGTAGTCCAGGGGTTCATCGCTCCTCAGAGTGTCGATATCTGCAGTTAATGCCAGGTAGTCCGCTACCTGCCGGTCGAGGCGTTCTTTGAGGGTGGATCCAGAAGGGTTGTGGCGCTGCCTTGGACAGAAAAACATTTGCATGTCTGATGTTACAGACCGGCCAAAGGGCTTTGTCCTTGCAGGTGTGCTCGTGGCAGGATTACTGGCACCTCTGCCCCTGGAATGTTGATGAGTTCCTGAAGTGACATCACCCTTAAAAGCATTGTACAACATGTTTTGCAGGCTGGTTTGTAAATGCCGCATCTTTTCGGACTTGTGGTATGTTGGTAACATTTCTGACACTTTATGCTTGTACCGAGGGTCTAGTAGCGTTGCGACCCAGTACAGGTCCTTCTCCTTAAGCCTCTTGATACGGGGGTCCTTCAACAGGCATGACAGCATGAAAGACCCCATTCTCACAAGGTTGGATGCAGAGCTATCCATCTCCGCTTCCTCATTATCAAGGACTGCATCATCCACGGTCTCCTCCCCCCAGCCACGTACAAGACCAGGGGTCCCCAAAAGGTCACCACTAGCCCCCTGGGAAGCCTGCTCCTGTTGGTCCTCCTCCTCCTCCTCCACAAAGCCACCTTCCTCCTCTGACTCCACTTCTGGCACCTCTCCCTGCGTTGCAGCAGGTGCCTGGGTTCGTTCTGGTGATTCCGACCATAAATCGTGCACTTCCAGCTCCTCGTCACGCTGGTCTACAGCCTCATCTGTCACTCGTCGCACGGCAAGCTCCAGGAAGAAAGCGAAGGGTATTAGGTCGCTGATGGTGCCTTCGGTGCGACTGACCATATTTGTCACCTCTTCAAAAGGTCGCATGAGCCTGCAGGCATCGCGCATAAGCACCCAGTAACGGGGGAAAAAAATCCCCAGCTCTGCAGATCCAGTCCTACCACCCAGTTCAAAAAGGTACTCGTTGACGGCCCTTTGTTGTTGCAGCAGACGTTCCAACATAAGGAGCGTTGAATTCCAGCGAGTCTGGCTGTCAGAAATCAAACGCCTGACTGGCATGTTGTAGCGCTGCTGAATGTCAGCAAGCCGTGCCATGGCTGTGTAGGAACGTCTGAAATGGGCCGACACCTTTCTGGACTGGGTGAGAACGTCCTGGAATCCTGGGTACTTGGAGACAAAACGTTGGACTATTAAATTTAACACATGTGCCATGCAGGGCACATGTGTTAAATTTCCCAGTCTCAACGCTGCCAACAGATTGCTTCCATTGTCACACACCACTTTTCCGATCTGCAGTTGGTGTGGGGTCAGCCACCGATCGGCCTGTGACTGCAGAGATGACAGGAGTACAGATCCGGTATGGTTTTTGCTTTCCAGGCACGTCATCCCCAAGACAGCGTGACAACGGCGTACCTGGCACGTCGAATAGCCTAGGGGGAGCTGGGGGTGCACAGGTGTGGAGGAGGAGAAGGAGGACCCAGCAGCAGAGTAAGAAGAAGAAGAGGAAGAAGACGAGGTAGAGAGCGATGGAGGAGTAGAGGTGGTGGCAGAACCGCGTGCAATCCGTGGCGGTGACACCAACTCCACTGTTGTTGTTGTTGTTGAGCTACCCATTCCCTGCTTCCCATTCCCAGCCATTACCAAGTTCACCCAGTGGGCAGTGTAGGTGACATACCTGCCCTGACCATGCTTGGAGGACCATGCGTCAGTAGTCATATGGACCTTTGGCCCAACACTAAGTGACAGAGATGCGGTAACTTGGCTCTGCACATGTTGGTACAGGTGTGGTATTCCCTTTTTAGAAAAAAAATTGCGGCTGGGTACCTTCCACTGCGGTGTCCCAATTGCTACAAATTTGCGGAAGGCCTCAGAGTCCACCAGCTGGTATGGTAAAAGCTGGCGGGCTAAGAGTGCAGACAAGCCAGCTGTCAGACGCCGGGCAAGGGGGTGACAGTCAGACATTGGCTTCTTACGCTCAAACATGGCCTTCACAGA
Source organism: Xenopus petersii (assembly GCA_038501925.1). Taxonomy (NCBI): domain Eukaryota; kingdom Metazoa; phylum Chordata; class Amphibia; order Anura; family Pipidae; genus Xenopus; species Xenopus petersii. Next base: position 131,548,686 of record CM076683.1, read on the forward strand.
AACTTGGCTGGTGGCAGATGACTGGGAATGGGAACAGGTGGTCAAGGTGGAAGGCGGAGTGGAGGGTGGTTCAGATGGGTCAAGGAGAGCAGAGGTAGAGCAGTAAGATGCTGGACCAGAAGGAGTGTGGCTTTTAGTTTGCCTGTTGCCTTTGAGGTGTTGCTCCCAAAGTGCTTTGTGCTTGCCGCTCATGTGCCTTCGCATAGAAGTTGTACCTATGTGGCTGTTGGGCTTACCAAGGCTCAGTTTCTGACTGCACTCATTGCAAATTACAATGCTTTTGTCAGAGGCACACACATTAAAAAAATCCCACACTGCTGACTTTTTGGAAGTCTGCGATCTGGCGGTAACAGTAGAAGTTGGCGGCATTGGCGGCAATGGCGGGTGCGTTGGCCGGCTGAACACAGGTGCCGATACATGTTGTTGCCCTGCTGATCCCTGCGGGCTGTCCTCCCTGCTTCTTCTAAGTCTTATTCTCCTACTGCCTCTCTGACTCTCCGTCTCTCCATCTGAACTACCCTCCTCTTGCTCTCTTCTACTAGGCACCCACAAAACATCAATCTCCTCATCATCATTCTCCTCAGATGCATCAATTTCTTCTGACACATCACAGAAGGAAGCAGCAGCGGGGACCTCCTCCTCATCACTCATCATTATGTCCATCTCTGTCGTGTTCTCTGCCAGAATTAAATCTGGTGTAACGTCCTCATCTCCTTCATCTTCTTCTGCCAATAATGGTTGCGCATTACTCAGTTCAAGAAACTCATGGGAAAATAACTCCTCTGACTCCAGTGAAGAAGGGGCACCGGTGGTGGAGGAAGTGTTACGTGGGGTGGCCATAGCAGTGGAGGATGAGGAGGATGTTGTGGTAAAGTTAGAAACGGTAGAGGATGGGGTGTGCTGTGTAAGCCAGTCAACTACCTCTTCAGCATTTTGGGAGTTCAGGGTCATTGGCTTTTTAAAACTGGGCAATTTGCTAGGGCCACAGGATTGCATAGCAGCACGGCCCCTAGCACGGCCTCTGCGTGGCGGCCTGCCTTTGCCTGGCATTATTTTTAAAAAAACAACAACAACAAAAACTCAGTTGGTTTTTCTGGAAACGATAATACACACAGCTAGATGGCGGTTTGAAGAAAACACTGTGCAAATAATGCCTACAAGGTCAACGTATACACAGCGGTGGATACGGATTACGTAAAATATAAGAATGCTGCTTGAAAAAAAGTAACTCAAGTGGTTTTTCTAGAGACGATAATATTATCAATATTTAGACAAAATGTGAACAAGCTCACACAGCTAGATGGCGGTTTGAAGAAAACACTGTGCAAATAATGCCTACAAGGTCAACGTATACACAGCGGTGGATACGGATTACGTAAAATATAAGAATGCTGCTTGAAAAAAAGTAACTCAAGTGGTTTTTCTAGAGACGATAATATTATCAATATTTAGACAAAATGTGAACAAGCTCACACAGCTAGATGGCGGTTTGAAGAAAACACTGTGCAAATAATGCCTACAAGGTCAACGTATACACAGCGGTGGATACGGATTACGTAAAATATAAGAATGCTGCTTGAAAAAAAGTAACTCAAGTGGTTTTTCTAGAGACGATAATATTATCAATATTTAGACAAAATGTGAACAAGCTCACACAGCTAGATGGCGGTTTGAAGAAAACACTGTGCAAATAATGCCTACAAGGTCAACGTATACACAGCGGTGGATACGGATTACGTAAAATATAAGAATGCTGCTTGAAAAAAAGTAACTCAAGTGGTTTTTCTAGAGACGATAATATTATCAATATTTAGACAAAATGTGAACAAGCTCACACAGCTAGATGGCGGTTTGAAGAAAACACTGTGCAAATAATGCCTACAAGGTCAACGTATACACAGCGGTGGATACGGATTACGTAAAATATATTATGGCTGCTTGAAAAAAGTCACTCCGGTGTTTTTTCTGGAGACGGTAATATTATGGATATTTAGACAGAATGTGAACAAGGTCACACAGCTAGATGGCAGTTGGTTGAATAACACACTGGGCAAAAAATGCCTACAGGGCAAATAATGCCTAAAAGGTCAACTTATACACTACTACAGCGATGGATACGGATTACGTAAAATTTATTATGGCTGCTTGAAAAAAGTCACTCCGGTGTTTTTTCTGGAGACGGTAATATTATGGATATTTAGACAGAATGTGAACAAGGTCACACAGCTAGATGGCTGTTGGTTGAATAACACACTGGGCAAAAAATGCCTACAGGGCAAATAATGCCTAAAAGGTCAACTTATACACTACTACAGCGATGGATACGGATTACGTAAAATTTATTATGGCTGCTTGAAAAAAGTCACTCCGGTGTTTTTTCTGGAGACGGTAATATTATGGATATTTAGACAGAATGTGAACAAGGTCACACAGCTAGATGGCTGTTGGTTGAATAACACACTGGGCAAAAAATGCCTACAGGGCAAATAATGCCTAAAAGGTCAACTTATACACTACTACAGCGATGGATACGGATTACGTAAAATTTATTATGGCTGCTTGAAAAAAGTCACTCCGGTGTTTTTTCTGGAGACGGTAATATTATGGATATTTAGACAGAATGTGAACAAGGTCACACAGCTAGATGGCTGTTGGTTGAATAACACACTGGGCAAAAAATGCCTACAGGGCAAATAATGCCTAAAAGGTCAACTTATACACTACTACAGCGATGGATACGGATTACGTAAAATTTATTATGGCTGCTTGAAAAAAGTCACTCCGGTGTTTTTTCTGGAGACGGTAATATTATGGATATTTAGACAGAATGTGAACAAGGTCACACAGCTAGATGGCTGTTGGTTGAATAACACACTGGGCAAAAAATGCCTACAGGGCAAATAATGCCTAAAAGGTCAACTTATACACTACTACAGCGGTAGTAAAATAAAAAAAAGTAAAATAAAAAAAAATGAATATTAAAAAAAAAAAATTACAGTTGGTGCTGCTGAACTACTAGGAGCAGCAGATTAGCACACCAGTCCCACTCCCCAACACTGCTAGACTAATAGCACTGGGCTCTTATAGTAGTAGTAGTAGTAGTAGTAGTAGTAAAACAACAAAAAAATAAATAAAAGCAGTCCTTACAAGGACTACTGTTATTGCAGCAGTCAGCAGATGAGATCAGAAGCAGGACAGCTGCCCACTGCAGCTACATACAGAGCACTGCAGTAGAAGGTAGATTACTAGCCAGCAAAGCTACCTAAGCTTAAATGTCCCTCAAACCCCTGCAGACTTCTGTCCCTCCAATAACAGAGCAGTATCAACACGATTACTAGCCAGCAAACTTTCAACTGTCCCTGAAATCACTAACAGGCAGCAGCTCTCTCCCTACACTATCTCTTCAGCACACACAGGCAGAGTGAAAAAACGCTGCAGGGCTTCGGTTTTTATAGGGAAGGGGAGTGGTCCAGGGGAGAGCTTCCTGATTGGCTGCCATGTACCTGCTGGTCTGGGGTGAGAGGGCAAAAAAAAGCGCCAACAATGGCGAACCCAAAATGGCGAACGTCGCGCGACGTTCGCGAACTTCCGGCGAGCGCGAACACCCGATGTTCGCGCGAACAAGTTCGCCGGCGAACAGTTCGCGCCATCTCTAGAAAAGAAGACATTTCTAGCTGCAATATATTCATGGGCTGAATCATTTCAGCTTAAGCCAACTTTAGAATCCATCCTTTGGACAAGACCTCTTGGTCATTCCCCCTCAAAGGTCATGAAATAAATACAAATATCATTGCATTGGTCATTCAGTCATAGATTCGAGGCTTTAGCACAGAAAATTATTACCCCACATATAACCTTAACTGATTATTAAAGGAAAACTATACCCCCCAAACAATGTAGGTCTCTATTAAAAGATACTGAGTAAAACAGCTCATGTGTAAAACCCTGCTTCATGTAAATGAACCATTATCATAATAATATACTTTTTTAGTAGTATGTGCCATTGAGTAATCATAAATAGAAAATTGCCATTTTAAAAAATAAGGGCCGCCCCCTGAGATCGTAAGATTCACTGTGCACACATACAAACCACATGTAAGGTCACATGAGCCAATTAACAGACAGAGTTCTGCCTTTTGCTTCCTCCCTTCTTCCTGTTACAGTTCGAGTTGTAGTATTTCTGGTCAGGTGATCTCTGAGGCAGCACAGATAGAGTCACGAAATGGTGGCCTGCTCCCCCGCCCCTTTTGTGACGTCATCGGCAGGGCAGGTTGGCTCTATAAAAGCAACTCAGAATTGCGGATACGAGTGGGCGCGGGCTAAGGGAAGACGGGTTAGTGTTGGGTGTGGGTCAGGGAAATCACGACCTGCACATCACTAGTGGGTGTATCTAGGAGACCAAATGGCCATTCTCTCCAGCTCTCACCTTCAATGGCCTTCAAGATGAGTTCCCGTGACTGAATCAAGCCCCATGGAGGGCAGCCCAATGGTCTTAGAACTCAGAACCACTGCTTGAGAGAGTTCTCTGCTTGAGTTTCTGCATTCTTACAGGCTTAGATCCATACACATTTATATATATACATATATATATATATATATATATATATATATATATATATATATATATATATATAAATATCTCAAACAAGGGAAAGTTGTGCTCACCACTAGTTTTTAAAAACATTAGGCGGGGGTGCAACGAGGCTGTGACCACAAAATACATATAGTCACATACAAGAGTCCTCTGCACTCAACCCATTATCAATATATTTAAGACAGAGACATTTTGTGCTACTGCTACTGAAACATGCCTTACCCTTTAAACAAAACAGGGATTGTTTGTCCATATATTGTAATATATTCAAGCTGGCCAACTACGTCAAAGTCATCCCATATCTGGCCAGTCCTACGCTCAATTTTCATCTGATTCATTAAGAATTCTATTGCTTCATTATACATTTTACAAAGGGACTAAGTTTTACCTGCAACTTACTAGCTGCTTTTAAAAAAGCTTAAATATATTGCAATATATGGACAAACAAACCCTGTTTTGTTTAAAGGGTAAGGCATTTTTCAGTAGCAGTATGCACAAAATGTCTCTGTCTTAAATATATTGATAATGGGTTGAGTGCAGAGGACTCTTGTAATTGTCTATATTTGTGCCCAGACTGTATTTTCAGTCTTACATTGATACATATTCCAAATTTGCCCATGAAAACCCAACACATTTAAACTGTAAATAAACCTCAACACTGAAAAGGGCTGAAAGCATTTTTGAGGGCCAGATTAACGATGGGTTGAGTGGATCCCGCATAAATTGTGTGTTCTGTTTCCATAATAGACACTCTTGAATTCAGAATATCATACTGATTCCATTTGGAACCCTGCTCCAAACAGTGTTAAAGATACATGGATGTATAATTGTAAACATGAACTTTAATTCCAAAAAGCACTGACCAAAGCAACACCCTCGGCAGTTTCCCATAGATTTCTCTGAAGAGGATCAATGCGAGGCCAGGCTTTCTTGTCTGCTGCGTATCAAGGTTGCACATAGGCTCTCAGGGAGTTCTGTGTTACGTGATGCCTCCACATCTGCTTTACTGATAGTTGCATAGATCTTAACTTTGTTTCTCACAGCCCAGGCCCAATGCAGTCAGTTCCCTGTCTCACTATCAAGATGTGGAATGGGGGAGAAGAGGTAAAATTGGCAGCCACAGCTTGTTTGGTTTCCCACCTGTTTGGCCCAGGATATTGGTTCCTTGACTTTCTGACGGCTCTTAGTTTGCAGCAGACGGACATCTGCAACGCAGGAAGAAATCACAAGAAATTTGATTCTTTTATTATTAGGTGACATGCAAGTTAAACACTCCTAAAATACAGAGCTGTCAAGTGAGGCCAGCAAGGGTGATATGCAACATGTCTGTCTGTCTTTGTGCTATTGACCTTTGGTCTTAGGTCCTAAAATATATGTTTAACTTACCGTTCATTATTAGGAAATTGCCATTGTATTGGCCTTTTGTAAAATGACAATAAACACACAAATGTCCCTGCAAACGGTGCTCTGTACAAAGAAATAATGATGCTGCCATAGATTTATGGAATCTCTCTGTACAGACTATGAGCAAACGTATAGAGCTGTTCCTGCTGAATTGTGCTTAGTACAGGGGGAAAACCTATGCTGCCATAGTTTTATGGGATCTCTCTGTACAGACTATGAGCAAACTTAGGGGACTGTTCCTGCTGAATTGTGCTTAGTACAAGGGAATACCTATGCTGCTATAGTTTTATGGGATCTCTCTGTACAGACTATGAGCAAACTTAGGGGCTGTTCCTGCTGAATTGTGCTTAGTACAGAGGAATACCTATGCTGCCATAGTTTTATGGGATCTCTCTGTACAGGTTATGAGCAAACTTAGGGGGCTGTTCCTGCTGAATTGTGCTTAGTACAGGGGAATACCTATGCTGCCATAGTTTTATGGGATCTCTCTGTACAGACTATGAGCAAACTTAGGAGACTGTTCCTGCTGAATTGTGCTTAGTACAGGGGAATACCTATAACAGCTTAGATGTATGGCACCTCTGTCTTTAGGTTATGATAAATATGCTGCTGATCAATTATATATAGGCCCGTAGACTAAAAGAAGATCAAACTAGGGACCACACTGTGCAGGGTTGTCTGTCTATTGTTCCTTGCCTTTGGGGTCCTTAGAAGAGTCAGATGTGTAGGAGGTGAAGAGGTGAAAATGCTCAACACAACTTGCATCAGATCAACTCAGAGCAAGGTTATTGTTACACTGGAATTATGGGAGAAATGGAGACCATTATGGGTAAATAAAAAATGTTGATTTTTCCACCTGAAAATGATCTTTCCACACTTCACTTGAATATTAAGCAGTTTCTGATTGAAATGTACAGTATAGGCAAACATTTTAGCCAAAGAAACTTGATAAGATTTAAAAAAAAGAAAAGGATAAATCAGATTCCTTTGGGGGCCCTATTTATTAAAATAAAGTTGAGTTTTTTGGCCAAATTTTTCCCAGTTTAGAAAATGTCAGTTTTATCAGAAACATTTTCTGTAACCTCGTTATGAGCTAAGGAGAGCCCTGGCCAACGGTTGGACCTTCAAAAAGAGGTTGAATTAAAAAAAAAAGTCTGACAACCACAGTTTTGTAATGTATTATGTGGCTTGGTGGCTGCTAATATTTCTTAACTGTCTCTGCTACACTTCAATGCGCCCCTTGTACCTTATCCTTTTCTGTTCTTTTAATGGTAATAGAGTGCATCGGGTGCAAGTGGCCTCTTTTTTGTTAGGTGCATCTGCACATAGTTGCACATGAAAGAAAGGACGCTCAGCAAATATCTTTAATGAATGGCATTTTTGTGCAACAACTGCAGCCACTTGCAGTTATAAATTCCCCCGATTGGGTCCATTTTTCCAGCACCCGCTCTGGCTGCGCCAGGGATCCCCAAGCAGATGTCATCAATATGCCCACCCTAACAATTTTTTTTTTTTAAGAAAACTCTTTATTTATACAACATTTTTCAGGGGGGATACAGAAAGAAAAAAGGTAATAGAGTAAAAAAAAGGGAGGAAGGTTACTACATGTCATTCTCCTTCCATGTATGTTTCATATACAAACTATTAATATTGACCAAATAAAAATAAAACTAAGAAGAAAAAAAAAGAGAAAAAAGAGAGAGAGTGCGATGGTTTCAACCACTATTACTAAAACTCTGTATGGTTATAGGTATTTTGTTATTAGGCCATGGGTTGTCTAGTTTTCACTTAACTTACACAGATTTAGGAGCAATCACTTTTTCAACTTAAAGGAACACTAAACCCCCAAAATGAACACTTAAAATATAGTTTACATCATATTAAGTGGCACATTAAAGAATCTTAACAAACTGGTCTATAAATTGAAGTAAATCTTGCCCTTTTACATCTCTTGCCTGGAGATACCATTTAGTGATGGTCTGTGTGCTGTTTCAGAGATCACCTGACCAGAAATACTGCAGCTCTAACTGTAACAGGAAGAGATCACCTGACCAGAAATGCTGCAGCTCTAACTGTAACAGGAAGAGATCACCTGACCAGAAATACTGCAGCTCTAACTGTAAAAGGAAGAAGTGTGGAAGCAAAAAAAAAACTGTCTGTTAATTGGCTCATGTGACCTAACATGTATGGTTTGTTGGTATGTTTGTGTGCACAGTAAATCTTACGATCCCAGGGGGCGGCCCTTATTTTTTAAAATGGCAGTTTTCTATTTATGATTACCCAATGACACATACTACTAGAAAAGTATATTATTATGAAAATGGTTTATTTACATGAAGCAGGGTTTTACATATGAGCTGTTTTATGCAATATCTTTTTATAGAGACCTACACTGTTTGGGGGGTATAGTTTTCCTTTAAGATATTCAATCCAAGGAGCCAGGTCTGGCAATTTTCATTACGAATCATTGCAGTCATTTCTTCCATTTTCTGGATTTCTTCAGTAAGAAGAGTCCAGTTTTGTGTTGTTGGTTGATTCCTGTCTTCCCATTTTTTCGGCATCATGGCTTTTATGGCTTGTATCATAACAACTATCAATTGTTTTTTTTATTGTAGTATCTGAGAGAGAATCATAGTGAAGTATTAGTTTAAGTAAAAAGTCATTTGAGATCTTTTCCTTCATAATCATCTCTATTGTTGTTATTCCAGATCTTCACATTGGTACCATAAATAAATATATGTACTGGTGTCATTGAGGCCTCTCCAGCATTTGTCCTGTGTTTTGGGAAGCAGATGTTTCAATTGAATAGGTGTATAGTACCATCGTAATACCAATTTGTATGCAAATTCTTGCGTTTTAGATGTTTTGAGAGATTTATAGATTGATTTATAAACAGAGGACCAGTGATCTTCCATTAACTTGATGCCCAGCTCGCCTGGTGTGATGGAGTGATTTTCATATTACTATCTTGAATAATGGGATATGAAGTAGGGATGCAGAATCCATCTTGGAAAGTTCAGCTGAATACCGAACCGAATCCGAATCCTAATTTGCATATGCAAATTAGGATTCTTATTCAGTAATTTGCATAAGCAAATTAGGGGCGGGAAAGGAAAAATTGGAAAAAATTGTCTTATTTCCTTGTTTTGTAACAAAAAGTCACATGGAATCCCACCCTCCCCACAATTTACATATGCAAATTAGGATTTGGATTCGGTTCGGCCAGGCAGAAGGATTCGGTTCGGCCAGGCAGAAGGATTCGGCCGAATCCAAACCCTGCTGAAAAAGCCTGAATCTTGGCCGAATCCCGAACCGAATCCTGGATTCGGTGCATCCCTAATATGAAGCACACCATCCTCCGGCTTTGCCTTTAAAGCATTTTATTGCAGCAGAAAAGTAACGTAAGCTTTTGGGAAGAACCCCTTCCTCAGGTGAAATTTGTTGACTTGGAGGCAGCTTGGGTGTGGATGCACCCAGAAAGAATTAAGTGGTGTGCTAAAGAAAAAAAAAGAGTATTGGACTGTAATTTTCATATTCTCACTAATCTTTATAAATATATGATAAGGGTCTCTTAAAGCACCTTTGGGACAAGATTACCTTTTCTGACCATGTAACTGGAACATCAGCATGTATCGATTTAAATCTGTCAGTGTCATAATGAATTTGATTGTAGTTCCAGAAATCTCTGGCATGGGAACCCCATCGTTTTTGAATCAAAGAGAGAGGAATCATGTTTTTAATGAAATCTCTAATTAGAGTAGGTCGATTTTGATGCGTTTGCCATCTGTCAAATGCTCTCGTTTTTTATTAGTGGTTGTACAGCAAAGTTGTGCTAAATTATAATTTTTATAGGAATTGAACCACACTTTTAAAGAAGCAGGGATAGTTGGATGCCAACTGATTATCCTATGAGTCCAGAGGAGATTTATTAGTAGTACATTTGATTCACATTGGTCAATATCCAACCACATTTCTGTTTTATCTATCAGGTTCCACTGAAGGATGCGACTAAGATGGATAGCCTTGTAGTAAAGGTAAGTATCTGGTAATGCTAAACCACCTTTCTCCTTAGGTTGAGTAAGTAGGGAATATGAGTTATTATTAAACCAAATACATTTTGAGAAGATAGATTTGATCTTTCCAAAAAATAGGTATTTCTATTGGAAGCGTTGAAGAATATAGAGTATTTTAGGTAATGGCATCATCTTAATTGCCTGGATTTTATCGAGCCATGACAGATTAATCTTTCTCCAGTTGTTTAAAAGATTTGTAATATTATTCAACAAAGGTTCAAAGTTCTCTTTGTACAAGTTGGATAAATCACCAGATATAATTACTCCCAGATATTTGATTGTCTTATTCGCCCACTGGAAAGGGATTGATGCGGCTAAGGGTAAGGCCACACTGGGCGTTTTGGGGAGATTTGGTCGACCTGGTCGCTCGTCTTTGCAACGACCAATCTCCCCAAATGCCTTCCCTCACTCTGCACCGGCTAAAATGAAAAAACGCCGGTGCTATTCACATGCGGCGGTTCGTTTTCCGAAGTCGCCCGAAGTTGCCTCATGAGAAACTTTGGGCAACTTCGGAAAACAAATCACCGCATACGATTAGCGCCAGCATTCTTTCATTTTAGCTGGCGCAGAGTGAGGGAAGGCATTTGGGGAGATTGGTCGCCACAAAGACAAGGCTATTAGTCGCCAGGCAACCAAATCTCCCCAAAACGCCCAGTGTGGCCTTACCCTAACTGTGTTTCCTGATCCTGTTGAGGTTCATTTCCTTTTTTGCCAATGGATTAGTTTCCCTTGAGGGTGGGACAGAAAAAGGATAATATAAAAGTCTGGGGTAGGGACTAAGTCTAATTCTTGTGTCAGTTCATTGTGGCTTGAGGCAAATACATTTATTGTTCGATCCCCCTGGCGCTTTTACAGACAGATTGCACAAACTGGGCAGCATTTGCTTAAAGACACAACAATCCATAAAAGTAAAGAAGACGTCACACATGGTAGCGGTGTCTCTGTGCCATCATTTCTCAGAGAGCAGCTACATGAGGAACCATAGCCTGTCTTCTCTCCTTAACCTCTTCATTTCTTTCTAACCACCACAAGGAGAGCCTAGAAAAAAGCTACAAAGTAGAGGAAAAGAATAAAAGTTCATAGAAGGAATAGAGTGCGGAACATCTGCATAGCATTGGGTTTCCGCCCATGGGATAAAACAGCTGTTGCTGCAATGCAAAGCAGATGATGGAACAGAGCAAGTGGGCAGGAGCAGAGCAATTCGTTCTGTTATACCGTATTTATTATTAAATTGCATTGTCTGCGAAACGGCCTCCATGTAAAGCAACGATCGATAGACTATAGATTCTCATAATTCCCTGACGCTTACCTTTGCCCAACTCTAACATGTGGAACACTCTGAAGTCTGTAGTTGTCAAGGTGAAGACTAATGGAACATGGGGCAATTCTTGGGTGTATCACTGACACATTTTTACGTCTAAAAATCAGTTTAGCATGCCCCAATTCATTGCTCATTCTGTTCAGTGAGAACTTCATGGAATTGCCACCGTATGGACCACAGGAGTACTAAAAGCACCCAGAAAGGTATTTTGTAGTCATCAGCTTGGAGTTTTAGTCCTGTCTAAGCAACTACTGTTCTTTGCATTCCGAACCTGCCCACATACAACCCAAACCACTGCACAGTAATTCTATATACCCCTTATTAGTGATGGGCGAATTTATTCGCCAGGCGCGAATTCGCGGCGAATTTGCGCGATTCGCCACCAGCGAATAAATTCGCGAAACTCCCGCAAAAATTCGCGTCAAAAATTCGCCGGCGTCAAAAAATTTTTTTTCGAAAAAATGGACGCCGGCGCCAAAAACGGGCGCCGGCGCCAAAAACGGGCGCCGGCGTCGGAAAAACGGGCGCCAGCATCAAAAACGGGCGCCGGCATCAAAAACGAGACGCCGGCGCCGTTTCGCGAATTTTTCGCCATTTCGCGAATTTCGCGCGAAATTCGCTAATTTTTCGGCGAAGCGAAACGGCGCAAATTCGCCCATCACTACCCCTTATGTCTGGAACTTCCTAGGTCCTAAGTACTGGAATAAGGAAGCATGACTAGTAGGACAGGGGCAGATCTTTCAGCAACTAGCCTGGGGCAGGCAGGTTTCGGGGTTCAGTAAGATGATTGGTCAGGTAGGGTCAGATAGAAGTGTCAGTGCATGAACAGAGTTCTGGATGGGTGGGAGAAGAATAAGCCGCCTAGTTAGGTGACAGACTGGAAGACTGGAGAAGAGTCACACTCAAGTGGTGGTAGATAGGCATGAGCTACACTAAATATTTTGCCACGTTTTCTGCAAAAAAATTCTAATGTATAGCAAATAAAATGTTGCCCAGTTTGAAAAATGTTGTGTGAAAACGCCCATTGATTTTCATTTGGCAAATTTTTTTTTTGCCATTTTATAAGATTTTAGCAAAACGGTTGAGATTCGCCCTTCACTAGCAGTAGCCCCAGGGTTCCACTGCATCAGTAATTGCACTTACGTGAGTGCACGAGCATCAGTATAGACTAGGTGGGTGTAGTTGTACAAGTACAAGCTTGTTTGGATGTAAGTACCTTGTACTGTTTCTTATAAACAACAAAAGGTACAGATCACCAGTGGCATAACTACCATACAGCAGACCCCACGATTGTAGGGGTCCAAGTTACAAGGGGGACCAGTATGTGGTGTGTGAAGGTATCGTGAGCTTGCTTGTATGCACTTGGCACCTTCCAAAGATTTTTAGTGGAGGGTAGTGATGGGCAAATCTGTGCAGCTTCATTGAAAAATTTGCTTTTTTACAGCAAAATTCGCAAAATGGTGAAAAATGCATTAAAGTCAATGGGTATACGAATGAGCGACAATTTTGATGCGCATCGATTTTTTTCCTGACACGCACTGATTTTTTCCCCAGCTACACTGCATCTCACCTAAATCATGTGGGACATTGGGAATAGGTTATTCAATGCAGTAGGTTTATAACAAATAATACACAATAATACATTTCCAGATCAGATCGGTTAAGGGATATAAAAAAGTGTCTGGTCTATTTTCTCAGCTGTTTGGGAAATGGGTATTCTTCACCAGTTTATACTGGAGCTTAGACTTTAAGGGGTAATTGTTATAACATCCAAAATCCAGAAAAAAAATAAAGAAAGAAAGAAAGAAAGAAAGAAAGAAAGAAAGAAAGAAAGAAAGAAAGAAAGAAAGAAAGAAAGAAAGAAAGAAAGAAAGAAAGAAAGAAAGAAAGAAAGAAAGATAGATACTGTAGATAGATGATAGATAGATAGATAGATAGATAGATAGATAGATAGATAGATAGATAGATAGATAGATAGATAATAGATAGATAGATAGATAGATAGATAGATAATAGATAGATAGATGATTAATTAAGGTCATACATTTATTTATACTATTTATACTATTGCACTCTAAAGCACAGATGGTCAGCGCACCTCCAACCTTCCACATATTGGTAACTCAAAACAGCCAACAGCCTCCCCAACATTCTTTATCTCTACAAGGGCCAGAGTTTTGCTGTTCCTGCTGTAAAGGAATCACCAGTGAATGGCGCTACTATGCAGGTTGGAGCCTAACTATGTGCGACCATATGTTATCTTAGCTGTCTAATTAAACAAACAGCTTGCGTTAAGTAGACATGGAACAAGCAGGAAGGTGCTGCTCCCAGTAAATTTCTGAATCTACAAGTGTGACTCCTTGTGTGGTCAGTTTGGAGTTCCTACACATTCGGTGTCACTATTGCTTATATATCTATGCGCTAGTCACAGGGGCGATCCTGGCCCCTCCGCTGCCTGAGGCAGTTGCTGCTGCCCCCCCTCCCCCGGAAATTTGCTTTTAAAGTACCAGAAGCAACATTTTTGCTGCCCCTGGTACCTAGTGGGGCGCTGCCGCCTGAGGCGACAGCCTCAACTTGCCTCATTTGCGAAGCACCCCTGGCTAGTCATATCAGAAACCCAACAGAGAAATACAGCATTTTCCACACATTTACTTGTAACATCCCCACCATTTGCTTACAGTCCTTGATTCCCGAGCCAGCTTTAGTGACGGGGTAATTTCAAAAACATCAGCGTATCAAATACTACAGTGTTATTATGGCAATTGCTTCCAAACAATACAAAGGTGTTGACCCATATGAGGCAGGTAAGTGGGAGAAGTTGGGTAACCTTTGGATTTTAATGTGGTCATCTACTTGTACCATTTAACTGCACCCGTGCTTGACCAATTTGCAGTTATACAATAAATGTGATTGTAACTTAACAGCCTGGAACTTTCAATAGTTGGATAATAAACTCATATGTGCCACAGTTTACAGTCCTCAAGTGGGTCAGGTGCCCTTGGGTATCCGCAGAAGTGCTCTGGATTCAGTCGGAATATCCTTCATGTCCAGGCCATGCGGGCAACCTGTGGGCACTCTTTTTTTTTTTTTTTTGAAAATATTTTATTAGATTTTCATGTTAAACAAGCGATAACAGTATAGCAACAAATATTTTGCAGATGAAGACAGAAATGCTGAAATCGATATAATGACATTGTTTTATTAAAGACTACATATCATTTAAAGAGACTGTGGGCACTCTTTAGATGTAGATGGTTATGTTATAAGCAGCCATTGGAAACAAAAAATTCTCTGGGTGGGAGGTGCTTTCCAGGTTCATTGACATCATTTCCAGGTTCCATGCTGCTTATATTGGGGTGGGTTTTCCTCAATGAGGGAAAAAATTCAGGTAAGCAGTTCAGGTTGGGATACGGGCAAGTGGGTACAGGTTGGGAGCAGGTCCAATCTTTTTGTATTTGTGTGATTTTTGATGATCATTTGGGGTTAAGATTTTTATGACAGACGATGGGCCACTGAAACATACTGGTCTATCAAGAACCTTGAAAACAAGGTGTTCACTGACGGCCCTTTTGAGGCTCAGGGTTGTTTGCTGTGGAACCAACAAGGAATTAGTGCGTATGATAGTAACAAGTCTTTAAAGAGGTACCGGCAAGGATTAGGCAAGGTGTAGCCAAAAACTGGCAAAATGGTTGAGGCAGACGGCAAGAAGTCGGCAAACAGGCAGAAGTAAAAAAAAAACAGGATATTCCAAACAGTGATAATGATTTGGCAGGATCTGGAAACAGAAGCCAGCTTGGGCACTGGTACAATGGAGACAGACCCTTTTAAAGAAGAATTGGCCCTGTTAAAAGACGTCATGATGCTCAGCGTGAGTCGCTGGTGAAGCTTTGCCAGTGTCACTTGCACCCGGCCAGCATAGGGGTCGTCACTGGAAGCGCGCTTGCATTTCATCAGACGGGGAGAGACGCGCTGGGAGGTAAGACACCGGAGAAATCTCCGGACGCGTCTTACATGCACCACATACAAATCATGGAGCAGAATAGAGTTGTTTTGAAATTGAACAGGGTTTAGGGGGGATTGGACATGGCTGGCATTAATTACCATCAGTAAATGAAGCATGTGACCTTCTACAATGAAGTTGCAGATGGTTTCTCCATTTAAACTACAAAGAGAGCCTTTAAAGGGGTTGTTCACCTTCCAAACACTTGCTTCAGATTGTTCCCCAGAAATAAAGACTGTTTTTCAATTACTTTCCATTTTTTATTTTTTTACTTTTTTTCCAAAATCTAAGTGTAAAGTTGAATGTCCCTGTCTCTGGTGTTTGAGTCTGGCAGCTCAGGAATTCCGGTGCAGACTCTAAACTGATAAAATTTTGCAACATTTAGATAATATAATTAGTTGATCCATTTCTCAGCAGCATCTCTGGAGTATTAGCAACAATTCTAACAGCTGCCTGTAATGAAACTCAGGGATTCTGCTCTGCAGGGACAAAGATAAGAAATGTATCAACTAAATGTATTAGAAAAGATTACAGGGTCGGCAAAGGGAGCTGCTATCAGTCGAAGTTCTGTAGGTCACAATTTCATCCAATAATGCTCATTGTCTTGAGCCCAGGTAATTTGTGGCAGGTTGTGGGTATTGTTTTCAAAAAGGATCAAAAAGTTTCCCGTTTCATGGAATTCTTTCCCATTCTATTTAAAATGATATACAGAATTACCTGTAAGTGTAAAACAGACCTGACGGTGAATCACTTCTGCTGTTGAGAAATATTCCTCCCGACCAAGGGAATCTATTGGCCCTTTCTTACTTGTGATAGATACCGATCCACCTTCATTTTCCAAGCATCTTGCTCATGTATGTACAGTATATAAAGGTTTCATGCAGGCAACGGGCACACCCAGAACAAGAGGAATCCTAAATAGAAGCTGCATGATCTGAGAAATATAAATTCAGCCTCAATATATCATAATAAACAGGAAAACACATCAGCATGGCCAGGACAAATGTGGGAATATTTCAATGTGATGTGCGAGTTTCTGAATGTTATGGCAACAAAATCATGGCAGGACACTGCTGCCAAATGCTACTACTTTATGGGACTTCTGACAGTTGCATTATGCGTCAGTATCTGTAACACCCTCACACCTGTTTATATGAAATTGCTTAATACTTGAAGGAGTATCTGTCACCCCCCTCCTCCTCCGAGCATGACCATGTGCAACTTTAAAAGAGTAATAGTTCGAATGGTGCTTTTATATGAGGGTAGGATCTGGGAGATTAGCATATGTGACGGTAGGAGCAATAATGCATGTAATTCCCATGTTGTCCCAGAATTCCAGCATGATAATGAGCACCTTCAAAACTGTGTGCACTGTAACATGGTTGTAGGGTCCCTCCATTTGCTCATGCCATGGAGGTTGGAATCAGGTGTCAGGATTTCAATGCAAAGTGTTTATTGTTTCACTGACTGTGTATTGTTCCTGGCAGCGGGGGAGTGTGATGGTGTGAGCACATGTGTGATTTATAAACACCCCAGTCTCCGTCCGGTATTGGAACCATCTCTTTCTCTCTCCAATGGCACAACAGCCCAGTTCGGGCCCTGGTCTCCTTCAGTTTCCAGCCCCATCCAACTGCCTGTTTCCAATTGTGTATCTTTAATAACTCTGTTGTCTTTACTGACTTCATCAGCCCATCTCTTTTTAGGTCTTCCAGCTGGTCTTCGTCCATCCATATTCCTTATAAGTATTTTTAGGCAGGCTTTGTCCCTCCTAATCACATATTGTATCCCACCCGCTGCAGTCATTGGACCCTTATATACTCTGTTAGTGGGGGAGGGTCTTTCTATAGCTGATCATATATTGGAACCATGGTAAATTGGATATTACATTTGGCACCATCCAATGACCAAATCACTTTTTCTTGGATGTTGAATACACTTGAGTATTTCAGTACAAACAGAAATTAGACACAGTGACATTAGGGAGAACTAAAGCTGAACTAAAGAAGTAGCTAGAAATGTTGTACATGATGTTTTGTGCTTCTGTACCAGCCCAAGGCAACCACAGCACTTTAGCAGTAAAGATCTGTGTCTCCAAAGATGCCCCAGTAGCTCCCCATCTTCTTTTCTGCTGATTCACTGCACATGCTCTGTGCTGCTGTCACTTACTGAGCTTAGGGCCCAACAATATAATATACAGAATAGCTTCTGACTTCTGGCTGCTGTGAAGTCATGGTTGGGTGTGAGTCAAAGACCCAGTAAGCTGGATCAGCTATGTAACTAGTGTCAACTGCATATTGTGTCTTTACCCCACCACCAAACTGGATTTATTATCTGCACATAGACAGCCAAAGAAGAATAATACTTTCCATAGCCCTGACATTGTTAACTGTAAAGGCACTTCACTGGTCCATAAATGTGACCCACAACATGATCATTTACTAAGATGATACTCAAACATTCGATACACCATGAACATACACCAAGAATGTAGAATCTGACCATCACCCCATTTATGGAATAACAGACCAGTCGAGACATGGATGGAGACGCATTTGTCCAGTGAACCCACAGATCAGCCATATTTGTATCTCAAGATGCATCTCAGAAGGAGGCTGTGGTTGATTGCCTGTAAATGACAGTTTGGATGTTGGGTAAGTCTCGAATTGCAAGGTCTGCTGGACCAATTACAAGTGTTTAGGGTAAGCTAGGTCCACACACAAGGAAGCATATTATGATTATTATTATTATTATTATTATTAACATGCAGTGATGGGCGAATAAATTCACCTGGCACAAATTTGTGGCGAATTTTCATGTTTCCCTGCCAGCGAATAAATTCGCGAAACTCTCACAAAATTCGCTGGTGTCAAAAATTTTTAGATGCGTGTCTGAAAAGTCGCTTGCGTCAACACTATTTGGACACCCATTGACTATAACGCCGGCGTCAAAATTTACGTGAGCGAGTTTTTGGACATGCATCCAAAATTGATGCGGTTTCAACAGGGGAAATTCGCAAATTTTTAGTTGAATCAAAACGGGGGAAATTCGGCAATCACTATTAACATGTATTTATATAGCGCCAACATATTGCGCAGTGTTGTAGAGTAAATGTATTTATACCACTAAATCACATGAATTACTGTACATACATAGAACATATGGAGTTACATACATCACAACCAATACCAGTACAAAAGGTGAGGAAGGTCCTGTGCAAAAGAGCTTACAATCTAAAGGGAAGGGACACAAGGTGTGGGAGAAATCAGAATTAAGTGGGTGAGAGATATGGTACTGTATGTGGTATTGCATTTGGTAGCTAAGCATCACTACTCGGATGAGCAGTGAACCGTCTTCATTGATTACTCAGCAAGTCCAGTTGTCTTAGATTGACCTATACTAGATATACCATGACCTGGATGAATGAAAATCTTCATAGTCACAGAGTGGGGGTAGGCTTCTCTCAATAAATGTGTATTAAAAGATATTTTGAAAGCAGAAAGGTTGGGAGAAAGATGATCATTTTTCAAAAACAATAAGGTACTACAGGTAAACAATGTAAATAACCCAACAAGTAGAATTAGTGGTCCATGTGCACCAGCCCCAGACCCTTAACTCGGGGAGCGGTAAACTATTATCTACACAGTTATATATGTGAACAGACAGTGCCGGACTGGGGGGCCCCGTGACCACTGGGCTTCTATCTCTGGGCCCCCCTGCGGACCCTGAGGGCTGCTGTGCGCGCTTGCGTGTGCGCGTTAGCGCACGCACTGTTTGGATATGCCAAAAAACTATGTGCGCTATTGCGCATGCAGGCTGACACTCTTAAGCATGTGCGCACACGTGCGGCGGCGAGGTTTTTGGAAGGGAAGCCCTGAGGCAGTAGCCCTTGGGGTTCGGAGCTGGGGCCCCGAGAAGAAGAAATCCAGGTTGTGGATCCGGGCTGGCGGGGTCCACTAGAGCTGGGGGCCCACCGGGTTTTTTCCCGGTGTCCCGCCAGGCCAGTCCAACCCTGCGAACAAACAGTGGTGGACCTTCCGGCACTCTTGGAAATCAACATATTAAAGGGGTTGTTCACCTTTGTAACAAATTGACAAATCTAACAGTTCACATGAATAGAACAAACTTTTCCATAGAAATAGTTAACAGAAAAAGTACAGTTCAAGAGATATTCCCCTCAGAAGTGTCCCTGTACTAATCCTTCAGTTCCACACAGACCCTGTGCTGGGAGGGGGTCACTGACCCCCAAAAACACTACAGTGTTCATTTCCTCTTCCTTATATGACATCACACATTGTACTGGCAGCTAACTTAACTCCTATTGGCTATGTCTGCTGTCAAGTTGCCACTGCTTCCTGTGCTGGGCTGTGCTGGGGAATTTGAGCAGCATTCAGGTATTGAAGAGAAACTGTTACAAGTTTGTGAGAGGGAGGGGAAGTGTGGGCTGTGTGCTGCAGAGACTTCAACTGTGCAGATGGGGGGATCAAGGTGCTTGGGACCTTGAGTTTTCTGGATAATGGATCTTTCCATAATTTGGATCTTCATACCTTAAGTCTACTAGAAAATCATGTAAACATTAAATAAACCCAATAGGCTGGTTTTGCCTCCAATAAGGATTAATTATATCTTAGTTGGGATCAAGTACAAGGTACAGGTATGGCATCTGTTATACAGAATGCTTGCGATCTGGGGTCTTCCAGATAGCAGATCTTTCTGTAATTTGGATCTTAGTACTAGAAAATGGTGTAAACACTAAATAAAGCCAATAGGCTGGTTTTGCTTCCAATAAGGATTAATTATATCTTAGTTGGGATCAAGTACAAGCGCCTGTTTTATTATTACACAGGAAAAATAAATCATTTTTAAAAATTTGAATTATTGGATTATAAAGGCTACTATGGGAGATGACACTTGTACTTTCCAGAAATATAGTATTATTATTTTTTGGTCCATGTATTATTTTGTGTATTTACCTCAAAAAAAAAGGTAAAATATTTTTCTTGTATAGATCCCTATATCATGAAAAATATAACTTTTTCGTTTTTTGGTATTTAGAGCTCTAAATCTTGTTCCAGAAGTGGAACACTTAAACACTTAAAAAAGGTATTGTTTTCCTAGGTAAATTACTGCCCCCCCCCCCCTCATCACTGCTCTGCCTGTCACTTAGGGCTGCCACCTCACCCTTTTAAAACCAAACACATATGAAATCCAAAGGCTGCATGGCTAATTAGCAATTCATTTAGATGCATGATACATGGCTGCACAGAAATCAGTTCAGTCTGCAGCATCTAAATGAGTTGATAATTAGCCATGCAGCCTGTGGATTTCATATGTGTTTGGTTTTAAAAGGGTGAGGCGGCAGCCCTACTGTCCCTGCTAGATGTGTAAGTTACATACGTTTCTAAGCAAGTCAGTGCTGATTTTGTTGCAATTTTGTAAATAACTGACATTATGCTTAATGCCAAAGGTTGCCAAACAATGTTGCTCCTTCCTTTTCTGCAGTATTTGTCTGCATGGCTGTGTGATTGTTTGTTGCAAGGCAGGTTTGTTTATATGCTGCGTCTGTTAACCTCTGCCATTACAATTGAGAAATCAACCAATGACCATTCAAATTATGTGACTGGTTACAGTTCACAAGCACCCAATAAATTACTAGGAGGAGGGCAGTATCAACATCCAATAGGAAACAAGTAAGGGCAAAGCCTGGACATGATGATGTCATCATATAAGAAGTTCTTGGTGTGTCAGGTTCAAAATAGGCCACTCCCATCACTTCAGAAAACTGGTCAGAGACACAGGAGAAGGGCTGAGTTAATAGGTATAGAAATTAGCTTTTACAATGGCATTTTTACTTTTTGTTATGGAAAATGGTTTTTCTAACACATTGAGAGCATTGTTAGTGGTTTCATAAGATTTGTACATTGAAGGTGAACAACCCCTTTAATAAGTTTCTATTAGGCACAAAACGCGTATGACCCATTTATTTTCGGTTTTTCAAGAAAACTTGCTTTTATTTCCATATCTGTGGCCCAGTGGCTTTCCTGGAGTGCTGGGGGGCCCACTACTGTCTGTTTGCATAGATAAAGGGTAGATGACCATACAGTGCAATGGCCAGGACAGGACACATGCAGAAAAGGAATGCCCAAGAATGAAGTTAATACACTTTCCTCCAGTGGCTTCCAAGTGGTTAAATATTGTCATTGTAATGATGGTAATAAGGATGTAATTCGGAGCTTTCTGGATAACGGGTTTCCGGATAACGGATCCCATACCTGTATATCTATATTATTATGTTACATGACGGATGAAGGGTATTGAGCAGATACAGTACTACATGCAAGGTCAGTTGTTGCATCTCTCCAAGACTTAATGTGCCCATACATGAGCAGAAGAAAACTATCACCTCCCCATCAAATATCCAGTATTGATTTGGCTAAGCATAAAGGAGAACTAAAGCCTAACTAAAGAAGTAGGTTGAAATGTTGTACATGATGTTTTGTGCTTCTGTACCAGCCCAAGGCAACCACAGCCCTTTAGCAGTAAAGATCTGTGTCTCCAAAGATGCCCCAGTAGCTCCCCATCTTCTTTTCTGCTGATTCACTGCACATGCTCTGTGCTGCTGTCACTTACTGAGCTTAGGGACCCACTCACAATATACAGGACACATAGAATAGAAATTTCACAATATAAGGCTGATTAATATTTTTTTATCGCCTCCCCAGAAAACAGAATATCTGTTTTATATCTTTATATAATTATTAATATGTATATATATATATATATAACAAGGGAAAGTTGTGCTCACCACTAATTTTCAAAACCATTAGGCGGGGGTGCAATGAGGCTGTGACCACAAAATACATATAGACAAATACAAGAGTCCTCTGCACTCAACCCATTATCAATATATTTAAGACAGAGACATTTTGTGCATACTGCTACTGAAAAATGCCTTACCCTTTAAACAAAACAGGGATTGTTTGTCCAGAAAAGGGCAGCCAAGTTTGGGAGTTTTACTTTGAAAGCAGCAAGTAAGTTGCAGGTAAAACTTAGTCCCTTTGTAAAATGTATAATGAAGCAATAGAATTCTTAATGAATCAGATAAAATTGAGCATAGGACTGGCCAGATATGGGATGACTTTGACGTAGTTGTTCAGCTTAAATATATTACAATATATGGACAAACAATCCCTGTTTTGTTTAAAGGGTAAGGCATTTTTTAGTAGCAGTATGTACAAAATGTCTCTGTCTTAAATATATTGATAATGGGTTGAGTGCAGAAGACTCTTGTATTTGTCTATATGTATTTTGTGGTCACACCCTCATTGCACCCCCGCCTAATGGTTTTAAAAACTAGTGGTGAGCACAACTTTCCCTTGTTTGTTATAGTTATACAGGAGCAGTGACCAGCTCCATGTTGTAGCTCCCACCCTTCCCAGCTATAGTCAGGTGATCCCAGTGGTGGCCAATAAAAGAGCAGCCAAGTTTGGGAGTTTTACTTTGAAAGCAGCAAGTAAGTTGCAGGTAAAACCTAGTCCCTTTGTAAAATGTATAATGAAGCAATAGAATTCTTAATGAATCAGATGAAAATTAAGCGTAGGACTGGCCAGTAGGGATGTAGCGAACTGTTCGCCGGCGAACTAGTTCGCGCGAACTTCGACTGTTCGCGTCCGCCGAATGTTCGCGAACGTCGCGCGACGTTCGCCAATTGGTGTTCGCGTTCGATTCGAAGTAAAATTTCGTTCGACCATTCGACCATTCGACCATTCGATCGCTAAAATCGAACGATTTCCATTCGTTCGAACGATTATAAGCATTCGATTGAATTAAAATCATTCGATCGAATAGCTTCGATCGTTCGATTCGAACGAAAATCCTTCGCTTTTTTGCCGGTGTTCGCGAACGGCGTTCGCGAACACATTAACGGCAGTTCGCTACATCCCTACTGGCCAGATATGGGATGACTGTGACGTAGTTGACCAGCTTAAATATATTGCAATATATGGACAAACAATCCCTGTAAGGCATTTTTTAGTAGCAGTATGTACAAAATGTCTCTGTCTTAAATATATTGATAATGGGTTGAGTGCTTGTATTTGTCTATATATATATATATATATATATATATATATATATATATATATATATATGAATGTTATTCATGTTATATTGCTAAGAAGGTTATATGAGTGAGGTTCCAAGCTCTTTAAAGTAGGAGGGAAATACACAAGTAACTTTGTTTCTTTGTCACTGAAGGGAATTTAAATTAAAGGCTTCATGTGAGTGTAGGTAGAATTTTCCTCTGTTGGTAACAAAAGGTCCTTTATGATAACACTATACTCTCTGTTGCCCCTCCACTCAGACCCCTGTCTGACCTCCCCCTAATATAACATTTGGAATATAATCTCTTTAATTGATTTATTACTTAAATGAAATAACACGCATGTAAATACACCATCTCTCTGCAGCTGCTATGCATTATAGAAATCCAGTTGGCTTCCTCCAAAAGGTCACATAACCAATAAAATGCAGAATTTTGCAACTCTGCAGGATAAAAAAAACAGGACCAAATGGAAGTATTTAAGATAATTAAGACTAACTTAATTTTTATGTGTTTTCCCTTTAAAGTAGTTCACAGGTTCCCTATGTCAATCCTCAAATAGCCTGGAGCTAGTATAGGCAACATGCTGTAGGTCTGTAAAAAGTACAGAGCCAGGGGCTGTCCTGTATTGCCATAGTCAGAGCAGTATGAGTAGGGTAAGAAAAGGGGGCTCAGTATTTAAAGGGCTCTTACATGTCTATAGGACTTGCCACTAGAACTGGGCAGGCACATCTAGGGGGTTATTAAGCTCCGAATACCCGAAATCTGAAAAATTCAAATTTTTCGGACTTTAAAAAAAGAAATTTTCAGGATTTATTAAAATCTGATGGTATAGTTACATAGTTACATAGTTAAATTGGGTTGAAAAAAGACAAAGTCCATCAAGTTCAACCCCTCCAAATGAAAACCCAGCATCCATACATACACCCATCCCTACTTTTAATTAAATTCTATATACCCATACCTATACTAACTATAGAGCTTAGTATCAGAATAGCCTTTGATATTATGTCTGTACAGAAAATAATCCAAGTCCCTCTTATAGTCATTAACTGAATCAGCATCACAACATCACCCGGCAGTGCATTCCACAACCTCACTGTCCTGACTGTGAAGAACCCCCTACGTTGCTTCAAATGAAAGTTCTTTTCTTCTAGTCTAAAGGGGAGGCCTCTGGTACGGTGATCCACTTTATGGGTAAAAAGGTCCCCTGCTATTTGTCTATAATGTCCTCTAATGTACTTGTAAAGTCTAATCATGTCCCCTCGCAAGCACCTTTTTTTCCAGAGAAAACAACCCCAACCTTGACAGTCTCCCCTCATAATTTAACTCTTCCCTCCCTCTAACCAGTTTAGTTGCACTTAGTCTCTGCACTCTCTCCAGCTCATTTATATCCCTCTTAAGGACTGGAGTCCAAAACTGCCCCCATACTCCAGATGAGGCCTCACCAGGGACCTATAAAGAGGCAGAATTATGTTTTCATCCCTTGAGTTAATGCCCTTTTTTATACAAGACAGAACTTTATTTGCTTTAGTAGACACAGAATGACACTGCCAAGAATTAGACAACGTATGAAAACTTGGAGTCCAAAAACCCAGCATCTCAAAGCTCTCAGGGTCCTGTATTAGTCAATAGGGAAGGCCCCAGTGTCTGCTCTGCTGTCAGTACTGATATCCAATGATTTCTGGGATTTTGGGCCAAAAAGTCAGAAAACCACGAAAAATTCATGATTTTTGTGGAAAAGTCCGAAAAATTCAGACTTTTCGGGCAAAAGTTCGAAGTTCGCCCAAACCTATTCTTTTGAATGATAAATAAGCTCAATTTGGGAATTTGGAGTTGCTCAGATTTTTATCTTACAAATACTGAGATAAATTCAGAGCTTGATAAATAACCCCCTTCATTGATTACTCCTTAATCACATAGGGGGTTATTTATCAAAGTCAGAATTTATATCAACATTTTCTGCAAAAAACTCTGACCAAATCCGCACAGGTTTTTTGGGCTTATTTATTAATACACTCTGAAAAACTTTATTTGCTGGAAACAATTGTGAAAATCTGATTTTCCAAATTTTCAAATTCAAAAAATCATGAATGTTTCATGATTTCTGCATTCAGAGTTTAGTCAATAACTCCCATAGAGTGTATCATTGGGATTCCTGGTCCCTGTATCACTTATCAGGTTCTCAGCAAGAATTTCCTAAATTTTTTAGCCCTAGTTTGAGCTTTGCATTACTATTCTGCAGAAAAAGTAAAGTTTGGTGATACCGTTTATTGGCTAACTGAACAAGTAACAATCGCAAGCTTTTCGTAGCACACAGGCCCCTTCGTCAAGCCAAATACCTATTTTATAACAACCAACCAGCTTTTACTATTTGTGAGAATAATGAAAAGCTGATGTGGTTGAATGCTATGGGAAACAGGACTATGGCAAATCTTTCTTTCTTTAGTATATGGCACATGGAACAAGTATTAAAAACAGACATGATGATGATTATACACAGATATATACTCTACTTGTGCCGTTGATAAATCTTGAGGAGTTTCGATCTCTAGATCTGGATAAACTGATGCTAAAAACTCAGAAGATAAGGTGTATTGTTAAGGTAGCAATAGAGCAATCACACAGGTCCGGACAGAGAATTCCTACCCTTCCTTATAACACATATTTTTATACCTTGATCAAAACATCATTAGCATCTTTGATTACAAATCACATTCTAAATCATTTTCATAGGTTAGTTACTCACATTTGTATTTGATGGTTATCATTTATTGTTTTGTTTTTTTTTGATACACAACGTCATCTTTTCAGGAGCAGATGTCCAGACACTTGTTGTCCAGTTGAGCAACTTTTCTTTTCTAATATATTATTAAATGTCTGATCTATTAACATATCCCTAGGTAATTTCCAAATGCCTTTGCAAGCAGTTTTATTCCTTTTTTTTATCCTTTTTTATCCTTTGCAAGCATTTAATATTATTATTGTAACAGCAAGCATTGAGCTTATCCCATTATTAGCAAGTGCAGGCTGCTTGACCTGACTTTTGAGGCCTACTAAATTAGTTTTGATCTTCACAATCTTTATGTACAGATATCTTTAGTGATGGGCGAATTTATTCACCAGGCGTGAATTTGCGGCGAATTTGCATGATTCGCCGCCAGCGAATAAATTCGCGAAATGCCTGCGAAAATTCATGGGAAAAATTCGCCTGCGTCCAAAAAAAATTTTCCCGAAAAATGGACGCCGGCGTCAAAAACGGGCGCCGGTGTCAAATACGGCGAATTCACCCATCACTAGATATCTCACATCTGTAGCAATACTTCTGTCTGCGATACTCTTTGCAATATCGCCCGCCGCCCGCGCTAGTCTAGCGAGAGCAGGCGCACCGGAGCACAGGGGAGCTCCTCCAACTTGCCTCTAACTTGCCGCCCTAAATCCGGGCCTGTGTATAATGATATAGTCATCATTGCACTCCATACATTAACAGAGGTCTCTGTAAGTTGTATTGAAAGATAACCGCACTGTACAGGATCTCTATGGAGTCCTTCAGGTGAAGAGTGGTATCATGCCAATGGATACAGAAAAGGAGAAACAAATGTACAACAGGAACAAGAACAGAATGCTGAGGGCAAAGACTGGGTGGAAAGGGACAGAGCAGGTGATGAACCGGTGCCAGGGGGAAGAGTGGACGTAGAGACCAGGACAGGTCCGGACTGAGAATTAAAATAGGCCCTGGCATTTCAGGTACACAGAGGCCCAATCAGCCCACATAGAGGCCCAAACAGCCCCCACCAGCCCACTAAATACTGACTTTCTATGGGACCTTATAGCAGCCCCTCTGGCAATTGCCAGGACAATGTCGTTGCAGAACTGGTGATACAGTGGAGCAGGACGGATGAAGAGTCAGGAATAGGGACGTGCAGGTGAAGAATTGAGGGTGGGAAGTAGAGCAGAACTAGAATAGGAAAAAGAGCTAAGCAGGAGGTGAACAAGAACAGGTCAGGGTGCAGGACTAGAGCAGGAGCAATGAACTGAGAGATAAGGCTGTCAGGTGCATAGCTCAATGCTCAGGCACAGGCTTTGAGGAGGATTGGGTTTATATAGGAGTTATCCCTGATTGATGGACACATGCTGGCTGCTCTCCCGGCCCAGTGGTGAAAGGAAAACTATACAAATGTAGGTCTATATAAAAAGATATCGCATAAAACAGTTCATATATAAAACCCTGCTTCATATAAATAAACCATTTTCATAGCAATATACTTTTTTAGTAGTATGTGCCATCAGGTAATAATAAATAGAAAACTGCCATTTTAAAAAATAAGGGCCACCCCCTGGGATCATAGGATTCACGGTGCACACAAACAAACCATACATGTAAGGTCACATGAGCCAATTAACAGACAGAGTTCTGTCTTTTGCTTCTGCACTTCTTCCTGTTACAGTTAGGGGCACATTTACTTAGGGTCGAATATCGAGGGTTAATTAACCCTCGATATTCGACTGTCGAAAGTTAAATCCTTCGAATATCGAAGTCGAAGGATTTGCCGCAATTCGTTCGAACGATTGATCGAAGGAAAAATCCTTCGATCGAACAATTAAATCCTTCGAATCAAACGATTTGAAGGATTTTAATCGAACGATTTTCCTTCGACCAAAAATTTGTTAGGAAGCCTATAGGGACCTTCCCCATAGGCTAACATTGCACTTCGGTAGGTTTTACTTGGCGAAGTAGGGGGTCGAAGTTTTTTTTAAAGAGACAGTACTTCGACTAACGAATGGTCGAATAGTCGAACGATTTTTTAGTTCAAATCATTCGATTCGAAGTCGAAGTCGTAGTCGAAGGTTGAAGTAGCCAATTCGATGGTCGATGTAGCCCAAAAAAACGTTCGAAATTCAAAGTATTTTTTCTTCTATTCCTTCACTCGAGCTAAGTAAATGTGCCCCTTAGAGTTGTATTTCTGGTCAGGTGATCTCTGAGGCAGCACAGAGACCATCACAAAATGGTGGTTCAAGGCAAGAGATGTAAAAGGGCAATATTTACTTAAATATATATTCCAGTTTGGTAAGATTCTTTAATATGCCACTTAATTTGATATAAACTATATGTTGCTTAAGTGTTCATTTTGGGGGTAAAGTTTTCCTTTAAGGATTGCTGCCAACAACCAGCAGGTCCTGGGTTCCAGAGCCAGCAGAGCCTTACACACTAGTAGGGGGAACTAACATTGAATAGAATAAGATGGTATAGATGGGATCAACAAGTCCTGGAGTCCCCTTTCCAAACCAAAAATATGGAATTGATTGTCAAATGCCACAGGGATTGTAGAGGTTTCAAGAAAATGTGTAGAAGCCATTAACACTTAGGGGCTGATTCACGAAGGGTCGAATATTGAGGGTTAATTAACCCTCGATATTCGACTGGGAACTAAAATCGTTCGACTTTGAATATCGAAGTCGAACGATTTTGCGCAAATCCTGCGATCGATCGATCAAAGGATTTTTCGTTCGATCGAACGATTAAATCCTTCGAATCGTTCGATTAGAAGGATTTTAATTCAACGATCGAAGGAAAATCCTTAGATCAAAAAATCACAGGCAAGCCTATGGGGACCTTCCCCATAGGCTAACATTGACTTCGGTAGCTTTTAGCTGCCGAAGTAGGGGGTAGAAGTTTTTCTTAAAGGGACAGTACTTCGACTATCGAATGGTCGAATAGTCGAACGATTTTTAATTCTAATCGTTCAAATTTAACCAATTCGATGGTCGAAGTACCCAAAAAATACTTCGAAATTCGAATTTTTTTTTATTCAAACCCTTCACCCGAATTTCGTGAATCGGCCCCTTAGCCAAGGTACAATGGCCAAATCCCCCACCTGCAAAAAAAGCAATACTTTAAGAATTAAAATTTAGGAGGCCATTGCACACAGAACCTTCACAACGTCAAGTTAATTTCCTGTCCAGGTTACAACTATACACCACAGCCAATCCTATATTGTGCTAATATTCAGTTGTAACTATACTGACTATGAAACGTGATATTATTGTCATCACTATGTGGTTTTATGATCACTGCTATAGCCAGTTATTCAAGGGTCTTGGTTTCCTATTTACTGTAATGAGAAATATGAGTGGCAAGTTGCCAACAATTGAGGCCCAGAAACATTCAAGTTTCTCTTATCAGTCACTGGCCAAGGGCTACTTTTGGTATTCCTATCCACTATTAGGGTCAGGGCACACGCTCAGATTAGGGGAGATTAGTCGCCCGGTGACAAATCTCCTCTTCTTCGGGACGACTAATCTCCCCAAACTGCCTCCCGCCGGCTAGAATGTAAATCGCTGTGGGTTGGCACTCGGAGCACTTTATCTTCCGAAGTTGCCCGAAGTGACATTCTAGCCGGCGGGAGGAAGTTCGTGGAGATAAGTCGCCCTGAAGAAGAGGAGATTTGTCGCCGGTCGACTCCCCGCATTTGAGTGTGTGTCCTGACCCTTAAGTAGCAGCAAATTAAAATGTTCTATCCGTGTACGAATTACATACATGCCATTATTTTATGAGAATGAAAAATAAATGAATCCTGCAACAAACAAAATTATTGTGCATGGATTTCCATGTTTCTTTCTTATTTCTCTGTAACCTTAACTGCACTTGCTGCCTAAAACTAACTAAATATATAGGAAATGTAAAGGTTTTATAAAATGCTTCTACCGGATTCTATTGGGAATCAATCCACCTCATCTGGACAAGGCAAGGCTTGCTAAAGAGACAACGGGAACGGGAGCTAGGGATGTAGCGAACTGTTCGCCGGCGAACTAGTTCGCGCGAACTTCGACTGTTTGCGTCCGCCGCAAGTTCGCGAACGTCGCGCGACGTTCGCCAATAGGTGTTCGCGTCAAAATCGTTCGATCGTTCGACCATTCGGCCGCTAAAATCGAAGGATTTTCGTTCGAATCAAACGATCGAAGCATTCGATCGAATGAAATCATTCGATCGAATGGCTTCGATCGTTCGATTCGAACGAAAATCCTTCGATCGAACGATTACAATCCTTCGATCGTACGAATCGAACGATTTTCGGATGTTCGAAGTTCGCGAACAGTTCGCGAACTGTTCGCAAATTTTGCCGGTGTTCGCGAACGGCGTTCGCGAACACATCGGCGGCGGTTCGCTAGATCCCTAACGGGAGCCCTGAAGACACAAAAGTTTACACTAAGCAAATCTGAAAATCCCTCATTGCCCTTCCAGAATTGCTTTTTGAACCGTCTCGGTGGAAAAGCTTTTACGCTTTTAACGCTTGCTGCTTAAGATAACAGGCGGATTAACACGGATTAACTGAATGCAGACAAGCACAACTTCTTCCTTCCTTTTCAGAGCTGGGAAAGGACCTCAAAGTCCCATGAATTATTCACAAATTACTCATTTCTCTCTGAATGGGAAATTTATGGACTGTTGAAATTCTATCATTTCGTAACTCAAAATATATGTAAAAATGTAATTTTGTAAACTCCCAATAAATGACCAGTAACACCAAATATATGCCATAAAATCAGAAGCCCTGAATTGTATTGTACAGGTATGAAACTTGTTATCCAGAATGCTTTGGACCTGGAGTTTTCCAGATATTGGATATTTCCATAGTTTGGATCTTCATACCTTAAGTCTGACAAAAGTAATTTAAACAGGAAGGAAAGCCAATAGTATTCTTTTGCTTCCAATAAAGATTAATTGTATGTAAGTTGGGACTAAGTAAAAGGTACTGTTTTATTATTACAGGCATGGGACCTGTTATGCAAAATGCTCTGGACCTGGGGCTTTCCAGATAATGGGTCTTTCCATAATTTGGATCTCCATACATTGTCTACTAGAAAATCATGTAAACATTAAATAAACCCAATAGGCTGGTTCTGCTTCCAATAAGGATTAATTATATCTTAGTTGGGACCAAGTATAAGGTACTGTTTTATTATTACATGTATGAGACCTGTTATCCAGAATTCTCGGGACCTGGGCTTTCCAGATAAAGATCTTTTCGTTATTTGGATTGTCATATCATAAGTCTACTAAAAAATCACATAAACATTAAGGGGGTAATTTATCAAAATTCAAAAAAGTTCTCACTATTTTTTGAAAATCACTCTGACCAGATCCGTGCAAACTCCCCCAATCCCCACATTTATTAATAATTGTTTCTTAAAATGTCTTGTGCGGGAAAAAAAATCTATAAAATCTTAGAAAAATATGAAACCTATGAATTTTTCGAATTTGTTGTCGAAAACTGCGACCTTTTTCAGATTTGACACCCGAAACCTCTGAATTTTTCAATATAATGCCTGAAACCACTAAGGTATTTAACCCTCGATATTTGACCTTCGAATGTAAATCCTTCGACTTCGAACGAAAAATCCTTTGAAACGTTCGATTCTAAGGATTTTAATCCATCGATCGAACGATTTTACTTCGACCAAAAAAACATTAGAAAGCCTATGGGGACCTTCCCCATAGGCTAACATTGCACCTCGGTAGGTTTTAGGTGGCGTAGTAGGGGGTCTAATTTTTTTTAAAGAAACAGTACTTCGACTATCGAATGGTCGAATATTCGAACGATTTTTAGTTCGAAACTTTGATTCAAAGTTGAAGTCATAGTCGAAGGTCGAAGTAGCCAATTCGATGGTCGAAGAAGCCAAAAAAAACATTCCAAATTCGACGTTTTTTTTAATTCTATTCCTTCAATCGAGCTAAGTAAATGGGCCCCTAAATCTTCGGATTATTGAACTAAATTCAGTGCAGATCATGATATATGCCGTTGAATTTTCGTTTCTACATGAACTCGGCAGGTCTGAGTTGGACTACTTTTTTATTTGGACTTGTATCCCTTTCAAGGTCTGACCAGAAAAAAATCTGACTTTAATAAATAAACTCCTAAATAAACCCAATAGGCTGGATTAATGAATATAAGTAATTATATCTTAGTTGGGATCAAATACAAGCTGCTGTTTTATTATCACAGATAAAAAGGAAATACTTTTTTTGATACACTTGGATTATTTGGATAAAATGGAGTCTAAGGGGCAAATTCACTATTGCGAATCGCCTAACGCTAGTGCAAATTCGCCAGCGTGAAATCATTTCGTTACTTAGCCGATTTACTAACGGGGGCCGGTGTAAATTCGCTAGCGAAGTGGACCTACTCTAGTGCTATTTCACACCCTTACGCCAGGCGAAGTTGCGCTATGGCGAAGGGATGTAACTACGATAATTCACTAACTTGCGCATTTAACTGAACGTTACCTCTTGCGCCAGACTTGCCTTCGCCACTTCAGACCAGGCGAAGTGCAATAGAGTAGATAAGGATTGCTTCAAAAAAAGTTGAAATTTTTTCTAAGTCCCAAAAAACGCTGGCATCTTTTGGGGTACCCTCCTTCCCCCCTACATTTCCTAACATATGGCACCTAAACTATACAGTGGGCACATGTGTAGGGCAATATAACAACTCTATTTTATTTTATGAAGCTTTCCCAGGCTTGTGTAGTGTAATGTATTTGCTGCAACATATACGTCCATTGTACTTTAACTTGGCGCCGTATGCAAATTAGGCATCGCTAGTGTAACTTCGCTTTCCTTGACAAATTAACGCTATCGCAACTTCGCTACCGTTCGCCTCCCTGAGTGCAACTTCGATTTTAGTGAATTAGCGGTGCCCTGGCAAAATTTCATCTGGTGAAGTGTGGCGAAATGTGGCGAAGCCTGCGCTAGCGCAACTCCGCTGGTTAGTGAATTTGCCCCTAAGGGGCAGCTTTCTGGATAACAGGTTTCCATACTTGTACAGAGACAAAGGAATTAATTTTTAATTTGAATTATTTAATTAAATATATATATGATATAGCTGCTACCCCGAGCAAATACGCCTAACTTTTAACTTCGTGCAGATTCTGTCTGTGGAGTTCATGGGCGCCATCTTCTTCTCTTCGGAAGAGGGTGCTTGTGAACTCCGCTGGAAAAAATCTACACGGAGGGGTAAGTAAAGACTTAGGAGCATTTGCCCGGGGTAACAGCTTGGCTGGGGGGGGAGGAGGGAGGGGGTCTATGCAAGGTAGAGGGGTAGGGTTTTTTTTTTATTAAAGGGCATGTAAAGTCTTCAATAGAATAAGCCTAGAAATTTATTTTGTATACTAAATATTAACATGAACTTACTGCACCACAAGCCTAATCAAACAAATGATTTATGCTTTCAAAGTTGGCTACAGGGGGTTACCATCTTGTAACTTTGTTAAACATCTTCGCAAGACTGAGACTATGCACATGCTCAGTGTGGTCTGGGCTGCTTAGGGATCATCATAAACAAAGCTGCTTGAGTTCTGCATGGCTGGGAAGTAAGGAGGGGGTTCCCCCTGCTGTTCATAATTATGATTGTTTCCCTGCTCAGCAGTTAGGGACCGTCTGACAATTCCTATCCACAGCAGTAAATGAAGGGATAATTTCGCTGTATACAGTCAGGTTTCTTATAAAAACTGTACACATTTTTTTAATTAAAGTATAAAAGTATATTGGAGATAGGTTTCTTTTTCATTAAAGAAAGTAAAAATGGGATTTTATTTTTTTGCCTTTACATGCCCTTTAAGGGTTTGTTTCTCTTTTAAAGTAGGTCTTTAGGGAACTTATTGACAGTGTGTAAAGAGAACGGGATTTCTATCCAGATGATTAGAGCAAAGGGTATTTCACCTGCATCAATAGACTGAATTCTTCTCTGGAAAAAAAAGCGCAACATGAAAGAATTCTCTGCCAGAGGATATTGTGTTGGAATACATTATTTGAAATATCTTAAACATGTATAGTTTGGAAAAGAAGGGCATTTAGGGTTTCAAGAATTAATTTAAACAAGAATGGAATGCTGATCCAGAGAAAAATATGTACAATGTATTAGAAGGATGGAATTTTCACCTCTCGAGGCACATTAAGGATAATAGTTTTAAAAGGATTTTTCTTAACCTTTGTATGGATTAACCGCCTCGCACATTTGTATAAAGAGTTGAGTTGAATAGCCTCATGCATGATTGTATAGAGTTCAGTTTAATAACCTTGTTGGGTGTAATGACCTTACACATGGTATATGAAGAGTTGACCTTAATTATCTTACACATAGTTCTTTAAGGAACTTATTTTAATGACCTTACAATTGGTTTTAGGAAGAGTTAAGTTTAACAACTTTACAAATGATATATGAGGAACTGATTTTAATGACCTTACACATGGTTTTATGATAAGTTGAGTTTAATGACCTTAAACATAGTTGTATGAAGAGTTAAGTTTAATGAACTTACACGTGGTATATGAAGAACTAAATTTAATGACCTTACACATGGTTGTATGAAGAGTTGAGTTTAATTACCTTAAACATGGTTGTATGAAGAATTGAGTTTAATGACCTTACACATGGTTGTATGAAGAATTGACTTTAATGGCCTAACACATGGTTGTATGAAGAGTTGATTTTAATGATCTTACACATGGTTGTATGAAGAGTTGAGTTTAATGACCTTACACATGGTTGTATGAAGATTTGAGTTTAATGACCTTACACATGGTTGTATGAAGAGTTGAGTTTAATGATCTTACACATGGTTGTATGAAGAGTTGAGTTTAATGACCTTACACATGGTTGTATGAAGAGTTGAGTTTAATGACCGTACATATAGTTCTCTAAGGAACTTATTTTAAAAACCTTACAATCGGTTTTATGAAGAGTTAAGTATAACAACCTTCATAGTATATGAGGAACTGATTTTAATGACCTTACAAATGGTTTTATGATAAGTTGAGTTTAATGACCTTAAACATAGTTGTATGAAGAGTTGAGTTTAATGACCTTACACATGGTATATGAAGAACTAAATTTAATGACCTTACACATGATTGTATGAAGAGTTGAGTTTAATGAACTTACACATGGTTGTATGAAGAGTTGAGTTTAATGACCTTACACATGGTTGTATGAAGAGTTGAGTTTAATGACCTTACACATGGTTGTATGAAGAGTTGAGTTTAATGACCTTACACATAGTTGTATGAAGAGTTGACTTTAATGGCCTAACACATGGTTGTATGAAGAGTTGAGTTTAATGACCTTACACATGGTTGTATGAAGAGTTGAGTTTAATGATCTTACACATGGTTGTATGAAGAGTTGAGTTTAATGACCTTACACATGGTTGTATGAAGAGTTGAGTTTAATGACTGTACATATAGTTCTTTAAGGAACTTATTTTAATGACTTTACAATCGGTTTTATGAAGAGTTAAGTATAACAACCTTGATGGTATATGAGGAACTGATGTTAATGACCTTACAAATGGTTTTATGATAAGTTGAGTTTAATGACCTTAAACATAGTTGTATGAAGAGTTGAGTTTAATGACCTTACACATGGTTATATGAAGTGTGGACATTCAAGAACCCTTTACTTTCTTAATAGTTTGCTGTGCATGCGACATTTTATTAATGTAGGGCACATCCAGTTGCATAACACTATCATAAAGCAGAGTCCAGGGTCAGGGGAGGCCTGTGGGAGAGGAGGTCCTGACCTGGTAACAATTGCACTTTCCACTTCCATTCCCCATCCTGCATGAGGGTGCGGAGGCCCTGGATGAGTCCTGTTATTCCACTGACCACATCCCTACTTTGCAAATACAAGAGGTCCTCTCCAGGCAACCCATTATCAATATTTTTAAGACATTGAGACATTTTATGCCTAAAATTGCATGTAAAGTCTAAACTAGAATAAGGCTAGAAATGCTGTATTTTGTATACTAAATATAAACATGAACATACTGCACCACAAGCCTAATCAAACAAATAATTTATGCTTTCAAAGTTGGCTACAGGGGGTCACCATCTTGTAACTTTGTTATACATCTTTGCAAGACTAAGACTGTGCACATGCTCAGTGTGGTCTGGGCTGCTTAGGGATCGTCATAAACAAAGCTGCTTGAGTTCTGCATGGCTGGGAAGTAAGGCGGGGGCTCCCCCTGCTGTTCATAAGTATGATTGTTTCCCTGCTCAGCAGTTAGGGACCATCTGACAATTCCTATCCACAGCAGTAAATGAAGGGAGAATTTCACTGCATACAGTCAGGTTTCTTATAAAAATGGTACACATTTTTTCATTATAGGCAGAAAGATGGCAGGTATGTTAGATGCTTGAAAGAGAAAGAGCAGATGTTTCGCATACCCTTTCAAAGGGAAGATGTAGAATTCAGTCTGCCATAAATGTATATGTGAATCATTCCTCTATAACTGAGTCCAGGAACAGCACCTAAACTGGAATAGCTGCACCTACTCAAACTCAAATAAACTGTAGGTAATATCCATTGCTAGACAGATGCCGTAGACTTGACAAAATAGTTCATCCTTGATGGGAAATTATTACAACCATAAAAAGGGGGAAAAACACACACATATATATATATATATATATATATATATATATATATATATATATATATATATACACTTTACACTGTTTATAGTTCTGGGTATCCATAGAACTACTGCAAATGGCCAATAACCATAGACT
Organism: Xenopus petersii; assembly: GCA_038501925.1. Classification (NCBI taxonomy): domain Eukaryota; kingdom Metazoa; phylum Chordata; class Amphibia; order Anura; family Pipidae; genus Xenopus; species Xenopus petersii. The sequence continues at coordinate 131,585,743 of CM076683.1, forward strand.
AAACTACACAAAGCTTATCTTCATAAATTGTACTTAAAGGGGTTTTTCACCGTCAAACACTTTTTCCAGTTCAGTTGGTTTCAGATAGTTTACCAGAAATAAAGACTTTATCCAATTATTTTCTATTTTCTATTTGTGATTGTTTTTTTCTAATATTGAAGTGTAAAGTTTAATTTTCCACCTTCTAAAGCAGCTCTGGGAGGGAGGGGTCTCCGACTCTTTAGGCTAGTGCTAAGATTCATGGAGATTTAGTCGCCCAGCGATAAATTGCCTTTTCTTCGGGCGACTAATCTCCCTGAAAGGTCTTCTGGCTGGCTAGAATCGAAATTGTGGCGGAATGGCACTTGGATCGATTTGTTTTCCAAACACTCCAAATGCCCAAAGTCAGAAAATAAAGTGCTCCGAGTGCCATTTAGATTCTAGTCGGCGGAAGGCTTTTTTGGGACATTAGTCGCCGAAGAAGAGGCGATTTGTCGCTGGGCGACTAAATCTCCCAGAATCTTAGCGTGTGCCTTAACTGTTCTAAATTGATCCATTAGTTGATCCATTTGTTATCTTTGTCCCTGCTAAGAAGAATATCTGGGTTTCATTACAGGCAGCTGTTTTGATACAATAGTTTCTAATAATCCACAGATACTGCTGAGAAATGGATCAAGTAATTGTATCAACTAAATGAAGCAAAATAACGGTTCAGATGCTCCTGGATCACTGAGCTGAGACTGAAACAACAGAGACAGGAGCATTCAAGTTTAAACTTCAGTTTTGGAAAAATGATAAAAAAATGGCAAGCAATTGAAAAAAAATGACTTTATTTCTGGTGAACAATCTAAAAGCAACTGAACTGAAAAAAGTGTTTGGAAGGTGGACAACCCCTTTAAAATTAGACGCTTGTAACTCGTTGCTTCTTCTAATCTGTTTATGGCTGGTAGAGAAGCTCAGTAAATATTACACCTTCTATTAGTAGAACAGAGACCATTTGAAATGACTGTTGGCAGATTAGCTCAGGGATCAATTAAGAGACTGGCTAACGCAGAGCAAATATTGGATACGGCCCCTCACGGGCAGAGACACACGATGCAATTCGGGGAGATTAGGTGCCTGGCAACAAATATCCGCTTCTTCGGGGCGACTAATCTACCCGAACTGCCTCCCCAGCCTTCCCGATGGCTAGAATGAAAATCGCCGGCATGATGCACTCGGATCGATTTGTTTTCCAAAGTCACCTCACGAGGAAACTTTGAGCAATTTGTTTTCCGAATACTCAGAGTGCCCAAAGTTGGAAAACGAAGCGCTCCGAGTGCCATCCCAAGGTGAACAGCCCCCTTTAAGTTAAATCAGTTATCGAGCTATTGACTAACTGGCTGTTATGGGATTACATGAGAGCTACTGGGTTGTCCCCTTGCAGTGACATGTAATACTCTATAAGGCTTTAGTAGGAATACAAGATTTTTACCCAGGCACAAAAGAGTTTATATCGTATTTTTACAACATAGGCGTTTGTTCAGGCCCTTGATTGTCTTCATTTTCTCTGTGTTGCCATTATGCCCCTGCCTGGACATGGTGGCCCCTCACTTTTCCCACTATTTGAGTGTCCTACATCCAGACACCTGAAATACGAGGCCCAGGCTCTCACTTTATTGAAGGATTCCTGCTGTTCCCCTTGCAACGTCACTTGTTGTTAAAGGGCTGTTTCCCCAATTATACTGCAGGGCTACTGTTTTTCTTGCCTAAGTTTACATGAGCCTAAACAGATGTTTCTGCCTAGCCGGAAGCACAGGTGCCATGCCACTGTAAGTTCAGGGATAACTGTATGACGATACGATGCAAGATTAGAATGTTTTGCTGATGTTTGAACAATCTGGGAGGAATGTCTGCTCAGATGTAATTGTGTTTTCCTTAGGTGAGGCTTTACACTGAGAATTTACTGCTGGTGGAGTAGCTTCAAAAACCTTCTGAAGTTGGTGACCCATGGATCCGGAAGGAACAGAAAGTAAAATATTTGTTCCCCCCTGGCGGTTTTTAATGGCATTTCTCTGGATACCATGTGTGGTGAGGATAGAGCAGACAGGCTGCTGGCACAAATCTATGATCTTCTGTTTATATAAATACAGGTGGTTCCTTGCAGTAAAACAGATAAAACAGAAATCCAATCCTCACTGTCTGGAAAAGAAGACCTTTCCTGCTCCACATTATACCTACAGACAGTTCATTAGACATTCCCTTTTAGTGGTGACCCTACTCCCTTAGCATTGGTACCTACAAGTATGAACTGGGTTAAATTCCAAAAGGTAACGTGACTTTGAATTCCATGACACACATTGTACCAATTCTCATCACGCTTTTCCAACACAAGTTGACCCTATCACCCCTTAAATCAGGGACACATACAAAATGCATCCGAAGATCAGCTATAATTTGAATATACCCAACATTACAGACCTATCCATCTGACCAGTGAGATTGAACCATTCCATAGCATAGGAGAAGTACCCAGCGGCCCATTGTGGATAAGGATGAAAGTAAGTATCTGGAAGGTTTTTTTGAAGGTGCGAAGTCTCAATATGACATCTATTTATCCTAAAAAAAATTACAGAATTACCCACCTTAGCAACATGATTCTACCATACCATAGTGCCAGGCAGGCAGTTTTGACTGGACACCCAATCCAACACTGCGCCTAGGGTTGTCATCTGTCCGGTCTTGACAAGGACAGCCTGGTATTTTGAAGGGAGTCAAAACCGGACAGATGGCAACAGTGTCGGACTGGGGTGTCCAGGGCCTACAGGAGCTGCCAACACTCACTCCATTCATGACCCTCCTTGCAGACCCCAGTCACACACTCCTACCCCAGTTGTGAGCTCCTCTACCTGCCCTCTGCTTAAATATTTACATTTTGTGGCAAGGACATGAGGCGAGTCCAGAGTTTCCGCAGAGATCAGCCTCTGTTAGCAGGGCCTACTGGATTTTTTCCTGGTGTCCCGCCGCCCCAATCCAACCCTGCATAGGCACATGTATTCACCCAGTTTCTGGCCATGCAAATGCTTACTGTACAAGCAAAAACGGGGTGCACCCATCTCCCCCTGGCAGAAGTCACAGTTTCATTGATAACTGTGGTTCCTTTCATAGCTATTTACTGATACATGTGATGTGGTATGGGATCTGTAATCTGGAAACCTGTTATCCAGAAAGCTCCGAATTACGGAAAGGCTGTCTCCCATAGACTCCATTATAATCAAATAATCTAATATTTTTAAATATGTTTCCTTTTTCTCTGCAATAATAAAACACTAACTTGATCCCAACTAAGATATAATTAATCCTTATCTGACATGAGGCTAGACATATTGTCAGTTTCCCAGCTGCCCCCAGTCATGTGACTTGTGTTCTGATAAACTTCAGTCACTCTTTACTGCTGTACTGCAAGTTGGAGTGATGTCACCCCCCCCCCCCAGCAGCCTAACAACAGAACAATGGGAAGGTAACCAGATAACAGCTCCCTAATACTAGATAACAGCTCCCTGGTAGATCTAAGAACAACACTCAATAGTAAAAATCCATGTCCCACTAAGACTGATTCAGTTACATTAAGTAGGAGAAATAACAGCCTGCCAGAAAGGAGTTCCATCCTAAAGTGCAGACACAAGTCACATGACTGGGGGCTCCTGGGAAACTGACAATATGTCTAGCCCCATGCCAGATTTCTAAATTGAATATAAAAAAGTTTGCTCTTTTGAAAAATGGATTTCAGAGCAGAATTCTGCTGGAGCAGCACTATTAACTGTTGTGTTTTGAAAAAAAACATGTTTTCCCATGACAGTATCCCTTTAAGCTATGAAGATCCAAATAATAGATAGATCTATTATCCAAAAATCCCAGGGCATTCTGGATAACAGGTCCCATACCAGTACCAAAGACATGTAAATGAAGTCCTTTACTAAATGCTGGGTCAGCGATTCAGCGTAACAGATCAGCAATTTTTAATCCACCACATGCCAAAATCCTTCGAAATAAAACAGACCTTTATGAGCATATTTTAAACACCAACATCCTATAAGAAATGTATATCAAACAATGCTCTGATATTTTCTGCTGACAGAGTTCATCGGAGCAAATGACAGTAATTTGTTAGTGCGTGGCACTATTGTGTTCCTGGTGTCAAAGAGAAACGTCCTGAAATCGATTATGGTCTGCTAAAAATCTCCGCTGATCGAGGCTGGGTTATGACGTTCAGAACTGCGGCAAATGAGAAACATCTTTGAGAAATGAGAATATCTAGAGAATGAATCATTTCAAGACGGTCTGTTGGATGAGTCCCTTGCTTTCAAATGAGCTTTGGCATTCAGAATGTCTTTCATGCAAAAAGTTACAGTTCCAATCAAAGGGTTTGCTGGTAATGTCAGAGCTTCAAGGCAGACTGAGTAAATTGGAGGAAAAACGCGCCTTTATCAGGAAATCGATCAAAACCACGTAATTCCTCCGCATAGCGTCATTGTTGTCTATTTCATAATTCTGATCCATCTGGAAAAGGGATCCAGTCATCAAAATATATCTTTCATGATCATCAGCCAATAAGTGGGTGAGAGCAAAGCCTACAGAAGGGTTCATTTCTTTTCAAGCGCAAAGTGCAATTTTGGATGCAATTTACCATGTTTTTTTAACCAAGAATGCAGGATTATTTTTCACACAAATTCACTTTAATTGCAGCCTTGCACCCCATGGGGCAAATTCACTAAGATTCGAAGATTCGCCAGCGTTTTTTGGGACTTAGAAAAAATTTTGACTTTTTTTTAAGCAATCCCTATCTACTCTATTGCACTTCGCCTGGTCTGAGGTGGCGAAGGAAGTCTAGCGTAAAAGGTAGCGTTCAGTACACCGAGCAAGTTAGTGAATTTGCGTAGTTATGTCCGTAGCGAAAATTCGCCAGGCGTAAGGGTGCGAAGTAACACTAGCGAATCTACGCCAGCGTTCGTTAGTGAATTTGCGAAGTAACGAAAATGCCCAACGCTAGCGAATTGACGCTAGCGTTTGGCACTTCGGCGCTTAGTGAATTTGCCCCAATGTGTTGAAACATGACAACTGTGCTTGTGCGATTGTGTGCAATCCTTTAGGTCCAAATCTACAAATGCAGCCTGCAGTGAGTACCAAGGAATTAACATCACCTTTTAGGTGTCAATAGGTGAACATGCCCTCGATTCATCTGAACATACTGGGTGACTTCAATGGTGCATGGCACACCAAAGTGCAAGGAGCACATTTAGAAGCAATTACTTTTAATAAACAATGCACACAATGACTGTGTCCATTTTTGAGTGCCCACAATTAAGGCTGCTGTCATATCAGAGCCCTAATGACTTTAATAGAATCTTGAGAAACATCAGCTGGACATCTCTGATCTCTGAGAACCATTGGATGCCATTCTGCCTAAAACTGGGCTAAACAACTGAAGGTCCACATGGGATTTTACTCCCAAGAAATCCATTGACTTCTTTGTTTGACATCATCATTTTAACATGATCTGGCCCATACAAGTTGGACAGAACAGAACTTTAGCCATTCCTCTCTAATTCTCCATCTTATGTTAAAGGAGAACTAAACCCTAAAAGTGAATATGGCTAAACATGCCATATTCTGTACACTGAACTTATTGCACGAGGCTAAAGTTTCAGCTTGTCAATAGCAGCAATGATCCAGGACTTCAAACTTGTCACAGGGGGTCACCATCTTGGAAAGTGTCTGACACTCACATGCTCAGTGGGCTCTGATTGGCTGTTGAGAAGCTAAGCTTAGGGCTCGTCACTAATTATCCAGCAGAAAATGAGCTTCCCTGGCTGTAATATAAGCTGATGCTACAGGTTTGCTGATTATTAAATTCTGATGCTAATTGCACTGGTTTCTGTGCTGCCATGTAGTAATTATGTGTATTAATTACTAATCAGCCTTATATTGTGACATTTCTATTCTATGTGTACTGTATATTGTGAGTGGGTCCCTCAGCTCAGTAAGTGACAGCAGCACAGAGCATGTGCAGTGAATCAGCAGAAAAGAAGATGGGGAGCTACTGGGGCATCTTTGGAGACACAGATCTTACTGCTAAAGGGCTGTGGTTGCCTTGGGCTGGTACAGAAGCACAAAACATCATGTACAACATTTCTAGCTACTTCTTTAGTTAGGCTTTAGTTCTCTTTTAAGCATACACTGCCCAAAAAGAAAGAAAATTCAATTCATAAAGATGACCATGCGTTGACTTTATTTACTTAAAGCTACACATTGGTGCAATGCAGATTCCAAATCTGTCTTCGGGAATCACCAACAGTAGACAATTTCAAGATATCCTCCAAGGAACACAGGTCAGTCATAGTTATGAGCTGTTGATTAATGTCAATCTGACCTCATAAATCCAGGCAACCCATGAGGGTTTAATACCTTTCATGTGTTTTTCTTTAATAGGAACCTTCCTTGTTCCCTCTGCAATTCTTTCTTTGCCTGGAGGCTGTGAAGTGCCATCTCGTGCCATGTAGACTTCTTATTCAGAAAGAAATAGAGGAAAACGACTGGCGTGCTCAACTTGGGACACCAGGGCTGCCACATGCATATAGAAAACAATAAAGATGTGCTTATCCTGACTCCTAAAATCTACTTATACAAACACATTTTAATCAGTTAAAAAGAGACATTCTACTTGCAATATGTCCTAGGAATATGTTCATGTCATATATTGAATTTCATTTATCTGGCCCCACGGTTCTCCTGGCACATAGACAAGCATGTAGCCCCTCTTTATATCTACTAGTTACTTTACAAGATTCATATAATCTGGCTACACCCTAAAAGGGTAGTTCCAATAAAATCTTTTTTATTTTACCCATGAGCCACATTCAAATGTAAATCAAACGTTCCTGGGGGTGCCAAATAAGAGCTGTGGTTGGAAACTAGTAGCCCTTATGTGGAATGCCAGTCAACAGGACACTCTTTTTGGCAGTACATCTGTTTTTTTTATACAATTAAAACTTGCCTTCAAGTCAGAAATTCAAAAATAAGCAACTACTTTGGGGCCACTGGGAGCAAAATCCAATGGGTTGGTGAGCAACATGTTGTTTGCCAGCCACTGGTTGGGGATCACTGGTGTAGACAATAGTGTACAATTTACTCTGCAGTCTTTGTTCTGCAGCTCTTCTGCAGGGCCAGAACTTTGACTGCAGTCCAGTTGCTAGGCAAAACAGAACTAAATACCTATGGGCCCAGGTGCAATATTTGAAACTAGGACACCCACAATGCACCACATGCCAAGCACATACCAAGTATGTGACCAATGTCACACACTTCCCCACCCAAGCCCCCCCCCCGGTCCTGCATTACCATTTCCCACCTTACCATTCCTATTGCCCCATGTACCTGTGCCAGCACTTTTCATATTTCCCCCGTTTGTACCTGTGCCAATGGCAGTCAATCGCTGAGATTGCCCTCAAGCCCCAAATCTGTAGCTGTGCCAGCATAAGCCAAAACATCTATCATATTGTTACCCCTAATCTGTACCTATGCCAGCGACAGTCAAAAAAATCCATCACATTGCCCCTAATTTGTACCTGTGCCAGCAGGAGCCAAATATCCATCACTGTTTACCTGTGCCAGCAGACACTATATTGCCCCATGTACTTGAGCCAGCAGCGGCCAATCTCTCATATTGCCCCCAATCTGTACCTGTGCCCAGGGTCGGACTGGGGGGCTTCGGGCCCACTGGGGCTATTGCCCCAGGGCCCCGCTCCGGGCCCCGCTGCCGCTCCGGCGTGCTTCACCGGAGCAGTACGCATGCGCGCGGCGCCGCGCTTGTGCGCACGCGCGCAGAAATACCTTTGTGCGCATGCGCAGATCCTCAATTCTACCGCGACCCCCGACAAAGTGGGGTTGCGCAGCCAAACTAAGTAGCGGATCTGGGCCGGCGGGGCCCACAAGAGCCCGGGGCCCACCGGGTTTTTTCCCGGTGTCCCGCCGGCCCAGTCCGACACTGCCTGTGCCAGCAGCAGCCAATCCCTCGTTTTGCCCTTGTCTGTACCTGTGCCAGCAGCAGCCAAAAAATGCACAATATTGCCCCCAAATACTGTATGTACGTGTGCCAGCAGCAGCCAAAAATCCATCATATTGCTCCCAAATGTGTACCTGTGCAATCAGCAGCCAAAATATAGCCCACAAATATGTTCCTGTGGCAGCAGCTGCCAAGAGGGAGGTGGGGAGTGCTTCTGCCTGCAGTATGAATCATAAGCAAGAGGGGGTTGGAACAGGCAGTTTATAAAATTGAAAAACAATTAAAGGCCAAGCAAAAAAGGGTTTAAAAAAAAAATTATAGAAAAAAGTCCACTTAAATGTCACACCCCCCTGCCCTCCCACCCCAGGAGTGTTATGGTTTATTTACCCAGACATCAGCCTGACAGAATGGTAAATGAATTGCTAATGGGTTAGAATAGAAACAGAATTGATAAGAACTAAGAATAACAATAGTCTAAAGTCTTTCAGTTGTTTTGGTTGCTAGGGTCAGTGACCCCTCAGTTCAGTTAGTTCAACTGGACAGGAAAAAAGGTAGAAAGAAATGGCAAACAAAATGCACAAACCTGAGTTTAATTCAAACCAGGACACTACCTGGAAGGCGTTTGTATTTGTGTGAGTTTCCTCTGTGTACTCTGGATTCCTCCAAAACCAAACAGGCAGTTTATTTGGATCCTGATAAAGCTGATCTTAGTGTGTGTGACTTTAATAGGAACCTTAAATTGTTAGCTTCATCGGGGCAGAGACTGATGTGAATGGGTTGGTGCTAAATAACAGATTATAAATTAAATTAAAGGAAAACTATACCCCCAAAATGAACACTTAAGCAACAGATAGTTTATATCAAATTGAATGACATATTAAAGAATCTTACCAAACTGGAATATATATTTACATAAATATTGCCCTTTTACATCTCTTGCCTTGAACCACCATTTCGTGACTCTATCTGTGCTGCCTCAGAGATCACCTGACCAGAAATAATACAACACTAACTGTAACAGGAAGAAGTGAGGAAGCAAAAGGCAGAACTCTGTCTGTTAATTGGCTCATGTGACCTTACATGTGGTTTGTATGTGTGCACAGTAAATCTTACGATCTCAGGGGGCGGACCTTATTTTTTAAAATGGCAATTTTCTATTTATGATTACCCAATGGCACATACTACTAAAAAAGTATATTATTATGATAATGGTTCATTTACATGAAGCAGGGTTTTACACATGAGCTGTTTTACTCAGTATCTTTTAATAGAGACCTACATTGTTTGGGGGGTATAGTTTTCCTTTAAAACAATTTTATAAATATATGTCAGAGAAAACCCCAAATTTCACCCTAACTTCAAGATTTGCTTGTTAGAATATCAAGGACAGTTTATATCTCACATCCACTGCTTCTGCCTCCCCCCAAAAGCAGCAGATTAAAGGATAAGTAACCCTTTAATATGAACGAATGTAAAATTGATGAGGGGGCTATTCTAAGAAATTTTGCAATGTACATTCATTATTTATTTTATTTTTATGCCAAGATACTAAAGGATACATGTTGTCCAAGTGGCGCTGTTGGAACGAAATTCATTCATATCAACAGCACATGTATCCTTTATTATCTTGGAGTAAAAACAAAATCAATAATGAATGTACATTGCAAAATTACTTAGAATAGCCCCCTCATCAATTTAACATTGCCTTATTTTGAAAGTTAACTTATCCTTTAAAGCTTCATGTTGTTTCGCTTTCCTCTGAAATGACTGGAAGTTTGTTACAGCGACATGATAAAAAGTGTCAGTCAGACTCAGCGAGGGCAACAAAAAGCCAATGACACAGACGTCTATCCACTAAACAATTGTGAATTGTGTTGCCATGTTGATCATTGGGGACTCAACTTGTCCGACGTCTTTGGTTACGCTCTTGTGTTTTTATTGCTGCTTCATTCTCTTTCCAGAACAAACTCCCTGTTTTGTTATTTTTGCTTGGAGATGATTATTGCTTAGACTGGAGAATTTAATAGTCGATAACTATCACCATTTCTCAACATCAGATTACAGAGGAGCAAAAAACCAAAATAATGCTCAAAAATTGTGTGTTTGGCCCAGGAAGAAATCGAGTTGCTCTGCTGTTAGAGAACCAGTAACATGCCACATATGCAGATTATACCTTGAGAAAAGGAAAGAATGGACACGGGACTCCAACTCCCATTGGGTATTACAAATTGAATACATATAGGCGCAAATTCACTAAGCGCTGAACGCTAGCGTTAATTCGCTAGCGTTTGGCATTTTTCGTTACTGCGCAAATTCACTAACGAACGCTGGCGTAATTTCGCTAGTGTTACTTCGCACCCTTACGGCAGACGAATTTTCGCTAGCGACGTAACAACGCAAATTCACTAACTTGCACAGTGTACTGAACGCTACCTTTTACGCTAGACTTCCTTCGCCACCTCAGACCTGGCGAAGCACAATAGAGTAGATAGGGATTGTTTCCAAAAAAGTCAAAAATTTTTCTAAGTCCCAAAAAACGCTGGCGTGTTTTCTACATGATGGGTGATAGGCTGAAAAAGATTGCAAATATTTTTGGGGCTCCCCTCCTTCCCCCCTACATTTCCTGACTCATGGCAACTTACCTAGACAGTGGGCACATGTGTAGGGCAAAATAACATTTTTATTTGCTGATTTGAAGGTTTTCTAGGCATTTGTAGTGCTGATACGTGTTCCTCCATTGAAATTTGAATTTGGCGCCGTATGCAAATGAACCATCGCTAGAGAAACTCCGCTTTGCTTGGCGAATTAACGCTAGCGCAACTTAGAAAAGTTACGCTACCCCTGTGCGCAACTTCGGATTTTAGTAAATTTGCGGAGCGCTGGTGAAAATACGCCTGGCGAAGTGCGGCGAAGTGCGGCAACTGGCGCAACTTCGAATCTTAGTGAATTTGCCCCATAGAGTGGTTGATTCTTTTCATCAACATTTTTGTCTGCATATGAACATGTTTTTCTGACTAGATACCTATTTTAGGACAATTTGCCATTTTTTCAGAATTCCAGAGTAACACACGTTATTGGGATAGTAAATTATGCACCTTCCAGGGATTGATTGGCAGGTAAATAAACCATGGGCAGACCTTTACACATCCTTCAAATCTACCTTAAACTGGCCATAGAAGCAAAGATAAACTCATACGAATCTGAGGTTCATATGTGGATTGATCTGCCATTTTGGGTACCCTGATGATCAGTGGTTTAGTCGATTCCAATGTATTTTGCGCAGGAAAAGTCAATGTGAAAAAATGTTTAAAGTATTCTGCATTTCCATTAATTCTGCATTAACTTCAGTCCCAAATATAAGGACTTTGAATAAGGCCAGTTTAAGAGTCCAAAGGGGAGGGGGTGCTGCAAGATTTTCATAGTAATGATTTTTTTTGACTATGATCCATCAGTTGGGTTCTGGGAATTCTATTTTCAAGTGAAGAGCCACAGGCTGAGAAGCAGAATTAGGAAGTATTGGCTTGATGGACATGTGTGGCGATGAGCAAATTTTTTCGCCATGTGCGGTTTCACAGTGAATTTCCAAGTTTCGGGGAACAGCATCAAAAATTCGCCACTCTTTAACATGCAACGAAAACAAAATTGTTGCACGGTAGACAAAGTTGTCTCGGTAAAAAAAGTGGCCCATAGACTCTGATATATTTTGCTACAAAAAGAAGTTTCCATAAACCTGCAACCAAAATAGACTTTAATGTGTTTTGCGAATTTTCTCGTAGCTTCACCATTTTTTTTGGCAACAAGGAACATTTGCTCATCATTAGACGTGTCTTTCAAACACAATCTCACTCTACCTTGGCCTACTGCTACCCTTGCTAGCAGGGGTTCAGTGCAATTGTCCTCCATGTGGACCCCTCTAAGGACAGTTCTGTATATGAATCACAGCTGGAGGGCCACAGTTTTCCTAATTTCTACAGAGAAGGAAGATTGACCCTAGATTCTCCAGCTGTTTCCAGATTACAACTCAAAACGCCTTGCTCCAGTCTCTCTAGCTCAGCAAAGCCAGAAAATATATTCATCAAAGTCTCTGAAAATGCAAAAAAGGGGGTCTTTAGAATGAGTGAGGAATGGGGAGTCTTTACCTCCCCTCTCTGGAGAGCTTTGACACTGCTTACTGCATTTCCTAGAAATTGTTTCCTAGACTTTCTCAACCCTAGAAAGAATCAGTTGTCGGAAATGCTAGGAGTTTTCAAAGGAACTTTACTGCAGCCTTAACCAATCACTCATGGCAAGTCCAGCAGTGACTTTCAAATCAATAGCCAGTTGTGTATACAGTTAGCGATGAGATCAGACAGACTCCCACATGCTGTAGGCACATGTTCTGAGGGATTCTTACACATCTATCCAAAGATAACAGTACATAAATAAGGCACAGACACTGTCTCTGCTCAGAAACAACTAAACCCACACCGATGAACTTGCAGTTGTAGGCATCCATGCTGGAGATTATAAAGTTGACATTGGCTGCTGACTGGACCTATTGCCCATGTCTGGGTTCTAAACATTGCTCCCCAAGAGTTACCCCCAAACTCTACAATTTAGGAGCCCTCAGTCCCATCCTGTATGTACAGTTTAGTATCATCAGTAGAGCCGAATAGAGACAGTACTTAAAATGCCTTCCTCCAGGTCATTAAAGGGATTCTGTTATGATTTTTATGATGTCGTTTTTATTTCTAAATGACACTGTTTACACTGAAAATAATTCACTCTACAATGTAAAATGTCATTCCTGAACCAGCAAGTGTATTTTTTAGTTGTAATATTGGTGTGTAGGTGCATCTCAGGTCATTTTGCCTGGTCATATGCTTTCAGAAAGAGCCAGCACTTTAGGATGGAACTGCTTTCTGGCAGGCTGTTGTTTCTCCTACTCAATGTAACTGACTGTGTCTCAGTGGGACCTGGATTTTACTATTGAGTGTTGTTCTTAGATCTACCAGGCAGCTGTTATCTTGTGTTAAGGAGCTGCTATCTGGTTACCTTCCCATTGTTCTGTTGTTAGGCTGCTGGGGAGAAAGGGAGGGGGGTGATATCACTCCAACTTGCAGTACAGCAGTAAAGAGTGACTGAAGTTTATCAGAGCACAAGTCACATGACTGGGGGCAGCTGGGAAACTGACAATATGTCTCGCCCCATGTCAGATTTCAAAATTAAATATTAAAAAAATTTGTGAATTTTGACAAATCTGCCCTTAAGTCTGGCAAGCCCATAGCCACATTGACCTGGTTGGATAAGTGTCCCACTGAAAAGCTTTAATGCCATTTGTATAGCACTTAGGGTTGCCAACCGGCCGGTATTTTACCGGCCTAGCCGGTAAAATACCTGCCAAGGCCGGGGCCGGTATTTTACCGGCCTAGCCGGTAAAATACCTGCCAAGGCCGGGGCCGGTATTACAAATTTACCGGCAATGTAGCTGCCGGTAAATGTGTAATATGATCAAAAGGAGCCCTCGGCCTGCCCCCAATCCCCTGCAATTTACCTTTTTCTTTGCCTCTTCTAGCGTCCGCGGGTCTCCGTCGCGTGGCCCCGCCCCTTTTGACATCATGCCCCTCCCCTTTTGAGGCCCCGTCCCCAGCAGCCGGTAAAAAAAATTATAAAAGGTGGCAACCCTAATAGCACTGTTTAAGTAACTGTGTAATTGGCCATTTGTGTCACTTATAAGAGGGAAGTCTAGTCTGAGTACTTCTATTATATTTGCACATATCAAACCATTCGAGTGAGTCAACGCTGCCCTTTGCACAAGCTGTGCACTAGTAGAAACAAAGCTCTAAATCATGTCTGGCCCTTTAGTATGAAACAGCTGTTTAAGCCATTGATATTCAAATTCTCCTTTTGAAGTCAATGCAAAGCATTTGATTGAAAAGACACAACTAATCACTTTGGTCTAGAGGATATCGAATGAGCACTTTAAATGCTGAGTGTGTGCACAAAGGCTATGCATATATTTGTACATGCAGTAAATTAGGCAGTGATCTAGTACATGATCATTGTGCAAGGACTTCATTCTCCTGCCCAGCATAAAGCCCAATGTAATCGGTTTCCAGTTATTCCACATTTATAACAAAGCACTCAGTCCTTTAGGAAATGATTAAAAATAAAGGAGGGAAGGGACAATGCAAAGAAAAACTGGATTTCTGCTTATGCTCTTGCACTAATTTTGTAACCATTATAGGGAATTAGGGATACACTAAATCCAGGATCTTTTTCAGCAGGATTCAGATTAGGCCGAATCCTCCTGCCTGGCCGAACTGAATCCGGGGAGAGAAATCGCGTGAATTTTGTCACAAAACAAGTAAACAACTAAAAAATGTTTTCCCCTTCCCACCCCTAATTTGCATATGCAAATTAGGATTCGGATTCAGTTCAGTATTTGGCCGAATCTATCACGAACGATTCGGGGGTTCGGCCGAATCCAAAATAGTGGATTTGGTGCATCCCTATAGGGATTGGAACACATATATCAAAATAGATGCAAGATATGTTGGCATTTTGGTTTTCATTGTTCTGTTTTTTTTTCCCCTTAATGCCATTTGTTCTAATGCTCTAAAGTGTCTCATCTTCCTGTCCACAGTTATTGCTTGAATTTTAAAGAGACCTATTGCTGGTTTGTACTACCCTGTGTGTAATTTCATTTAAAGCATGTCTAGATCCAGTCTACAGCAAGTAAGAGGCTTCAATGGGGCATGTTCTACATGCAGCAACTTATTGTTAAGTGGCCCAATTGGTCTTTGTGGTGGATGTAAGCCCAGCACACTCGTTATATATAATTACAGTGGCACTAACATTTAGATTCGTACTGAAGATGAATGCAAGCTTGACTAAGCAGGTAGAACTGCACAATAGGGCCTCCATCCCAGTCAGTACATTTCACAAAACTAGCTACAACTTTCAGTTGAAACTGCAAAAAAAGCTTGTGAAATATTATCTGCCTTAATCCTATATGTAGAAGGATACGGTCTCCATTTAGAACATAGACGTTGGCCTTGACCACTGCTGGGTCAAGATGATGAGATAAAGCACTGCGTATCTTGCCGGTGCTATATAAATAAATGATGATGATGATGATTATGAGGTCAGAAGGCATCTCTTTTGACCTTCACAGATTGGTTGTTTTTGTCCTTCCACTAGGTTACATGCAAGAGCAATATGTCAAATGCGCAAGCAATTTAAGAGGTTTTTCTAGACCTCTGCTAAGGTGCACATCAACATGAAAGTCAGACATCAGTATCATTGGTCACAACACTGGATGATAGCAGATCATGCAGAAGAATATAATCATTGAGGGGTTGCAGGCAGCTCTACAATCAGCCTTCACAGGTTCAAGTATTAAAGGAGAAGGAAAAGTTAAAATGAAGTAAGCTTTATCAGAAAGCTCTATATAAATACACCAGTAAACCCTCAACGTAATGCTGCTCTGAGTCCTCTGTCAAAAGAAACTCCACATTTCTTTCCTTCTATTGTGTACTCATGGGCTTCTGTATCAGACTTCCTGTTTTCAGCTTAAACTTCCAGGGCTTGGGTTTGAGCATGCTCAGTTTGCTCCTCTCTCCCTCTCACCCTCCCTCCTCCCCTCCCTGCTGTAATCTGAGTCCAGAGCAATGAGTGAGCCGAGAGAGACTCAGGCAGGAAGTGATGTCACACCAAGCTAATATGGCAGCTTCTATCCTAAACAACCAGGTAGAGCTTCTAAAGCTGTATGATAAAGCGTTTGACAGAATAAATATAATTTTCTGGCTTGCACTTTTGCGGCTAATCTTTTGCCAATGATCTGCCTCGGTAGCTTTCCTTCTTCTTTAAAGGGCATGTAAAGTATAAAATAGAATAAGGTTAGAAATGCTGTATTTTGTATACTAAATATAAACATGAACTTACTGCACCACAAGCCTAATCAAACAAATAATTTATGCTTTCAAAGTTGGCTACAGGGGGTCACCATCTTGTAACTTTGTTTTACATCTTTGCAAGACTAAGACTGTGCACATGCTCAGTGTGGTCTGGGCTGCTTAGGGATCATCATAAACAAAGCTGCTTGAGTTCTGCATGGCTGGGAAGTAAGGCGGGGGTTCCCCCTGCTGTTCAGAACTATGATTGTTTCCCTGCAGAGCAGTTAGGGACCGTCTGACAATTCCTATCCACAGCAGTAAATGAAGGGAAAATTTCACTGCATACAGTCAGGTTTCTTATAAAAACGGTACACATTTTTTAATTAAAGTATATTGGAGATAGGTTTCTTTTTCATGACTTACGTATGACTCAATAACGCAAATTAACTCTTTTAACCCCAATGAGACACAAACAACATTTTATGGGTGGAAAAAAGGCCGCAGCTTATTTATTAACACTCACCAAGCTTTGTAAAACCATCCACCAACATCCCCATAATGTTAATCTTAATGTAACAAATGCATAACAAATGAATAAGCTGTGACATATAAAATAATAGCCGCTTAAGGCTGCATAACATTTAACCACTTAAGGCTGCATAACATTTAACCGCTTAAGGCTGCATAACATTTAACAGTATCTTATAATGCATTCACATTACTCTTCATAATGAACCCATTCTCCAACCTAAGCAAGCCTCCGTCCTGTTTTCTCACTTACTGTGCCTCCTTGCCCCTAAGCCTAGCCCCAGGCCAATCTCACCTTAAGACTCCAGCCCCCCTTACTTGGCTACCCATTAGGGCAGCCCCACACCGCCACTGCGCTGCCGGCTTAACCCCTTATGCCGGCCGCGCCACCCCACCAAGCAGCTGAAAGGCTCTCTCCACCCCAACCTTCAAATTAAGAGTAAATATATCCATGCCCACATCCGACAGATGAACTCCATCCCTCCTGTAATAACTCGGCATAGCACTCTCCAACTCTTTATGACGTACCACAACCCCACCAGACCTTCTGACGAAGGTGCTAAGCAATTTGTTCAGCTTCATCCTGCTCCGCTCCATCGCTGAATGATCCCTCGCCCACCGCCAAATTAGGCGAGGAACCATCTCCGACCACACCACCACCACTCCCATGAACAATGAACGAATTTTATCAATATCAAACTTAATCAACCTTACCAGATCCTTTTGACACATAATACCCATATCATTACCCCCAGCATGTAAAACCAGAACATGGGGTCGTTCCTCCGTCCTCGCAGCCTCCACCAGTCTATCGAATAAGCCGGGCCATTGAAGACCCGAAAACACAAACCATTTTACCTCAACCTGGCGGTCCGAGAAGCCCAGCTGCTGACCATTTTTCCGAACTGCAGCTCTCCGTTCCGCCCGGCTCACAAAGGAATGTCCCACGATCCACACACGCCGACAATCACCTTAAACAAAACGATAATCACCACAACAGCTGTGAATAAACTCCATTTTCGTTCCCGACCCCAACCAACCCCATAAGGAAACATTATTGTAACAAAGTTGGGCGCACATAACTCCTAAATCTCCGCGACTCCCACCGCCCAATCCGTTTTACCACCTTCTCGCCTAGGCCGAGGCGAGCCGCCTCCGTAGCCGCCCCAATACGGAAAGAATGCGACCCATACTCCCGTGAGGCCACACCCAGCTCCTCCAAACCCAGCTTAAAAACCCGCACAAACTGGAATCTGGTCAGTGGCGTGCCATCATCATGAAGGAAGAAGGGGCCGCCCCGTTCCGGCCGAGCAACCAGAAAGTGGCGAACATTATCATAAGGGCAAATCGTTCCCCCTTTTAATGCATACAGCACCACCTGCCGCCCTCTGCCTAGTTGATCCGTCTTAGACCTGCGGAGCCAAATTCCCACATACTCCCGACACAATTCCACGTCCCACCTCTGAAGACCCCCAGGTGCCAATTTGCTGCGGCTCACCAACTCCCCAATCTGAAACGCGCCAAAAAACGCCAAAACATACGCCACCCGGAATAACAAAGTTTCGTAGCGCGAACGACATATTTTCCCCAAAACGCCGACCAATCCTTCTAACAGGCTAACCGACATCGGCCGCCTAGAATCCGGCAGTACGCGACCCTTCTTCAGCCCTTTTAACGCCTGCCCAACAATAAAACCTTTTGACAAGTCCTCCCACCCGTGTAGTTTAAACCAAAAAGCCAAGGCTGCCTTACCCTTCTCAATCTGGGCAACAGAGCGACCTTGCTCTGCCATCCAGTATACCCACCACAGCATTATGTCCTGCCTACCCTGTGGCGAGTGTGTACCCGAAGCCCAGTGCACCAACCACTCCCATTCACTCCAGACCTTACCATATGCCGCCCATGTGGACTCGGCCACAGATGACTTCACCAACCCTCTAATCCTTTCGTCCCGAGCCGCCACTGGCACGTCGGGAAATGGTGTCCCTCTTCCTGCGCCCACGGAGCCAATTGCCGAAAACGGTCCCACTGGAATCGAGACAAAGAGTCAGCAATCTCATTTCGCACCCCTGGAATGTGCACTGCCCTAAAACCCACATTAAGTTGTAAGCAGCGTAAAACCAGAACTTGCAAAAGTCGCACCACCTCATCCGAGGAAGCCGACTGCTTGTTGATCGCCTGGACCACCCCCAGATTGTCCGACACAAATATCACTCTCCTGTTGCACAAGCTATCACCCCAAATGAAAAGAGCAATAACAATGGGAAACAGCTCCAAAAAACAGAGATTCTTCGTCAGACCGAACCCGGCCCACTCCCCCGGCCACTCCGCGGCGCACCATTTCCCTTCCAAATAGGCCCCGAAACCGTGACTCCCCGCAGCGTCCGTGAACAATTGCAACTCGGTACTAGTCACTTCCCGATCAGGAAATATCAACTTGCCGTTGAACATGCCCAAAAAACGTGGTGATGAGGTGCCACCGCCCCAGACAGCAATTTGCCAAGTCGGCGACAAAAAACCCTGCCCATCACAATCACCCGGCAAGCAAAAGTTAGCTTGCCCAGCAGTGACTGGACCTCCCGAACCGTCGCCTTGCGTCGACTCGCCAGCCGATCCACCCAAACTCTCAAGTCCCCCAATTTATCCAGTGGCAAGCGGCATTCACCCGCCCGCGTATCGATTTCCAACCCCAAGAAACAAAGGCAGGTCACTGGACCCACCGTCTTGTCCGGAGCCAAAGGTACCCCAAAGTCTTTTGCCACTTCCTGAAGTGTCTCTAGCACATGCAGGCACTCGTCCGAAGACGCCGGGCCCACGCACAAAAAATCGTCAAGATAATGCACCAAACCGACCGAATTAGCCCTTTGTCGAACTACCCATTCCAGAAAGGAGCTAAATTTCTCGAAGTAGGCACATGAAATAGAGCAACCCATTGGGAGACACAAGTCCACATAAAAGAAACCACCCATAGTACACCCTAGTAAATGATGACAATCAGGATGAATGGGTAGTAACCTGAATGCGGACTCAATGTCTGCTTTGGCCAGCCAAGCCCCAACCCCCGCCCTCTTGACTACCTCCAAAGCATGATCAAAAGAGGTATAGGAGACTGAACAAAGTTCCGGGGCAATATCATCATTCACCGAAGTCCCTTTCGGATACGACAAATGATGTATCAAGCGAAACTTCCCAGGCTCCTTCTTTGGAACCACCCCCAGTGGAGACACCCGCAGGTCCTCCAACGGCGAGGTTGCAAATGGGCCCGCCATCCGGCCGAGCTCTACCTCCTTGCTGAGTTTTTGCTGCACTATCTCTGGGTTCTGTGCTGCCGACTTGAGGTTCCCATGAATCGCCCCCCCCAGCCCTAGGCTGAAAAGGAATCCTAAACCCCCGAAGGAAACCTTCCAGCAAAGTCACCGCATCACCCCTCCTAACGCACCTGTCTAACCACGGCCGCATCGCGTCGAGGTTCACCGGGGTCTTCCCCTTTGTGAGCCTCGGCCGGCTTGGCCCCGCCCTTTCCCTTCTTGAAACATCTGGCATAGGGGTGGGCTCCTCCGCAGCCCGAACACTCATGTTTATACTTGCAGGCACTGGCCCACTTACACTGCCCTTCATTAAACTGCCAGCAGAAGCCTGGTTTGTTAACCGCCGGGGAGGCTCCCTGCGAAGCCCCACCGGCGCCTCTCTGAAAGGGATGAGCCTTCTGTGCCGTCATCAGACGCAACCAGAGCGGCATATCCAATTGGTCCCATCTCATCCCTGGGTTGGCCGCCAGCCTCTGACGAAATTGCTCGTCATAACGCCACCAAGCCAAGCCTCCGTAAACCCGGTACGCCTCCCAAATCCCATCTACATAGCAAAAAAGGGGGGAACAGTGTTCCGGCCGTTTCTCGCCAATAATGCTGGCTAAGATGCAAAAAGCCCTAAGCCAGTTGCCAAACGTCTTGGGAATCTTCCTAAACCGTTTGCTCCGCTCCTCCTCCTCTTTTTTCCCGTCTTTCTTATCCTCGTCCTTCAACTCCACAGATTCCTCCAAAGGAAGGAGGGAAAAAATTTCTACAAATTCCCCTTTCCAAATCTTCTCCTTCACTTCTTTCCTAACGTGTGAGCCTAGGGGGCCTGCAAAAGACACATAAGCCCCCCTCTGGACGGCCTCTGGAATAATTCCCGGTGCCGGCTGCTCCCTGGCTCCCGCAACCACTTGCTCAGGTGGACCAACCTCACCAACTCCCACCGCCGCCACCGAGCCCGCTGCCCCAGCGCTGTGCCGATCCCCCACGGGTGTCGCAGAATCCTTCCTGCCAGGCTCCCCAGCCACCCTATCCTCACCTCCGACCCACGCCTTGGCCACCCCCTCCCGGGGCTCCCCCGCCTCCCATCTCCCCAAAAATTCCTTCAACCCCTGTAGCAAACCAAGAGCATCGAGTGACCCAGATGCCCTGCTGTTGGACTCACCGCCTGGCCCACTGGAAGTCCCATCCTGCTGGGCCGTGTTCCTGTTCCCACTCTGCCGTCGACTCCTCGGCCACGACTCTCGGACCACCGAACCCCTGCCGTCACCGTCCACCCGACGTCCAGTGCTCCTAGGGGCAGACCCCCGACCAGAAGGAAAGACACAAACATGAGCAGGGGAAACCACCTCCCTCTCCCCATCCCGTCTGCGGTCCCTCCGATGCCTGCTGTCCCCCCTGCTGAACTGGCTCACAGACCGGCTCCTAGACCTGGTCCGACTACCGGGCCTGCTCCAGCAATCCTGCCCCCTGCCACGTGATCCAGCCCTGGAACCTGAATCCCCCCTGTGGGACTGCCGACCAGACGTAGACCTGCTCCCACTGCGGCGCCATTCCTCTCTAGGCCTCCCTCCCAAGCCCCCGACGGGGCTGCGCTCCCTCTGGGCCTCACTTCTGCTCTGCCTGACCGCAACCTGGGCCTCCTGACCCGCCCCCAAACTGGACCCCGAACTTCCCGCGGCTGCAACCACCCCAGCCACTGCACTGCAGCTCCCAGCCGCACCTCCACTGTGGTCCCCAGCCGGTTCACCAAGCCCCCCCGACGGGGAGCTGCTCAGACCCACTGCCGCAGCCTGCCCCTGGCCCTGCTCCGTCCGGGCCGTGAGACTCCGCCCCCTCCGTTGCGCACCCGCCCCGGTGCCTGCCGGTGCCTTCCCAACCCCACCGCGCGACCCCACTTGCCTGCCACTCCTCGCCGGCGTGCGTGCCGCGCCGGTCTGCGGCTCACTGCTCCTGCCTCGCCTGCTCCCAGCCGGGTCCACGTCAGCCGACGGGCTCCCCCTGCGCCTCCCAGCGCCTCCGGTTCCAGGGCTCAGGCGATCCGGCGGTCGGGTCCTCCTTTGCGGCCTTCTCCCGCTGTCCACCACCGAAGCAGCGCTGGTGCCTGGGCTCCCGACCGACCCAAGCAGCGCCAACAGCTCCCTCCTGATCCTCTCTCCTTCTTGGCCTGCCATCGCGATCCTGAGGCCCTGCAGCACATCACTCCTGCTCTGCGCCATCCTAGGAGACGAAAACACTGCTTCCCTTGCTTCTGCCCAAAGGTAAGAATGCTCTGCAGCACTTTTCAGCTCCCTTTAAAGGCTCAGCCCTGCCTACAATCCCCAGAATGCCCCATTAAGACCTCCCCTTAATTTCCTATTTGTCCCCTAAGTCATGCCTTACTCCGCTCCACCTGTTCCAGGGTCCCTCCATAGGCCTCTTTAAAGAAATTAAAAATGGGATTTTATTTTTTTGCCTTTACAAGCCCTTTAAGCATCCTAAGGCATTCTATTGGAATATTATTTCTTTCATCCCTATTCCCATTATGTTCCAGTAACCCTAGAATTTATGTTCAGATGGTTGTAGGCAGTTGACATATCTTCATGGATGTGTTGGGTGCAATAACTGCTCCGACACCCTAAGCCAGGCCATGTGGCTGTAGAAACCCCAAATCATATTCTATAATGGCGATCTTACACCTTCATTCTCACTATAGTCTCCCCTATAGAAAGCCACACAGAGACCTGAGATACCAGTGCATTGGTCAGAAGATTCAATAAAAATGACCAGGCAGATGCCAGGCTATACTGAGTCATAAATGGAAGGCATTCCATCTCTTCTGGCTTTGTGCATTATATATAGGGTACAAGCCATTGGTCTCGGGAACAAACGAGATACTTAGATAATATAGTTGCTGGACAGTTGTATAGGAGAATGTGACCTAACTTATATATTATCATATTTAAATATGTTTGGTAGATGATTTGAGCAAAAAGTTGTCATTGCCCCCTGTCCCCCTAAAATGAGCCATGGGCTTGAAAAGGCAAGATTTCTAATAGTGTGTCAATTTCTTTTTAAATGCTTGAACAATAGTTCCTATTTGTGAATAGATATGCCAGAATGTAAGATCACGCTGCTATAGAAACTGTCACGGTCGGCACCCAACACCAGAACAAACACCAGGCACCCTGGTCTCGGCTCGTGCTTCACCAGTAGTGTGACCGCCTTTGGGCCTCGGGAGGAGCCCTCGGCTTACTTGGATGCCACCTGGACTTAAACGAGAGGTGCAAGATGAGGGTTCTGGATAGGCAGAGGGGCACGACAGTAAAGCAAAGTCTTTTGGACAGAAGATCGTAGTACAAGGCGTTTTAGGCAAAAGAGTAGTCAGAACAGGCCGGGTCGAGGCAGGCAGAGAGTAAACGTTATCAGGCAGGCAAGGGTCAAACCAGGAAGTCAATCAGAGGGTTAATCAGAGGAGGTAGTCGATAATCAGGCAAGGGTCAGAATCCAGAAGTCAGAATAGTCAAAACAGCCAGGCAGGGGTCAAAAACAGGTATCAAACAGGTTCAGAGTATAGCACAAAGCTCAAAGCACCAGGAAACAAAATCCTATCACGGGCAATGATAACTGTGGGAATGCCCTTTAAAAACTTTTTGAATTTGGCTCCTCTCGTAATGACGTCAGCGCGCATGTGCCTTTAAATCAGAAGTGCGCATGCGCGCGCGCACTAGGGAGCCGGCACAGGACGAGCAGCGCGGCGTGACGGGTGTCCCCGTCGAGGGGGCGGCAGGCGTCCCTGCCGTCCCCCCACTAGACCACCAGGACAAGGTATTTTTATTACAGAAACATCATTAATTATTACTATGTCAGGAGAGTGAAAAATAGGTATTTCTTTGATATCAGTTAAACTACAAATGAAATACAGTAAACTCAAGCTGTGGGGATATGGATATATCTTCCCCTCATACAGGAGCCCCTCCTGAACCTCAAATAATTGGTTTCAAACAAAATGATCCAAAGGAGATGGAGGATGTCATTTCCATCAGTGCCAGGTTTTTCTCTTGCTTGTCAATATGTTTTGATCATTTCTTAGAACCATCTAATCTAAACCAGACAACAGTGAGGGGCCCGTATGCACCCTGGGACAGATACTTGCATTTTACTATATTAGGTTAGAAAGCTCAAACTGGCAAAAAGTATAATTTTCTTGTCCAAATATCAACTTTTTTATTATTCATAGAAAGGAGCACATTACTGTAATTTCTCAAAAATTGGTAACTTATTAAAATGATTTCACGTTGACAAATCTTGATTGCACTGAACAATATCCAGATGTCGTGCTTGTGTCAAGCAGTATAATGTCTACACATATATATGGAGAGAGAGTATGCATTTCATAGTGTGTGGCTGACAATGTTATTAAGCACTGTACAAGAAGGGCTGAGCAGAGCTTGAAGAAGTGGGAAAGATTGGAAAACGGCTAACCATGTCAAGGCAACCTACTTTCTCAATTTTGAGAACAGATCTGTTTCCCAGCCTCTCAACTGAGGATCAAACATGAAAGTAAGAAAACACGACACCCTGGGGTGTCATTTTTCTTTTTTACTAAAGGGCAAATTGTCGCCAGCGACTGCTTCACACACTTCGCAAGGCGCAAATTCATTACCACTATGCTAATTCACTTAAATGCGAAGTTGTGTCCTTGGCCAGGGGAGTTTTCTATCTATACTTCTACTGGGTCCCAGGATTAGTCATCTTACCCCAGCATCCTGATTGGTGAGTTGGGGTCAGCCAATCAGGGCTGACCCTGCACTATATAAGGCCAGCCATCCTGACCCTCCTGCCTTGTACCTTACTCTGCCTTTTGCCTTGTTCCTGCCTTGACCTTGCCTTACCTTATAATTAGACAATGAACACAAGTTGATAGCAGTTAGAATGAAGTTCTTCCGGTCTCAAAAAGTATTAACTTACCAATTGCAAGAAGGGTGAGGGTGCGGATAACCATGTAGAGAAAAGAAAGCAAGCACTTCCAAAGACCAATCTCCCAGACAGACTTGCAAGATAATTTAATAATTTATTTTTGGTGCACAAGGATACAGCCTTACACATTTTGTATATTTCAGACACTTAATCTAGGCTTGCCTTACCTTATCTGACCTTGTTTCTGCTTCCAGTCCTGTTCTGCCTTGTACCTTGCACCTTGTCTTATATCTTCCTTTGTCTCAATCTGAACCTTGCTCTGCCTTGCCCTCCCATTCCTGCTCCAGTCCTTCTGCTCCCGATCTATGCCTGCACTGTCCAGTTCTGTCCTTTCCTACTTCCAGTCTGCTCCCGATCTACGCATGCTCCATCCTGTCCAGATCTATGCCTGTACTGTCCAGTTCTGTCCTCTCCTACTTCCAGTCTGCTCCCGATCTACGCCCGCTCCATCCTGTCCAGATCTATGCCTGTACCATCCTGTTCTGTCCTATCCAATCTGTTCCTGTTCTATGCCCGCTCCATCCTTCTCCCACCCAGTCTGCTCCTGTCCAGTCTGATTCTTCGCCCTCTTCACCTTGGTTCTGCCCTTTTCTTGTCTGTGTCCCATGGGTTCAGCCAGCTCTTGCCTAAAGGACTCACCTTCCTCCATTACCTCCACAGCCCTCCCTTCCTCACACTTGACACTAATATCCTTATATTTTTCAATTCTGGAGGTACAGTATTCCCTATATTCCACCAGGCCCCTATTCTTCTGTGCCCCAGAAGCTGTGGGGTCTGCTATGTCAAGCTCTAGCACTAATAGAGTTATCTGTGTACTACAAATACAAGAGACTCCGTAGAAGATAAGAGTTGCCTTCTTGTGAAATTACTAGAATCACCTCCCATGACCTTGGTAGGGGGTATTCTGCCTATATATCTTAACAAAACTCCTTGGGGATTTCTAATATCCTTATATTTTACAATTATGGAGGTACAGAACGTTTATTTTTGGCCACATCTATGGTGGGTTGGCTTTGCCTTCTTTAGCTACTGTAGAAGTTTTAGGAACAATCTGTACTTTATATGACAAATGTTCCTGGCTAGCAGAAATAAGACTGACAGAAAGTTCTGCTTTTTCAACCAACAATGAATCAATGAATCCCATGCTGCTGGACTGTAGTACTGTTGGCTCTTCTTTCTGCATTTATATCTTACAAAATATAATGGGCCGTGTTTTACAGTGTTTTACAGAATCATCATTTGAAGTGTTTCTATTGTTTCCAGCTAAAGCTGATTCCAAATCTTCTATTTTTTTTCCTCGCAAAATAAATATATTTGTATTACAAGAATAATAAAAGCAAGAGGTTGCAATCTCTCCAAGTCCTTGTTTAACACAAATGGAATAAAAACAGATATTTTGGCCATACTGCCTGATCTTTTGGACATAAACAACACAGAAAGGTGTTCAACACATTGTTCTGCAATCCTATTACATCATAGTAGGGTTTACCAGCAGCACATGAGATATTCAATTTAAAAAAAAAAAAGTTATGTGATAACTGTTCTGAATTCACATTTTTCCTGTTATATTGCCCATTTAATGCTGACTCTATAGTAACAGATCCATTGGAACACAGGTTCCCAATCCATCAAAAAAGATAGGGACTGAAAGTCTACAGAAGTTCAAAGTCCATGAAGATCACTTATTCTCACCCTCAGGGTGTTGGTGCCTGATCGGACCAACCCTTTCTCCTATCTGTGCAACTGTCAGTTCCCTTCTAGTACAGGTCAGTTTGAGAGCAGATCATATTAGTAACAGTGATGCATTTTGTACATAAATTAGTCACATGTTCACTTCTGCTAATTTAATCATGATTTTACTGTCAAAAGAAAAATAGAATTTATTGAAGCTCTAGACAGTAAGTCCAACTTTAAATGTATTTTTAGTGAGTCATAGATGGGCCAATCCTAAGTAACTTTTCAACAAGTCTGAAATTATGTTCACCCATTTCTTGACTTTTCTTGTGATGACCAGTCCTAGTTTGGCATGTGGCATTCAGTGTTCCAATTAAGGACATGCAATTTAATAGGGGTCTTCAGATGTGGTTTGTTGGGATACTATTGGCCATGCTTTGTGGGCAGAAAAAAGTTACTTGAGATAAGAGAATGAAGCCCTTCTCCTAAAATCTAAGTGCTCTTATAGTGGGACTCTGCCCTTTGCCTGAACTGTATATTTTTTATTCCAACTGGCGATAACTAATATTCTGTATTCTAGTTCATGTTAATTATTCGGGTTGTTTGCACCGGGAACAATAATTACATAAGACTTTTGTGTTTCCAGGGTGGAAGTGTATGTGTGGCTGACTATCTCCATGTTTTTACAGTATGTTATTTCCAAATTCAACTCTTCAACGTATACTTCTTGGATCCATGGAGAAACTGCCCCACTGCTATCACTGGATTGTCCCAAAACCAGCAGAATTAATGTATTGGTTACCCTCAAACACGACATTTTAGTAGGATATTTAAAGGATTGCCTTTCCTCTTAGGAATATATATTTATAAAGCATTATAGCATCACTTGTTAAACTGAGCACACATGTGCCATGGTGCCAGATATCCATCTTTTCATCCAGCAGGACAATGAGTGCAACACCAGTTTGGAAATCAGCCATCTTGGTTTCCTACATTGAAAAACAGGTACCGGGCTGGGGCAATACAACTAAATGATATTACAGCTTGGTCAGAAATACTAAGCCATCTACAAACTGTAGTGTTTGTATTGTTTTATATAAATATTTGTAGGATAGCCTGAGCATTTCTGATATTGTGCAGTCCTTCAATTTCCACTATTGTCTGTATCCACTTAACTGTGACAATAAATAAAACACGTGTCAGCTCCGTAGGGCAAGAGAACCCAATGAGAATCAGGTTCATATGGGAAAGACTCTTTATGAGCCATATCTCCTACACCCAGCTTGTTCTTTTCCAAAATTTGTTTTACCTTGTAGTCTGTATATAATATGCCATTCCTGGATAAACAAACAATGCAAGCCACCCTTGATGGGGCTGTTTCTTATTTATTTAGATTTTTGTCGATCCCACCAACACTGTTGTTACATTTATCTTTGAATCCACTTTGCTGTAGTCAGCTCCATCAGCAACAATAACAAAAATACCCAATTGTTTTCAGCAACTGAAATCATATTGCTCTGATGTATTGTGTAACTCTGAGCAAAATTTTAGTCGGTGACACAGCCAAAATCTCCCAATGAATCCACATTGATCCAGTGCCATGAAAAACTGATGGAACGTTTGAATTTAAATGGTGTATGAAAAAAAAAAAATATTTGGCCCAAATTCTGCTTTTATCATTGAAATCACAACACTTGCCAAATACATATCTTGGTCAATTTGTTTTGAAATGTGTGCATATGTGGCCGAAAATTAAATAACTTGGTAGCAATACAGCAAATCAAAGCTGCTCATAAAAGTATATTTGCAGGGGTG
Source organism: Xenopus petersii (assembly GCA_038501925.1). Taxonomy (NCBI): domain Eukaryota; kingdom Metazoa; phylum Chordata; class Amphibia; order Anura; family Pipidae; genus Xenopus; species Xenopus petersii. Next base: position 131,613,909 of record CM076683.1, read on the forward strand.
CAGCCCCAAATACCATCATCAAATTCCAAAATCCAAGTATAAGAGAGAATGGATTTGGATTCTACAATCCCCATTCATATCAACCACCATTACACCATCAACATGGGAGTAGGCACATCCTCCATTTATCATGATCACCCAGCTGAAAATACAGTGCCACCTAAACCATTGATCATGTATTTATAAGCTCCCCAGTATCATATTCATGAATTCTTGCTTCTTTATTAGGGATGCACCGAATCCAGGATTCGGTTCGGGATTCGGCCAGGATTCGGCCTTTTTCAGCAGGATTCGGATTCGGCCGAATCCTTCTGCCAGGCCGAACCGAATCCGAACCCTAATTTGCATATGCAAATTAGGGGTGGGGAGAGAAATTGCGTGACTTTTTGTCAGAAAACAAGGAAGTAAAAAATGTTTCCCCCTTCCCACCCCTAATTTGCATATGTAAATTAGGGTTCGATTCGGTTCAGTATTCGGCTGAATGTTTCGCAAAGGATTCGGGGGTTCGGCCGAATCCAAAATAGTGGATTCGGTGCATCCCTATTCTTTATCCTTTAAAAATTGGTACCGTACTGTTGAAGCTCTATCATATTTGATGCTTTAACATCTAATTATCTGTTGCCAATTCAGAGAGGACTACCATGTAGCTCGAGGGTTCACAACCTTTTTTACCCATGAGCCACATTCAAATGTAAAAAGAATTGGGAAGCAACACAACATGAAGAAAGTCCCTGGGGAAGTCAAATAAAGGCTGTAATTTGGTAGCCCTGGATTGGGAGTGTACAGGAGGTTCAATTTGCCAGTACACTTAGTTTTTATGCAACAAAATCTCACCTCCAAAGCAGAAATATACTGCATTAACTGTATATGGCTGAAATGACAATAAAATCCACTTGACTTGAAATTTAAAATAATCAGCTGCTTTGAGGCCATTGGGAGCAACATCCAAGGGGTTGGTGAGCAACGTTTTGCTCCGAAGGTACTGGCTGGGGCTTACTGGTGTAGCTAGTGCCACATCAGTTCATTCCTGACCTCTAGAGGATGTAGATTTGAAATCATTATAACAATAAATGACTTTGTTTATCTATATTACAGAGCCATAAATCCCATTTATAATCCCTGTGCTGTGAAGGAAACAAATAATTGATCATGCAGCCTCAGGCCATAAAGAAGCAAAATATGATGGATCACAGTTTAAATAGCTGTCAACCTTTAACATGAATATACACTTCTATATGTTGTAGTTAACACTCTGGAAAACCGATTTTTTAGTCAGTAATCACTTTTTGAAAATTGCACAGTGACATATTCAGATAAAGTAATTACTGACTAGAGAAATCGGTTCTCCAGAGTGTTATCTACAATTTGTGAAAGTTCGGAAGGTCTGGCGGTGCCTTACTCTGAAGGTGAACCCTGCTCATCTAATAACTAAGGATCAATTCATCCACAAAGTGTGTATAACTTCTATATGTTGTTTTTTACAAGGAATAAGTTCGGGTTTCCTTTTTTTATGTTGCATTGATCTGAAAATCGGTTTGTCATTTTTGCACAGGGCAAACACAGTAGTCAAATACCCTTCTGTCTAAAGGACTAAATACAGATTCACACAAAAAGAGGACACCTAAACATTTAATAAGTGGTGCACTATGTAGTCTAGGGACTGGCCCTGTAGCCTGAATCTTGCCAGCTCTGGATTAACTTTATGTACAGTGACATAGATTAGACTAAAGGCATGTTACTTCATCCCCATATGATATTGTCTTGCTTGATATGAAGTTACCGGTAAGCACAATAATACCCCACACATTGCTATGCTGCACCCTTTTGTGTTCCAATTTTATCCAGCTGAGTACTATTGCTGAGCTTTAAAGGAGAAGGAAAGGCTAAAATTAAGTAAGCTTTATCAGAAAGGTCTATATAAATACACCAGAAAACCCTAAAAGTAATGCTGATCTGAGCCCTCTGTCAAAAGTAACACTGCATTTCTTTCCTTCTATTGTGTACTCATGGGCTTCTGTATCAGACTTCCTGTTTTCAGCTTAAACCTCCAGGGCAGGGCTTGGGCATGCTCAGTTTGCTCCTCTGCCCCTCCCTCCTCCCCTCTCTGCTGTAATCTGAGCCCAGAGCTATGAGTGAGCAGGGAGAGACTCCGGCAGAAAGTGATGTCACAACAAGTGAATATGGCAGCTGCGATCCTAAATAAATAGAGAGAGCTTCTAGAGCTGTTTACTCAGGTATGGTAAAGTATTCCGCAGAATAACTAGTGTTATAGCTTGCACTATTGTGGCTAATCGATTAACAATAAACTGCTTCGGTACCTTTCCTTCTCCTTTAAGAATGCTCATTCCACGTTGGACAAGCTAAGATGGGAAAACATAACAGAATTAAACATTAGTACCAACTCTTTCAGAGTAAATCTTTACTATCAATGCTTTTGATGCTTCATTGAGTAAGGAGGGTCATGCACTAAATTTAGCACCAGGGCCAATATTCCTGGACCCATATACTTCTGTGGCATTTCTTAACGGTAAAAGGGGCTGCTTAAATCGCAATTGCTGATAGGGAAAAGGTGAAATGCAGAGAGGAAGAGATAGTATTGAGATAGAAGACATTAAAGCAGAACCACAAATAACCAACCCATTAAAACAAGGTCCAATAGGTCTTTCGAGGAGGGCTCCCTTTGCCTAGAGCAGGCGTCCACAACCTTTATTATGTATGAGCCATATTCAAAAATAAATAGAGTTGGGAAGCAACACAAGCATACACAAAGGTCTTGTAGGTGCCGAATCAGGGCTGTGATTGACTATTTGGTAGCCCTCATATGGAATAATAGCCTACAGGAGGCTCAGTTTGGCAGAACACTTGGTTTTTTTGCAACCAGGAATTCAAAAATAAGCACCTGCTTTGAGGTTGTTGGGAACTACATCCAAGGGGTTGGTGAGTAACATGTTACTCATGAGCCACTGGTTGGGGATCACTGCCTAGAGGATGTATTAGAACTTCTACTTTCAATATAACACCGGCACAAACCCTTTTTCTACACATGAAGGATTATTTTGAGTTTGCTCCACAAGAACAGCATTGTGGTCGAGGAGGTACTGTATCTTCCTCATTCTCAAATACATATTTCAGGCAAAGGGAGCCCCAACAGATATTCAATCATTTTTTATTTCCTTGAGATGAAGCTTTTCATTTTCACAAGTTTTAAAAAGTTTTAAATTCCAAAATAGCATGGAAGCCAACCATTCATAGCAAGACCACATTTTTAATGAAAGAAATGGCAAACAAAGAGAGAAATGATACACAAAACAATGACACAATGAAGGGAGCAATAGTTCTGATCATAATAATTTCTTATCCTTTGCTTTTGAAGGATAGCAGTAGAACAGCAGTGTAGCCAGAGCAGGATCTCATTTAAAATTCAGTACAGGTATAGGATCCCTTATCCGGAAACCCAATATCCAGAAAGCTCAGAATTACAGAATGGCTGTCTCCCATAGACTCCATTTTATCCAAATAATCCAAATTGTTAAAAATTATTTCTTTTTTCTCTGTAATAATAAAACGGTAGCTTGTACATGATCTCAACTAAGATATAATTAATCCTTATTGGAAGCAAAACCAGCCTATTGGGTTTATTTAATGTTTAAATTAATTTCTAGTAGACATAAGGCATGAAGACCCAAATTACGGAAAGATCCGTTATCCGGAAAACCCCAGGTCCCGAGCATTCTGGATAACAGGTCCCATACCTGTACAGTGATCCTAATGGTTTTTAGTTATGCATCGAGTTTCCTGGTATAGCATGTCAGGCAGTCATCCAGAAAAACCATGTCTGATGGCTTGATATAGATCTAGTAGGTCTATGTCAACATTGTTTAATTGGGTGCAAATAAATGAGTATGTTATTGCAACTTCCAGATTCAAACTATTTAACAGAACATTAGAAGCTGCTATGATATTATTCCTGATTCTGCTGATAAGGGAAACCTCATCCCAAAAACTGCAGTGAAACTGTTGCCGATTGCTGAATAATCAGGGAAATCTGTAGAATCTGGGTTTGACATTACTGTTCATGTTCAGAGATTTGAGGAATACAGAGCTATACATCTCACTGCACGCAAATACAGATATAAAAGGGGCCTAGTTATAATTTATTTTTCAGTTGACTCATCCACAACCTGCGTTTGGACCAAAAGCCATAATTGGCCGATTCAGTATCACCATAATAGAATGCTAATGTATTTAAAAAAAAAAACATGAACACGTGATCCTCAAGATCCAATGTCCAGGTAGTGACATTTCTCTACATATTTAGTCCTGATTGGTTGCTGCCCACCTTCCCAGGTCCTTAGTCATTCAGACAAAAAATTGTTGTCACCCACATAAAGTCACTCTCAGGATCTCAGATCCTTTGTGTGACATCCTGTTGAGTTTTTTTTAAAAAGTGACATTATCCCTTTAAATTAAAATAATTATTAAAATATCACTGCAGGCTAAAATATGTAGCCATTCAGGATTTGCATCCCACCAATTTTTTTTTGTGTTCTTTTCCCCTATAGAACCCTTAGTTTACTTAAAGTTGAGCTTTTGTGTAGTCTGTGACTCCAAAGATTTAAGACGGCCGTACATGTTGTCATCTCTTATTGATGAGCCCAAAGGCTGAATGGAAAGATACCATAGAGATCAAAATGGTCTTTTGTTCCGCTCGTCATTACTTATCTGCCTATGCAGCAATGACATTTTTATGCCAGCCTGAATGGCAAACCAACCAATGTCTGAAGTAATTATCATTCTGAACATCGAGTCACCATACACTTAAAGGGAAGTTATCGCAAAAATGGAGATTTATTATACGCTTCATCATACTGAAATAAGAAACTTTCTAAATACAATCAATTAAATATTCTGTACTGTTTCTCCTCACTATCCCTCTCTCAGCATCTGTTTCTCCTCATTCTGTCTTCATTCAAGAGTTGGGTGTCAGATGAATGATCCAATATATCTTATAGGAGGCTCCTTTTGCCTAGAAGATGTATTGGAGCTCACTCTATCACCAGGCATCATGTCTCTCTACATGCAGGATTTGTGCAAAAGGCAGTTATTTTGTTAGATTTTGTTTGTACTGGAATCTGTTACTTGAGTGAGCGCTAATATATCTGCTAGGAAAGGAAGCCCCCCTATACTATATATTGGATCATTCATCTGACACCCAACTGCTGCATGAAGAGAGAATGAAGAGAAACAGATGCTGATAGTGAAGATACTTGATTATTTCAGAAAAAATGCAGAATTTTTAATTGATTGTATTAAGAAAGTTTCTTACTTCAGTATGAGGAAGGTTATCTTAAATTTTCATTTTCAAGATAGTTCCCCTTTAATAAAAACCAGAGAAAACAGTTTTATTTTCTTGATACTTGTATGGATAACTTTAGCCGCAAGATCAGGTTGTTCTCCTAGGAAGTGTAACTGTAAGATACTGTGTAAAGAGTATATGAAGAAAGCAAAATCAATATCAGGTGAGAAAGTCATGATCTAATGAATCCAGGACTCAGGTACAGGTTAACCCAATGCAATCAATAAACAGGTGAAAGTTGGAGGTGTGGTTATCAGGCACATACAGGAACTTTCACAAACCCACAGATAGGAAAGTAGCAAGGTAACAAACCCCTTCCGAATATTTAGATGGAACCTCCTTTCTTCTAATCGGAATGGGTGACCTTGTGTCAGCTGGAAAGACCAACTGATAAATAAAGCATTAGAGAGATTATTATATGATCCCTTTATATATTTATATATAGTTATCATTTTACCTCTAAAGCGCCTCTTCTCCAGCGTGAACATCCCCAATTTGGCCAGTCTTTCCTCATAGCTAAGATTTTCCATTCCTTTTACCAGCTTAGTTGCCCTTCTCTGTACATTCTCTAATACAATAATCAGGCCCGGATTTGCGGCAACGCCGCATAGGCCCGGGCCTAGGGCAGCAAAAAAATAGGGGCGGCATGCCGCCCAGCCCGCATTATGGGGACGCGTGCATCCCCATTCAATTACAGCAGCTGTACCGGCTTTTCTTCGCCAGCGCGCTGGGAAGGGGAGGTGAGGTGGGCGCTAGGACCGCGCAGCCTAGGGGCGCCCCTTATTGAAATCCGGCGCTGACAATAATGTCCTGTTTGAGTGATGGAGACCAAAACCATATTCTAGATGGGGCCTTAGGATCTATATAGGATCTTAAACAAAACAAATGTTGGTAGTACTCCAGCCTAAATGAATGGCTCACAGACACCTAGGTTGTAAGCAAGCCAGCAGTACACCTTTTATTATCAGTTTTCTTGTGTGCATAGAATCAGCACCAAACAACAAACTAAAAAACATTATACATAGTTTTATGAATATTCAGTTTTTTTCTTTACTTTCTTTGCTACATGTCCATGTCCAGCTACTTAAAAAGTCCAACAATTTAATGTATCCACCCAACATCCGAACGTCATAAACAAAGACTGCTGCACAAAATAATAATTGTAAAAACTGCAAAAAATAGCCAAGAAAGAATCTGGAAAAATTCAGAGGGAAGAAATATGTTAATAGTAGATACATCATGGAATGAATTCTACATTTGCCAGCCAAAAATATGGTACAGTGTTTCACTAAGCTAAAAAATTTAATGTATTGGATAGTTATTTTAAATGAAAGTGAGCTATAAATTGTCTGTAGTTCAAGTTGTTTTACATGGAAGACTGTCTGCCTCACATGTTCTCCGCCCGGTGTCTAAGGTAAATTTCTATGCTGATCTTGGTTATGAGGAGCATATTAAAAAAAAACTCTCTGTGTTGGATAGTTCATTCTGGTTTATATTTAGATGTTCCTGATTTATGACTGCAAAGCTGGTCATGACAATTCTGCAAAGGACAAAGCTTCCACCTAAATGGTTTTTATTCTGAGTTATGTTCATGCATGACTGATTTTCTGGCTAAAGTAACTTGCATATCCCAACTACAACGGATATTAGATATGAACTGTATTAGTTCCTAGAAGTGAAGAAGCCGCTTGGATGGGTGGAGAAAAGGTTTCAAGAAAACATAGAACATTTCAGTTGCTTCAGACTCAGTGGGCACACCTTTGCTATATGGGCAAGTAAAATAAATATGCAAAATAACTATGAACTACTGTAGATTCCAGATACAGAGGGGATTGCCTGGTCATATGGGCTCGAGATAAAATGTCTTTGCAGGCACCAGTAGAGCATCAGCTCCAGAAGTTGATCACTAATCCAATCCTTAAGGTGGAACCCTGTACAAAATATATCTCCCTACCCGACAGTTATATGCCAACATACCATCATATAAAAATATATGCCTTCCCATTCATAGACTGAGAGTATGTGCAAACAGAAGGAAGACTGTTAGTCCAGTGTCAATCCAACGTGTAGGTGAAACCGTTTTGTGTAGGCCAAAATAGCCACTATCAAACAGCTAAAAGTCATATTTGTTATATTTTGTGACCAAACAAGTCTACATGTGATCAAAGTCACAGAAAATAAGACAGAGCATCCATACTCAGAAGACAGAGAAGTGGTAGCCTACAGGTGAAGTCACTAGGATTGTATCTTCTAATGAGAACATTTATAGAACGCATTTGTTTCATTTTACCTTATAATTATCATGACTCCATTATTTATTTTAGGTCCACAAGCACAAAGGAGATAGACTGCACCCCCTCATCCACCCATCAGGGTTTTGTCTGGCTGAGACAAAGCTGGATAATATTTACAAAAGCAGCAAAATACAGTTTCAGAAATGAAGTGTGACACATTTGCACATCATGCCTTTATATCTCTAAACTACAAATAAAAGCAACATGGCCTCACCAAACTGTAGAACATTGAAATGGCTTTCAATCCACTTTTCTGAAGCTATTTCACAGATGAGATGCTGTAAATGCTGTATTTAATGGATTTCACAGTATAGGCACAGACAATGAGACAAAAGATTACTAATTCACTGAGACAGAGAAGGCCTTTGTTTGTAAGACATTAACATCTCATGAACAATGGAAGCCAGACTTCAAAGGTAACTTAAGACACCTTATGACCTGTGCCCATATAGCTCATATCTGCTTATTGAATAACCAAATGACATCCCTGGTGTGATTTGTTCAGATTTACCACTTGAGTCAGCATCAGAAATTTTATGTGGTGCCAACTTTTCTTAACCTTTAGAAATGTCTGTTACTTTGCCTTGAGAATTCTTGCTAGCCAGTCCAGGCTTTTAATTCTAGCGTTTGTTCCTATGTTTTGTCCCCAAAAAATTATTCTAACCCAGGTAGAACCTTCTCCTGACAAAGGTATTCTGGTTTTTGAATCTAGTAGAGAACCTTGAGGAGCATTTTTAAAAACTTTAACCCCAGTCATTACCCAGCAATTTTCATAACATTTCAGAGCTTCCAAAATGTATCCATGGTTCAAAGAACCAAACCAACTCAGGCCATGCTGAGCTGTGGCCCAGCTCAATACCCAACAAATAAGCACTTGGGCAATCATGTGGGGAAAATTGGCCACAGTTTTCAACATGTCAAAAGGCAAAAATAAGATTGCAAACAAGAGTAGTTTTCCAGCCACAAGAGGGGCCAAAGTGGTAGGCTAGAGGTACCTCTTACAACTTAACCCATCAAGTTGGACCTCTGGCTCACGAACCGTAAATCTGTCATACAGACAGTACAGACTTGAAAGTATATCAACATTCCCTATCCATAGTCCCTTTCACCCCCAACCAGAAAAATGAGATCAAAGAGAAGCGAAGCCTCCAACTGGTCTGGCAGCCAAGTCCCAACACCAGCTTACTGTGGGCTGTGGTGGAGAGAGTTTATCTTTGTTTTCCTCTTCCATTTGTTCTCCCCATTCCCTTCCCATTTGATTGGGTTCTTGCTATAGAGACCAGATATCTGCCCTATGGAGAAAACACTAATCATTGTTTGTTCGCTCTCTTGTCATAAATCTTCAGCCTATAATATAAGATAATTTGCACAGCTGAGACAGCAGAAGGGTGTAGCATAACAACAAGAATACATTTTGATGAACATGTTTTACTGAACCTGGATACAATATAAACACTTTGATCTGGAATGGATCAGTTCTGGGCAATGAGCCTGTAATATGTTTTTAATAAACCATGATATAGTGTCTGTGTGTAATCCTTGTTTTCTCTCCCTCGTGGTGTTTCTTAATGTCTGTGGGTGGAATCATTTTGAACTCTCAGAAAATGTGTTAAAGTGTAAAAAAAAAAATGGCACATCTCTCAAAATGCTTATTTACATAGTAAGTATATTAGACAAGGGGGAGAATATTTTGTGGAAGAGGATATAAGTATTCATGGTAGCCTGGGGTCCTACAGGCTATAAACAAGGCAATAAATTGTGAATTTGCGAGCCCAGAGAGGCGCTGTAATAATATAGTGAAGAAGAAAAGGTCACCATAGGGGGGTCCTACCTCTCTAATGCAAATCTAACCAGTAGGAGTGTAGGGGGAAAGAACCAATAACATTTTTATAGACTAATTGCAAAGGTTTGCTCATCTCTGTGAACAACTACAGAGAAACAAATGAATAAACCACTGGCAGTGATGTCATTTGGGTTCAAAAGGAGTCTGTCTGAGCCCAGGAGCTCCTTTATACTGGCCTTATTGTGAAACTGAACCCACACATGTCCAACCTGCCAGAAATACATTTGAGTAGCAGTGAGGGAAACAATCAACATATCACGTTATTTCTTAGCTCCCCTTGTCCTTCAAACCCTAAGTGGGATGATATATTTTGAAAAATGTATTTGCTTTTTCAAGACCCTCAGTAGGCCCTTAATGCTTCAGGTCACCACAGCAGTTGCTGAGAACATCATGCAGAAGACCCTTATTGGAAGTATCCTGATGTGGTCCTCTAAATGGTCCAACAAAATGTGGAAGCAATTGTTTGATGGGGCAAAGCATGGACCAATAGGCAAATGGGCTCATTAATAACAGGGGACAATGTGCAAAATACAAAAAAGAGAAGCAAAGCACCTTGTTGCTCACCACCCGTGACCAGCACTGGTTAAAGGAGAATTCAGCCCTAAAGTTAAAAAAAACCCTACTCTACATAGACCCCCCCCCCTTCCTCTCAATAGTTTCTGCTACAAATTCCGATCAAATCTGCTCGGGTTTTTTTCCTCTTATTTATTATTACATTTTCCCGAAAATTTGCTTTGCAGGGAAAAAATCCAAAAGTTTTTCGGACTTCTTACGGAATTTTTTCGTAATTTATTAAACCCCGAGGATGGAAAAGTCAGAATCTGAAAATCGGCCATCTCAGACCTGTCGAGGTTGCATAAAAGTCAATGGGAGAAGTCCCGATGATTTTTTGATGTGCGCTGGGTTTCCGCAAATACCCCAAAGTTTTCGGGTGAAAATTATGTGAAAAAAAAATTGTGAAAATCAGATGAAAAAGTCAGAAAAATTTGTGAAAATCTGATTTTTTTTCCCGCACAGCTAATTTTCGAAAAAATTTAATAATAAATAAGTGTAAAAAGCCCAAGCGGATTTGGTCAGCATGTGTAGCAGAAAATCTTGAGATAAATTCAGACTTTGATATAAACCCCCTAAGTCTTTACTTACCCCTCAGTGCAGATTCTTTCCAGCGGAGTTCACGGACGCCATCTTCTTCTCAGTTGGAGCAATTTTCTGTTCCACAACAACTGCGCATGCACCAAAACTCACGGAAATTGCCAAATCATTCAGTTTCATTCCGAAGATTATCGTAGAGGCTGAAGATGGCGCCCGTGAACTCTGATGCCTAAATCTGAACCAAGGGGTAAGTAAAATATTAGGGGCATCACCTTGACCAATAGTCAACTTTTAGGGGCACATTTACTATGGGTCGAATATCGAGGGTTAATTAACCCTCAATATTCGACCATCAAAGTAAAATCCTTCGACTTCGAATATCGAAGTCAAAGTATTTACCGCATTTAGTTCGATCAAATGAAAAATCGTTTGATCGAACGATTAAATCCTTTGAATCGAACCATTCGAAGGATTTTAATCCATCAATCGAACAATTTTCCTTCGATCAGAAATTGCTAGGAAAGCCTATGAGGAAGGTTAACATAGGCTAACATTGATGCTCGGTAGGTTTTAGGTGGCGAATTAGGTAGTTGAAGTTTTTTTTAAAGAGACAGTACTTCGACTATCGAATGGTCGAACAATTTTTAGTTTGAATCGTTTGATTCGAAGTTGTAGTCGAAGGTCGAAGTAGCCAAAAAAAAACTTCGAAGTTCAAAGTATTGTTCATTCTAATCCTTCACTCGAGCTAAGTAAATATGCCACCTAATGTACATATATATTTTGAAGAGTAGTTTTGCAGTATCAGTATCACTTTTAGGCTCAAACAACACAAGAAAGTAGACCAAAGCTGCACCGAGTGCAGCCATTAGTGCAAGTAATATCTTATAAGAAAAATATTCTGTATACTGGGGTAAAACAAACCTTAATCAAAGAGACATAAATTAACTCCATGTCATGATGCTGATAATGAGCCATTTCTGAGACACAAAGTTAGTTGACATCTCTATTATAAAGGCAGAAACCTTTAAATCATGTTCTTTATCCCTTTTCATTTTCAAATTACTTAGGGGTAAATTCACTAAGATGCGAAGTTGCGCCAGACGCAACTTCGCCGAGCTTTGCCGCACTTCGCCGCACTTCGCCAGGCGTAGTTTCGCCAGCGCTTGCAAATTCACTAAAATCCAAAGTTGCGCTCAGGGGTAGCGTAAGGTTGCGAAGTTGCGCTAGAGTTGATTCGCTATGTAAAGCGAAGTTACGCTAGCGAAGGCTAATTTGCATACGGCACAAAATTCAAATTTCAATGGATCAGCACTACAAATGCCAAGAAAACCTTCAAACCTGCAAATAAAATGTTTATTTTGCCCTACACATGTGCCCACTGTCTAGGTAAGTTGCCATGAGTCAGGAAATGTAGGGGGGAAGGAGGGGAGCCCCAAAAAATTTTTCAATCTTTTTAGCCTATCACCCATCATGTAGAAAACACGCCAGCGTTTTTTGGGACTTAGAAAAAATTTTGACTTTTTTGGAAACAATCCCTATCTACTCTATTGCGCTTCGCCAGGTCTGAGGTGGCGAAAGAAGTCTAGCGAAAAAGGTAGCGTTCAGTACACTGCGCAAGTTAGTGAATTTGCGTAGTTTCGTAGCTAGCGAAAATTCGTCTGGCGTAAGGGTGCGAAGTAACACTAGCGAAACTACGCCAGCATTCGTTAGTGAATTTGCGCAGTAGCGAAAATGCCAAACGCTAGCGAATTAACGCTGGCGTTCGGCACTTCGCGGCTTAGTGAATTTGCCCCTTAGACTTTATAATTTACTCATCAGTTCTGCCACTTCTGGGGATTCTGTTGCAGATTCACTAATTATCTTACTAGGCAAGATGTTTCTTATTTAATATTTCATACTTCCAGATGGTCGGCGCATGAAAAGATGCTTCAAACAGCTAGAGTTTCACCAAAAATAAGTCTTCTATTGTCCTTATATTGGTGAAATTAATCCCATCCTAATGGGAAGGAAATAACAGCATTTCTTTCCGCTGCATCTGTTTAGAATATTTATGAAATACACTATTTACAAAATGAAACGCATTCCATTAAACTTAAAATACATTTAGGGGGTTATTAATCAATATCCATTTTTCAGATTTTTTAAATAAAAAAAGTCAGACACAATTTACCCTATTTTCTTGCCACGAAAACAACAACTTTTTCGGATTGTCATGCGAAAAATCTAAAATTTTGGTGAAATCGGCAGAAAAGTCCAAAATGTTCGGATTATCATACTAAACCCAGCACTTTTTGCAGCCTCGGGGTATAATGAATCTCGATAAAAATTGAAGTTGTTTTCCACTAAAAATTTGGTTTTTATAGTAAATAAAACTCGAATTATTCAAGTTTTAGCATTCACACTTTAATAAATAACCCCTTAAACTCAAACTAAATTTTATAAGATAAAAACCAATAAATATTGCAGGTAACTTGAGCCGTATTTGAGGAGTAGCACCTTGAATCTTAAAATATGGATTGAGATTGGGTCCCTGTGGTGTTCATGATATCTTTTAATAGAACTTATTAAAAAACTCCACCTGTTATAGTAATTAAAAGGACATTATATAATTCAATTCTTGAGCTAAACAGGGTAAACTGGGAAATTGAAACTAGTTTTGGTTTCTGACTTCCACGTTCTGTAGCCATTTGTAGAAGAGGGAGAGGGTAGATAATCAGATTATGACTCTGCTCATTATTTCATTATTTAGGTAAGAATCTTATTTATATCCATTGTTCATAGTCTACTAAGTACAGGAAGATCCATTTCTGTGACCAGACTCTCACTAACCAAAAGCACCCAGAAGGAAGAGCTTCAGTGTACCCCAAAAATGGAGCTGAAGAATGAGCAGTATAAATGTAAGTAATACTCAATTCAAGCATATAAATTGGCTTGTGTCTGATCTATAGTTATATATCTATATAGATAGGTCTATAATTTGCATGTAAATGTAGGAAGACACAAACAGAAGAAATCTCTTTATCACCATAAACCATTGTGTTTCAGTTCTCAGATCCCTCAAATAAAATGCTTATTACCATCTGTTATGACATCATTTGGAGTCAGTTTTAGCTGTTAGAAATCTCCACCCTGAGCCGCAATCACTAGATAAACTTTTCCAATCTCTAAAACCGGTCCTACTATAAATCACTCATATACACATCATACTATATGCATGATTGAACCGCCAGCTCCTATAATGTATTCCTTGTTGCTTATATCTTTGTAATCAGCATTCTTATCAACAAGGGCTTATTACAGTAGTTTATTGGTGGTTATGAGAATAATCTAAACACTAATGAAAGAGAGAGCTCTGACAAAGCTACAGTATATGAAGGATGTATGATCCTGTATATAAAACAAATAATGAATGAGTGGGGACAATAGAATGTAGAAAAAGTATTATAGAAGAACATTTTTAAAGAGGAGGATGAATGCCAAGATGGAAAAGTCATCTACTCCATGGGGGGGGGATCTGAAAGTTGATATGAGAAGATCTAAATGTTTATTCCTTATGTGAGTAGATGTTTCTAAACTGATGTACGGCAAGAAAAGAGGGAAGAGAAAGTTGTACACACAGATGAATGAATGTTGAAGCTACAGTCTAGAATGCAGCAAGATTCTTCTTTAGGCTAACCGTATCACAATCAAATAAATGTTACTACGGAGGCAGAAAGTAAAACAAGATCTATGGCATCTGGAACCTTTGGGGTACCATTTATTTCATTGGATTGAATGGTAGTAGTGATGTGCGGGTTGATCACCGATTGGGTGGGTTCGGGTTTAAATTTGACAAACCATTGCAGGTAAGGGTTGGATGTGGGTCAGACTCAGAAGGTACACTCCTCCACTTGGAAGCAGAGGCAAGCACAGAAGTAGTGCACAAAGCAAGATAACGTGGATATGGGTTGTGTAAAGGCTGGAGTGACTGGATGTGTAACATAATAGCCAATACTTCCTGCTTTGAGTTCTCTTGGCTTACACTGATTTGTTACCAGGCAGTAACCAATCAGTGACTTGAGGGGGGCCACATGGGTTATACCTGTGCTTGTGAATCTGAGCTGAATGCTGAGGATAATTGCAAACTCACGGAACAGATATGTACCATGTGGCCCCCCTTATAGTTACTGACTTACTCCGAGTTAGAGAAGTAGTGTTTTTGGCTAACAAACTATATTAGAAACATTTTTTATTTGGCACAGCCTATCTATTTAACCAGATTTTATTTTCTACACTGAACTGTTCCTTTAAATGGAGATAGATGTCAAGAAGAAAATAAGTTTTTAAGCCATGCAAAGCCCAAACCAAGTTAAATTACCTCCCCTAATGCTGCTGAGCTCCCACAGACAAAAGTCAACATTCCTTTTATTTGATTTAGATGTCATGGCCTCCTGATTTTGGAATTTCTTTTTTACCAACTGTCATCTATAACATTGGCATGGAGTATTATGTTATAGCTCATACTGACCTGTAATTGAAAGGAAATTGCATCTCATAGCTTGGCAAGATTGCTTCCAGAGCTTTTTATTGTGTGCTTTAAAACCTAAACCATTGTACATCTGCGAGTGAGCATGTAGTAGGTTTAGAGTACAAAATGTGCCTAATGCATAGGTCAATCAGATGTCAGACTTTAAACTCTCTTTACAACGAAAAGCACAGTGATCAACAAAAACATAATAACAAAGGAAACAAGTCCCTACTGACTTTCATGATCAGAAGCTTCTGTGACTTACTGTACATTGGATGGAGCTTTTACGATTTCCAGAAAAGAAAAGATCTGATGGTCTTCCATGGGATATTTAACTTATCTTTATCACACTTAGGGCAGGACTACATGGCAGATTCTGCCGCAATCCGAGTTGCTGCGCAAAATCATAGGCGTCACGCCGGATGCGACAGAAACAAGGTAGGTAATGGCAGTGTCGGATCGTGTCGCATTGTTGATGCGACGCGACTGTCGGATGCAGACGCAGCATGCAGTCGTGTTGCGTCGCATTAATGCAGTGACACGATGCGACAATTGAATTACTTACCTTATTTCCGTCGCATCCAACATGACGCCTGCGATTTTGCGCAGCGCGGCGGATTGCGGCGGAATCGGCCGCGTAGTCCTGCCCTAAAAAAAGCAAGTTATTCTTCAGTCCCCCTCAGCGTTTGCCTGTCTTCATTTTCTATTCATTCAGGCGTTGGGAGTGACAGATCTAATATATCATTTAAGAGGGCTCCCTTCCCTATCAGATATATTAGAGCTAATTCAAATAACTGATTCCAGCATAGGACTATGAAGATTTTCATTCATCCAGGTCATAGTATAAGTAAATCTAAAAACAACTGGACTTGCTGAGTAATCAATGAAGACGTTTCACTACTCATCCGAGCAGTTTCTTCAGTTCAACTGATTAGGATTATCCAACGTGTCATGCAACTCCTAGAAACAAGTGTTACTTGTGAGAGTTGCAAGTTAAACTCAGGCCCCAGTGATTCTTAAGGTGGCCATACACGGGCCGATAAAAGCTGCCAACAGACCGAGTCTGTAGCTTATTGGCCCGTGTATGGGGCCCCCCAACGGGCTTCCCCGATCGAGATCTGGCAGATCTCGATCGGACGGGACAAAAAATCCCGTTGGATCGCGGCCGCATCTGTTCGTTGATGCGGTCCTGCAATCCGACCGCCGGTTCACATTCGTTAGGATCCGATCGTTGGGCCCTAGGGCCCACGATCGGATCAGCCTGATATTGCCCACCTCAAGGTGGGTATATCGGAGAGACATCGCCAAACGAGCGGATCTCTCTGTGTATGGCCACCTTTAACCAAAAAGGTGATTTATTAAACCATAGAAATGTGTTTCCTGAGTACAGGCAATATGGGATTGTTGTGATATAGAAAAGGTTAAGCAAGTACAGAAGTTCATGCACCATTACCTGTATGAGCAGAACTTGTGAAATAATATTCCCACCAGTAGGGAAACACGTTATTGAAATGGATTCCCTCCAGTGGAAATCTGCTAGGGAAATAAAAAGCTGGAGTCCCTTTCCAGTCTCTGGTCCCTACATTTAGGCAAGTGTCACCCAGTAACGTAACCCAGTGTGCACCCACCCCCTTCCCCTCTAGATGCGCGGTTTCCTTGCTGTGTTTGCTGCATCGTGATCTATGGCAGGCCCTGAAGGGGAGCAGGCCCAGGTGCAATCGCACCTCCTGCTCCCCCGGAAGTTACACCACTAGTGTCACCTGGGAATACTAAAACCACAATAGTCCTCCTTGGCAGAGTTGACAGTGTTTTTCCTAACTGACCTGTGACTGTTACTCACAATTTCTATGAGAGTGCTAAGACAGAAATAATATCTACTGCCTTTATTATGTTCATGGGGGTCCCTTCTTTCTGATTTACTAAAGGTGCTTGTCTCCATAGGGTCCAAAGCTTGATATTTGGGCCTTTAGCTCCAGGCTCCCAGAACAACCAAAGAGGATGAGCCATGTGCTCACTCCTATTATATAATCTATGTAGTGGAAGTAGTCAGAAAATCCCTGGACCACTTATGGAAACCTCACTTCCACAAGACATAGGTAACGGAACTTCCTGAGCAGTACGGGACTTCTTATTGATAATGTCAGTGATCCCCAACCAGTGGTTTATGAGCAACATGTTTCTGACCAACCCTTGGATGCTGCTCCCAGTGGCCTCAAACTAGGTGCTTATTATTAAATTCCTGGTTTGGGGGTATGTTTCTGTAGAATAAAGACCAGTTGTACTACCAAACAGAGCCTCCTGTATAGGGACTGCCAATGGCCATTTGGCACCCCAGGAACTTTTTGCATGTTTGTGTTGCTCCACAACTCTATTTACATTTCAGTGTGGATCACAGGTAAAAAAAAAAGGTTGGAGACCCCTGGGTTATGTGGACCCTGATCAAATGTTGTATCATAAATGCAGAACTCAAAGGGGGTTATGTAATAAAAGGCACTTATGTAATAAAATTATAAAAGGCACATAGCAACCAATAAGAAGGCAGCATTTACGGGTCACCTGTTTAAAAGCAAACATCTTATTGGTTGCCATGGGTTACTGCTCCTGGGCAAACTTAGTACCTTTTATCACATATGGGGGTATATGTCTTTAAAAACACTACTGTGCTTTTTAACTTTTACAGTAACGCAATGCCATTGTAGTCAGCCTCACTTGCTTATGCTCACATCTGTGAAATCTGGAAAGTAAATTGTACATCAACATTTATTTCCATACTGCCAGAAAACTGTGCAGCCTTTACAGGGGCGTAACTACCGGGGGAGCAGGGGGTGCAACTGGGCCAGGGCCCGCACCCCCGCAGGGCCCCCCCGGAAGATTGTGCACGCTGCAGCCGGCTGGAGTCGGCTGCAGCGGCAGAGAAAAATCACGCCGACGAGGGTGGAGGCAGGCCCGTCTGCACGGCCCGCACCAGGGCCCACCCCCAACAAGTTACGTTACTGAGCCTTTAAAAATAAGTGATTGTATCGCTCTTTCCTTTTTCACTTTGCAAAGGAAATGGTAAAGTTATCTGGACTTAGGAACCAGCATTGGGCAACATGTTATTTCTAACCACCTATTGCTTTGTAAAGGAAAACCTTCTTGCTAATACGACTGTTTATCTCTATGTGGGACATTCACTAAGAATCGTAGTTGCGCTACGTATTTTCGCCAGCGATCTGCAAATTCACTAAAATCCAAAGTTGCACTCAGGGGTAGCGTACGGTTGCGAAGTTGTACTAGCGTTGATTCGCTAATCAAAGCGAAGTTATGCTAGCGATGGTTAATTTGCATACGTCGCCAAATTCAAATTTCAATGGAGGAATATGTAGCAGCACTACAAATGCCTGGGAAACCTTCAAAACATCAAATAAAATTTTATTTTGCCCTACACATGTGCCCACTGTATAGTTAAGTTGCCATGAGTCAGGAAATGTAGGGGGGAAGGAGGGGAGCCCTAAAAAAATTTCGATCTTTTTCAGCCTATCACCCATAATATAGAAAAAACGCTAGCTTTTTTGGGACTTAGAAAAAATTGTAACTTTTTTTGAAGCAATCCCTATCTACTCAATTGCGCTTTGCCTGGTCTGAGGTGGCGAAGGAAGTCTAGCGTAAAAGGTAGCGTTCAGAACAATGCGCGCGTTAGTCAATTTGCGTAGTTGTGCAAATTCGTCAGGCGTAAGGGTGCAAAGTTACACTAGCGAAGTTACGCCAGTGTCTGTTAGTGAATTTGCGAAGTAACGAAAATGCCTAACGCTAGCGAATTGACGCCAGCGTTAGGCGCTTCAGCGCTTAGTGAATTTGCCCCTATGTGTGTGGAGTGTGTATAATCAGCATTTTGAACTGTGCAAAGGAGAGCAAAGCGTTGCTTATTTGCCTGGAGCTATAGAAAGCCATTTATTCTATAAAGCAACCTCAATGCATCCCAGTATGACATATATATATATAATATATAATAATATGATGAAAAGAGATCAGGAAGGAAGAATTTTGAAGAAGACGAGGGCTAAATGACACTAAAGCTGAAACGAGGAAGACAGAAAGAAAGCTATGGATAAAGTAGATGGAGTCTCCGGGGGACTAATGCAGTGGCAACATTTTAACATGAACAAAGAAGGTCCAGAGCAATTTCTGTGGCTCTAACCAAAAACACAAATATCAATTTCATGAGCTAATTAAATGGATCAAACTTTTTTTTTTCTTTACCACCAGTTTTCATAAGTGAACAAGACAGACATGGCAATACTGGGAAAAGCAATATTTTGCCAAGAGCCTGTGGCTTGGAATACAGTGTTCAAGAAACAATTGCTTTTTTTTCTGGGGATGTGCAACAAATAGGACAGAAGCTTTATCCTCAGGAATATACTTTATAATAATAATAAAAAAAAAAACCTTAAGGTGTGCCAAGCCACCTGGGTGATCCTGAACAAATAGTTCATACTTAAACTAAGTATTTTATAACTTAAATACTGTGAGACATTTTTCTATCCAACTCAGTAGCAGTAGTTGTTTGCTGTTAGTCAGCTGTCTTAAAAGTTAGTATCATATTGAAGTGCATTTATGAGCTGCTGGTTTATTGCCTCTTGTCTGCAATAGCTAAAATATTCTAGCATGCTCCAACTTTGTATAACAGTAGATCTATGTTTTTTGGGAAAACACTAGTTGATTAATTTCCTATGTAATAACTTCTATACCCTGGCACATTTACCTGGATAATGTGACTGTGCCTTTAAACGGCATGTAAAGGCAAAAAAATAAAATCCCGTTTTTACTTTCTTTAATGAAAATGAAACCTATCTCCAATTTACTTTAATTAAAAAATGTGTACAGTTTTTATAAGAAACCTGACTGTATGCAGTGAAATTCTGTGGATATGCTGTGGATATGAATTGTCAGACGGTCCCTAACTGCTCTGCAGGGAAACAATCATACTTATGAACAGCAGGGGGAGCCGCCGCCTTACTTCCCAGCCATGCAGAACTCAAGCTGCTTTTTTATGATGATCCCTAAGCAGCCCAGACCACACTGAGCAGGTGCACAGTCTTAGTCTTGCAAAAATGTTTAACAAAGTTACGAGATGGTGACCCCCCCGTAGCCAACTTTGAAAGGATAAATGATTTGCTTGATTAGGCTTGTGGTGCAGTAAGTTCATGTTTATGTTTAGTATACAAAATACAGCATTTCTAGCCTTTTTTACACTTTACATGCCCTTTAATAAGATACCCCACAATTTAGATTTGCCCCCTGTCTACCCACAACCCCTTATTATCCCATGCCATGTGCTGACTCTGTACTCAGTGTACTCTGGTCACACACAAAAAGACCCACTCATTTGACTAGGTGACTCACATGGTGCACCCAACCAGATTATCCAATTGTTTGTCCCCTAGGCTAATAATCAGAATGTTGCAGGGAGAAGATCACATAAATGGGCCAATACATATCTGAGCAATGCATTAAATGAATTTGCTTATATCATTGTTTCATATTACTTAAAGGGGAACTCCACAAAAACATAACTTGAGCTTTTTGAAAAGTAAACACAATTTTAAGCAACTTTGCAATATACATCATTTAAAAAATATGTAAACTTTTCATGATTTGTAATGGTTTGGAACAGTTCCCTAAGCCTAACCCCCTGTTCTCCTGTTGATCTGTCTGACTACTTTGCTGAGCTGTCTGACTACTGTTACTTTGTATCAACAGCCTGCATCCTCCAAACCCCACAATTCCCTGCACACGTGATTCCAACAAGGAATGGAACATCCCAGTGCAATGCATTGTGGGTTATGTAGTTCCTGCATGCTGTCTGTAAGATGTGGAGAAGTTGTTTAATTTGTAACATCAGTGTTTAGTCCCTCCTTCCCTGCCAGGATTTCAAATTATACAGAAAGAGAAGAACAGTTAAACAGCTGGATTTCAGCATAGAAAATTACATTTATTTTTTTTTAATTTTTTATTGATTTTCAGTCATAAATTTACATAAAAACAAAAACTTCTAATAAATAAAACAAACAAAGAAAAAAAAAATTAATGTGACTCTGGGAAATAAACACTTATTTACAATAATCCGTAATTGTATAGTTGCATAGTTACATATATCTTAGTATCATCGGTCATTACATACATGCATACAATGCCAATAACTTGCTATCTTGGAGATTGTCCCCTGAATACGAGAGAATGAGCATTCATAAGTTGCCGTTTGATTTGATCCATAAATAAATGACTGTATTGGAGGAATATATTGAGACTTCCATTTCCTTGCAATTGCCATTCTGGTTGCAAATAAAGAATGGTATAACAATACAATTGAGCTTTGTTACATTGTAGTATTAACACTGGGTCCATTATGCCCAATAACGCTAAGGCTGGGGACAACAGAATTTTGATTTTAATGATCTTTTGGATCATGACTAGGGATGTAGCGAACTGCCGATTTGGTGTTCGCGAACACCGGCAAAAAATGCGAACGTTCGCGGACAGTTCGCGAACTTCGAACACCCGCTAAAATCGTTCGATTCGAACGATCGAAGGATTTTAATCATTCGATCGAAGGATTTTCATTCGAATCGAACGATCGAAGCCATTCGATCGAATGCTTTTCATTCGATCGAATGCTTACAATCGTTCGAACGAATGGAAATCGTTCGATTTTTAGCGGTCGAAGGAATTCGAATGGTCGAATGGTCGAACGATTTGTATTCGAATCGAACGCGAACTCAAAATGCGAATGTTCCCAAACGTTCGCGAACATTCGGCGGACGCGAACGGTCGAAGTTCGCGCAAACTAGTTCGCAGCAGAACAGTTCGCTACATCCCTAATCATGACCTCCACTGATTTCCATAGAGTTTGTATAACAGGACATGACCACCAAATATGCAAAAAACTACCCATGCCACCGCAGTTTCTCCAACACTTGTTAGATGTCCCATATATTTTTTGTAGTTTATGTAGTGTTTCAATTCCATTGATAGATTAATTCCTGGCATTCTAAAGGTGATTAACACACTTGGAATAAAGGGATGGAGATTTAAACGCATCCTTCCATCGTTGAATTGTAAATGATTGTTTCAAATCTGCCTCCCATTTTTGCATAAAATGATATTTAGGTGAATCCCCCATTAATAGTAATAACTTATTATATAGTTCCGAGGTACCCTGGGTTTTGAAAAAAACTTCCCTGACTGTAGGCAGCCTGTTAACTTGGTGAATCCATTTGTATGAATAATGACAAATCTGTAAATATTGATAGAATTCAGTGAGTGGTATTTGAAATTCTTTTTGTATGGAAGCAAATGATTTTAATGCTTGGCCTTCCATTCATTGTAGAAGAGAATATGCCCCGTTTTGAACCCACATATTTAGTTGCAGAGATGTTATATCCATAGAAATCGTGTCCAAAAATAGAAGCGGAGATGGAAAGGGTGAAATACCTTTAGAGTTACGTATTAGTCGCCATTTCTTTATAATCCACCATAGGTGGAGGGGAATGATTTGTGGATTACAACATATTACCGGATTTGTAAAAGTAAAAATTTGAGTTGGAGTCCAAGGATATATATTATTCATCCTTTTTGAAGATACAGGTAACTGTGATGGGTATATTAGAGGGAATATTATTTATTAAATTTTGGTTTCTAAGCTGGAGTTACCCTTTAAGGTGTAATGGAGCCAATTTTTATAGGGGTCATTTCCAAATCCCCATGGATAGAAGTGCAACAGCCCTAAGGGGCACAAGAGCAGACCTGGTGAGGCCACAAAGGTTCAGGCCTAGGGCTTCGGGCTTGCACGGTGGAGGGGGTGCGTGCTTGTGAACCCTAGAACCCTGTGTGCCATGGGGTACCTGAAGGCCAAAATCATGGCCTGTACAAGAGCGACTTAATATACATCCATGGGGCACTTCTTCCCAGGTAAATGTCTTTGCTGTGCACCTCAAGCTGGGTAAATATTCAGTACAAGATCAGCCCTGGCATGGCTCTGGTGTGACCTGCATCCGTTGTCACTTGCTAACTTGCACATCTTCTTGACGCCCAAGTTAGTGAACAGGTAGGGGGCTGGAGGGGGGACCCTACATTCCTTCCACTACCTGCCCCCCATGAATTCAGCACTGCCAATTGCAGGCAGCACTTTATTCATACTGTTTTGGCTTGTGTGGCAACAGCCAGAGGCACTGTGCGAAAAATGGCAAATTGTGACTTTTTATTCACATTGTACACTGCCTTTTATTAAATAAATGACCCCTTAGATCTATAAAACCCTCTGTAATTGATCTTTCAGGCATTCAATATGGTAGCAGGCATGTCATATTACTTCCAAAGGAATGCGGTTAGTTGCACTGCCGTTATGCTGCCAACTGTTTGTCTTTAGGATGAGTGTTTTCATTCCGTACATTCTTGCTTTGGGGCAACATATAAATGAGGGAATAATGACTGGAATGACCCCATGTGGGCAGATTATGATCTTCACTTCCTGTATCCTCAGAGGGACTTGTAAACCATATGGGGCCTCCAGAGCAGCCACAAGCATTAAGGGGCTCAGACATTCATATAAAGTATTACTGACCACAGCCCATGTAGGAGTTTATTAAACATTCTTGGGCTGTTCTATTTATTTCTGGGAGAATTATTTTATGTTGAATGTAAAATATACACCTGTGCTCAACTTAAGCCCAACAGAGGCAGTAATTCATTAATAATTGTTATATTAATATATGATATGTTTTAATAAAAAAAAAAAGTTTTTCAGGAAGGTCTATATAAGACCAGTAAACCCTCAAAGTAAGTCCTCTGTCAAAAGAAACACCATATTTATTTCCTTCTATTGTGTACTCATTGGCTTCTATATCAGACTTCCTGTTTTCAACTTAAACCTCCAGGGCTAGGGCTTGAGCATGCTCAGTTTGCTCCTCTCTCCCTCTCCCCCTCCCTTTTCCCCCCCTCCCTGCTGTAATCTGAGCCCAGAGGTATGAGGGGCAGGGAGAGACTCAGGAAGGAAGTGATGTCACCCCAAGCTAATATGGCAGTTGCTATCCTAAAAAACAGAGAGCTTCTAGAGCTGTTTACTTGGGTATGGAAAAGCATTCTACAGAATAAATATAGTGTTATAGCTTGCACTATTGTGGCTAAGCTATTGGCATACATTGCTTTGGTAACTTTCCTTCTTCTTTAAAGAGATTCTGTCATGATTTTAGTGTGCAAATAATTCACTTTACAATATAAAATTTCATTCCTGAACCAGCAAGTGTATTTTTTTTAGTTGTAATATTGGCGTGTTGGTGCATCTCAGATCATTTTGCCTGATCATGTGATTTCAGACAGAGCCAGCACTTTAGGATGGAACTGCTTTCTGGCAGGCTGTTGTTTCTCCTACTCAATGTAACTGAATGTGTCTCAGTGGGACCTGGATTTTTATTATTGAGTGCTGTTCTTATATCTACCAGGCAGCTGTTATCTTGTGTTAGGGAGCTGCTATCTAGTTACCTTCCAATTGTTCTGTTGTTAGGATGCTGGGAGGGAGAGAGGAGGGGCTTGATATCACTCCAACTTGCATTACAGCAGCAAAGAGTGACTGAAGTTTATCAGAGCACAAGCCACATGACTGGGGGCAGCTGGGAAACTGACAATATGTCTAGCCCCATGTCAGATTTCAAAATTAAATATAAAAAAACAGTTAGCACTTTTGAAAAACAGATTTTAGTACAGAAGTCTGCTGGAACTATTAACTGATACTTTTAACAATGTTTTCCCATGACAGTATCCCTTTAAGGATGGAATAAGCTCTGTTCAGTGTCAGACTGGGACACCAGGGACCACCCAAAAAAACCTTAGACCAGGAGCCCACTCTCAGTACTATTATTCTTCCTCTCCTCACTCAACCTCTATTCTCCTAGTCTCTTTTCTTTACATACTATAATCTATTATTCCATCTATTTAGCCTCTTTGTTCTCATAAAAAAAGGGAATGGCCATGAAATAGGCCAAATGTCTAGCAGCGTGAGGAACCACTGACACCTGGGCCCACCAGAAGTTTTCTTGGTATCCCGGGGGCAAGTCCGACACTGGCTCTGTATAATGATCTCATCCCCTTCCCCCTCATTTCTGCTGCTTCATGTACAGTAGATGGTGCTCATTATACAGGGGGGTCAGTTGGGACAAAGAATCTGACCAAGCCCCTTCTTCTCCTACTGTCTTTCTCAAGAACCAAAAGGGTAGGGGCAAGTTATATAGTAGACCTGTGTGTGACTCACTGATCACCTGACAGGAAGTAATGTAACAGGAAGTGTGAGAGGACGCCTCTCTGCCCATTCATTGGCTGATGTAACCTAGCATGTATGCGGGCCCTTGGTTTGTGTGTGAGCCCAGTGCCTCATATAGCCAATACTTTAAATGGCAGTTTTTCTATGTGGGCTTATCCAATGGCAATATACAGTAATATATTTCCATAATAAAGGGCTTTACTTACATGAAATAATGTTTTACATCACGTCCATTTTATGTGAACATGACCCCAAAACCATACCTCCCAACTGTCCGTTTTTTTGTGGGAAAGTCCCGATTTTGACAGCTCAACCCGCAGTCCCGGATTTGTTACTGAAATGTCCCGACTTTCTCTTTGATCTCCTGCACTGAACAGCCACAAAAAGATACAATGTCTCTAACTTAACTGGCTTTTGGCAGAAAGCCCAGCATATGTGACAGGTGCACTTAGATACTTTTGTAACAATTTAAGATAAACAAAGAGGCAAGTGTAACAATTTAAGATAAGCAGGCTCTTGGGGAAACTGTGACTTGCAGCTTAAAGGGCAATTCACCTTCATTAGCAAAACTGCAATAACACAGAAAAAAACAGAAATGTGTTCAAACTTTCGCAGCAAATCTTTTTTTCCTCTTTTCAAAATGTTGGGAGGTATGCCAAAACTCCCAGAAATGTCTTCAACTTTCATAACCTGCCAAATTTTGTAAAATGGGCACGGCAATTAGGGGGAGTGCATGTTGAATCACCACCTTCAATGCTGGGAAAACAATGTTTGGAGTTTAAAGGAGAACTAAAGAAGTAGCTAGAAATGTTGTACATTATAGTTTGTGCTTCTGTACCAGTCCAAGGCAACCACAGCCCTTTAGCAGTAAAGATCTGTGTCTCCAAAGATGCCCCAGTAGCTCCCCATCTTCTTTTCTGCTGATTCACTGCACATGTTCTGTGCTGCTGTCACTTACTGAGCTTAGGGACCCACTCACAATATACAGTACACATAGAATAGAAATGTCACAATATAAGGCTGATTAGTAATTAATACACATAATTACTACATGGCAGCACAGAAACCAGTGCAATCAACAGAATTTAATAATCAGCCCTGTAGCATCAGCTCCTATGACAGATAAACCTCATTTTCTGCCTGATGCTTTGCAACAACCCCTAAGCTTAGCTTCTCAACAGCTGCTCAGAGCCCACTGAGCATGTGAGTGTCACAGACAATCCTAACACAATCCAAGATGGGAAACACCTGTGACTACCATGAAGGTCTGGATCATGACTACTATAGAGATGCTGAACTTTTAGGCTGATTCAATAAGTTCACTATATATAGTATGGCATTTCTAGACATATTCGTTTTTAGGGTTTAGTTCTCCTGTAAAGGACAATCTTAAATGCCTATAGCCTCTGTGTTTACTCTTCTGTAGCTTCAGTCAGATATAAGAAAAGTATTTCCATATGCAGTCAGCTGTACAATGGCCCACTTACTCCCAACTGCCCCCAGGTCACTATTGTCATTGACTGTACCCATCAAGCACTTTGGCACATTTGCTGTTCTCTGGTATATATTGTTACAAAACCTCTTGCTCTTAGGAGTCCTTTTGACTCTGGAGATGAACCACCTTCTTTCAGCACAGGGGTGTCCAAAAGCTCGGGTCATGTCACATGATTTTTCATCTTTGTTTTTACCCCCCCACTTCTCAGTTTGGTGTTGTAAAGTGTACATTAATAACAAAGATTTACCAAAAAACCCTTCCAGCCCCAACATGCTCACAGAACAAATGAACCAGTCTTTATTGACTTTATTGATGCCAAATGGAATGCCATTCCCTTAATTGGGAAAATATGGCTGGATTGTGTGTGTGTGTCTGATGTTTTATAATAACCCAACATCATTTTTATTATCATAAAATCACAACTTTTTAATACTGGGGAGTCATCTACTGCTTCTATAGGTCAGTTGCTCTAGTCTCAGGTCTCAATGTCTTTCCCACAACAAGCGTCTGATTTTAACTTGCTTTTTAGACAACAGGGTGAAGTATCTCCATGTCATGTAAAATGTTCAGTAAATAAACTGATTTCTGTAAAATAACATTGGCCTTTAGAAGGAAAAACATGCTGTTACATTTGTTGTGTGGTAATCTGCCAGATACAAACTGAAACCTTGCAATGATTATCTGTTCAGTTAGACATAACAGTATCACCTTCCCATTTGGTTTGTTTTTGTTTTTCTTCCTCTCATTGTTTGTATGGCTAACACTGTGCTACCCTTTTCATTATGTAAAATTAAACCACTCATAGTTAGGGATGTACTGAATCCAGGTTTTGGTTTAGTATTTGGCCACATCCAATGACTTTTTGCATGATTTGGATTCGGCAGAATCCAGGCGCAACTTCGCCGCACTTCGCCACACTTCGCCAGGCGTATTTTCGCCAGCGCTCCGCAAATTCACTAAAATCCGAAGTTGCGCACAGGGGTAGTGTAAGTTTTCGAAGTTGCACTAGCGTTAATTCGCCAAGCGAAGCGAAGTTTCGCTAGCGATGGTTCATTTGCATACGGCTCCAAATTCAAATTTCAATGGAGGAATACGTATCACCACTTCAAATGCCTAGAAAACCTTTAAAACATCAAATAAAAATTTTATTTTGCCCTACACATGTGCCCACTGTCTAGGTAAGTTGCCATGAGTCAGGAAATGTAGGGGGGAAGGAGGGGAGCCCCAAAAATATTTTTGATCTTTTTCAGCCTATCACCCATCATGTAGAAAACACGCCAGCGTTTTTTGGGACTTAGAAAAAAATTTGACTTTTTTTGAACAATCCCTATCTACTCTATTGCGCTTCGCCAGGTCTGAGGTGGCGAAGGAAATCTAGCGTAAAAGGTAGTGTTCAGTACACTGCGCAAGTTAGTGAATTTGCGTAGTTACGTCGCTAGCGAAAATTCGCCTGGCGTAAGGGTGCGAAGTAACAGTAGCGAAACTACGCCAGCGTTCGTTAGTGAATTTGCGCAGTAACGAAAAATGCCAAACGCTAGCGAATTAACGCTAGCGTTCGGCGCTTCGGCGCTTAGTGAATTTGCGCCTAAAGCTCTGGACAACTGAACCTGACAAATGACTATGAAGATTTTCATTCATCCAGGTCATAGTATATCTAGTATAGGTCAATCTAAAAACAACTGGACTTGCTGAGTAACGTCTTCATTGATTACTCAGCAAGTCCAGTTGTTTTTAGATTGACCTATACTAGATGAACCTGACAAATGTTTGTCCCCAGATAATGCAATTTTTGATGAATCTCGATTTTTTGTAAATTAGGGTTTAGACTTGGTTCAGTCTTGTAGAGGATTCAGAATTCATCCAATTCCAAAAATGATGCATAGGGTGTATAGTATGGGAATGGCACTAGGTGGAAGCAATTATTTTCTCTCATTAGGCGATGGTGGCTACACTTCATCTTTAGTAAGATCACTAAGGAACCAGAAGAACTACAAGGCTCTCTATAGTAGCAAGAAGAAAGGAATGTAAATCAAAGGCTCATACAAATAAATCTAAAATACATTAAGACATTTCCTGCTTGAGGTGTTTTCCAGACAAGGAATTTGTAGCGCCATTCCTAAAGCCTTGTTAAAACCCAAGTTCTCATCCAGAAGTCTTACTCCTGAAGAGCACCTCTTTTGCTTTACTTGTTTATAAAAAGCAAAGTAGCCAAGCAGGGGTGATAGCTTCTTCTCTCATTGATGACCAGGAATATGAGCATGTCATGGGCTTGTATGGAGGCCTAAGAACCATCATTCCTCCCATTGGATTCTGATTGAACCATGAGTCCCCGCTGTATTTGTGTAACCTGGAGGAGCAATAAGTCCAAATATTGTAGTATACCAGTCTATGCTTGGCTACACATGCACTTTTTGTGTGAAGCATGATGTAAACAATTTGTTTGTGGTTACTGTTACGAACCTGGGTTTAGTGGAACCAACATCATGTGCTGACTACCAAATAAAATTAGTTGAAAATAATTTCCCTGACCTCAAAATTCCCTTGCCTGAAAAACACACCAAGTTATGTATATGGGTTGTCAGCCTGTTAAAGTGCAGTTGAAGCCAGGGCTGGATCGTTTCAACTGTGCATACTCCTGGCACAAACTCGTTGGGAAGAGGAGATCAAGTTGTATGGAAAGGGTCCTGCCAAGCCTTTTTTTATGGCCTAGTATAGTAAATGGGGCATTAATGGAGATCTGGAGTAAAGGTAAAGGGGTGGAGGAGACCTCCACCAGGTTTTAACATGGATTTAGTTCTCGCCAACAGTATTGTTTTGACAAGAACATGGACTCATGCTAACTTAGCTACCATCAAGTACAAGCTACTGACTTTGTAATACAGAGTAAAAGAAAATAAGATTATATGAATATGGAAAATGGAAATCCCATAGTTTGGAACTTTCCATACCTGTACC
The DNA here is from genome assembly GCA_038501925.1 of Xenopus petersii. Lineage (NCBI taxonomy): Eukaryota > Metazoa > Chordata > Amphibia > Anura > Pipidae > Xenopus > Xenopus petersii. The sequence continues at coordinate 131,643,742 of CM076683.1, forward strand.
AAAACAAGCAGTTCCTTTTAATACATGAAGACGTGTATGCGGCAATGGTCATTTACAAGTTTCGGCCATTTATTATTCACATTTGTACGTTATTTATTTCTATCAAATTAGAAACGACTCAGCTTTATACTTGAACAAAGTCTCCCTTTCTGGTTCATCAACTGGTATAATGGGCTTCATTACAACTCCTTGTAGAATTTCTAGACGATTAAAGAGGAAATGGCGAGTGACCTAAAAGTCATTGTGAAACTACTTAGTGAAGGGCCCAGGGCACAGGACCTGCTTCTTCCCACACTTTACATCCCCTTTCATAAATTCCAAAACTAGTACTCCATCTTGTTGATGAGAACATCAATTTAAGAAGTTTCTTTAAACATAACAAAGGGCTGCAATGTGGTTTTTGTGCATGGAATGCAAACAGCTCTCTTGATAGTAATTGAAAGCAATATTTAAGAATCATTTCATCTTAACCAATAGGAAGCTATTTGCTTTTCATTAATAGTCATTGGGGTAATTCATTATGGTATGAGATGGGTCATTTCTGTGTTTATTCAAAGTCATTTGAAGTCTGGGAAACTTTTTTCTCTGGGTCCAGAATGTCTCTAAAAACTCCTCTCCCAGCAATGCTTCAGGCAACACGTGCCAACGAACACAGATTTAATACTCTACCAAAAGAAAACCATCAACATAAGTTTACGTTCAATAAGCAAGGGACGCCATTAGACAAACTGGTGCCTATGATGCTTGGAGTTCCATTAACCCATAGGTGATTCATTGTACAAGGTTAGTATGATCATGAGTAAAATGAGACAATTATGTGTTATTAAGTTTGTATGATATGTAGTTGCTTGAGGAGCAATTACTAAATCGGACTGTGCCACTAAAATAAAGTCTTGCCCATTTTTATAAAGAGCTTTGTTTATCTGAAGATATGACTATACTACTGCACATTGTAACGTTCAGTATCCCACAACCCAGAGTAAACCCCAATGTCCCGGGCTCGGCTCACGCTTCGGCCTATAACCGCCGCCTTTCACGTCGGGTGGGGCCCTCCGCTACTCGGATGCCACCAGGACTTAATAGTGAGGAGACTGAGGGAAGAACTCTGGGCGAGCAAGGGAACTTAATGTAAAGGTTATCAAAGTCCAGGAACGGGCCGGGTCGAAACCAATCGATAATGCAGTACAAAATCGGAAAGCAGAAGAGTAATCGAGGTCAAAGGCCAGGTCAGCAACTAACAGGGTCGAAGTACAGAACGGAATCCAAAGAGTAGTCAGGGACGAGCCAAAGGGTCAGGGCAGGCGGAAGTCAAACAGGAATCAGGGATAGCCGAAGGTCACAACAAGAATCACAGAATAATTGCACCCAGGAACAATATACAGAACCTACGTTGGGCAAGGCACAAAAGGACTGATGGCCCTTTAAACATTTGAATTTGGTGCCATTGGACGCTGGCGAATCAGCGCCAGCGCCTGCGCAAACACGTCAGAGCACCTGTCCCTTTAATTCTGGCGCATGTGCGCCACGCGCTCCATAGGAGCCGGCGCCTGGGGCCTAGCCGCATCGGCGGCCGCGATGAGAGACGGGCGTCCCCGTCGAGGGGGCGGCAGGCGTCCCTGCCGTCCCCTGGGTAAGTTTCCTACACACATACAATGACCAGGTCATCACTTTCAAATGGATTGGACAATTACTGGTCTGTGCTTGTGTTGGCAACCACGATGTATTGAACAATAGCACTGCAATACATATGCAACATAGATGATCATCCAAAATGGAAAGTCGGCCAATCTAATAAACTCTATTTACATTTTAGGATCGCTTGAAAAAAAACTATTGTGTGGTCAGCTTTAATAATGCATGCCCCCCAACAGATGATGGGAAATCTACCAATTCATGTGTCGTTCTATAAAATATAGATTCTGAATCTAGGGTAAGTCATGTATATAGCAGGGCAACGTCAAACACATGGTACAGGGAAAGAAGTCACAAACTATAAAATAGCATGCTGTCCATTTCCACAAGATTATGGGTGACCCAGAAGCTGGTATTAACCTATGAATGTCCAAAAGTACCCCAGTAAACCTTCAGATGCCTTTATTATAGAGATTAGGCACACAGAAGAAACATTGCAAGCCTTACTGTGGCCTTACTGGAGAGGACAATGCCTCATAAACTCAGCATCTCAGAAAGACAGGACAAATAGCAACATCTGTAGATAAAATGATCTCAAAGCATCTATTGTACTTCAAATCAGAAGGCAACACACAGGCAAGAGATGGTAAGACAGCATTACCAGTGATATAAGGAAGCTAAGAGTGGCAAACTGGAAAATTCTAGCCCTACGTAGGGAGGGTTGATGAGTGGTGCATATTTAGCCAATAGTATAAATAGTTTAAATAAAGGTGGAGCACCACACTTGGTATATTGGGAAATCTGTCTTTAAAGTAATAGTCCAAGGGAATCCTACAATCCACCCAGTCCAAGAGTGTAAATAACATTACAGAATACAGATTTAACAAAAACAAAAGTATGTTAAAAGTATAGAGTCATTTATTAGGACAAAAAGTTGCCTATCGCATTTAGTGCCTGTTGGGGCACTTACTCATAGGCTAACGGACACACCCCCATACACATCTTTTATAATCACCATTAAAAAGAAACAACAACCAATCAAAAAACCTTTCCTGCTTGTTCTACCACCCATTTGGTAATGGCATTATACACTGTGGCCCCAGTCATTACAGGGAGGCTGATTCTCCAGTCTAAGGATACTGGCAGAGTAGGCAGATCTAGGTCAATGGAGAAATGCTGCTGCTGCTGTTCTGATCTATTTGCCTGCTCCAACTACTTCTGCCTATACTTGGTCAGAGACAATAATTCTGGGTGCAGTCAAATATATGAGAATAGCTGCAGGAGAAGACCGGGTTCTTGGTCTCCGCAGACCAAGATCTGCCTAATCTAGTCCTAGCCTAAGGTTTAAAACGAGATATAATTTCTGAAATGGCCAACCTTTTCCCACCTAGCGCCCAGTATGCCACAGCAGCCCACTAACTAATATCTAACTTTATAATGAGTCCTTTAAACTGTTATCAACCTTTATTCTTCCTCCTGTGATGGTCAAACCTAAGGGTTTGAACGAGGAGTACAATTGGCATGCTTTTTATAAGTAACGTTTGTTCTTGTTTTACAGATAATTTTCCCATAATATATGACAGGGACAGGGACAGGTACTGTACCCCGCTGCTCATCATCTGGTAGGGTAAGATGTTCTAATTATAAATGAATATATCTTTATACATTATTTGTATTTTTGTACGTTAACTTTTACCTATTTGATAATTTTTTGATACTTTATGGACTTTAGTTAGGTTGGTATCACTATTGGACTTTGATTTTTTCAATTTTTCAAATTTTTTCAATTTTTTTAAAAAAATTGTCTTTTTTAAAAAAAATTTTTTACAAAAATGTTTATAAAAATATGTTTTTCTACCTTGTATGAGAATGTTTGTAATTTTATTGGAATAATGTTTTCTATATGCACTTAGCACTGTTATCACATGATTTGATTACTGCACCAATCATGGCCTGTATATGGCTATTTATGTTTGTATGCACTAATTACCGTAGGCTTGACAAAGGGGCGTGACCCCGAAACGTTGCTCACTTCCGCATTAAACGTGCAAGGGGTTCCTTGCTTGCAGCAACCTGTGTGCCGTGGATTTCTTTTCTATTGGATTCTACTGTGAGGTGGCCGAACCTCTACCACTGAGCACCAGACTTCGCATCTTTACACTGGGTGTGCGAGAGCCAGTATTTGTTTTACAATTATACACTGTGGCCCCAGTCATTACAGGGAGGCTGATTCTCCAGTCTAAGGATACTGGCAGAGTAGGCAGATCTAGGTCAATGGAGAAATGCTGCTGCTGCTGTTCTGATCTATTTGCCTGCTCCAACTACTTCTGCCTATACTTGGTCAGAGACAATAATTCTGGGTGCAGTCAAATATATAATAGCTGCAGGAGAAGACCGGGTTCTTGGTCTCCGCAGACCAAGATCTGCCTAATCTAGTCCTAGCATAAGGTTTAAAACGAGATATAATTTCTGAAATGGCCAACCTTTTCCCACCTAGCGCCCAGTATGCCACAGCAGCCCACTAACTAATATCTAACTTTATAATGAGTCCTTTAAACTGTTATCAACCTTTATTCTTCCTCCTGTGATGGTCAAGGACCAGGATGCATGGTGCCTGAAATGCGTTAGGCTCAGTATCTGGTATCTTACCGTCCTCAGTGCCAGAAAGATTGTCATCCTGCTGTAACTGCTCTTCCTGCCTAATCGTAAAACCTCCATGTACATTGGATTCAAAGAAATTCCAAAGCAAAGTCTCCTTTGGAATGCAATATTTATTTTGCTTTCTGAGTCGTAATAAAATAATAACTCAATAAACTGTAAGCTCTTAGCAGCAGGAATCAGTCTACACTCTCAAGCTGTTTGTATTTATCGGTCACTATGGATAAATTCAGCGAGTTGTACTTTGCTACGAGATGTGTGTCATGGTTTATGAACAAATGTTAATGAGTTTGTAATTGTCCTTCATCCAAACACTTTAAGTGAGAGATACAAACGTGCAGATGGAGCTGTTTCTTTTATACACATGTTGCAATCAATACCTTCATAGTTACTCCAGTTTAGCTTTGTGTGCAATGTGTCTGGTATCCAAGAAAACACGTACTGATTGGCTCAGAGCCAGGATAGGTGTGCGCTTGCACCAATTCTCTTTTGTTTTGCCAATGCATCGCTGTCTTGTTGTTATTTGTAAAAGTGCAACGAGAAGAAAGCCCCCTTTCCAGTTTTATATTTGAAATTCTGTATCCTATGTTGTGAATATTCCATACTAGTACTGAGTACAGTACATATAGCAACAGAGAAATGATTGGCCGATTTTGACTTTATTATTCTACAGTAGTATGAAGGGTTGGACCTAGCCTATAGATGATCCCATCCCAGGATAACTTCCATCAGTACGTCTTTATTTTCACCTTGCTTCTATATATATATATATATATATATATATATATATATATATATATATATATATATATATTAAAAAAATTATATTTATGGATTGTCGGCACAAAATGTCGGTTTCTCTAATGGGCCCAGTTCAATGTTGTCAGAATGAGCTATCATCATGGGAAATAAGGTTTAGTGTAATGCTTGAGACAAAATAACCCAGATGTCCTTAAATATCTCCTCTTTAGCTCCAAACCTTTTCTGCTTTTCTTCTGCCCCCTCCAGTAATCGTCTAAAGAGTAGTGATGGGCGAATTTGCCCCGAAACGGCGCCGGCGTCTCATCTTTGCCGTCGGCGTCTTTTTTATTTTAAAAAAAAAACGACGCCAGCATTCATTATTTTTCATTATTTTTTTTTAGCAAATTTTCGCAGCAGTTTCGAAGATTTATTTGCCGGCGGTGAATCGCAGGAATTCCCGGCGAATTTACGCCTAGCGAATAAATTCTCCCATCACTACTAAAGAGTATTCTATTACACTGAGACCTTCCTTACTATGCAAACCTCAGGATTAATCAAGACCTTCCGGTTTAATGGCCAAAACTACACTGTATGCCAGTAGCAAGTAGCTTGTGAGTAACATGTTGCTCTCCAACCCCTTGGATGTTGCTCTCAGGGTCCTCAAAGCAGGTGCTTATTTTTTTAAAATATAATTTGCTTATATTGAATTCCTGACTTGAAAGCAAGTTTTAATTGCATCAAAAGTATAAAGTTTAGTGCCAAGTAGATCCTCCTGTAGGCTGTCGGTCCACATAGGGGCTACCAAATAGCCAATCACAGCCCTTATTTGGCATCCCAATTGACTTTTTCATGCTGTTGTTGCTCCCCAACTCTTTTTACATTTGAATGTAGCTCACGGGTAAAAAAAAGGTTGAGCAGATGTGGCTCCACTTTGCTTCTTGCTTCTTTGCTCTTGACCAACCAATGAAATTTCTATCAGGGTAGATTTTCCCAGATCCACTAGAATTATAAGAATTTGGTCTTGCAATGCCCCCTGAATGGCCATACATGCTCAAATGTAAGAGTGGTTTGGTTAATTTCAATAATACTGATGCCCTGATGTCTTGGCATGGATGGCTATCACGAATAATCAAAATACTTTTTGGTCAGCTTTAAAGAAATGACAATTGGCAAAAAGTCCACTCTTTTTGTAAAGCAGGTGGTTAGTAGCACCACGGCAAGGAACAAAATACTCTAAATCATGACCATCAATTACTTGTATGGTAATCATCCGCATGTTGCAGGGCCAGAACTAGGTTTAGGCAGCAGAGGCATGTGCCTAGGGTCAGGGGTGCTTCGCCAATGAGGCGGACTGAGAGTTTTGCCTCAGACGGCAGCGCCCCACTAGGTGCCAGGAGCAGCAAAAATGCAGCTCCTGGTACTATAAGAGCTGAATTTATGGTTTTCAAACTGGAAATTTGGCTCTTCTAAGGCAGAGAGAGCAATTATGCTCTCTGCGCTAGTGTCCTGGCCCTCTCTGCCACCCTCGTGGACCCCCCCACGGACCCCCCCCGCCTCAGGCGGCGGAGGGGCCAGGATCACCCCTGCCTAGGGTGCAACAAGGGGCACAATTCCAAAGAGAAGTGTATATTTTTTTGCATGACAGCCTTCACTCAATCTGCACTGAGAATGGCAGTTCTCATACAACTGAATGGTGAGTGATTTCTAGTAATTATCCCCCCCCTCCCCAATTGGTACAGAGGCAAGCACTTAAAATTGCCCTGCGTGCCACTGCATTTAAAGCTGTATGCTCACAGTTGTAAAACATGCAAAAACATATTTAGAATTTTTTTTTTTGGAAATTAGCAAATCAAATTAGCTAAGCGCATTGAAGCCAATGCCCGTCAAAATAATTTTGACGCACAAGAATTTTGATGCAAGCGACAATTTTTATACCTGTGATTATTTATTTACCAGTAAGTCTTTCCAACTGACACAAGGTCACCCATTCCAATTAGAAGAAAAGATGTTCCGTATAAATATTGGGAAGGGGTTTGTTACAGTGAGAGCTGTGAAGATGTGGAATTGTCTCCCTGAATCAGTGGTACAGGCTGATACATTAGATAGGTATAAGAAGGGGTTGGATGGTGTTTAGCAAGTGAGGGAATACAGGGATATGGGAGATAGCTCATAGTACAAGTTGATCCAGGGACTGGTCCCATTGTCATTTTGGAGTCAGGAAGGAATTTTTCCCCCTCTGAGGCAAATTGGAGAGGCTTCAGATGGGTTTTTTGCCTTCCTCTGGATCAACTGGCAGTTATGCAGATAAAAAAAAAACCAAAAGGTTGAACTTGATGGACGTGTGTCTTTTTTCAACCTTACTTACTATGTTACTATGTTACTATTTTGTCAAATGGGCGTCCACATTTTTTGCCGCCAAATTTTTGCCACAGCTTTGCTAATGTATTAGTCGGCGGCGAAAATTGGAAATCCGTCGCAAATACATGCCTGACGAATTTAGTCGCCCATCAATAGCACTGGTAGGTGTTTGTCCTACTCACAGTATCCATGACTATCACCTATTAGGGATGTAGCGAACTGCCGTGTATGTGTTCGCGAACGCCGGCAAAAAATGCGAACAGTTCGCGAACAGTTCGCGAACAGTTCACGAACAGTTCGCGAACTTCGAACATCCGAAAATCGTTCTATTCGAACGATCGAAGGATTTTAATCGTTCGAGCGAAGGATTTTCGTTCGAATCGAACGATCGAAGCCATTCGATCGAATGATTTCATTCAATCCAATGGCTTCGATCGTTCGATTCGAACGAAAATCCTTCGATTTTAGCGGTCGAAGGAATCGAATGGTCGAATGGTCGAACGATTTTTGACGCGAACGCCTATTGGCGAACGTCGCGCGACGTTCGAGAACTTGCGGCAGACGCGAACAGTCGAAGTTCGCGCGAACTAGTTCGCCGGCGAACAGTTCGCTACATCCCTATCACCTATGTATATAAGGGGATCATATAATAATCTCTCTAATGATTTATTTACCAGTAGGTCTTTCCAGCTGACACAAGGTCACCCATTCCGATTAGAAGAAAAGAGGTTCCAGCTAAATATTGGGAAGGGGTTTGTTACAGTGAGAGCTGTGAAGATGTGGAATTGTCTCCCTGAATCAGTGGTACAGGCTGATACATTAGATAGGTATAAGAAGGGGTTGGATGGTGTTTAGCAAGTGAGGGAATACAGGGATATGGGAGATAGCTCATAGTACAAGTTCATCCAGGGACTGGTCCCATTGCCATTTTGGAGTCAGGAAGGAATTTTCCCCTCTGAGGCAAATTGGAGAGGCCTCAAATGGATTTGTTTGCCTTCCTCTGGATCAACTGGCAGTTAGGCAGGTTAAAATAGACTTAAAAGGCTGAACTTGATGCACGTGTGTCTTTTTTCAACCAAACTTACTATGAGAGTAGGACCTACATTAAAAACAATTATCTAAATCTGCCTAGTTTAAAAGTTCTACATTGACACATATTTGGTGCCAAATAAACAGGAAGTTAAATCTTTCATTCAAAATTTGTTTTCACACCAGATATATATTTAATATACAGTTTATTTGTATTTTGAGGAATGCTGAGCCTGTATATTTTACACTGTGGCTTAGAGAGCAGTCATTTTTAGCAGTGAGAATCCCACAGAGATCCACACAAGGAAAGCCGCGCTCTTGACGGAACACGGGAACTGCTGTTACCTAATAAATACCGTTTGTCTTCCTTCCTCCGCTGGTTGCCAACATGGCTACTTAAAATACTGTTGTGAAGTCTGAAAGCAAAAAACATTCTGACAGAGATACTGTAGCTAAACTGCAGAACTCTAATGCTGATCTAGAAATATAGAAAATGAAAGGGATTATTCTTCTTCCGGAAGCTTATTGTTTTCCTGTAGTACAGCACAGATAATGACCTTGTACTTATTATTGTAAAATTGATGTTTTAAAATTAATTTGTTTAATTTCCCTCCTTTTTGTGTTTCATATTAACAGCCCAGTAAGCTAGGTCAACTAAACTGTTTTAATATGGCTTACTTTGTTGTTACTGGCAAAACAAAACACATTTATTTATAAAAAATGGAAGCCTAGCGTTAAAGGAAAACTATTCCCCCGAAAAGGTCTCTATAAAAAGATATTGAATAAAACAGCTCATATGTAAAACCTTGCTTCATGTTAATAAACCATTTTCATAATAATATAGTTTTTAGTAGTATGTGCCACTGGGTAATCATAAATAGAAAACTGCCATTTTTAAAAATAAGGGTCGCCCCCTGGGATCCTACGATTCACGGTGCACACAAACAAACCAAACATGTTAGGTCACATGAGCCAATTAACAGACAGAGTTGTGTCTTTTGCTTCCATTCTTCTTCCTGTTACAGTTAGAGCTGCAGTATTTCTGGTCAGGTGATCTCTGAGACAGCACACAGACCAACACGAAATATCGGTGACTCAAGGCAAGAGATGTAAAAGGGCAATATTCACTAAAATATTATATTCCAGTTGGGTAATAAGATTCTTTAATATGCCACTTAATTTATATAAACTATCTGTTTTTAAGTATTCATTTTGGAGGTATAGTTTTCCTTTATACTTTTTTTTTATTTTTATACTGTAGCCACCAGAGTTTCAGCAGTCCTATAACAGTAATGGTTTAAGTCTTCACAGTTGACTGCTGAAATTTGCCCTCTTGGATCTTGTTGGGCCATCTTTTGAGTGGCATTTGAACTGCACATGCTCAGTCTGTTTTGGGCTACTGTCGAGAAGCTGAGCTTAGGGGTTATTGGAAATTATCAAAACAACAAAAAGTGAGGTTACATCTATTATAGAAGCTGATGCTACAGGACTGATTCATAATCAATCCTTTGCAGAATGCATTGGCTTCTATGCTGTCCTAGAATAAAATCTGAATTATATGGGGAGCTACTAGGGGCATCTTCAGGAGCACAGATATTCCATGCAACAGGGCTTCCTTTTATAATTGAAAAAGTGAATCAATACATAGGAGGTTATTTTTAAAAGTCCAAATTTATCTCAATATTTTGTACAACAAACTCCGTCCAAATTCACTTAGGTTTTTTTCAGTTATTCATTATTACATTTTCCCGAAAATTTGCTTTGCGGGAAAAAACTGATTTTCACGTTTTTTTTGGATTTTTTATCCAATTTTAATGATTTTTTCTGATTTTTTTTACCTGAAAACTCCAAAAAACTTCTGATTATTGCACAAAACCCAGCGCACATCAAAAAAACCAATGGGACTTCTCCCATTGACTTATATGCAACCTCGACAGGTTTGAGATGCCGGATTTTCAGTTTCTGACTTTTCCATCCTCTGGGTTTAATCAATTCCTGAAAAATTCGTGATTTTTTTAAAAGTCCGCTTTTATTAAAAAAAGAAAAACACACATTTTTCGTGATTTTTGCATTCAGAGTTTAATAAATAACCCCCATAATATAAAGCAACTAAATAAAGTCATTATTTGTTATTATTATTTTTACAAATGTTTTTTTAACTTTCCCTAATTTGTGAATAACTTCACCATTCTTTACGAGCTAAATATTAATTCAGTTTGTTCTCCGGTTCTTACACATAGAGCAGATGACATTGGGGGAAGTACAGTGATTAAATATCACCATGAAGAAGACCATAGGTGTTTGATAGCACCCAACTAGTAAGGACCAAATACGTTTTTCTCTTGCACCATTCTCTGAATATTTTGGGTGCCAAAGAAAAATATATAATTGTCTACACATTATTTGACAAAGTCTTTGTATGGGGTTTCATCTACCCAATCCACATTCTCATTGGTTAAGGACTAAATTAAGCCATGGCAGAAGTCCTCCATGTGATCTGATCTCCATTTGTATGTTTTGTGGTTAGATTGGACAAAGATTTGCTGTTTTGTGTATGGCCAACTTAAGGGGCCTGAATTATACATCTAATCTGCAGCTGAGCCAACTCAAGGGGTTTTAGCCACATGGAATTTCAGCTACAAGAGACAGCCATCCTTTAGGTCAACCACAAGTTGGATTCAGTATCAAGAAGCTAGGAGAGACTTGCAAGAAGAGATCCTCCATTGCACAGAAGCCAAACCCCTAAAGGGAACAAATCCAGGCCCACATTTCACCAGTGGTACAATGCCAACCTGCAAAACATTTAATTACTACTGAAAACACCACCAAAGAGCATTTCCCCAGCACAACCATAAAGAAGCATTGTTATGGATTGAACATAATAATTAATAGCTTGTTTAATCCTGTTGATTCTGTTACTTCACGTCTACAGGAGAAGGAAGAACATCAGCGACTTTCAGGCAGCACAACAAGGCATTGTTATTTTTATGTTCCAAATATGGTTGGATAAGCTGAAATTGTGGAAAATATCAGCATGGAAAATGTTCCTGCATTAAATAAGGTCACACACAATAATATTGCTTCCCACTTAACATAAATTCCGGCATTCCGCAGACATCCAACCTACAAGATTATCGATAAACAGCTTCAGGCAGCAAAGCAGGCACTTTGTTTTGTTATACAGTGTCGCTGTGATAAATCAAAGGCTATTTGAAATCAATCATATAACTTAAAGGATTCTGTCATCAGAAAACATGTTTTTTTCAAAACGCATCAGTTAATAGTGCTACTCCAGCAGACTTCTGCACTGAAATCCATTTCTCAAAAGAGCAAACAGATTTTTTTATATTCAATTTTGAAATCTGACATGGGGCTAGACATATTGTCAATTTCCCAGCTGCCCCTGGTCATGTGACTTGTACCTGCACTTTAGGAGAGAAATGCTTTCTGGCAGGCTGCTGTTTTTTCCTTCTCAATGTAACTGAATGTGTCTCAGTGGGACATGGGTTTTTACTATTGAGTGTTGTTCTTAGATCTACCAGACAGTTGTTATCTTGTGTTAGGGATAACACAAGATAACAACTGTCTGGTTACCTTCCCATTGTTCTTTTGTTTGGCTACTGGGGGGGGGGAGGGAGGGAGGTGATATCACTCCAACTTGCAGTACAGCAGTAAAGAGTGATTGAAGTTTATCAGAGCACAAGTCACATGACTTGGGGCAGCTGGGAAATTGATGTCTAGCCCCATGTCAGATTTCAAAATTGAATATAAAAAAATCTGTTTGCTCTTTTGAGAAATGGATTCAGTGCAGAATTCTGCTGGAGCAGCACTATTAACTGATGCATTTTGAAAAAAACATTTTTTCCCATGACAGTATCCCTTTAACTCTTGTGGTGCTCCATCATCAGGGCACATCTTAGGGTAGGGTGTTTGTACTAGGTCTCTGGAATCTTGGCACAAAATACAAGAGTCATATTATTCATTATGTTATGTTACTTCTAGTATTTATACATCAAGGAAGTGGTGCCCAAATTGTGGTGCTGGTGCCCTTGGCAGGAATCTGGAGCAATTGCAGGGGGGCTCAGCCTGTAGATGGTGTGATTGGGGGGAAATGTGTATTTACTCTCCTAGGTACACCTTAACAAGGTTGGCTGGAAGCCTAACTGGTATGAGATTTGGGCTGAACCTTCATCTGCCCTTGATGGAACTTTGACAGATACACCAATGTGTTAATTTATCTGTAACCTGAACTTAGATTGACCCCTAAATAAGGTTGGTCCTCCAAGGGAACATGTGCTGAAAAAGTGCAACCACTGCATTAAGGTTAATCCAACATGTGACCCACCAGCCTATATCATTTCTTTTCCTCTTCTTAGACCCCCTCTCTAATTCCTCAAATTTTGGAGAAGATATTTTTTTCTATTCATATTCTGAAATAAGTTAGCACCAGTACATCCAATGTGTATATAGAAAAATATCACGACTATTGTATTTTTTTATACTTTTAGGGATAAGAGCCCCCCCCCTTGAGTTGTATTCCTGCAACATCTGGAGTGCCAGCAGTTACCTTTTTCTGAGCCTAAAGACAGTTCAAGCAAAGGGGAATAAACATAAACATCTAGGGATGCATACCAACGTATTCTGAGATTATTAAGGAACACCTATGTTTTGACCATCATAAAGATATGCATGGAATTTGAATTAAATTAAATAGTCTGAATGTCCATCTGTGTGTATGGTTGTATATGACAAGGCTTGGAACGCTCTATAGAAGCAGGTGTGGATATAACATGCAGCAGTCTCTATTTAGCAACAGGATGATTCTGGAAACTTCACGTTTGCATTTTACAGTGATACGTATAGAAAAGAGAAAATGTCTGAATTTTAATGTATCCAATGTATAAATACTATGGTTGATTTACTAACATATTGAAGGTGCTCAATTCCTGATTGGTTGCTACTGGCAACTGTCCTAGTGAAATTCAGGACCTATGACTGCATGACACAGTGATGAGCAAATTGTTCTTTTAGTTCAGTTAAGGGCCCAAAAAATCTAATCTGCATGTAGATAAGATGATCTGTGGCTACCCGTGCTATTTTGTCTGTACAATGTGTCTGTCAACAAGGTGCATCAGTTGATGATCCAAAAGTGCAATCTACAAGTTTGGACCCCATCTTAAGCTACAGACTTGGTCCCTCTAGACCAGTATGTCATGTCACTTCCACCTAAGGAACATATCTAAAATACGATCATTTATCACCCAAGACGCTGCCAAAATTCTTATTCACTCTCTCATCATATCGCGTCTAGACTACTGTAACTCTCTTTTAATTGGCCTCCCCCTCCAGAGACTGTCACCTCTCCAGTCCATAATGAACACTGCTGCGAGGCTCATACACCTCAGCAACCGCTCCTCCTCTGCCTCGCCATTCTGTCAATCCCTGCACTGGCTTCGGTTACCTTTCAGAATCAAATTCAAATTAATGACACTGACTTTCATAGCACTTCATAACTCTGCCCCACCCTACATCTCTGAACTCATCTCTATATACTCACCCACTCGCTTACTACGCTCCTCTACTGACCTGCTACTCAACTCTTCTCTCATTAAATCCTCACATGCTCACATTCAAGACTTTGCAAGGGCTGCACCCCTCCTCTGGAACACTCTCCCACGGTCTGTCCGACTTTCTCCCAACCTTTCTGCTTTCAAAAAATCTCTGAAAACTCACTTCTTTCGAGAAGCCTACCCTCACTCTGCTTAACTACCAAACGCAACACCACATACAATACCACATTTCTCACCCACTTAATTCGATCTTGCCCACTCCCACACCTTGTGTATTACTCCCTTCCCTTTAGACTGTATGCCTATGCATAGGGCCTTCCTCACCTTTTTGTACCTGTATTGATTGTGATGTTTGTTACTCCATATATTCTATATATGTAATTCATGTGATGTACTTGTATAATCACATTTACTTTACAGTGCTACGCAATATGTTGGCGCTATATAAATACATGTTAATAAATAATAATAATATGTAAGGTGCATCAGTGGGCCTGCCAGAACGATATCTGTTCAAAGACTGGGCAGTTTGGGAAATCCCATTACACAAGGACTAAACCAATCACGTCCAACAAACCTCCATAGTCCCTGCTGTATGATCCATAGGCCAGCTGTGTTTTACTTCTTGCTAAATCCAAATGCAGAGATGAAGCTGTTCCTCATTCAGGAAAGAATGGGAAAGTGTGTTGTTCATCTCTACATATGAACCCTTAGATATAAACAGCCTTTACCTTTTACCAGGGGTTGTGCTTTGCTGTCCCTGTGTATCAATACATACAGTAGGAATGGGATTTGTTAGCCAAACCAGTCAGTAGCATAGAATCGCCAGATTGCTACAGTAGAGCAAGATGGTGATTAGCGATGGGTGAATTTGTCCCGTTTTGCTTTGTTGAAAATTTTGCAAATTCCGTGCGGCGCGAAAAATTTGCGAAACACATTGAAGTCAATGGGCGACAAAATGATTTTGACGTGCATCAATTTCGACGCCCGTGACAATTGTTATACACGCTCCTATTTTGGGCAAATACATTAAAGTCAATGGGCGCTCGAATAATTTTGACGCGTGTCAATCTTTATGCGCACAACTATTCCGACGCGCGCCCAAATTTTTTTGACACTGCGGATTTTTCACGGGTGAATTTCCTTGGCAGTTTTGCAAATTTATTCACTGGTGGCTAAACGTGGAAATTTGCTGTGAATTTGCACCTGGCAAATTTATTCGCCCATAATCACCATAATGGTGATGGATATATGGTTATGTAGAAAAAACCTCACGGCACTCAGGTCTGCATGAAAATTTCAGTGATTTATTGAAGCGGAGTGCACTGCAACGTTTCGGGGTTACCACCTTTGTCAATCCGTATGCTTGACAAAGGGGGTAACCCTGAAACGTTGCAGTGCACTCCACTTCAATAAATCACTGAAATTTTCATGCAGACCTGAGTGCCGTGAGGTTTTTTCTACATTACTGCATTGGGAGGTTGCCAAGCCTCCATCCACGTGCACCAGGCATATCTTCATTCATCGACAAGGTGGGTGTGCTAATCCACACTACATTGGCTGGATGGATATATGGTAACATATAATATCTGTGTTGGCCAACTTGCAACCCTTCAAGTGTTCTAGCATCTACCACGAGCCTCCAGTTAATCATAGCCCTATCTGCAACCTTCTATATAGTGATATTTAAGGTTCATGCATGTGTAAGAATTTTTTCTTGACATCAATAACAAGAGGGGTTGTATAGTTTATCTGGTTCTCTCTGACCTACACTTCTACTGAACACAACCTACATAATGCAAGGGTTCCACCACCTGAGCAATTTATCATAGTGCAGGCTGGTGCCATTGTTACAGTTTTACTGTAGTTGAATTTCTTTTACTGAAGGAAATAAAATGAGAAAAATAAAAATAAATGTAGCCTATACATTATAGTAGAGTAGTTGTTTCCAAAGTGCAGGGCTGGTTCTGTGGGGGCAAAAGAGGGGAGCTCAACCTGATGACTTGGTGGAGGAGAATATGGGGAGAATATTGTATTGGCTTCTTATATACACTTGTAAGCCCAACTCGAAAGTCATCTATGATGAGATTTTGTTGGAATCATGTGTGTTGTCCTAGATATCGTTTGATCCATAGAAGAGACCCTAACACAGCAACATTTTCAACATTTTCCTAGTAATGAGTTAAGGGCCGTCCTACTCACATGTGGAACTGGAAAAGGGACCCAAAAGCTGATGTAAATGACATTTTTATTACACATTGTTAAATACAGCATTTGGCATTTTTGGACCTTTTCTGATTTTCTTTTCCTTTCAGAATTGAAATCACCAGAACGATTACCATGAACTGATAACAAAACCCTTCTACCAGAACTTGTTACTATATTAGTGTTTTTGTGTTTGGGTTCAGTTCAGGCCACAAATTCAGGTTGGTCTGTTTGTTTTGCTCCTGTGATTTGATCACATAGGCATCTTGTACAGACACATCTTAAGCATATGTGGTGACTCACCAGATTGGTGAGTAAAATATTGTGACCATAGACCAAAGCGACTGTCAGTTGGTGTACTCCCTCTGTACTTCTGCTCAATACCAGGTGATCACCTCTACCCGTAATATTATGTATTTGGTTCCTTGTACTTATGTCTCTTTCTAATAACTCTTCCTACTATCATTACTTGATGAAACTTTAAGCCATTCTGCAACTTAGCCTTAGCTGTTTGTTGCTTCTAATGAAATCCAACATGGCAGTTGGAACTGTAATGTCTAATCTTCCTTCACAGGGTCCTTTACTCTAGTTTAACCTAAGGCTGGGCCTATATGTCCTAGGATTTCTTGAGAAGGTAGGCCCTTTATTAAATTCATGTCTGCTAGGGAATATACTTTATATTAATAAAATATATAAATAATACATAGTAACATATTAAGTTAGGTTCAAAAAAGACACAAGTCCATCAAGTTCAACCTTTTAACTCTATTTTAACCTGCCTAACTGCCAGTTGATCCAGAGAAAGGCAAAAAAAACATCTGAAGCCTCTCCAATTTGCCTCAGAGGGGGAAAAATTAATACTTTATAATATACTGTCGGTCATATCTTAAAACATAAATGGAACCACCCCACCAATCTGGATTTTTTATGCAACCATATTTTAGATGTCCCCAACTTTATTTTAGTGATATTTTCACAACAAATACTACCACTGCAACTGCATTCAGACTTTAGCATGCTATCCTGTTTGTGATATATTATAATGAGAGTAATTGTTGCTAAAATTAAACAGCACCCATGCTTCCAAGCCACATTCCAAGCTGTCCCAACATAATCTTTTATAACTGTATACTGGCAACTATTGTGATCTAATGGTCACCAGGTCAGAATGTTGTGGTAGCTTACAATCTATTTTAGGGACACCATGTAAGGCGTCCTCGGCGCGTCCAAGATGGCGGCGCCCAGAAGAGGCAATGCAGCCGTCAGACGCCAGCGTGAAGATGGCGTTTTCGAGCAGCGTATTTACGCAGGCGAATCCTTTAGACGCTGGCGTCCAAAACATGCAGACGGTGGCGCACATCCTGTGACGTCATCTAGCGCGTTTTGGCATGAAAATCCACCTATTTAAGGTCGCCAGAAGGTTCTCTCAGTGCCCGAGTATAGGTTCTTCTATCCTGAGTTCCTGGGTGCTTACTATTATTGATTCCTTGATCTTCGACCTTTGCCTGAAACCTCGACTTTGATACCTTGCTGCCTGGACCGACCTCTGCCTGTAATCGACCACGTTATCTTGCTGCCTGGACCGACCTTTGCCTGAACTGATGATTCTTCTGCCTAAACCCTTTGTACCACGAACTGTGTTTGCCTAGTTGCTTCTGCCTTGGTCCGCACTCCAAACTGCGCCTTCGGGCCCTGACACACCACTGCAAAGACAAAGGCCTCCCTTTTACCCAGGATTTAAAACATTTACAAAAACTATTGATCTGTTAAGGGTCATTACCTGAAATAGAAAGTGTTACAACAATGTGTTTACCTTCAAAGATGCTCTGTTCTATTTATGTCACATTAGAAGCTGAAAACATTAGGAGACTCATTGTTCAGGCTTAGACAGTTTATAGCTACTACCTTACGGCAACCCCTGCAGCTCTTCAAAAAGGACTTCTTTGTTTTTGGATTTTAGAGACAGGAGAAAACCACATATTTCTTCTCATTTCAACACAAAGGCCATGACATTAAGCCAATAGAAGAAAGAATCAGAAACTATTGAAACAGTTTGAGAAGATGAAACTGTTGAAACAGTTTGAGAAGATGAATTATTTGAGAGTCTCACTTTCTGTCAAAAAGAGAAGAAGAGCTGCGGCAGATGCTCCTTGAACCTGCCCTTTTCCAGAAATGGCTGATATCTCTAGTACATGAATAACATTTGGATATTTGGCTCTATGTACATGAGCAGATGATTTTGTTAATCTATAATAATATAGAAACATACTATGAGTATTAGGCAAACTTCTCACCATGGTTGTACATGTAGCCTTAACCTGGGATTTCATAAGTAAAGAAGTGGCAGTAGGTGGTTACCACCATAGTCGACGTGGCGCCAGAACAGCATGTGGCCAAACATGTTTATGGGAAATAAAGAAAAGCAGAGTCAGTAATTCATTGATGGGATTCAAAATGAGCTGGATTTGTATAATAAGGGTGTATATAATAATATTTTCTTAAACAATCTAAGTAATTATTCCTGGCAGTTATTCCAATACTATGTGGGTATCAGAATATAAGCAGATTAAGCAGCTAGATTGCCTTCCTATGGATGAATATTTTTTCGTATCCATCATTTTTATTATTTTCCATGTTATGTTCACTAGAGATGGCGCGAACTGTTCGCCGGCGAACTTGTTCGCGCGAACATCGGGTGTTCGCGCTCGCCGGAAGTTCGCGAACGTCGCGCGACGTTCGCCATTTTGGGTTCGCCATTGTTGGCGCTTTTTTTTGCCCTCTCACCCCAGACCAGCAGGTACATGGCAGCCAATCAGGAAGCTCTCCCCTGGACCACTCCCCTTCCCTATAAAAACCGAAGCCCTGCAGCATTTTTTTCACTCTGCCTGTGTGTGCTGAAGAGATAGTGTAGGGAGAGAGCTGCTGCCTGTTAGTGATTTCAGGGACAGTTGAAAGTTTGCTGGCTAGTAATCGTTTTGATACTGCTCTGTTATTGGAGGGACAGAAGTCTGCAGGGGTTTGAGGGACATTTAAGCTTAGGTAGCTTTGCTGGCTAGTAATCTACCTTCTACTGCAGTGCTCTGTATGTAGCTGCAGTGGGCAGCTGTCCTGCTTCTGATCTCATCTGCTGACTGCTGCAATAGCAATAGTCCTTGTAAGGACTGCTTTTATTTATTTTTTTGTTCCAATACAGAGCAGTATCAAGCAGATTACTAGCCAGCAAACTTACTATCATCTGTCCCTGAAATCACTAACAGCTCTCCCCCTACACTATCTCTTCCAAGCACACACAGGCAGATTTTTCAGATAAATTTTTGCCCTTGATCCCCCTCTGGCATGCCACTGTCCAGGTCGTTGCACCCTTTAAACAACTTTAAAATCATTTTTCTGGCCAGAAATGTCTTTTTTAGATGTTAAAGTTCGCCTTCCCATTGAAGTCTATGGGGTTCGCGAACCGTTTGCGAACCGCTCGCATTTTTGCGCAAGTTCGCGAATATGTTCGCGAACTTTTTTTCCGACGTTCGCTACATCCCTAATGTTCACAACGTATTTCCCTTACAAGTAGTATACAGTATGTACATCCCACTGCATTTGTTACAAATTGTGGACACAGACTTGCATACAATAATATGATATCCAAAATATGTTATGCATTAAAGTAAATAAAGTCAAACGTATAAACTTCTAATGCCTCTCTTAGTTATTGCCTTCATTCTTTTTTATTTTTTCCTTTCTTTTTGCATAACATGATTGTCAGGATAGGACTTCAGACCCTTACTCATAGGATAGATGAATATTTTAAGGTAGACCTTGTGTTGAGACCTCAAAGGCCCAGGCCTAAGGTGGAAACATTTCAGGGGCAGCATGACACCCAACTGCATTCTAAAGAGCACTGGTGACCCACAGCTACCCAATGTTCTGGGTGGCCTAGGGACAACAAAGAGGGAAATCTGTGCAATCACACCTTATCTAAAATCTACTACCAAGCTTACTATAAAGTGCAATAATTGTGCCTGATTGTACCTAATATAAGGTACTATATTTGTGCCTATAACCATAATTCACATTATCTATTTTTTATTTCCATCACTATGTTGTGCAGTAAAGTGCATATCTGTTACCTCCTCTGTCCCCCTCCACGACCTCAAAACCAACTCACTTTCCACCTAAGTTATGGTCTGGTCTCACCAATTCCTTCGTTTGGGCTCCTGTGCCTCCTTCTCATTACAAGGAACAATAGTTAAAGGGGTGGTTCACCTTTAAGGTAACTTTTAATATAATATAGAAAGGCCAATTCTAAGCAACTTTTCAATTGGTCTTCATTATTTATTTTTAATACTTTTATCATTATTTGCCTTTTTCTTCGGACTCTTTCCAGCTTTCAAATGGGTGTCACTGACCCCCTCTAAAAAACAAATGCTCTGTAAGGCTACAAATGTATTGTTATTGCTACTTTTTATTGCTCATCTTTCTATTCAGACCCTCCCCTATTAATATTCCAGTCTCTTATTCAAATCAGTGCATGGTTGCTAGGGTAATTTGGATCCTAGCAACCAGTTTAATTAAAATGCAAATTGACAAGCTGCTGAATAAAAAACTAAATAACTCAAAAACCCCAAATAATAAAAAATGAAAACCAATTGCAAATTATCTCAGAATATCACACTCGACAGCATACTAAAAGTCATCTCAAAGGTGAACAACCCCTTTAAAGACACTTATGACCCATAGAATGATTGAAACCATTATTAGCTCTGAATAAAGTGACTAAACTAAGGGGCTGATTCACTAAATTCGAGTGAAGGGTTCGAATTAAAAAAAATTCGAATTTCGAAGTTTTTTTGGGCTACTTCGACCATCGAATGGGCTACTTCGACCTTCGACTACGGAAATCGAACGATTCGAACTAAAAATCGTTCGACTATTCGACCATTCAATAGTCGAAGTACTGTCTCTTTAAGAAAAACTTCGACCCCCTACTTCGGCAGCTAAAAGCTACCGAAGTTAATGTTAGCCTATGGGGAAGGTCCCCATAGGCTTGCCTGTGATTTTTTGATCGAAGGATTTTCCTTCGATCGTTGGATTAAAATCCTTCGAATCGTTCGATTCGAAGGATTTAATCGTTCGATCAAATGAAAAATCCTTTGATCGATCGATCGCAGGATTTGCGCAAAATCGTTCGACTTCGATATTCGAAGTCGAACGATTTTAGTTCCTAGTCGAATATCGAGGGTTAATTAACCCTCGATATTCGACCCATAGTGAATCGGCCCCTAAGGTGTTTATTGCAGTGAGCACACGGCTACAAATAACCATGCATTTTATGGCAAGCACAAAGTATCTAGTTGAAGCTATTCTTAGAGTCCATCCACATGTTTACACAGTCTCATTCCCCGGGGCAATGACAGAAGAGGTTCTGCTCATTGAGATGCCTGTAATGGAATTCCAGCAGTTTCCCTAGAGACTGATTGTTAAAGTAACCATCACAAAGACCCAATTGCTTGTATAAAGCTCTACTGAAGCTCAACACCATGGAAGACCTTGGTCTTCATTTCAGTGCATTCTGTTGTAACACACATAAGCATTAGACTGAACCTCACTTCCTCAGATGAGAAGTAAAACAGAGGAAGGTGAATTCCTCCAAACGTTTGTGCATATTTCAACACAATACAGAGAAATAGAAATCTCACTGCAAAGAATGCTTTAGATCTTCTAAGCCATTGGTGACTGGTGTGTGCATGATTACGTGGCACCAAGCAGGGTCAATACAATTTATTGTACTTGTTTCTTATTGCATATCTTCTTTTTAATCTTCCAAGTCCCAACAACGAGATTTATAATTCTAAACTTGAAAGCAGCTGAACAAAAATGTAAATCTTAAATAACATTTTTTTTTTAAAAAAAAAGCCAGTGGCAATGTGTCTTAATCTACAGCCAAAAGTCCACTTTTCATAACCCATTGAATGAGAAATAATAATAATAAAACACAACTCATAGGGGCAGATTTATCAAGGGTCAAATTGAAATCGAAATTAAAATTTTCGAGTTCAAATTCGATTCAAGTTTTTTAAATTCAAATCTAATTCGATGAGAACTTGATTTGAGTTTTCTGGTTGATTCTATTACTCCGAGTTTTGAATTTTTTTTTTTTATTAATAATGAATTTCAATTGGTCGAATTTCAAGTTCATGGGAGTTTATGGGAGTTTTAAAAAACTCACATGAATTTGAAATTCGACCCTTGATATATGTGCCTCCCCATGACCCTTCTGATCTAGTGAGCTATTGAAATTTGATTCCAGTTTTTTAAATTCAAATCGAATTCAAATAGAGTTTGATTCAAGTTTTTGGGTCGATTCTATTCATCTGAGTTTTGAAAATTAAATTTTATTAAAAAATCTTGATTGGTCGAATTTTAAGTTCATGGGAGTTTATGGGAGTTTTAAAAAACTCACATGAATTTGAAATTTGACCCTTGATAAATGTGCCTCCCCATGACCCTTCTGATCCCTATCCACAGTCCTAAAGGCTTAGGCTTCAACTTATATGGATTCTAGTACCTTTCCTTCTACAGAAGGGCTGTTTGTTCACGTTTACTTGCTATCACTAGGGATGTAGCGAACTGTTCGCCGGCGAACTAGTTCGCGCGAACTTCGACTGTTCGCGTCCGCCGAATGTTCGCGAACGTCGCGCGACGTTCGCCAATACGAGTTTGCGTTCGATTCAAACAAAAATCGTTCGACCATTCGACCATTCGATTCCTTCGACCGCTAAAATCGAAGGATTTTCGTTCGAATCGAACGATCGAAGCCATTCGATCGAATGAAATCATTCGATCAAATGGCTTCGATCGTTCGATTCGAACGAAAATCCTTCGATCGAACGATTAAAATCCTTCGATCGTTCGAATCGAACGATTTTGCGGATGTTCGAAGTTCACGAACTGTTCGCATTTTTTGCCGGTGTTCGCGAACGGCGTTCGCGAACACATAAACGGCAGTTCGCTACATCCCTAGCTATCACTGTATTTTTTCTGAATGATGTTTCAAGCTGAGTTGTCCTTTGACTGCTAATCTCTCAGGGTTTATTAAATTTATCATTAAATCGTCATTAATCAACTAGTAGTCAACATTGCATCATCGTATAGACTTACGTTTGGGATTGCACAATAACATAACTAAAAGGGTTAAAAAAGGTACATTAGTCTTCTATCCTCTTTGCTCCACTGCTGATCCAGAGGAAGGCAAACTAAATACATTGTTTTATGAATGAATTAAAGGTGGCCATACACATAGAGAAATCGGCAAACGAGCGGATCTCTCCCCAATATGCCCACATTGAGGTGGGCAATATCAGGCCCTAGGGCCCAACGATCGGAATCACAATGTAGCCAAAGCAGGTGGTCGGATCGTGGGACCACATTAACCAATATGCAGCTACGATCCAACGGGATTTTTAACCCTGCCTGACTTTTGGCCAAATATCGATCGGGAAAGCCCGCCGGAAGGCCAGTGTATGTCGGCCAGTGTATGTCTACCTTAAGATATATGGGAGAGATGGGGAAGATCTGCCAGGGTGAGAGATCTTTATTTTTAGAGAAAAATCTGAAGTTATACTTAGAATGGAAACATTTTTACAGACTCTAAAATGGACATTGGAACTGGCCCAACATGAAATAGTAATAATAACATTGTTTATTTTTCCTGTCTTCCTAAGAAGGCATTCCATAGTTACTGTTCTCACAGTCACCTGAAGGTGAAATCTCCTCTCTTCTTATGTTGAAGGATGCCCTTGGGTCATTTGGAAAGGTCCATTGGTGGAAGATGAACTAGAGGGTTTACAACAGTATATGTCTATAAAAGCTCAAATAAAATCAAGATTGCTGCACTCTGAATGGAGTTCTCAAGACCCTGACACATCATTATATGGCAAAGTATGAAATTAAAAAGCAGAGAACAGGAAGTCATCATTATTTTTCATATGTTTAAATTATACGTTACTATATAAGGCAAAGAAAATGTTTGAAGTTTATTGCTAGTTTAATAAAGCGTAAGCAAAACATCAGTAAAACATCTAATAAGGAGAACTCTTCAGGGACCCTTGCGGTAAGGGGAAAATATCAAGCAGATGTGAGCAGAAAATACGGATATTCTCCAGTGCTCTCTGTATTTATTCATCCCATTGTTAAATGGAAGCAAAACATGATTAAAACTGTTTGTGGAATATTGTGTTTGTTCAGAGACAAGGAATTAAGTAAAGATCAACATCATTTGTTTCAAGCAGAACTATGGGTCATTAATCACACGTATAGAACACAGGGATCAGAATTATTCAGATTTCTAAGTATTTATAAATTACTCTAATAGTCTGCCTATGTCTACACCCGCGTCATGTAAAGTGTCTGGCGCTTTCTGCCTGTTTGCATTAGATCCATTTTGAATAAGTTAGAAAGGAAGTAAATTAGAGTCATTTTCAGATACTGGTGCTAGATGGAGGGTTTTTGTACCAAGATATTCACAAGGCACTTGGAGAAGACCAAGCATTAGGGATGTAGCGAACGTCGGAAAAAAAGTTCGCGAACATATTCGCGAACTTGCGCAAAAATGCGAGCGGTTCGCGAACGGTTCGCGAACCCCATAGACTTCAATGGGAAGGCGAACTTTAACATCTAAAAAAGACATTTCTGGCCAGAAAAATGATTTTAAAGTTGTTTAAAGGGTGCAACGACCTGGACAGTGGCATGCCAGAGGGGGATCAAGGGCAAAAATTTATCTGAAAAATCTGCCTGTGTGTGCTTGGAAGAGATAGTGTAGGGGGAGAGCTGTTAGTGATTTCAGGGACAGATGATAGTAAGTTTGCTGGCTAGTAATCTGCTTGATACTGCTCTGTATTGGAACAAAAAAATAAATAAAAGCAGTCCTTACAAGGACTACTGTTATTGCAGCAGTCAGCAGATGAGATCAGAAGCAGGACAGCTGCCCACTGCAGCTACATACAGAGCACTGCAGTAGAAGGTAGATTACTAGCCAGCAAAGCTACCTAAGCTTAAATGTCCCTCAAACCCCTGCAGACTTCTGTCCCTCCAATAACAGAGCAGTATCAAAACGATTACTAGCCAGCAAACTTTCAACTGTCCCTGAAATCACTAACAGGCAGCAGCTCTCTCCCTACACTATCTCTTCAGCACACACAGGCAGAGTGAAAAAAAGCTGCAGGGCTTCGGTTTTTATAGGGAAGGGGAGTGGTCCAGGGGAGAGCTTCCTGATTGGCTGCCATGTACCTGCTGGTCTGGGGTGAGAGGGCAAAAAAAAGCGCCAACAATGGCGAACCCAAAATGGCGAACGTCGCGCGACGTTCGCGAACTTCCGGCGAGCCCGAACACCCGATGTTCGCGCGAACAAGTTCGCCGGCGAACAGTTCGCGCCATCTCTACCAAGCATCAATGCCCAGTATTAGCCTAAGGCAAGCAAAACTTAAAAAATAAACCTCCATATTTTGTAGTACAATCAATCACAGTGAACTATTATCTGGTTTGTTTCTACTTATACTATTTGTACCCTCCACCCCAATGCAATGTCCTATACAATGTTATTAAACTATAATAAGAATATAATTGATAGCCTGGGGCTCAGGTCTGATCTCATCTTAGTAATTGATCCATCATGGAGGTGGTAACTCACAAACAAGTTGTAGAACTTTAGCTGCCAATGACAACTTTAATTTTGCGCTTTTGGCTTCTTATAAACTCAATTTGCCCTCACCACCTCTCTGTGTGTGATCAGTTAATTGTCCTTAGGAGTGCTTCTAAAATAGAGTCGTTGGTGAAACTTGGAATCTTCATGGGGAAATCAGCAGTGGAAGAGGACTTGTTTGTTTGGACCATCTGCGTGGGCTTTGACTGGTAGATCCAAGAATCCACTGAAATTGTTTTAATGTAGAGGCCTCCAAACTGTAGGATGCTCCTCTAAAGGTCCCAAAGTAGTAGATCATCAGTCTGAAGTCTAAATAGGCTGATATCTGGGGAGAAATGCATATTTGCTCTCCTAGATCTTTTTGATAGCCCACTAGGGATGACATTGTCACTCTCAGATCTATTTGGATCCCCATCCTGAAATCCAAATAGGGAAAGACTTGGGGTGAGTTTAAATGAGTCAATAAATTAAATATGACCTTCACCAAATGTTGATCTAAAATGATGAGAGAGATAAGCATGAAATCCTTGTGCAACCTGGTTTCTTTTATGTGTTACAAATGGACCAGGGATCTGCTCCTTTACTTTGAATTCCAACCTTGTAGTGTAATTCTGTCATAATCTTGGGTGTTTGCCTCCAAGTTATAATAATATCTAGGGCAGTTCCTGCTTAAGTCTTCTCAAAATATTCAATAGCTTACAGCGATATGTTTAAGAACTTCAGGTTGACATTGTCGATGTAGTTCGGAAATTACTGCTGTCTGCTTTCATGTCCATGGCATTACTCCTGTTATGTTTCTGCTGAGCTTAAACACAAATCACATGAATCCATCGACAAAAAATGCAAATGATTAATGCATATGGATACATGTACAAGTACAATATACTCAGAGCTCACTCCCACGTGTCCTCCGGAACAATATGTTCTGCAACATGCCAGCTGCCATTAAACCAGAGGCTGACCAGGGATTGTCGAAGGAAAGATGTGAATGTTATTCCCAATGTCACCAAAGAAAAAGAACTGAGTCCAAAGTTTCTCTTTGGTTCCGATGTGATTTCAGTGCCATCTTTTTGTTCCAATAATTGTTAAAAACCCTCTCCAAAGTACAAATTATTTCTAGGGCAATGACTCCCTGTAGCACAGGGTAGGGGCACAATATTAATAAAGAGAGAAGATGCCCTGGATCTCTCTTATTTTATGTCAGATTAGAGGTTCAATCTTCATATATTTGAAAGGCTTAAAGGGATACTGTCATGGGAAAACATGTTTTTTTCAAAACACATCAGTTAACAGAGCAGAATTCTGCACTGAAATCCATTTCTCAAAAGAGCAAACAGTCAGCCAGATCTCGATCGGATGGGACAAAAAATCCAGTTGGATCGCGGCCTCATCTATTCGTTGATGCGGTTCCGTGATCCGACCGGCAATTACTATTCGTTAGGATACGATCGTTGGGCCCACAATCGGATCAGCCCGATATTGCCAAACGAGCGGATCTCTCCGTGTATGACCACCTTTATTTCAATTCGAAATTCGACCCTTGATAAATATGCCCCTAAGAGGAGAATTAATGAACGTAGATTCCGGTGTGGTGGCGTTATTGCTCATGGAGAATTGAAAGAGCACAAAGGGGCTGGTCACCTGGTGAAAACCATGTATTTCTGGTGAACAATGTTCCATGGTAGTGAATTAATTACAGTACAGTTTAAATGCACCATTCCTCAACAGGCAAAGGAGAAGATACTACAAAACCACAGTATGGAGGTAGGTAAACCATTTCCCTGCTTTAAAAAACAACCCCCGAAGAATGGCACTTTCCAGGATAAGTTGATAAATCATAAAATCCATGCAGAGGATGTGACCATACCAGAATATAGACTTGTTTAAAACCTGAAGCCCTACAAAAATAATCCCGGCAATCACAGTATCATCATTCTAAGTGGTGCATTTCTCAGCTATGAGATAAAGAGAAGAGCTTGGTCTTGTCTAATCTATCACTCGTTCCTCTTCAAATCAGAGGGCTCTTAGTTGGAGCCAAAATGTGGAGTCCAAAATAAACACATTTCACTGGAACCTGGCACCACTTTTCTAATTAAATAAAGTTTTAATGATATTGTATCCTACACAAGACGTAAGTCGAGGCATATGCTTCTCCCTTCTCTTAGGTTAAAGGGGCAAACTGCACCTGTTGAACATGAGTTCACTAATTAGGGCTTGTGATGAACATGCATTCGCTATGTATGTAGGTATGTATATTTTTATTATTATAGCCCTGGTTTTATATACAGAGCTGTACATTTCAATCAATACATTAACAGAACATATGGGGAAAAGATACAACAATTACAAAAGAAAATTAATTTTATATAAATACAATCAAGATCAAGTACCAGGTGTGAAGGAAAAGAGGAGGAAGGAGGTCCCTGTCCCATGGAGCCTATGAAACACGGATGGAGGAGTTGGACAGAATTGTATGGAGGCACAAGTATAAAGAGATGTAGTGATGGGCAAATGAGCAAAGGGCTGTTAAGGTTGAGAGATTTGAGTCAATAGCCAAGGACTTGGTTCTTGTGAAGGAAAAGAGGAGGTAGGAGGTCCCTGTCCCATGGAGCCTATGAAACACGGATGGAGAAGTTGGACAGAATTGTATGGAGGCACAAGTATAAAGAGATGTAGTGATGGGCACATGAGCAAAGGGCTGTTAAGGTTGAGAGATTTGAGTCAATAGCCAAGGACTTGGTTCTTTGTTAATGAGAAGGATAATGGCAGCAGATTTCTAGGCCAGAGGATGGAAGGATGGTTATTAGATGGTTGCAGTAGTCTGCGTGGGATAGGGTAACAAATGAGTGTTTCAGCAGAAACTTCACATTGAAATGCAAGGGATCTTGAGTTTGGTGTTGATGTGGTTAGAGAAGGAGAGGGAAGAGATTACAATAGGCAATTTACTGTAGCAACAGAGTTTATCGGTGTGATACCATGCTGTAGTAATAGTAAAGAGAAAGGTGGAGCCAGGTTTAGAACCTGATCAAGTTTTATTGAAACAAATAGTTAATAGACAGAGTGAGATCTCAAATACAGGGGTTAGTGAAGATAATCATTATAGTGGATAAATATATTTGAATATATCAGCTAAATAAAATTGATATATAAGAGCCAAATGAATAAAGAGGTCTCCCAAAGGGCGAGTGTACAGGGAGATGAATACAGAGCCTTGTGCCTTGTTTTAATAAAAAAAAAAATCTATAGTTGTTGTTATTTGTTGCACTCTAACACTGAAATTAAAAGCACTTTCATTGATCCAACATCCTTGGATCTACAGATCAATTATGGGAAAAGCAGGGGTAATTTAATAAAAATTACTCTTCCCAGGTAATCCCCCTGCATAATGAGATCCTCCTTATGATTAAACCTGGATTCATATACCTTAGTCTTGTTGGGAATTAGTCCTTCTGGGAGGAAAACAATATTAGACAACAATTGCAAATAATGAAACAAGCAGTGATTGTTCTGTTCTCAGGAGGATACAGCCTTCAACTCCACAGAACAAACTTACAATCGTCAGCGAAAGGACATGGAAAATCTCATTCTGTTCTAAAGATTGTGCATACGGGTCAGGAATCATTTCAGTAGAATAACACTCAGATGACAGAAGGTCTCCTCCTATGAAAACAAATAACACAGACAGATTATATGTTTGTATTTTCTAAGAACTTCTGCCGTTCCCCTGAGGTTCAAGTACAATAGGGGTCCAACACCTTGTCATACACTTCAATTCCTGCGATTCATCACATCCACTTTATACAAGGGCTTTCTCTCTTAGACAAGTGCTGTTACAGACCATTGAATAGTCAAGCAGATATAAACGCAGTTCTTAAATTTTAGAATTATGTTGATATTAGACAGGGGCGGACTGGCCCCACGGCTCTTGTGGGCCCTGCCGGGCCAAGGTCCGCACCCACATGTGGCTATTAATGCCGCGACCCCCTTTATCGCAGGTCGCGGAAGAAAACTGTGTGCTTGGGCACAACTACGGCGCCACGCGCATGCACACATCTATGGTGCCGGCGCATGCGTACAGACACAGCGCCGTGACCAGACGCGCCAGACGCCGGCACTGCAGTGGGGTCCGGAGGGGGGCCCTGGGGCAGCAGCCTCGAATGGGCCCCGGGCCCCCCAGTCCTACACTGATATTAGGGATGCACCGAATCTAGGATTCGGTTCAGTATTCGGCCAGGATTCGGTCATTTTCAGCAGTACTGTGCCTGGCCGAACTGAATCCGAATCCTTAAAATCATGTGACTTTTCCTCACAAAACAAGGAAGTAAATAAATTTTTTTAGCCGCGCGATACCCTTTACCCTCCCCTCACTGATTTGCATATGCAAATTAGGGTTCAGATTCGGGTCGGTATTCAGCCGAATCTTATATAAAGGATTCGGGGGTTTGGTCAAATCCAAAAAAGTGGATTCAGTGCATCCCCAGTGGATGTATAAGTGTAGAGACCCTGAGGGTTAGATATTTTACAGTTTCCTTGTATTTTGGCCACCTAGGGGTCATTTACTAAAGTCTGAATGCAAAAAAACTAAAAAAAATCAGGTTGTTTTTTTTTTTACTATAAAATCAGAATTTTTAGTGGGAAAAAAACCTCGAATTTTTCAAGATTTATTATCTTGAGAATGGAAAAAAAAAAGAAAATCTTCCATCTCAGACCTTCCGATGTTGTATATAAATCAATGGGAGAGGTCCCTATCCAATTTGGAAGTTTCTGTGGTCTGCCCTGGAATAAGCCTGAAAATCCGAGTATTTCAGGCTTTTCAGCAAAAATCCGTAGAAAAAAATCGAGAGATTTTAGAAAAAATCCCCAAAAAATCGTATGATTTGGATTTTCGTTCAGTTGTATTGAGTTTTTCCCTGATCTGATTAAATGGTGTTTTTTTTTTAGTAATAAATAAGGTCAAATAGTTGATTCTAGTTTTCTCTTTTCTAATAAAATAATCAGAAAAATTAGGATTTTGATAACTAACCCCCCTAAAGTGGTCCTTTGATGCGCCCAGGCAGCTGTAATTTTTCTCGGTCCATTGTAATTGAGCTAATTCAGGGTTTAACCAGTAGGTGGCAGTGTTTAAAAGTCTAAAAAGAGAGCAAGCATTTGCTCAGGGCTCTCTCTTTCTGGATCCCACCTTGCAGGGAGGTGGGTATAGAATAGGGTCTGAGCAGTATCAGGCCCAAGTTAGGAAAGGTTTTTTTAGTGATAGAAGTTTGCATAATAGTTGCTCTTGGAGTGAAAGATAGTGGCAGTGTATTTAGCGAGCAGCTTTCTTGCTCCAACAAGGAGAATAGTTGGGGTTAGCACCCACGAGTGGGTGAGCTCAGGAGCAGGGAAAGTGCCATGGAGCAAGAAAACCTGTGGGATCCCTAGTGCTGGGGAAAATCACCAAGACAAGTTGTACTACCCCCTGAGAGGGATCTATCTGCAATATCTTGAGGTGTGAAGGTTTTCCACTGATTGCTGTAAATGTACTGGAAGATCGATATTGTCTGATTGCTGAGAACAGCTCCACTGCCTGACTGTCCAATAAAGAAGTTTATTTGTTTGAAGCAACAACTGGACTGCTGTTACATTCAGCATGATTGATCTGTGCACCAGGAGACACTCAGGATCCACCTGAGGGTAAGGTGCTTAAAGGGGCCACTACACGCTGCTGGGAGTTTCAGGGAGTTGCCCATAGCCTAAGAGTGCCTGGGATACACTGGCAGCAAGTCACACTATTTCCACACGTCTCAAGGCCGCTCACGTGTGCTACATAAGTGACGGTGCCATAGCTAAAGCCATATGCTGAATGTTCAGAGGTTACCATACAAAAGAAGACCACTCTGAGCAATTCCACATTAGTTTTGAAGGTTTACATTATTTTCCTATGGTTATAAAAAAAATCTATAGTTTAATTTACCAGTTACCACTAACTTAGATCTATTATATCAAGATCTTTAAGAGGTTAAGTCTCTCCAAACTATGCATAATGTTTGTCCCGGTTATCTTGGATATAATACTAGTAGGGGCAGTAGGAAGCTGTCATGTTTTACAGGGTCCCGGGCATTCTGGATATCAAGTTCTATGCATGTACCTTGTAAATGAGCCAAACAGAGGCTTTTGTGATTAATAATTGGACATTGTAACCAATATTTCTCAACCTTTGATAAACGTAAGAAACATGTCAGAGTTATTGTAAAGATACAGTAAGTACCAATTCATCCCATAAGATTAGCCTAAGATTTACTCTGTTTGACAATTCCAGAGGGGGAATCTACATATTGCATGCACTCCTTTCAATCTACTGGATCTGCCCCTTGTAAATCCTGTCTTGGTCAGGCTGCTCATTAAATGTCCATCTCTCAGATTATTGCTCTCAATTGCCCTTGCCCTTTGCTACCGAAGCAGTAGTCTCCCCTACAATCCGTCATGTCTAAACACCAACTCTTTACTTGACCCCTTTCAGCCTGGTTTCCCCAGTGCACACTCCATGAAGCAGTTCTGACAAAAGTAACAAATGGCAAACTCAAAGCCAAGGAGGAAGAACAGAAGAGTCTCCTGACACCACTTGACCTCTTTGCTGTTTTGACACTGTTGATCATATATTTCTCACACTCAGCCTACATTCTTAGCTCTAGGATGAGCCCCCTCCTCTATACACTGCAGTAACTCATTTCCTAATACCCCATTCATGTGTTCTTAACATATTAGCTGTCGTTTCCCAACATCCCATGGTCTTGTTTTTGAATTATTTTATCTATATAGACCAGTGGTCCCCAAACTGTGGAGCTGCCTCCTCCCAGGACAGTTTCATTCTGAAG
This sequence comes from Xenopus petersii, assembly GCA_038501925.1. Taxonomy (NCBI): domain Eukaryota; kingdom Metazoa; phylum Chordata; class Amphibia; order Anura; family Pipidae; genus Xenopus; species Xenopus petersii. The sequence continues at coordinate 131,676,477 of CM076683.1, forward strand.
TACAGTTTGAATGAGATTTGGGGACGAATGGCTAATTCCCACCTTGGATATCCCTATGACATAATGTAACCTTGTTATGAGCTCCATATGGTGGACCATAAATGGAGCCTTAAGCAAAACAAACAAAAAAAGGGCCTCCAGGCACTCTATGGAATCTACAGGACCACAGATATGAAGTAAAAACTATTTATTGCGATGAAATGAAAAAGTAAGCATTTCCAATTGCCCTAAACTCCATTGGCACTTAATCATGGATTATATTCCCACGACAGGAAGTGGGAATTTAAAAGCCCTTAACCCATAAAGCCCATAAAGCATGAAGACCTCTGCTCTAAACTGTCATAATTACTTTGTAAGGCATGATGCTAAGCAACCCCTATAATGTTGCCTCTCAACCGCCAGCTGGTGACCATATCTGACGTTGTGGGCATCAGGGCAGGCCCAACTAGAATTCATTCTCCTGGAATAAAAAGTGCAGTAGACACAAGAAAAGTCTGTGGGTATTCCATATGGAGCGAATAGTCAGCCATCATTGATGTGAAAACCACACAGGGACCAATATTTGGAATTTGCTTCCTCTATTTAGATATAACTGACAGTTTTAGCCATTGTCATCATAGCATTATTCCTTATGGTCAGGATTTTGGCTGCCTGTTTTCCTGAAAAGTGTTAATTTTGGCAAATTTTATGATAAAGTCCCCAGAAAAAAGCAAACAGGTATTCAGATATGGGTCTAATTTAGAAATGTAAGTGCTGAACCACCAGTGCTTAAAGCGACCAATCAGATTGTTGCTTCAATTGTCTCTAAGTAGAATAAGAATTTATTCTTATTCTATAAGAATCCTCTTCAACCGGTCCTGACATCATGTTTTTTTATTTATTTATTTATTTGAATAAATTATGATGATACAGCATAATTCCCCGGCATCCCCCTTTGTAATCCCGTGTATATACCCTCCAAAATGTGCTGAAAAAGTCTACCTCTGCTTATACTCGGGTCAGCGGTACCCGACCCGAGTAGCTGAGATTGCAGTCACTTTTAATCATTCCTATACCAACAGTTCACTTGGGGAGAGACTGCAATATCCCACAATGCCCTCTGTTGGTTATATGAAAGATTAACAGTGACTGCAATATCACACAGCGCCATCTGTTGGTTGTATGAAAGAATAACAGGGACTGCAATATCACACAGCACCATCTGTTGGTTGTATGAAAGAATAACCGGGACTGCAATATCACACAGCGCCCTCTGTTGGTTATATGAAAGATTAACAGTGACTGCAATATCACACAGCGCCATCTGTTGGTTGTATGAAAGAATAACAGAGACTGCAATATCACACAGCACCATCTGTTGGTTGTATGAAAGAATAACCGGGACTGCAATATCACACAGCGCCCTCTGTTGGTTATATGAAAGATTAACAGTGACTGCAATATCACACAGCGCCATCTGTTGGTTGTATGAAAGAATAACAGAGACTGCAATATCACACAGCACCATCTGTTGGTTGTATAAAAGAATAACCGGGACTGCAATATCACACAGCGCCCTCTGTTGGTTATATGAAAGATTAACAGTGACTGCAATATCACACAGCGCCATCTGTTGGTTGTATGAAAGAATAACAGAGACTGCAATATCACACAGCACCATCTGTTGGTTGTATAAAAGAATAACCGGGACTGCAATATCACACAGCGCCCTCTGTTGGTTATATGAAAGATTAACAGTGACTGCAATATCACACAGCGCCATCTGTTGGTTGTATGAAAGAATAACAGAGACTGCAATATCACACAGCGCCATCTGTTGGTTGTATGAAAGAATAACAGAGACTGCAATATCACACAGCACCATCTGTTGGTTGTATGAAAGAATAACAGGGACTGCAATATCACACAGTGCCATCTGTTGGTTGTATAAAAGAATAACCGAGACTGCAATATCACACAGCGCCCTCTGTTGGTTATATGAAAGATTAACAGTGACTGCAATATCAAACAGCGCCATCTGTTGGTTATACAAAAGATTAACATTGATGGCAATATCAAACAGCACCCTCTGCAAATGGTAGTGGGACAGTGGGACAATGCACACAGTAATCCATTTGGCAATTCTCTGTCACCATCAGCTTTGCAAAGAAGTCCGGTTGATCGCTGGGGGGGTCGCTTTGGCAGAATGTGCGTTGCTGGGAGACAGGGCTGTAGTTGTGTCTAGGCTTATACGCGAGTCAATAAGTTTTCCCAGTTTTTGTAGGTAAAATTAGGTACCTCGGCTTATACACGGGTCGGCTTATACACGAGTATATACGGTATGTGGAAATTTCAATAAATAAAAACTCTCACTGTAAATAGTAACCCAACCATTACTGTAGATTTGCAATTGGTCTTAATTTACTCTACTTATTTATTTATATAGTGCCAATACACTCTGCAATGTTTAATACATCATCCCTTGCCCAGTGGAGCTTACAATTTAAGGTTCAACCCAATATCACATTCACACACACAATGTGGGAGGAAACTGGAATACCTAAAGGGAGACCCACACAAGGAGAACACATAAGCTCTTTGCAGAAAGTGGCATGGCCAGAATCATTCCTAGGACCCCAACACTGGAGGATAGCAATGCTACCCACTGAACCACTGTGCATTCATTATCATCATGTATTGACTATAGAATATTTAAAGGGGAAGGAATCACGCCAATTTCTAACGTACAGGAACTAGTGACGGGCAAAAAATTTGCGAACCGCATTAAAGTCTATGGGCATCAAAAATATTTTGATGCACGTCAATTTTGAAAACGCAGAGATTTGTCGTGAATCCATGCCTGGCGAGTTTATTCGCCCATCACTAATAGGAACCATGAGCTGTCCAGCAAGGTGTGGTTCTAGATAAGTGATCCCCAACCAGTAGCTCGTGAGTAACATGTTGCTCTCCAACCCCTTGGATGTTGCTCTCAGTGGCCTCAAAGCAGGTGATTATTTTTGAATTCCAGAAACTGACCAGCAGGTGGCGTTGTTGTAACACAATTCATTCATATCTGCAGCACATGTATCCTTTAATATCTTGGAATAAAAACAAAATAAATAATGAATGTACATTGCAAAATTTCTTAGAATAGCACTCTCATCAATTTTACATTGGTTTATTTATCCTTTTAGGGTCCAATGTGCCCATCTGTAGATAGTGTTTCATTTTACTGGACCTGTCCAATATTGTTTTAATGAGAACGTTGTAAATTTACATATGAGTATATGATAAAAAAAAATAACCAATTTGTTTGAGTAGTGGGTTCATATTGCATATAAGCCATTCAGCTACAGATTAATAAACTAAGGGGCAGATTTATCAAGGGTTAAAGTGAATTTGAGGGAATTTAAAAAAATTCAAAATTCAAAGTAATTTTTTGTATACTTCGACCATTGAATACGATACTACGACTTCAAATTTACTTCAACTTTGATTTGAAGTAAAAATCGTTTGACTATTCGACCATTCGATAATCGAAGTACTGTCTCTTTACAAACTTTGACTTCAATACTTCGCCAACTTAAAGTGCTATGTTAGCCTATGGGGGACCTGCCAGAACATATTTCTAAGTTTTTGGGTTTCGAAAGAAAATCCTATGATCGTAAGATAAAATCGTTTGAATCGTACGATTCGAAGTACGATCGTAACTACTATCAGAATACGATCGTACGATGAATAAAATCCTCCGACTTCGATTGTCGGAGGATTCTATTAGATGGTCGAATTTCGAAGTATTTTCCACTTCGAAATTGGACCCTTGATAAATCTGCCCCTAAGAGTTATCAGTTGAGCAACCCTTAAATCAAAGCTGGTGGGAGAAATGAAATAATTGCCTTCCATATAAACACACAAACTCACAGAATTAAAATGACTGATTGTTCCCAGCCCTTAACTGTGCAACAGCCGTAATTTAGTGTTCATTTAAGCAGAATTGATCTCTTGCTCTCTGCCCATACCTGTGGATCCCTGGTGAGTTCTTTGATGGAACCTTCCATTTATTTGTAGAGAGTTAAGGTATTCCTGATACACGCCTCATTTCCAAAGAAAACAACCCGAGATGTGACGGTTTTGCCTCCTGCCTTCATTTTCCCATTCATTGTATAACATTTAGTTGCCCTTTCCTGAACTTTTCCACTGCCATATTTACAGTATATCCTTGTGTGTGAAACCTAGTTTTACCTTGTTTTAATAAACTTTAGCTAGCACTGCATTAGCTGTACAGTTGCTTGAAAGTCTTTAATATATGATATATATTGCAATGCAATATCCCTGGGCTATACCACCTAGCCAGGAGCTGTAATGTACAGTAGTACGTTCCTAACACGGTCTCCTACATGTAGTAGTAGTGCTACTGTTGAAATGTGATGAACTGATGCCTCCATATTAGACTTCAGGCAAGGCCTTTAGAGAATGATGATCCATCAGCACAAGGCAGACGGTTTTAGAAATTAGATCCTGGAGTAGAAGTGTCTTGTCCTACAAAAAGAAACTAAGCCCATCAAGTTCTCAAGTTTTGTGAGCCTTGTGAAACCAATGGACCTGACATCAAATGTATTGCTAATGCTAACCCTGAGAATGGCTTACTCTTCACATCTTGAGAATATAACAATGACATTACAGGTATTGGATCCGTTATCTGGAAACTCCAGAAATCTCCAAATCACTGGAAGGTCATCTCCCATAGGCGCAGATTGACTAAAGAGTGAAGTGGCTAACACTAGTGACTTTTGGCCAGCATTGCCACCCGCAGGGAAATCGCCAATTCACTAACAGACGCCAATACGAAATTGTCACGGTTGGCACCCAACACCAGAACAAACACTAGGCACCCTGGTCTCGGCTCGTGCTTCACCAGTAGTGTGACCACCTTTGGGCTTCGGGAGGAGCCCTCGGCTTACTTGGATGCCACCTGGACTTAAACGAGAGGTGCAAGATGAGGGTTCAGGATAGGCAGTGGGGCATGAGTGTAGATAAAGTCTTTAAGGCCAAAGGTCACGGTACAAGCAGGAATAGGCAAATTTGTGGTCAGACAGGCAGGATTGAGGAAGGTAGATAGCAGGATCATCAGACAGGCAAGGGTCAAAAACGGGTAATCAATCAGATGGGGTTAGGCAGAATCGGAATCAAACAACAGGCAGGAGTCAAATCAGGACGTCAATCAGGAGGGACAGATGGAATCAGAGTCGGTTTCAGGCAAGGGTCAGGTAACAGAGGTCAGAGAAGTCAAAAGCCAGGCAGCATCAAAACACAGAAGTTCAAAAAAGAATTCAGGCAAAACAGGTACTAGCACAAGGCTCAGGAACCACCAGGAAACTAATCCTATCACGGGCAAAGAATATAGTGTAATGGCCCTTTAAATACCCATAAGGCCTCGCGCCATTTCGCGCTGACGTCACATGTCAGCCCGCCTGCGCCTTTAAAAAGAACAGAGAGGCGCCGCGCGCCCTTAGTTGACCGGTGCATCAAGGAGAAGACCGGCGTAGCGGGCGCCCCCGCCGAGAGCGTGGCAGGCGCCCCCGCCGAGAGCGCGGCGGGCATCCCGCCGGCACGCTAGACCACCAGGGTAAGCTACCGTTTCAGAAATGCTCACACAGCTGAAGTAACGCTAGAGAAAAGTCGCCAGCATTCGATGAAACTTTGCATTCCAGTGAATTAGCGTATTTGTAGGGTATTTGCGCCTGGCGAAGTGGTGCGATGGGTGTGAAGCTGACGCTGACGAAAATTCACCCAATAGGAAATCTGCCCCATAGTTTTTTAACAAATTACTTAAATTTTTAAAATTGATTCATTTTTGTCTCTTTTATACAAATACAGTACCTTGTATTTGATCCCATCTAAAACACAATTCATCCTTATTTGATGCAAAGCAACCCTATTGAGTTTCTTTAATATTTAAATTAAGTAGACTTAAGGTATGGAGATCCAAATTATGGAAAGATCCCTTATCCGGAAAACCCCAGGCCACGAGCATTCTGGATAACAGGTCCTATACCTGTACTAATGAATGGAGAAGTTCAGTTTCCATATTTATAATTTAAAATCAAATCTTGAAAATATGAATGAAAAAAATATAGCAACTAAAACCTGTCGAGCTCTTATTGTGTATTTTCAGCAGTCAAGCATGTTATTTTTGGAGTCGAATGTTACGAATTATGTAATTTTTCTAGTAAATGAGAATAAAAACTCGCTCGTAAAAGCTTTGAGTTGCGTTTCATTGTGATATTTCCTCCAACTGAGTCTTAAACATTTTCTTCTAGGCTTAGACCCAGTAACTCCCGTAATCTGTCGCCACTGCCCGACCTCCTTCTCCTGCCACGGAAAGGTACATGGGCGGGGGCAGGGAGGCGGCTGGAGGAGGGTTGCAGTATTGGCTGGGGGGCCATAGGGGGATTTGGTGGGCTCCAAGGCAGTTTACTTACACTTAAGGATGTGACATAAAAAGTAAGTATAATAATCATAATACACATATGGGATCCGTTATACAGAAACCCATTATCCAGAAAGCTCTGAATTACGGAATTGCTGATAGAATCCATTTTATCCAAATAATCCAAATTTTTAAAAATGATTTCCTTTTTCTCTGTAATAATAGTATATTTATATTAGTAGTATAGTATATTAATATAATTGGAACCAAAACCAGCCTATTGGGTTTATTTCATGTTTAGTGGACTTGAGGTATGAAGATCCAAATTACGGAAAGATCAGTTATCAGGAAAACCCCAGGTCCCGAGTATTCTGGACAGGTCCCATACCTGTCCTATATAGATTCATATATAACGGACCAAGGACAGCACTCCAAAGATTCAGAGAATTGGCTTGTTTGATTTTCTCTCCAGAAGAAGGTCTCTATGTGAGACCCAAGGGGGTTATTTATCAAAGTCCGAATTTATCTCAATATTTTCTGAAAAAAATTTCCGACCAAATCTACACAGGTTTTTTGGGATCATTTATTAAAACACTTTCCCGAAAATTTTGTTTGTGGGAAAAAATCCAAAAAAATTTTCAGATTTTTTTTACCCGCAAACTCAGAAAACTTTAGGGTAATGCCAAAAACCCAGCGCACATCTTCTCCCATTGACTTATATGTAACCTCGACAGGTCTGAGATGCCGGATTTTCAGATTTGGAATTTTCCCATCCTCGGGGTTTAATAAATCCCGGAAAATTTGTGGGGTTTTTTTTTTTTTTTTTTAAAGTCAGATTTTATTAAAAAAATAACAAATTTTTCGTGATTTTTGCATTCAGAGTTTAGTAAATAACCCCCCTAAATGTTGAGTAATAAACCTTTCTTTTTGTGCATTTCTCTTTTATATTTGCCTTAAATCCTTGGACTGCTGTCCTTGGCCCAGTGTAGTTTTTTCTATACTAGCACCCAGGTTTTGTTGCTACACATGGTGACCACGCTTTGGACTATTTTATATTCATATAAAAGATATTATTAACATAATACTTAATATAATACTAATATTGATAAAATTATCAAATTAGTTCATCAGTAGAGATGGCGCGAACTGTTCGCCGGCGAACTTGTTCGCGCGAACATCGGGTGTTCGCGCTCGCCGGAAGTTCGCGAACGTCGCGCGACGTTCGCCATTTTGGGTTCGCCATTGTTGGCGCTTTTTTTTGCCCTCTCACCCCAGACCAGCAGGTACATGGCAGCCAATCAGGAAGCTCTCCCCTGGACCACTCCCCTTCCCTATAAAAACCGAAGCCCTGCAGCGTTTTTTTCACTCTGCCTGTGTGTGCTGAAGAGATAGTGTAGGGAGAGAGCTGCTGCCTGTTAGTGATTTCAGGGACAGTTGAAAGTTTGCTGGCTAGTAATCGTTTTGATACTGCTCTGTTATTGGAGGGACAGAAGTCTGCAGGGGTTTGAGGGACATTTAAGCTTAGGTAGCTTTGCTGGCTAGTAATCTACCTTCTACTGCAGTGCTCTGTATGTAGCTGCAGTGGGCAGCTGTCCTGCTTCTGATCTCATCTGCTGACTGCTGCAATAACAGTAGTCCTTGTAAGGACTGCTTTTATTTATTTTTTTGTTGTTTTACTACTACTACTACTACTACTACTACTACTATACCGTCTCCAGAAAAAACACCGGAGTGACTTTTTTCAAGCAGCCATAATAAATTTTACGTAATCCGTATCCATCGCTGTAGTAGTGTATAAGTTGACCTTTTAGGCATTATTTGCCCTGTAGGCATTTTTTGCCCAGTGTGTTATTCAACCAACAGCCATCTAGCTGTGTGACCTTGTTCACATTCTGTCTAAATATCCATAATATTACCGTCTCCAGAAAAAACACCGGAGTGACTTTTTTCAAGCAGCCATAATAAATTTTACGTAATCCGTATCCATGGCTGTAGTAGTGTATAAGTTGACCTTTTAGGCATTATTTGCCCTGTAGGCATTTTTTGCCCAGTGTGTTATTCAACCAACAGCCATCTAGCTGTGTGACCTTGTTCACATTCTGTCTAAATATCCATAATATTACCGTCTCCAGAAAAAACACCGGAGTGACTTTTTTCAAGCAGCCATAATAAATTTTACGTAATCCGTATCCATCGCTGTAGTAGTGTATAAGTTGACCTTTTAGGCATTATTTGCCCTGTAGGCATTTTTTGCCCAGTGTGTTATTCAACCAACAGCCATCTAGCTGTGTGACCTTGTTCACATTCTGTCTAAATATCCATAATATTACCGTCTCCAGAAAAAACACCGGAGTGACTTTTTTCAAGCAGCCATAATATATTTTACGTAATCCGTATCCACCGCTGTAGTAGTGTATACGTTGATCTTGTGGGCATTATTTGCACAGTGTTTTCTTCAAACCGCCATCTAGCTGTGTGAGCTTGTTCACATTTTGTCTAAATATTGATAATATTATCGTCTCTACAAAAACCACTTGAGTTACTTTTTTTCAAGCAGCATTCTTATATTTTACGTAATCCGTATCCACCGCTGTGTATACGTTGACCTTGTAGGCATTATTTGCAAAGTGTTTTCTTCAAACCGCCATCTAGCTGTGTGAGCTTGTTCACATTTTGTCTAAATATTGATAATATTATCGTCTCTAGAAAAACCACTTGAGTTACTTTTTTTCAAGCAGCATTCTTATATTTTACGTAATCCGTATCCACCGCTGTGTATACGTTGACCTTGTAGGCATTATTTGCACAGTGTTTTCTTCAAACCGCCATCTAGCTGTGTGAGCTTGTTCACATTTTGTCTAAATATTGATAATATTATCGTCTCTAGAAAAACCACTTGAGTTACTTTTTTTCAAGCAGCATTCTTATATTTTACGTAATCCGTATCCACCGCTGTGTATACGTTGACCTTGTAGGCATTATTTGCACAGTGTTTTCTTCAAACCGCCATCTAGCTGTGTGTATTATCGTTTCCAGAAAAACCAACTGAGTTTTTGTTGTTGTTGTTTTTTTAAAAATAATGCCAGGCAAAGGCAGGCCGCCACGCAGAGGCCGTGCTAGGGGCCGTGCTGCTATGCAATCCTGTGGCCCTAGCAAATTGCCCAGTTTTAAAAAGCCAATGACCCTGAACTCCCAAAATGCTGAAGAGGTAGTTGACTGGCTTACACAGCACACCCCATCCTCTACCGTTTCTAACTTTACCACAACATCCTCCTCATCCTCCACTGCTATGGCCACCCCACGTAACACTTCCTCCACCACCGGTGCCCCTTCTTCACTGGAGTCAGAGGAGTTATTTTCCCATGAGTTTCTTGAACTGAGTAATGCACAACCATTATTGCCAGAAGAAGATGAAGGAGATGAGGACGTTACACCAGATTTAATTCTGGCAGAGAACACGACAGAGATGGACATAATGATGAGTGATGAGGAGGAGGTCCCCGCTGCTGCTTCCTTCTGTGATGTGTCAGAAGAAATTGATGCATCTGAGGAGAATGATGATGAGGAGATTGATGTTTTGTGGGTGCCTAGTAGAAGAGAGCAAGAGGAGGGTAGTTCAGATGGAGAGACGGAGAGTCAGAGAGGCAGTAGGAGAATAAGACTTAGAAGAAGCAGGGAGGACAGCCCGCAGGGATCAGTAGGGCAACAACATGTATCGGCACCTGTGTTCAGCCAGCCAACGCACCCGCCATTGCCGCCAATGCCACCAACTTCTACTGTTACCGCCAGATCGCACACTTCCAAAAAGTCAGCAGTGTGGGATTTTTTTAATGTGTGTGCCTCTGACAAAAGCATTGTAATTTGCAATGAGTGCAGTCAGAAACTGAGCCTTGGTAAGCCCAACAGCCACATAGGTACAACTTCTATGCGAAGGCACATGAGCGGCAAGCACAAAGCACTTTGGGAGCAACACCTCAAAGGCAACAGGCAAACTAAAAGCCACACTCCTTCTGGTCCAGCATCTTACTGCTCTACCTCTGCTCTCCTTGACCCATCTGAACCACCCTCCACTCCGCCTTCCACCTTGACCACCTGTTCCCATTCCCAGTCATCTGCCACCAGCCAAGTTTCTGTGAAGGCCATGTTTGAGCGTAAGAAGCCAATGTCTGACTGTCACCCCCTTGCCCGGCGTCTGACAGCTGGCTTGTCTGCACTCTTAGCCCGCCAGCTTTTACCATACCAGCTGGTGGACTCTGAGGCCTTCCGCAAATTTGTAGCAATTGGGACACCGCAGTGGAAGGTACCCAGCCGCAATTTTTTTTCTAAAAAGGGAATACCACACCTGTACCAACATGTGCAGAGCCAAGTTACCGCATCTCTGTCACTTAGTGTTGGGCCAAAGGTCCATATGACTACTGACGCATGGTCCTCCAAGCATGGTCAGGGCAGGTATGTCACCTACACTGCCCACTGGGTGAACTTGGTAATGGCTGGGAATGGGAAGCAGGGAATGGGTAGCTCAACAACAACAACAACAGTGGAGTTGGTGTCACCGCCACGGATTGCACGCGGTTCTGCCACCACCTCTACTCCTCCATCGCTCTCTACCTCGTCTTCTTCCTCTTCTTCTTCTTACTCTGCTGCTGGGTCCTCCTTCTCCTCCTCCACACCTGTGCACCCCCAGCTCCCCCTAGGCTATTCGACGTGCCAGGTACGCCGTTGTCACGCTGTCTTGGGGATGACGTGCCTGGAAAGCAAAAACCATACCGGATCTGTACTCCTGTCATCTCTGCAGTCACAGGCCGATCGGTGGCTGACCCCACACCAACTGCAGATCGGAAAAGTGGTGTGTGACAATGGAAGCAATCTGTTGGCAGCGTTGAGACTGGGAAATTTAACACATGTGCCCTGCATGGCACATGTGTTAAATTTAATAGTCCAACGTTTTGTCTCCAAGTACCCAGGATTCCAGGACGTTCTCACCCAGTCCAGAAAGGTGTCGGCCCATTTCAGACGTTCCTACACAGCCATGGCACGCCTTGCTGACATTCAGCAGCGCTACAACATGCCAGTCAGGCGTTTGATTTCTGACAGCCAGACTCGCTGGAATTCAACGCTCCTTATGTTGGAACGTCTGCTGCAACAACAAAGGGCCGTCAACGAGTACCTTTTTGAACTGGGTGGTAGGACTGGATCTGCAGAGCTGGGGATTTTTTTCCCCCGTTACTGGGTGCTTATGCGCGATGCCTGCAGGCTCATGCGACCTTTTGAAGAGGTGACAAATATGGTCAGTCGCACCGAAGGCACCATCAGCGACCTAATACCCTTCGCTTTCTTCCTGGAGCGTGCCGTGCGACGAGTGACAGATGAGGCTGTAGACCAGCGTGACGAGGAGCTGGAAGCGCACGATTTATGGTCGGAATCACCAGAACGAACCCAGGCACCTGCTGCAACGCAGGGAGAGGTGCCAGAAGTGGAGTCAGAGGAGGAAGGTGGCTTTGTGGAGGAGGAGGAGGAGGACCAACAGGAGCAGGCTTCCCAGGGGGCTAGTGGTGACCTTTTGGGGACCCCTGGTCTTGTACGTGGCTGGGGGGAGGAGACCGTGGATGATGCAGTCCTTGATAATGAGGAAGCGGAGATGGATAGCTCTGCATCCAACCTTGTGAGAATGGGGTCTTTCATGCTGTCATGCCTGTTGAAGGACCCCCGTATCAAGAGGCTTAAGGAGAAGGACCTGTACTGGGTCGCAACGCTACTAGACCCTCGGTACAAGCATAAAGTGGCAGAAATGTTACCAACATACCACAAGTCCGAAAAGATGCGGCATTTACAAACCAGCCTGCAAAACATGTTGTACAATGCTTTTAAGGGTGATGTCACTTCAGGAACTCATCAACATTCCAGGGGCAGAGGTGCCAGTAATCCTGCCACGAGCACACCTGCAAGGACAAAGCCCTTTGGCCGGTCTGTAACATCAGACATGCAAATGTTTTTCTGTCCAAGGCAGCGCCACAACCCTTCTGGATCCACCCTCAAAGAACGCCTCGACCGGCAGGTAGCGGACTACCTGGCATTAACTGCAGATATCGACACTCTGAGGAGCGATGAACCCCTGGACTACTGGGTGCGCAGGCTTGATCTGTGGCCAGAGCTGTCACAATTTGCCATGAACCTCTTGTCTTGCCCAGCCTCAAGTGTGCTCTCAGAAAGGACCTTCAGTGCAGCAGGAGGGATTGTAACTGAGAAGAGAACTCGCCTAGGTCACAAAAGTGTCGATTACCTGACCTTTATTAAAATGAATGAGGGGTGGATCTCGGAGGGTTACTGCACGCCGGAAGACTTGTTCTGACTTCTATGCAGCTGTCCTTCTCTTCAAGCCTCATGACTCCACACACAGCTGTCCTTTAGCGTCCTCCTCCCTCCGCCACCGTTACAAACTAGGGTGCAAACCCTACTGGTTTAATTTTTTCTGGCCTCTGTGCTTCAGTGGCTGCAACCAAAAAAACTGGGCAAACAATGTCTACAAGGTCAACGTATGGCGAAAAATGACTATTTTCAGCATTTATATGGCATATTTTTTCTGGCAACTGTGCTTCAGTGGCTGCGTCCAAAAAAATGCATATTTTCTGCATTTATATGGCATAATTTTTCTGGCCTCTGTGCTTCAGTGGCTGCAACCAAAAAAATGCATATTTTCTGCATTTATATGGCATAATTTTTCTGGCCTCTGTGCTTCAGTGGCTGCAACCAAAAAAATGCATATTTTCTGCATTTATATGGCATAATTTTTCTGGCCTCTGTGCTTCAGTGGCTGCAACCAAAAAAATGCATATTTTGTCCATTTATATGGCATAATTTTTCTAGCCTCTGTGCTTCAGTGGCTGCAACCAAAAAAATGCATATTTTCTCCATTTATATGGCATAATTTTTCTGGCCTCTGTGCTTCAGTGGCTGCAACCAAAAAAATTTATATTTTCAGCATTTATATGGCATAATTTTTCTGGCAACTGTGCTTCAGTGGCTGCGACCAAAAAAATGCATATTTTCTGCATTTATATGGCATAATTTTTCTGGCCTCTGTGCTTCAGTGGCTGCAACCAAAAAAATTTATATTTTCAGCATTTATATGGCATAATTTTTCTGGCAACTGTGCTTCAGTGGCTGCGACCAAAAAAATGACTATTTTCAGCATTTATATGGCATATTTTTTCTGGCCTCTGTGCTTCAGTGGCTGCGGCCAAAAAAACTGGGCAAACAATGCCTACAAGGTCAACGACGTTGACCTTGTAGGCATTGTTTGCCCAGTTTTTTTGGCCGCAGCCAATGAAGCACAGAGGCCAGAAAAAATATGCCACATAAATGCTGAAAATAGTCATTTTTTGCCATACGTTGACTCAACGTATATGGCAAAAAATGACTATTTTCAGCATTTATATGGCATATTTTTTCTGGCAACTGTGCTTCAGTGGCTGCAACCAAAAAAACTGGGCAAACAATGTCTACAAGGTCAACGTATGGCGAAAAATTACTATTTTCAGCATTTATATGGCATATTTTTTCTGGCAACTGTGCTTCAGTGGCTGCGTCCAAAAAAACTGGGCAAACAATGTCTACAAGGTCAACGTATGGCGAAAAATGACTATTTTCAGCATTTATATGGCATATTTTTTCTGGCAACTGTGCTTCAGTGGCTGCGTCCAAAAAAACTGGGCAAACAATGCCTACAAGGTCAATGTATGGCAGTTGTTTAAAGAGAACAGTAGATTACTAGCCAGCAAAGCTACCTAAGCTAAAATGTCCCTCAAATCCCTGCAGACTTCTGTCCCTCCAATACAGAGCAGTATCAAGCAGATTACTAGCCAGCAAACTTACTATCATCTGTCCCTGAAATCACTAACAGCTCTCCCCCTACACTATCTCTTCCAAGCACACACAGGCAGATTTTTCAGATAAATTTTTGCCCTTGATCCCCCTCTGGCATGCCACTGTCCAGGTCGTTGCACCCTTTAAACAACTTTAAAATCATTTTTCTGGCCAGAAATGTCTTTTTTAGATGTTAAAGTTCGCCTTCCCATTGAAGTCTATGGGGTTCGTGAACCGTTCGCGAACCGCTCGCATTTTTGCGCAAGTTCGCGAATATGTTCGCGAACTTTTTTTCCGACGTTCGCTACATCCCTATTCATCAGTAATGTGTGACCAGATATAACCTCAGTACAGAGTAAGATGTGCACACATCAATATCCTCAATAATTGTATCTTTTTGCCCCAAAACAAAACTGTTTCTTTGTCAACCAATGGAAATCTCGGCAAAGTGCCATAAGAATTGAAGAAACCCATTTAGAAAGAGCCAAGGAATTGCTTGTGTTCAAAGCCGCGACTGTGCTCCGTTTTATCATCTCGTGCCGCGAATGTGTCAAATGGGAATAAATCTCTTAGTAAATATAATGAACGTGTTGAAGAATCTGTATCGCATCCACATGCACGCATTTATTGGGCGAAATTGTGTGAGAAAGTATGTCAAGCATTTTCCGATAATGCGAAGGGAACAGTTATACTGAAACCACTTTTTCTTTTCCCATAGCAGACAATAATTATTTTTCTAATCATTATGAGGATACTGTGCCAACATTCAAGGCTGCCAAGATATGAAGAGGCAAAAAAAAGTAGACAGAGTGTGCAACACAGTTGTCTTTAATAGAAAATGAGTCAGGAAATATATCCTGTATCTAAGTAGTACAGTTATGGGATCTTTTTTGGAATTTATTAAACCCAAAGGATGGAAAAGTCAGAATCAGAAAATCCGCCATCTCAGACCTGTCGAAGTTGCAAATAAGTCAATGGGAGAAGTTTTTTGTGCTCTGGGTTTCGTGCAATATTTCGGAGATCTCGGGCAAAAAAGCGTAAGAAATCTGAGAAACTCTAATCAAAAAAAACAGTAAAAATCTGAAGCAAATTTACAGGATATGTAAGTGTAATAAATAAGCGTAAAAAACCCCCTGATTTGATCAGAGTTTGTAGCAGAAAATGTTGAGATAAAATCGGCTTTGATAAATTATCCCCTAAATCTACTAAAAAATCATTTAAAGGAGAACTAACCCCCCATTATTGGCCCATGTGTAGAGCCACGTGATGGAATTTCCCAATAGATATCTGGCCGAAATTTGGCTAGATGCCTATCGAGCGGGTTAAAAAATCCTGTCGGATCGCGGCCACATCTTTTCATTGATGTGGTCCCGCTATCGGCCCGTTTGGCGAGAGATTCGCTCATTTGGCGACATCGCCAAATGAGTGGGTCTCCCTGTGTATGGTCACCTTTAAATGCAGAGAAGCAGAGCTCCCGGTCACCATCTTCCGGCACTTGGTATTCTCTCCGGGTCACTTTGCCGGCACAAAGCACGAGGGAGTATACACAGTTTGGCCAAGTCAGGAATCTGCTTCAAATGCGCATTTGAAAATCGTCGTTGACACCCGAAAATAATCTGAAGAGTTGCAAGGGGCAGATTTTTTAAAAGTTTTTTTTAACTAATGCACATCATGGGGAGGGAAGGAAGCAATGGCAGATAGTTTAAGAGGAACTTTTGGCAGGGGTTTCGTTCTCCTTTGAACATGAAATAAACCCAATAGGCTGATTGTGCCTCCAATAAGGATTAATTATATCTTTGTTGGGATCAAGTACAAGCTACTGTTTTATTATTACAGAGAAAAAATAAATTATTTTTAAAGAAGTGCTGTGATTAGGTTTAACAGTCCATTATTGGATTAGTTCATTTATATATCCATGTGATTTGCTCTTAGAGATAATGGCTACTTCCCGTCACAGTTCAGTATAGTAATACAAAATGTCATGCGCATGCATTTCTAGTTAAATAACTGAATTTATTATTATTATTATTTTAAAATCCATTAGACCCCACAAAAAAAGCCTAACATGTTTCATGCTTACCCAGCACTTAATCATAGGCATCAGTATAGTGATTGCAAAGGGGTGAGTTCTTCCTATTTGGCCTTCTTTTGCTAACCCAGGTGAATATGTCTGGGGAGCTTAGGATAAACAAGGCCCCAGAAAGAGTTCTGCCCTAGAGAGACAACCATTCTAGTGAAAGTTGGGGAACAGGGACCCTGTGAAAGAGGTAAAGTCAGGTACAGAGCTAGCTTTTGTAAAAGTACAACGTAAACAAAATTAGGAAAAATTAGAAAGAGCAGCCAAGAGTGATTTCTGAAGGTAGCTCTCCCTTAGGCTTTGCTAGTCTGAGTAAAGGGACCACAGCGCTGAATTGGGATTTAGGTTATATTCACTCTCTGAACCATTTCTGCTGTAGGGGATCCAGACCACTAGAAACCATAAAGATGAACCTTGAAACCTATGAAGCTGTCTCCACAGTGGTGTCACAGAACCCTGCTCTACCTATGATTGTATCTGAATATAACACAATATTATCTCAAGTGCTTTGTGCGTATTAACCCTGTGGATTGTTATGGAGAATAAAAAACACTCTATTTTATTTCTACACAGCAACAGAGGGGTGCAGCACCCCAACACCTTCTCCCTTCATTTTTCACTTAGCGAGAGCCTATCTGGGTAAGAAAGTCCAGTGTGACCCATTTTCTACCATTCACTAGTTTGGGAAGACCTGTTTTAGCCCAGAAAGATATGTGGCATTTTTATTAGATGTCTGAATCTGAACTTTAAAGCAAAGAACAAAGATTTGCATTCCTTCCCCCATCAAGTACAGCTTTATATTCATGAGGGGCAAGTGGGGGAAGGCACATGTCATACTCTCTCCCACTCCTGGAACCTGGACATTGCACACGTTAGGGAGCACCAGCAATGGGACCCTGCGCTTACTGCCTAAAACAACTAAATCAGCTGCTCCCATATGCATGTCCCTTCACTGGCTCCCAATCTCTTCTAGAATCAAATTCAAATTACTTACACTCACATTCAAGGCCCTTAATAAAGAAACCCCTCCCTATATTTCATCTCTAATCTCCAAATACACTCCTTCACGAAACCTACGCTCTGCTTCTGATCTTCGCCTCACTTCTCCTCTGGTCACTTCTGCCCATTCTCGTCTACAAGACTTCTCTCAGGCTTCTGCTTTTCTCTGGAACTCTCTGCCACAAGCTGTTAGACTTTCTCCTTCTTTCCAAACTTTCAAGCGCTCCTTAAAGACCCATCTGTTTAAAGAGGCCTATTCGATGTACCTTAATTAATCATTGCTGTATCAAAAATGACAAAGTGTTTATATAATCCTAATGTCTCAATTGTACCCTAACCTTTTAGTTTGTAAACTCTAATCTCTAGGTCCTTCTAACCCTATTGTATTCTATAATCCTTGTTTGTTATCCATCATTTATTCCCTGTTTGCTATAACTGCAGTAAAGCACTGCGTATCTTGACAACGCTATATAAATAAATGATGATGATGATGATGATGAAATGATGATGCCTATATGGCAGCTAGGTGTAGAGTGCATACATATTATGAGTGCAAGGGGTTTAAGAATGAGCACTAAGGGGCATGCTTGTGCACCCGTTAAAGCTCTAGCACTTGCTTCTTAAATATACAGCATATTGCCAGGCGGTTGCTTAGCAATTAGTTAAATAATTCTGCCAGAAAATCTCAGAGAGATGCTAGAGAGCTGGGATAAGGTGAGTAGAAACCCAAAGAGCAAAACATAGGAGAGCTACTGTGTATTTAACATTTATTCTGCCCTAGGCCACTTTGTTGAGCCTCCTCCTTCATTGTAACAGGGTGTTGACCCATGGCCCTAAACTTGACTCCCATATATATAACAAACACAAATGATTGATTAACCCCCCAACACACTTGTCAACCTCCAATAATAACAGTTTACATCAAAGTATGGGAAACCTGTTAAAACTAATTGTAATTGTATTTAATCTTTTGTGAGTGAAGGTCGCCCCTAGTGCCCCCAGCTGTGCGGCTTTTCAACAAATCCAGGTCTGGTGGAGAAGACAAAAAAAGGTCCTGGATAGAAACCAAATTTGGGTGGAACTTGGGATCACAGGATAGTAGAATGAAGTACTTAACCCATGGAGGGGGAATATTTAGCCCACTGGGACAGCCACATAACAGAAATGCAAGAGAGAACAAGCAGACTTATACATGCCCCTGTAGCTGACAAGAGTACTGCCCAAAGTGTAAAGGATACAATGGGAGAACTAAAGAGTTGTATAAAGAGGTGGAAAGACTCAATGAAGTAGAATAAGTCAAATTCAATATCCCACTTCAATGCAAGTTAGCTGCCCCTTAGCAGAGGTCAATTGTTCTGCTGGAAGCAAGCTGCAATAAGTCAACCTTTCTGACTTTAGAACTACCCAGGTGGCTCTAGATATTCCAGCGTACTCACATTGTAGCATAACTATCATAGAGACCTAACATAGAGATTGATGTTTCAATGCTTTGATAAAGTCAAAACTCTAAACGTAGCGCAAAGGAAAGATTTCACACAATTTACACAATTTGCTCTTTTGTGTGATATAATGATTCATAAATATGCATAAATTATAAAGTTAATTCCGATCAAAGAGAGCAGATGCGCAGCTAGATTAGATATTTTCATACCATCTAAGAGCGTTTTCAACTATGTCCAAAGAATATAAGAACCAGGATATTAGCATTATCTGGAAAATATTACTTCAAAAACAAGAACCGGAAGGCACAATTCTAGTTTTCTTTTTTTTTTAAAGAGAAAAACTTCAATCCGATGAAATATTGAAAAAGATAATAGATTTAGTTTGGTTATTTTTTTGTAACCGTTGTGTTTTAGCCAAATGTTGCCGCCTTTCTCTTGGCATCTTTCTACCAACATAAGATGTGTTGGATTTCTTAGGCTTCATCCATTACATTGTCATTGTGGTTCTAATTGTTTTCTGTGCTTTTTTTGTTTTCTTTCTTTATAGTGTAGCGAAACCCATGGAGGATCAGTCTGTGTTTCATTAAAGCACAGAATGCATTCAAATAAATATATTAAATGTATTTTTGATATGATATAAAAATGTCTGCTTTAAGATAATCTATAATTGGCTGATTATCTTCATTTTTACCATTTTATAAAATAATTTGTTCTAAATCTGTCCACATTAAAATTTTAACTATTTTCTGTTTGCTAGGGTCCCTGGTGGCAGGCAGAATTATTATTGACTTATACCAACCATGGAATTATCTGTAAGGAGTTTGCATGTTCTTCCAGTTTCCATATGGGTTACTCTAGGTTCTCCACTTTCCTCTCATAGCTTCTAAAGCAATTGACCCTCATGTTACTATAGTCTACTGTATGTAAGTGCTGTATAAATATGTATATGTAATATAGTGTTATACAAATAAAGGATATTTTGCCCATCTTTATTTTAATCAGTTCCCAGATGAGTTCATTCAGTCAAGGGCTGGGCCTATTTCAGAGTTGGTAGTGGGGGGCTATTTTTTTTTCCAGGTTAAAGCTTCCCTGGCAGTTCTTTAAGTGGCCGTGGCTGTCTGGAATCCATAGAGGACTCACAATGTGGACTCTGTAGGGGAGATAGGCCTCAGAAAGAATAGCTGATGTTTGAGAAGATTCTGTAATAGCTATAGACTCTAGGAGTGTGAGTTAGGTAGAGGGTAGTTAGTTGAGCAGTCTGAGACTCCAGTAAGTAGATTATTTATTTAAGTCCGAATTTATCTCAATATTTTCTGCTACAAACTCTGATCAAATCTGCTCGGATTATTTATCCGATTTTTTTGGATTTTTTATCCGGTTTTCACGATTTTTTTGCATGTTTCAGCCGAAAACTCAGATTTTTGCCCGAAAACTTTGGGCATTGCACAAAACCCAGCGCACATCAAAAAATCATTGGGACTTCTCCCATTGACTTAAATGCAACTTTGACAGGTCTGAGATGCTGGATTTTCTGATTCAGACTTTTCCATCCTCGGGGTTTAATAAATTCCGAAAAATTGGTGATTTTTTTAAAAATTCGATTTTATAAAAAAAAAAATCACAATTTTTTCGTGATTTTTGCATTCAGAGTATAGTAAATAACTCCCTACGGGTTAGTACCCATGGTGTCACCTGCCAACATAGAAGAGGTTAGGCTTTGACATAAATAGGTTCCTGGAGTAGGGGACAACTGTGAGCATCCTACTGGTGCTGATGACTAGTTTGTTTATAAGATAGTACTACCTATGGGCGTTAAAGGACAAGGAAAGGCATAAAACAAGTTTAAATAAATAAGAAGCTATAATGTGGTCATTTTTAAAGAATCAAGTAAATCGCTCATCTTGTATTCCTCAAATGGATTTGCAGAACCAAATACCTTCTACTTTATTTTTCTTCAGTCAAGTGCCTGTGTGTGTGGGGGGGGTAAAATTCAACCACTTTACAGTTCTCCACATGGGATGCTGCTAACTCCAAATGGGAATTCAATATGACACCAACTGAACTCCAAATATAAATGTGGGGCATTCTCTAAATGTTAAATGAAAAATGTATGTTTTTGATGAAAATTCAATATTGGAGTTGAGCTTTTAATTTAATTGCAAGTGGTTGTCTAGCCTTTTCCTTGTCCTTTGATAATATTCTGCCTGTGCCCAATACAATCCAAGAAATAAGTATCTGAAGTATCTGGTATGTAACACCAAAGAGACTGTGGGGCAAATTTACTAAGCGGCAAAAATTCACCAGCGACGGCTTTGCAGCCACCGTAACACTTCGCCAGACGTAAATTCACTAGGGCAACGCAAATTTACTAAAATGCCAAGTTGTGTCCAGGGCGTCGAACGCTGGTGAATTTTCGCTAGCGTTACTTCGGCAAGCAAAGCGAAGTTCGCTAGCGTTGGGTAATTTGCATACGGCGGGAAGTGAAAGTACAAAGCACGTATATGTTACATTTCACAAGTCCAGGGAACCTTAATAAAATAAAATAGAGTTGTTGTAATGACCTACACATGAGCCCAGTGTATAGTTTATGTGCCATATGGTAGGAAATGTATGGGGGAGCATGCGCAGTTATCTCGAAGATTGCTCCAACTGTGCATGTGCCGAGTACTTACCTAAGATTAGCGAAGTGGTGAAGATGGCGCCCGTGAGCTCCGCTGAGCTGACTCTGCAGCGAAGGGTAATTACAGGCTATGGGGCATTTACAGGTGTTAACACCTGTGTGAGGGGAGCAGGGAGGGGGGACTACGGAGGGTAGGGGGTAAGGGTTTTTAAAAGTTGATGGGGTTGAATACTCCTTTAAGAACAACTGGCACTCAAGTTATTTAGATATGAGTGTGTTGCATCTCACACAATCAAGTCTAATGCCCATCATCTGAAGGTAATAGAGAAAATAAAAAGAGCACTAGGCAGGCATGTATTATCACTAGTTTAATAGGAAACTCAGAACGGAAAGCTCCAGAATTCACAATAAACACACAGAGAAGTAAGATAAATATTGTGTCACAGCTTTGTGCGTTGCCATAATCAAGTTTGTTTAAGGTTGCACAGACCTTTGTGAGTTGAAACTAACAATCCTGAAAGGATTTCCATAGCATCTGCAGAAAGCCCCACACCACCCCAGATCAGTCTGCTTCTTTCTCTTAAAGGGAGACAAATTTCTTTAAAATGTAACCCTTTGAGTTGGGGTGATGCAAAGTAATTAACGGTGCAAAGCTTGATTAGTTATGGTCTAATGAAGGGATCCCAACCTTATTTGTCAGAAGAGTTGGGGAGCAACACAACCATGAAAAAAGTTCCAGGAGGTGCCAAATAAGGGCTGTGATTGGTTATTTGATGGCCCCTATGTGGACTGGCAGCCTACAGGAGGCTCTGTTTGGAAGGATATGTGATTTTATACAACTAAAACTTGCTCCAAGCCAGAAATTAAAAAATAAGAACCTGCTTTAAGGTCACTAGGAGCAAAAAACTACGGTTTGGTGAGCAACATGTTGCTCACGAGTCACTGGTTGGAGATCAGTGGTCTAATGCATCGGACATTGTACTTTGTACACTACACTTGCTTCATAAATGACCCCTCATGTTTAATGCCCAAGGAGGTACATCTTCCAAATTATGACCTAAAAGGTAAAAAGAAAAAACAAAACAGGTTCTGGTAACTCACCTTCACAGAAACCTACAGCTTAAATAAACAGTTCAACTCCAGATAATTGCCGATGTTTTTTAAACACTGGCACGAACCCCATTGCGATAAAAGTCCACCTATCATTAGGCATGACCTTCCTATAGCATGTGGTGTTTAGATGCCTACTGTGGCTTTTGAAATAAAATCAGTATTATTAGTAAAGGTGGGTAATGGCCATCTTGCATAATGAAGAAGCACTACCTTGAGAGGGTCTCGATAATAATGATCACTTCGAAACGCATGCGGCGTGTCGGATGTTCTGAAGATAACAGGAAGTTAAGGAGAAATTGCAGGTATTATTGGTAAAGGTGGGTAATGGCCATCTTGCATAATGAAGAAGCACTACCTTGAGAGGGTCCTTTTTTTCAAACGTTGAGTTACATTGTTTGTAGCCCAATACATGGAAGCGCTATTGATGGACCTTAACAGCTACTGAGCAAGTATCAGGGATCCCGGTTGGCTATTTCCTTCTGAACTAATTCCTTGCAACCATCTATAACAAGTGGGCACATGGAAAATTAAATCTAAAAGGTCTTTTAGAGACACTAAAGATAAACTATTTTCCAGCCAACTTGGCCACCAATATCTTGACTATTTCTTGACTTATTTCTACCTTTTTACTCCCAAAAAGAGGCTGTTCACTTGGGTGTAACAGTTATATAGTATTTTTATGCAAGACTTTTCAATACCATTGTCTCGATAATAATGATAAACGTCCTACAAATAAAGCAATCTGTCAATAGCTATAGGCATGAAGCTAAAACTATTTGTCATACACTTAAAATAAAAAGCAATATAACCAATATTCTTTTTTCCATCTTTTCACAAACCAGTCTGTTTGATAAGAAAGTACTTATGGCAATTGGTTTGATTCCTGTTTGTGACCCTGGTCAAGGAACAGTAGCTCGGTGCCTATAAGCTTTACCGAATACAGACTCACTGAACACAACAAATTCATTGTACTTTCAGGTGTAAAGTTAGGAGCACTGCATAACAAATACAGCTGGGCCGTAAGTAAATGCAAATAAGGTCTGTAAATAATTATAATAAGTACAATATGTAAGTATGTCAGTTGGTTGAGATGACCAAAAACAAGTCTGAGATCTTGTAAACTTGACCAATAACTAAACTAACTAAAACGAAAATTAAATTCTGAACAGTTATGGCTATTAATAAATAATAAATAATTTGGCATAACCAGGAGATCCAAAATGTGAAAACACACATTGAGAAAAAAAGCACATTATGTTCCGTTCCTTAGCAAGTAGCCACAACATTGTTTACTAGCCGAGAAAAAAGAAATGACTTCAGTTTGGTGTGTCACACCTGAATAATCACTGATAAAGTGAATATTAGAAGGAGTTACATTATATCTGCTTATTTTGCACAAGGTTGGGAGGAGATTTTCACCCCTTTTGGCAGATGGGCTTTCGTTTTCAGTTGCGGTTTTCACGTTGTATCACAAGTGCTATAAAAAGGACTTTTGATAAGGACTTCTCTGGGCCATCCATGTAACATCCTGCCTGGGTTTGAACCAGTGACCTGAAGCTGCTATGGTATCTCCTATACTACTGTGCTATTCAGGCTGACAGCTATGGGAGGAACTCCATGACGCGGCTGGAGCCGTCACTTCGAATGTTCTGAAGATAACAGGAAGTGAAGGAGAAATTGCAGGTAAGAAATACATTTATCTGATGAAAATGTAACGAGCTTGTAGTTCTCTCCTACAATTTCTCCTTCACTTCCTGTTATCTTCAGAACATCGAACACGTTGCATGCATTTCGTCGCATGTCAACGTGTCGGCTCCAGATGCATTGTGGAGTTCCTCCCTAAAGGCCTTGTTCACAGCTATAGGTATCCTTGTATTCCCTGGTAGGCATGGTGAACTCAGCTGTTGCAATTCTGCAATCATTAGTCTAGCTATATAACCCCTTGCTCTGCACTGATTCACTGGCCATTACAAGTCAAGTGTATTTGTTCTAGGTGCTCTGTTCCCTGCAATTGTTGGACCTTTGACTCCTGTTACCTGTTCCTGTCCCTGTGGGACTTCCTGGTTCTGACCATTCTTGTTCCTGATCTTGGGTTTGCCTCACAAATCGGCTCCTGTTATCTGTTTCTAACCCATCCTGGCTGACTACTTCCAGCTCCTTACTTACTGGCTCCTTCTACAGAGTATATGTCTGGCGCCCTTGTCTGCCAATGTAGAATTACTGGATTCTTGTCCTGGCGGCCCCCCGAATAGATGAGGGCTAGGCCCGTGCCAAAAGTGGCTGTTATAGGCAGAATTACCATATGTAGTGATGGGCGAATTTATTCGCCAAGCGCAAATTCACGGCGAATTTCCACATTTTTGCTGGCGGTGAATAAATTAGCGAAAATGGCGTGAAAATTCCCCACAGAGAAATTTTGGACAATTTTTATGGCGACGACAATTTATAGGCACCCATTGACTTTAAAGCAATTGAACAAAATAGGCGCGCGACAAATAGGCGCGCGACAAATTGTCACCGGTGGCAAAATTGTCATCGGCATCGCAAGCGCAGGGCCGGATTTCCATAGCAGGCATCCCTAGGCCCACCTCCATTCTTTCCCCCATCCCTCCCCTTCCTTTGTGCACATACGCAAATTTTCAGCACTGAGTATGGAGTACTGAAGTATTGAATACATGAAATATTGTATCTTCTGCAAATCCCCAGTGCTTCCGATCCAATGCGGGTGTGGTTGGGTGGCACACCTCCCCCCTAAGATTCTGCCTCCCTAGGCCAGGGCCATTGTGGCCTTTCCAAAATTCGCGTTTTGCAAATGAAACAAGACAAATTCGCCCATCACTAACCATATGTGACAATTCAATGGTAACTACCTCATTACTGTTGTGTCACATGAAATAAGTAAAAATCTTATCTAGAATATGTGGTCCAAAAACTAGAGATTCCAGAAATGGCAATGGGGACCTCAACTCTATAGAGAAAGGCTCACCAATTTGGGATTTGTATACATTTCAGAACACATGCCTAAGATTTTAGTGATCCGTTTCTATACAAAATATATTTAATTAGAGCTAAAGAGAAAAATAAATATAGGTAGAAATTCTGGATTTTATTTACTGGAAATTCTGTACCAGCCCAGCAGCTCAGCAGCCTTCATAACAGTAATGATTAAGGGCTTCAAAATTGTCCACAGGAGCTCCTCATCTTGGAAAGTATTAGGCCATATTTTGTATGTCAATGGCACTGCACAAGCTCAGTGTTTGATTGGCTACTGCTGCTGAGTTAACTTATCAACCCATTTGTTATGTTTGCGTAGCCGAGGATGAGTAGAGTATAACAGTGCTTTATTAGCAGAGTCATGCAGGCATTACACAACCGTAAGCTTTCACTTTCACTTTTAAGCTACCAGGAAGTATGCACAGTATAAGTATGAGCACAGCACATACTACAGGCCATTTGCATGAACACCAGACCATTACTTTAAAGTGAGGTTACATGCATCACATAAATGTCACAATGCTGCTTGATATTCAGAAAATTAAGAAAAGAACAAGGGTGCTAGTATCATCAAATATAGTATTGTATGAATCCAATGACTTGTGTGATTATTGGTGGTTGAGATGCAACATATTAGCAGGGCAATGAGACATGGGCCCCTAGACAAGGTGCAATTAGCTGAGAAGTAATAGCATCCCGATACATGGAGAAGATTAATTCATACAGCCATGAAGCTGTATTATACTTGGCTAGAGTTGGCACTGCACATTTTCAATATTTTGCTTTGGATAGTTCTGTGAATTAAGTAACATTTGAGTTTCCAGGAGATATTGCATTAATATTACTTAATTGATGTAATTGCCAACTAGCTAGCAAATGAAGTTCATGAAAAGCCAGGGGATGTGAGTACATATTAATAAATTAGATGTAAAAAAAAAATGATGTCAGTATAATGAAAAGAAAAATAGAAAAGTGGAAATCTTGCTGTTAAAACAGAATCAAGACAAGTTCAATAAGAGTTTAATACAATACTCTTAGACGAACCATCGTTTAGTGCACCAGTATAGCTCACAATTAGTGATGGGCGAATTTATTAGCCAGGCGCGAATTTGCGGCGAATTTGCGTGATTCGCCGCCAGCGAATAAATTCGTGAAACGCCCGCAAAAATTCGCGGAAAAAATCCAAACCTTGTGCTGGCATCGAAAAACGCGCCCTTTCGCGTTTTTTTTTGCCATTTTGCGAATTTTGCGCGAAATTCGCAAATTTTTCGGCGAAGCGAAACGGCGCAAATTTGCCCATCACTACTCACAATCTAAGATCTCTATTACATACTATAACATTTACAGGAGGAGAATCTACCTTCTACCTACCTGTATGTTTTTGGAGATAAAACCCATGCAATCCAACGTACAACTCCATTCACATAATACCCTGGCTGACTGAACCAGCAATTCTAACCATTGTACCACCATATTGTCAACTTTGCCAAGCAAGTAGTCAGTCAAAAAATTGTTTCTTTTTTATTGTCTGTGCCACTGACACACAAAACATCCAAAATGGGTAACTGCTGCAGGCAAACCTGAAGGCCTGGACCATTACAGTATTAAAGGATAAGTAAACCTTTAAAATAAGTGAATGTAAAATCGATGAGAGTACTATTCTAAGCACTTATGTAATTTACATTCACTGTTTATTTTGCTTTCATTCCAAGATATTAAGGGATACATGTGTTGTTAATATGAATAAATTTTGTTACAACAGCGCCACCTGCTGGTCAGTTTCCCACCAGTCTGACCAGCAAGTAGTCAAGGAAGTTGTCAGGAGAAAGAAAGAGGCTGCTCTGATGTTCTTCTGCTTAGGAAAGATTTGAGAAAGGTTTCTATTTTTTACCTATCAAGGAGAACATCAGAGCAGTATCACTTTAATGCAGATAAATTAGGATCCCAATTGAAAAATGAAGTATATTTTTAGCTTAAAGGATTTAATTGTGCTTTTTTTTTAATAATAAATAAGGTCTAATCGTCGATTCTAGTTTGGTTAGACTTTTTTTATTTAAATAGTCGGAAAAAATTCGGATTTTGATAAATAAGGCCATTAGTGTGTTCTATAACAGGACCTACCTTCAACTTAGTGATGGGCGAATTTTTCGCCAGGCGCGAATTCACAGCGAATTTGCACGATTCGCCGCCAGTGAATAAATTCGCGAAAATTCACGGCAAAAATGGCGCAGTTTTGCGAATTTTTCGCCATTTCGTGAATTTTTCGCCATTTCGCGAATTTGGCAAATTTTTTGGCGAAACGGCGCAAATTCGCCCATCACTAATATGGTGCCTTATCCCTGACTTTATAAAGGCTTTGTTTATCTTAATGTAATTCTGCTCCAGTTCTGATACCATTCCCTACCTCCGGTCCCTACTGAGGCCTCCTACCTCAGGATCTCCAGCAGCATTTACTCCCCCTCCATAGAGAATAGGAACTTCTTTTTTTTTATTTTTAACTGCAATTTGAAGAGAGTTTCCCAGAAATCAATGATTTATAGACCAGCCAAAATCTTCAGGAACACAGTTTTGGATTAATTTGGGGTTGAGAAATTTGTGTAAATTTAAAGTGTCAATGTCAATAAAATGGAACAACTGCAGGTGGCACCTGGAAGGCAATGTTTCTTATAAATTTCTATTCTAGACACAATAATTAAGATAACAACTTCAATGAAATTAGTTCTCTGAGGACAGAAAAAGTCCAAAGAATTCTAGGGACATGGAATAGTTCCACATACCAAATGCCTGTGCCAAGATCAACACAAAGTCAGCAGTAAGGGTGTCTGTCAAACTTTAGAAGTGAGAATTCTGATTTGCTTGACTTAAAATTTTATAGGTCTAATATGGGAAAGTACAACCTGAAGAGAGAGAGAGACTTTTTCTGTCCTCAGAGAACTAATTTCATTGAAGTGAAAGGTAGTGACAAGCAAATTTCTCCTGTTTCGCTTCGCCAAAAAATTCTTTTGGCGCCGGCGACAATTCCGACACCGGCAACAATTCCGATGCTGGTGAAAATTTGCCGTACATTAAAGTCAATGGGCACCTTTAATTGTCACCGGTGTTGGAATTGTCGCCGGTGTCAAAAAAAATTTTCGCTGGCAAATTTTCACTGCAATTTCGTGAATTTATTCGCCGTTGGCAAAACTCAGAAATTTGCTGTGAAAACGCGCCTGTCGAATAAATTCGCCCATCACTAGTGAAAGGTACTGAAGTCCAAGGCTCACTTCAATAGAGCTCAGCTAAAAAAAGGAAAGCCCTTACCAATTTCATGATATAGGTATGGGATCAGTTATCGAGAACCCCATTATTATTCTAACAATGAAAGAATTAGTGTTTCAATAAATTATCTGGGCAACTGGAAGTATGATTTAGGCTTCTAAGTTCTTTATAGCTAAAAATTACGAAGTTAAAAAATTAAAGATAAATAAACAATGCCGTTGCTTCTAAACCAATAAATATTTTTGTAAAATACTTAGATGTGTGAAGTATATAGTAGCTATGTTATCAAACAAGGACAGGTATGCGACCTGTTATCCAGAATGCTCGGGATCTGGGGTTTTCTGGATAATGGATCTTCATGCCTTAAGTCTACTAGAAAATCATGTAAACATTAAATGAACCCAATAGGCTGGTTTTGCCTCCAATAGGATTAATTATCTCTTAGTTGGGATCAAGTACAAGTTACTGTTTTATTATTACAGAGAAAAAGGAAATAATTGTTATAAATTTGTATTATTTGAATATAATGGAGTCTATGGGAGACAGCCTTTCTGTAAATAGGAGCTTTCTGGATAATGGGTTTCCTGATAACAGATCCCATACCTGTATCTCCAACCAGTGCCTAGGTATATAGTTGGGTATCTGCTAACTGATGAAAGCTCTAACCACACATTGCTTTGGTGAGAAAAGCTTAGCACAGTTAAATAAAGAAAGCCCCTACCACTTTGTAGAACAATCATAAATATTTTTGAATGTTTTTTTCTTGCTGCATCTAACAAGGGAAGCTTAGATCAGATAAATAAGGAAAGTCCCTACAATTTATTTTTTAATATTTTTCTTGTTGCAGAGAAAACAATAAAAGTCTAATCTTTGAGAAAAGCTTAACTCTGTTAAATAAGGAAAGCTCTCCCATTTTATAGGGCAATCAAATATTTTTGAATGTGTTTTTTCTTGTTGCATATTACAAGGGATGTCTTATCTCAGGGGAAAAACTCAGCTCAGTTAAATAAGGAAAGCCCTAACAAATTCATGATACATTTATGGGATCAGTTATCCAGAAACCCATTATCCAGAAAGCTGTGAATTACAGAAAGCCCTTCTCCCATAGACTCAATTTTATCCAAATAATCCAAATTTTTAAAACTGATTTCCTTTTTCTCTGTAATAATAAAACAACTACGAAATAAGACGTTAAACAATTAAAGATATGATTTATGATAAATAAACAACGCCATTACTTCTAAAGCCAATACATATTTTTGTAAAATATGTAAATGAGTGAAATAAATAGTAACTATGTTATTAAAAAAGTATCTCCAATCAGCACTAGTGATCTTTATTAGGGATGTAGCGAACCGCCGCCGATGTGTTCGCGAACGCCGTTCGCGAACACCGGCAAAAAATGCGGACAGTTCGCGAACAGTTCGCGAACTTCGAACATCCGAAAATCGTTCGATTCGAACGATGGAAGGATTTTAATCGTTCGATCGAACGATTTCCGTTCGAATCGAACGATCGAAGCCATTCGATCGAATGATTTCATTCAATCCAATGGCTTCGATCGTTCGATTCGAACGAAAATCGTTCGATTTTAGCGGTCGAAGGAATCGAATGGTCGAACGATTTTTGTTCGAATCGAACGCGAACTCGTATTGGCAAACGTCGCACGACGTTCGCGAACATTCGGCGGACGCGAACAGTCGAAGTTCGCGCGAACTAGTTCGCCGGCGAACTGTTCGCTACATCCCTAATCTTTATTGGAGGCAACAATTAAAGGGACCTGTCACCCAGACATAAAAAGCTGTATAATAAAAGTCCTTTTCGAATTAAACATGACACCCAAATACATTTTTTCATTAAACATCCATAGCTTAAACATCCATAGTTTAAATATCTCAGCTGTCAAATTGGCACGAAAATTCGGCGGCAAATTTTCACCGGCGCCAAAAATTTGTTGACGCCGGCAACAATTCCGCCACTGGCGACAGTTAAACGAGCCCATTGACTTTAATGCACATCGAATTGTGGCCAGCGTCTGGGCTGCTTAGGGAACGTCATAAACAAAGCTGCTTGAGTTCTGCATGGCTGGGAAGTAAGGCGGGGGCTCCCCCTGCTGTTCATAAGTATGATTGTTTCCCTGCTCAGCAGTTAGGGACCGTCTGACAATTCCTATCCACAGCAGTAAATGAAGGGAGAATTTCACTGCATACAGTCAGGTTTCTTATAAAAACGGCACACATTTTTTAACTAAAGTATATTGGAGATAGGTTTCTTTTTCATTAAAGAAAGTAAAAATGGGATTTTATTTTTTTGCCTTTAAATGCCCTTTAAGTTACTGATTGATCTTCAATGAAGGCCTAGAATTATCAAAAGGGATGAGACGTATTGCGGGGGAATCTGTGCAGACCTCCACAATGCATTGTTTTTTTCCCAGAATGCAATTACGTTTTACCTGTTTACAAACCTTGAAGAAGTTGCATATGCATCACAAGGGCAGAGCATGGGCACTTTCCATTGGTAACAGTTAAGACATGTACAAAATATTGCACACAACTGGTCAATGTCAGGAGCACCCGTTAGAACTCCCGTCTCCGGAGGCGCCACATCCAAACTTGAGGTGCCCATGACGCACTTGGGGCAACGCATGTGCCTTGACTCCGGCGCGATGACATCACGGGCCCGGTGCGAAATTCAAAAATAAAAGAACTTCCAGGTCATGGGTTCAATGCCCGATTATAGGAATCGATGAATCGTTTTCCTGGGTCTCCTATTTTCCTAAATTGCTGTGTCCTGGATTCCTGACCCTCTGTTAGACTCTGATTCAGATTCTTGCTGCCTGCCTTATTGAACTCTTGCCTGAATTTGACTACGATTACGCCTGACCCCTTTGGATACCACAAACTTGGACTTAACCCCAACGCTTCCTCCTTGGTCCGGACTTGGAGCCAACAGACCCTTGACAGTATAATCAGCCATTGAATTTGTGACCTGGAAGTCCTTTTATTTTCAAATTTTGTGCAGGACGCGTGACGTCATCACGCTGGTCCACGTGGGTCATGGGCGCTGCCATTTTGGATGTGATGCCGCCAGAGACTGGGGCGCTAACGGACAGTCAATAGCAACGTGTCAATACAGAGTTTTACAACCACTGTCTGCTTGTGTTTTGTTGCACCTTACCCCCGAGCCTGCTATTTGTAAATAAGGTTGCCACCCGGCCGGTATTTTACAGGCCTAGCCGGTAAAATACCTGCCAAGGCCGGGGCCGGTATTACAAATTTACCGGCAATGTAGCTGCCGGTAAATTTGTAATACAATCAAAAGGAGCCATTGGCCTGCCCCCAATCCCCTGCAACTTACCTTTTTCTGTGCCTCTTCTAGCGTCTGCGGGTCTCCATTGCATGGCCCCGCCCCTTTTGACGCCACGTCCGCCCCTTTTGATGTCACACCCGCCCCTTTTGAGGCCCCGCCCCCCAGCAGTCGGTAAAAAAAAATATAAAAGGTGGCAACCCTATTTGTAAATGAAGTCTGTTGTCTGTTAGGCAGTAGTAGATCCAGGTCAATGGACTTGCTTCTCAGAAATCCAAAACCAGATCATGACTCATTTCTGTAGAGTAAATTATGAACTGATTGATGTCTCCTTTTTAGGAATCATTTAATTGTTTATTAAGTCCATTTGTGACAATTATAGAAATCAGCACATTTTAAAGCTGTTGGGTGGTGTGAATTTAGGCAGAGACACATCTGTTTAAAATATCATCCACACACACTACGCTGTAAAGGATTAAGTAGACAGTGTTTGTATGGTGTAGTGATGAGCAAATGTTTTCGCCAGACATGGATTTGTGGCGAATTTCTGCAATTCGCCATCTTTCCTGCAACCATTGTAATATCTATGGCCATCTTGACACTGGCCTAATCATACAGGCAAGTAAATACCTCCTTGTCAGATTAATGAGATGAAAGTAGAGAGTGCATTACCCTTCAATAGACTACAAATGTGATATTCTTAATTCTTAAAGGAGAACTAAACCCTAAAAATGAATGTGGCTAAAAATGCCATATTTTATATAGTGAACTTATTGCACAAGGCTAAAGTTTCAGCTTGTCAATAGCAGCAATGATCCAGGACTTCAAACTTGTCACAGGGGGTCACCATCTTGGAAAGTGTCTGTGACACTCACATGCTCAGTGGGCTCTGATTGGCTGTTGAGAAGCTAAGCTTAGGGCTCGTCACTAATTATCCAGCAGAAAATGAGCTTCCCCTGTAATATAAGCTGATGCTACAGGTTTGCTGATTATTCAATTCTGATGCTAATTGCACTGGTTTCTGTGCTGCCATGTAGTAATTATCTGTATTAATTACTAATCAGCCTTATATTGTGACATTTCTATTCTATGTGTACTGTATATTGTGAGTGGCTCCCTAAGCTCAGTAAGTGACAGCAGCACAGAGCATGTGCAGTGAATCAGCAGAAAAGAAGATGGGGAGCTACTGGGGCATCTTTGGAGACACAGATCTTTACTGCTAAAGGGCTGTGGTTGCCTTGGGCCGGTACAGAAGCCCAAAACATCATGTACAACATTTCTACCTACTTCTTTAGTTAGGCTTTAGTTCTATTTTAAAGCTTAACTGAAAAGGAAACCCTTGATGATGAAACCATTTCAATGCCCTATTGTGCATAGCATTGTAAACACCAATATGTTAAAGGAGAACTAAAGTTTAAAGGGGTAGTTTGCCTTATGTTAATTCATAGGGGGGAATTCACAAAAGTGTCGGTAAAATAAATAACCCAGAAGTGGCGGTCGACAAATTTGTAAAAAGTCGTACGAATGACAAATTCACAAAGGCAGATGTTACCATCTCTGAATGTCTCGTACGTCCGACAGTTTTCTAAAATGTCGTATATCTTTTCATCATACAAACGACATTTACCAAGACTTTTCAAAAGACAATTTGACCGACATTTTCATTTTGGAGAGCCTAAAGTGTCTGAAAAATTGTCTGTAAAAAAAATGAGTTTACGATTCATAAAAATGTCGGGAAAAGTGGCGCCAAAAAAAACACTTTTAATGACACTAATTCAAATGTGTCGCACATGTCGGAAAATTGGCGGAGAAATGCTCTGTGAATTTGTCAGCTGTTGCTACGACACTTTCTATTACATTTTAAAGACATTTTTTTGTTCCCGACACTTTAGTGAATTCCCCCCATAGTGTTTTATAGAATGGTTAAGTCTAAGCAACTTTTCAATTGTCTTTGATTTTTTCTTACTTATACTTTTTGAGTTATTTGCCTTCTTTTTCTTAACTTTCAAATGGGGGGGGGGTTGTCACTGGCCCCATCTGAAGAAAAAAAGCTCTGTAAGGCCACAACGTTATCATTATATTACTATATTATTATCATTATATCTACTTTTCAGGCCCTCTCCTATTCATATTCCAGTTTCTTGTTTAAATCAATCCATGGTTGCTAGGGGAATTTGGAACCTAACTACCTAACTACCAGATTGCTGAAATTGCAAACTTGAGAGCTAAACAACTCAAAAACTAGAAATAATGAAAAATGAAAACCAATTGCAATTGTCTCAGAATATCACTCTCTATAGCATACTAACAGTTAATTTAAAGGAATTGTTCAGTGTAAAAATAGAAACTGGGTAAATAAATAGGCTGTAAAAAATAAAAAATGTATCTCATATAGTTAGTTAGGCAAAAATGTAATGTATAAAGGCTGGAGTGACTGGATGTGTAACATAATAGCCAGAACACTACTTCCTGCTTTTCAGCTCTCTTGCTTTCCACTGATTGGTTACCAGGCAATAACCAATCATTGACTTGAGGGGGGCCACATGGGTCATATCTGTTACATTTGAATCTGAGCTGAATGCTGAGGATCAATTGCAAACTCACTGAACAATTATGTCCCATGTGGCCCCCCTTATAGTCACTGACTAACTCAGAGTTAGAGAGCTGAAAAGCAGGAAGTAGTGTTCTGGCTATTATGTTACACATCCAGTCACTCCAGCCTTTATACATTACATTTATGGCTAACTAACTATATTAGATACATTTTTTATTTTGCACAGCCTATCTATTTACCCAGTTTTTATTTTCACAATGAACTGTTCCTTTAAAGGCGATCAACCCCTTTAACTAAAGAAGTAGCTAGAAATGTTGTACATTATGTTTTGGGCTACTGGAACGTATTGTCATTTGCAACAGCAAGTGGAGAGTGTCTAATGGAAATATTATATGGGCAATGTTTAAATATTATTATACTTGTTAATAAGAGTAATAACTTTAGGTTTCACTCTTGCCTGAGATGCCCCGAATAGGCCTCCTACTGTGTTATAACAATATTATATCCAAAGGGGGGTATGGTTTCAGATTTATAGGATTGGCATGACATCTATGAGGGTACAGTCAGTCCAAAGGGATGTACAATAATTAACGCCCTAGGCATTCTCATAGCCTGTACAAAGACGTGAACAAAAACTCAGCAGGAACAGCCCCCAAAGGTTGTTTATAATCTGTACAGAGAGATGCCATAAGACAAAGCCAGCTTGAGTATTCCCCCATACTAAGCACAATTCAGCAGGAACTTTTATACAATAAAATTACTGGAATTACTTAACTGGTCCATAGTGGCACCCATTGGTGTTCCGTATTGGGATGACAGTCACTGGTCACTGACAAAACAAGGAACTTTGGATGGATGAAAAGGGAAGATAAAAACATAAAAGGATGGATAAAAAGGAAAATAAAAAGAAAGGTATGGTTGCTCATATCCCTTTATAAAGTATTTATGTATTATACCACTTCGTCATGCAGCAACATATAAAGGGTCAGGGCACACAGGCAGATTCCGGGAGATTAGTGGCCCGTTGACAAATCTCCTCTTCTTCGGGGCGACTAATCTTCCTGAATCGCCGCCGGGATAGGACTCAGAGCACTTTTTTTTCCAAAGTCGATCGAAGTTTCTTCACAAGGAAACTTCAGGCGAATTCGGAAAAAGAAACGCTATCCTGCCAGCGATTTACATTCTAGCCAGCGGAAGGCAGTTCGGGGAGATTAATCGTCCAGAGGAAAAGGAGATTTGTCGCCTGGGTCGAAGGGTTGGACTGGCCCGGCGGGACCCCGGGGAAAAAACCCAGCGGGCCCTGACCATCACGGGCTCCCGTCGGGCCAGACCCCCTCTACCGATATTGAGGTGACAAAAAAAATGTTTTTCTGTGACGCGCAGTTTGTGTGTGGCGCCAGTTGCGCATGCGCGCCAAGCGGAACGTTGCATCCCAATAGGGAAGTGGGGGAGCCCTGGACAGCAGTCCCGGTGGACCCCAGCCACCCCCCCCCCAGTCCGACACTGGCCGGGTGACTAATCTCTGTGCCCTGACCCTAATAAGGAAAGCTTGACTCTCAAACAATACAATTTTCTCATGTTAGCCCTGTACTTTGGAGACACTGCCCAGAGCACAAGATTTTGGTGATTTTTTTCCCTCCCCAATGAGACATTGATTAATATATCTGAACATCAGATGTGGAGTCTGGAAAACACACAAAGCCCTTACATATTGCTTTACAAATTAGTTCAATTCTTAATTGTTTCCTTCTTAACAATTGTCTCCCGTCAGCTTTTAGAACTCTCCTCCTCAGTTAGAGCCGCTGTTCTAGATAGAAACATTTGCTGTTCTGTAGTCTCATTAATAAAGAGAAATCATTGTAATTGCTCACTTCCGTGTGTTTATAAATCTTCCTGGTTGCTTGAGAAAATAGATTAGCATTTGAACAGAACAAATAAAATGATTAATATCTCGTGTGCCATAAAAGCAGTGGTCTGATACGTACAGCGCGCCATTGATTCTCCAGTACAATCCTAGAAAGAATGCAATATTATTTTTTATTCGTCCCTAACTTATACTATCCAGCACCAGAGCAAAATGTAAAAGAATCAGATAAATGGCCATTTGATTACAAAGTACCTTTACATCTCAAAACACGTGTGAGTGCTCTTTAAAAGTATTCGTGCGCCATTTTCCCCATTTCTGGGCACAACGGAGGTCACCATATTCTATGGGGGTTATTTATCAAGGTCCGAATATCCGTACCTTGAATAATTCGTAGTTTTCGGTGCAAAAAAAAAAAAAGACCTAAGGATTTTTCAAGGTTTATGAAAGTCCGATGGTCTAAAGACTTCGAATCCGAATCCCCGGCATCTAAAAACTCTCTAGGTCCTATCTAAGTCAATGGGGAAGATCCCAGTGTCTGCGCTGATGTCCGCACTGATATCGATGATTTCGGGCTTTCAGCACAAAAAACTCGGAAAAAAACTTTTTTGGGGAGATTAATCGTCCAGAGGAAAAGGAGATTTGTCGCCTTGGCGAAGGGTTGGACTGGCCTGGCGGGACCCCGGGGAAAAAACCCAGCGGGCTCCGACCATCACAGGCTCCCGTCGGGCCAGACCCCCTCTACCGATATTGAGGTGACAAAAAAAATGTTTTTCTGTGACGCGCAGTTTGTGTGTGGCGCCAGTTGCGCATGCGTGCCAAGCGGGGGAGCCCTGGACAGCAGTTTCGGTGGACCCCAGCCACCCCCCCCAGTCCGACACTGGCCGGGTGACTAATCTCGTACCTTGAATAATTTGTAGTTTTCGGTGCAAAAAAAAAAGACCTAAGGATTTTTCAAGATTTATGAAAGTCCGATGGTCTAAAGACTTCGAATCCGAATCCCCGGGATCTAAAAACTTTCTAGGTCCTATCAAAGTCAATGGGGAAGGTCCCAGTGTCTGCGCTAATGTACGCACTGATATCGATGATTTCGGGCTTTCGGCACAAAAAACTCGGAAAAAAACTTTTTTTGCAAAAACCGAGTTTTCGGGGGAAAGCTCCGAAGTTTGCCCGACCCTATTTTTTCGGTCTTTTTTCTTCATAAATAACGTCCATTCGGGAGTTCGGAGTTGCCTGAAGTTTGATATTAGAAATACTGAGATAAATCCGGACCATGATGTTTTGGGCTTCTGTACCAGCCCAAGGCAACCATAGTCCTTTAGCAGTAAAGATCTGTGTCTCCAAAGATGCCCCAGTAGCTCCCCATCTTCTTTTCTGCTGATTCACTGCACATGCTCTGTGCTGCTGTCACTTACTGAGCTTAGGGACCCACTCACAATATACAGTACACATAGAATAGAAATGTCACAATATAAGGCTGATTATTAATTAATACACATAATTACTACATGGCAGCACAGAAACCAGTGCAATTAGCATCAGAATGTAATAATCAGCAAACCTGTAGCATCAGCTTATATTACAGCCAGGGAAGCTCATTTTCTGCTGGATAATTAGTGACGAGCCCTAAGCTTAGCTTCTCAACAGCCAATCAGAGCCCACTGAGCATGTGAGTGTCACAGACACTTTCCAAGATGGTGACCCCCTGTGACAAGTTTGAAGTCCTGGATCATTGCTGCTATTGACAAGCTGAAACTTTAGCCTCGTGCAATAAGGTCACTATATAAAATATGGCATTTTTAGCCACATTCATTTTTAGGGGTTAGTTCTCCTTTAAGAAGGACCATATAAGCGACTCAATAATGCCCACGCTTAAATCAACAACAGAGACGGCTCTCACATTTCCAACGTCCCCCTTATGCTCAGTAAACACTGCCTTGTTTTGTTTCCCAAACAGAATGAAAAAAAAAAAATCATCTGCGGCTCTTACATCTGTCTTACTTCAGTTTAAGTGAAACCTCCAGCCTTCACTGGCAACATTTGAAAACATTATTGTTTGAGCTGAAATGTCACATATTGGCTGCATGAGAGCAAGTAATAAGTCCTTTCTACAGAAGAAATGTGCACAAGCAAATTGCCAGTGTCTGTGTCGTGGTTGAATGTGCAGAAGAATGCGAGAATTGAAACGGGTATACAATGCGCAATTTGTATGTGTGGGCAGTTCAATAGGGAGATTTTTGGCAAACTTTTCCCATACTAAGCCAATTTCAGTGAACAATTTGCAGACGCAAAAAAAAGTCTGTATCCCACCCCCCCCCAGCCTTGCAGAAGTACAGAATGATAAGCAAGTCAAGAGGTTGCACTTCTAATACTCAGAACTCTGGAAATAGGAATATTGTGATTATAATACATAGTCACTGATCTTCAAAGACTGGGGTAGTGGAACGAAGCATTCAACCCCTCAGTCTCCCATAAAACTAAAGCCCAGAACTTCTTTTATTACTACAGCAACTCCCTATCCATCTCTCAGCAGTTATCAACAAGACGGATACTGATACTCAGCACTGATGAGTCAATGATAACACAATTTTATCCCACTGTTACTATAGGCACCATCTCTCCCTACTATACCTGCTATCCCACAGTCACACTCCCTTCCCAGAGACTATTATCCACTGTTACTATAGGCACCATCTCTCCCTACTATACCTGCTATCCCACAGTCTCACTCCCTTCCCAGAGACTATTATCCACTGTTACTATAGACACCATCTCTCCCTACTATACCTGCTATCCCACAGTCACACTCCCTTCCCAGAGACTATTATCCACTGTTACTATAGACACCATCTCTCCCTACTATACCTGCTATCCCACAGTCACACTCCCTTCCCAGAGACTATTATCCACTGTTACTATAGGCACCATCTCTCCCTACTATACCTGCTATCCCACAGTCACACTCCCTTCCCAGAGACTATTATCCCTACTGTTACTATAGACACCATCTCTCCCTACTATACCTGCTATCCCACAGTCACACTCCCTTCCCAGAGACTATTATCCCACTGTTACTATAGACACCATCTCTCCCTACTATACCTGCTATCCCACAGTCACACTCCCTTCCCAGAGACTATTATCCCACTGTTACTATAGACTCCATCTCTCCCTACTATACCTGCTATCCCACAGTCACACTCCCTTCCCAGAGACTATTATCCACTGTTACTATAGGCACCATCTCTCCCTACTATACCTGCTATCCCACAGTCACACTCCCTTCCCAGAGACTATTATCCCACTGTTACTATAGACTCCATCTCTCCCTACTATACCTGCTATCCCACAGTCACACTCCCTTCCCAGAGACTATTATCCACTGTTACTATAGGCACCATCTCTCCCTACTATACCTGCTATCCCACAGTCACACTCCCTTCCCAGAGACTATTATCCCACTGTTACTATAGACTCCATCTCTCCCTACTATACCTGCTATCCCACAGTCACACTCCCTTCCCAGAGACTATTATCCACTGTTACTATAGGCACCATCTCTCCCTACTATACCTGCTATCCCACAGTCACACTCCCTTCCCAGAGACTATTATCCCACTGTTACTATAGACACCATCTCTCCCTACTATACCTGCTATCCCACAGTCACATTCCCTTCCCAGAGACTATTATCCCACTGTTACTATAGACACCATCTCTACCTATTATAACTGCTATCCTACAGTTGCAGACTAGCTACCACTCAACATTTACCAACAGGGGGGTATTTGAATTATAGTCAATGTGAACAGCATTGAGTTATTTTGCTTTTTATTCAACTGGTTGCTAAGGTCCAAATTACCCAAACAGCCATGACTTTATTTAAATATGAGACTGGAATGTGAACAGGAGAAATAGAAAGATGAATAGTAAAAAGCAGCAATAACAATAAATTTGTGATCTTACGGGGCATTTGTTCTTTAGGTGGGGTCATTGTTTTGAAAGCTCACAAATAACTATGAAATAGAAATATTGAAGAACAGTTGTAAAGTTGCTAGGAGTCAGACATTCAGACAGTCTATAACATAGTAAAAGTTATCTCGAAAATGAACCCGATCAGCTTCGTAGAAAGTGACAGTTAGTAATGAAATCAAATCTGTTCTGCACTGGGCTGCGCATATAAATTCTGACCTTCTGGTACACTCGTAGCTCATAGATGAAGAAAAATGCCAAGGCAAATAAAAGGCAGTTTCTTTTAAAATAAAAGTAGTGTAAAGTCATTTAGTACAGGGCTAGGATGTCACCTGTATGGGTAATGAGCTCAAAATCTCAGGCGTAATATCAAATCCATAAGTATTGTCAGTTGACTCTCCTAGAAATACCCACAATGCAGTGTTTTTTCACAATCTTAGCACCATTGTGACCAAGTAAGTGTTGCGTTTAAAGGAGAACGAAACTCTAAAAATGAATTTGGCTATAAATACCATGTTTTATATACTGAGCTTATTGCACGAGGCTAAAGTTTCAGCTTGTCAATAGCAGCAATGATCCAGGACTTCAAACTTGTCACAGGGGGTCACCATCTTGGAAAGTGTCTGTGACACTCACATGCTCAGTGGGCTCTGATTGGCTGTTGAGAAGCTAAGCTTAGGGCTCGTCACTAATTATCCAGCAGAAAATGAGCTTCCCTGGCTGTAATATAAGCTGATGCTACAGGTTTGCTGATTATTAAATTCTGATGCTAATTGCACTGGTTTCTGTGCTGCCATGTAGTAATTATCTGTATTAATTACTAATCAGCCTTATATTGTGACATTTCTATTCTATGTGTACTGTATATTGTGAGTGGGTCCCTAAGCTCAGTAAGTGACAGCAGCACAGAGCATGTGCAGTGAATCAGCAGAAAAGAAGATGGGGAGCTACTGGGGCATCTTTGGAGACACAGATCTTTACTGCTAAAGGGCTGTGGTTGCCTTGGGCTGGTACAGAAGCACATGTACAACATTTCTAGCTCTTCCTTTAGTTACGCTTTAGTTCTCCTTTAATGTAATTGCATCCAAAGTGGGGATTGCCTCATTTATGGCTTTAATCGTTATTATGGTACCCTAAAGTCTTTCTTTTGAATTA
Source organism: Xenopus petersii (assembly GCA_038501925.1). Taxonomy (NCBI): domain Eukaryota; kingdom Metazoa; phylum Chordata; class Amphibia; order Anura; family Pipidae; genus Xenopus; species Xenopus petersii. The sequence continues at coordinate 131,718,103 of CM076683.1, forward strand.
GAAGCGAGGAGGGTGAATCTAGAGCATAGGGGTGGTACTGGTGGAAAGTTGAAACAACAGAAAAAAGCTGGGAAAAAGAAGAAGGGAAGGGAAGGGGAGAGATTAAAAATGGGACAGAAAGACATAGGAAAATCATAATAAAATTATAAAATAAAGGCAGAAGGGGAACAGAAGTGGAAAAACACTAAAAACAGAAGAGAAGATGAGTGAAATTGACTAATTTGGGTCACAGCTGTGACTATCTGTAACTGGGTACAGTATGGGCTTCACAGTTATCTAATGACTGAATAAAGATTCTTGCTGTGTATTGGGTTAGTACTTGGAATTCAAGGGACGCTGCCTAAACTGCATTTTAAAGAGGAAATTAGAGAAATTAAAGAGAAATTAGGAAGCCTAATCAAACAAATGATTTATGCTTTCAAAGTTGGCTACAGGGGGGTCACCATCTTGTAACTTTGTTATACATCTTTGCAAGACTAAGACTGTGCACATGCTCTGTGTGATCTGGGCTGCTTAGGGATCATCATAAATTATCAAAACAGCACAAGTCAAATAATATCAGCCGATACAACAAGACTGATTAAAAATCAGAATATACAGACTGCACTGGGTCCTGTGTTGTCATGTAATCTAATGTGGATTTTATAGTTTTTGTATTGTTTAATACAAACTTTCTCCAACTCTGCAGAACCAGTGGCTGCAGCAAAATAATCCTCCAAATAGAATCCCAGTTTATCTGTTTAAATCTGACTCCATGATCTTTATCCTTGCAGCTGGAGTTGGAAACAGTAAAGTGGATGTAAAGGCAAAATGAAAATCCAATACAAATCTCTACACAGTTGCCGACTGCTCTACAGGGAAACAAACAAAGCTGCTTGAGTTCTGCATGGCTGGGAAGTAAGGCGGGGGCTCCCCCTGCTGTTCATAAGTATGATTGTTTCCCTGCTCAGCAGTTAGGGACCGTCTGACAATTCCTATCCACAGCAGTAAATGAAGGGAAAATTTCACTGCATACAGTCAGGTTTCTTATAATAACAGTACACATTTTTTAACTAAAGTATATTGGAGATAGGTTGCTAAAAAAGTAAAAAGAAAGTAAAAATTGGATTTTATTTTTTTGACTTTACATGCCCTTTGAATTAAAGGGGTGGTTCACTTTCATGGTAACTATTAATATGTTAGAAAATGACCAATTCAAGGCAATTTTCAACTTGCAATTTACAATTTTTTAATTATTTTCTTTTTTCTTCTCAATCTTTCCAGCTTTTAAATGGGGGTCGCTGACTAAAAACAAATGCTCTGTAAGGCTACACATTTATTGTTATTGATACTTTCTATTACTCATCTTTATATTCAGTCCCTCTCCTATTCATGTTCCAGTCTCTTATTCAAATCAATGCATGGTTGCTAGGGGAATTTGGACCCTACCAACCAGATGGCTGAAATTGCAAACTGGAGAGCTGCTGAATAAAAAGCTAAATAACCGCAAATAATAAAAAATGAAAACCAATTGCAAATTGTCTCAGAATATCCCTCTCTACATCTTACTAAATGTTAACTCAAAGGGGAACAACAACTTTAAAATTCATCACTGCAATAAATGATCTTATATGGGGGAGCCGCACCAACAATGTATGGACATCTCGGAACTTGGTGTTGTTTCCACACTTACTATATAGTTACCGTCAGCCTGGTACATGCTCTTTTGTCTCTTCTTCGATTTTCTAAATTCTTCTTATTTTTCTGCAAATAATAAAAATGTTCTTAGAAAGGCAGGTGCAGCCAGTTGGGTAGTCTTGTGTTGGAAACTTCTCATTGTTGGCTCTCTAACTAAGTCTCCTAAAATTTGGTCCAGAACCTGGACAGCATTGAACACACAACTCCATATATACGTCAGTCTTCCATTTACCCGTATGTAGTTGTTGCACAATAAAATCATGTTGTTGTTATTAATATTATTATTATTATTAATGTGTATTTTTAGAGCGCCAACATATTGCACAACATATTGTTATATATCACAACTTTCTCAGGAGGAAAAAAGAGAACACCCTCCCTGGTCTGGTGAATAATCTGAACAATAACCATGAAGGATTTATTGCAGTATATGTTAAATGTTATATGTATAGAGTGATATGGCTAAAGTCCATTAAAATGGCAATTATAGAATGGGCTTTTGTGCTCAGACTTTCCATTAAAAATTCCTGGAAGTCGGCCGAGATGCCACCCAAGAAGTTTTTATTAACAGGCCGGCTACTCCTGTGATTGGAAGGAAGGAAGTAGAAATAATCTTTCAATAATTTATACACAATAAATGTCTTCTCTCCAAGCCATGTTGTAAGGATTCAGTCACAGGTACTATAATCATTTTTAAGAAGTTGTCTCTTTAAATTTTTTAAAGATAAGAGCTTTTATATAGGGAAGGTCTATAGAAATAAGTCAAATCAACTGGACTTGCTGTGTTTTTCTTGAAGACGTTCCACCAGTCATCCAAATGGCTTTCTCAATTCAGAATAACTTCATAGGAACTTTCTTTGGTATATTTCCTCTGGAATGTTGCTCCAATCAGCATAATCTGTTTATCATATTCCACAATGATGGCATTAAATTAGGTGTTGATTGTATTAGCAACATTGTAGCTTTATTAAACCTTCCAGGGAGAGGTCCCAAAACAGCATTGTATGTGGCAGACAATAGATGTCGTACCCTCCCCCCGCCTCTATTCAAATTTGGTTTTTCAGTTTTTACATATATGGCTTCTTTAAAGGGCATGTAAAGGCAAAAAAATAAAATCCCATTTTTACTTTCTTTAATAAAAGAGAAACCTATCTCCAATATACTTTAATTAAAAAATATGTGCCGTTTTTATAAGAAACCTGACTGTATGCAGTGAAATTCTCCCTTCATTTACTGCTGTGGATAGGAATTGTCAGACGGTCCCTAACTGCTGAGCAGGGAAACAATCATACTTATGAACAGCAGGGGGAGCCCCCGCCTTACTTCCCAGCCATGCAGAACTCAAGCAGCTTTGTTTATGATGATCCCTAAGCAGCCCAAACCACACTGAGCATGTGCACAGTCTTAGTCTTGCAAAGATGTATAACAAAGTTACAAGATGGTGACCCCCTGTAGCCAACTTTGAAAGCATAAATTATTTGTTTGATTAGGCTTGTTTTTTGATTTGTTTAGTATACAAAATACAGAATTTCTAGCCTCATTCTATTTTAGACTTTACTTGCCCTTTAGGTGCATTTAAAATCAAGTCCACTAGCCAACAGTGTAGCCATAATGCACCCACCAATGCTCCAGTATGTTAGGGAGGGCCTACCCAGCAGACCTTTCATGAATACATTGCTGCCAAATGCAGGCACAGATGTATTCATGCATGATGTGCTAACGGCAGGGCAGGTTACAAAGAAACAGTCAAAATTGAAAACTCTTTCAATTTTTACCAGCTACTGCTGTTTAAAAAAACCTATTTTCAGTATTTTTTAAATTCCAACTATTTTTTCCCTTTAAAAACTCTTTATAAAGGATTTTGACATGTACTTTGATGAAAATGCCATTGTTGTTCTGTCAATCTTTGACCCAGAACATTTATGATTTTCATTGAGAGGCACAAAATATTCCTTTTGGCAAAGTAAGGGGGAAAAAAAATCAATGAAATGCTGCTATTACTCAAGATTTAAAGACTTGGTGTGGCTCTAGGAAAGTCTTGGAGGCATGGATTAGAAATAATCCTGGATAAGAAGGATATATATCCAGCACAAGAAGGGTAGGATTTTTCCTTTCACCAATAAGATTTACCAATAAACTTGAAAACCATGAGAAGCCAGTAGTTGACTTGGTAGAGAACATGGTAAAAGAAACAATCCTATCCAAAACATCCAGTACTCATTTGCCTGGAGGAAGTTTATGGGGGAAGAAGACTTAGTAGGGGATTTCAGTAATCAAAAAATAGCACGATCAGGGAGCAAATGAGTCAGTCTGAATTAAAATAACTGCTTCTTGGAACGCCATACCCGAGGTCATTTAGGTTTTCCATAATACCATTCTGAAACTTTTAACATAACAAAGCTAATTGCATTGCTACAAAGAACTTGCTATAATCTAGTTACACATCTACTTTCAATATCTTAAATATCAAGCTAAATGATACATTTGAAGGAACAAATTCTGTAATGCGTTGATGTCAAAGGTCCAAAGGTATTTGTCAAAGCAAAGAAAGTGGACCCTGCTGGAGACATATAGGCCCCACCAGGAAAAACATGAGTCTGTATTGGTGTTTGATTCCCAAGTGGGCATTGGACTCATAAATATTGAACATGTAGCTGTGTTTCGAGATAATTAAATATGGCACCTTGCTCAGTCTGTGAATATACAACCTGATGGAAGAGATGGTCTCCACATGGACCAACTCAACATCTAATCAATAGAGCACAGCAATCAAGTTAAACTGCAGTATGTGTAGGTAGAAGAGAATGTAGATACTATTACATATGAACCCCAAAGTGGTAGCTAGACCCATCAGATGTTTTCAAAAACATTGCAGGGACCTACCTAGGCTGGGGAAACAGAGGAAGGACTAGATGCAAGCAGCTTCCCAGTAGAATCAAAGAGGCAAACAGGGAAAAACTTTTGAGTACAAGAGGGAACAGCACGATTGGACCATCAATTCCAGGTGTAAATCAAAATTTTACTGTATCAGGGAGCTATTATACTGGAGTGGATGTTGGACAAGACGGACACATTTTGTGCTTTCCTAGCTGTCATTTTATCTATTTATCATTCTTAGCTTGACAGCCCTCATCTAATTTGTGCGTTAGCACACTTATTAAATGAGCAGTGTTGAAAGGTATGATATAGTCATTAGAATATAGGGTATATTTATATTGTCCCAAAATAAAATGTTTTCCCATTTTTACACATTATTTCCCTCATCTTGTATTAGATGCTTTACTTGTTAACGCTCTGACTTTTGCTACATCTCTAGAAAATCTTGGATTTGTAACCACATGACTATTATCTCTCTTTCTGTACATTGTGTGACCTGCCAAGACCTCATTACAGTGATGTGTTATGAGAGAGGACAAAGGACCGGGTAACAGACAGGAGGGAAATTTAAGGAAATCATCACAGACGAATGAGCACCTGAAATAAATAATCCTCCCCAGGCCACTCAGCACAATGCCTGGCTCTCCTGTCTAAGTCATTACATTTGCACCTCTTACAAATGCACAAACACAGGTTCAGGAACTGAGGCCACACATGTAAGGAGATAGGTTTCCCCTTGTCGCTGGGAGAATAAATGAGCTAATTGTCGCGTTTGTGTACTTGAGATTCACACCCAAGGGACCTAAAATTCTTAGAAAGTAGCCAGGAAGAGAGAAAATAAAAAATTGTTTCCAGGTGCTTAGAGGTATGAGGAGCTGAGGAACCTGTGAGTTTAGTTCAGGAGCAGTTAGGAGGCTGCACATTAAGGGTTAATTCACACGGGGAGATTAGGGGATATTTTGTCGCCTGGTCACTAATCGCCTCTTCTTCTTGGCGACAATCTCCCCAAACTGCCTCCACGTGTCTTCCCATCCGCTATGATGAAAAGTCGCCTGCGCTAAAGCACACGCGGCGCTGCGTTTTCAGAAGTCGCCCAAAGTTGCCTCACGAGGAAACTTCGGGCGACTTCAGGAAATGAAGCACCGCATGTGCTTTAGATACACAGGAGGAAGGAAGTTCCTGCCCTACAGAACTGACAGTCTTTATAGGTACGAAACTTCCAGAAATAAAATAGGAGGGTAACAATTTCTGCTGTTCAAAATGATTGACACTTTGATCCTACCTGTGATGGAGAAATTAGGGATTAGATTACAGAGGAAAGGAGCAGATCAAGAGAAAGATTTTAGACAGAAGAAGGCAGTAGATGTGGGTGGTCTGAAGAAATGGAGGATCTGAGAGGTTTGGAGGAGACCAGGAATAAATAGAAAAACAGTGAGGTGCAATGGAGTAAAGGCTTTGAAGGAGCGGGGTTTGAAACATTTCCTCTGGTTAACATGGAACCATAATAAAGATTTAACAGAGGAACTGCAGATTCTCTCTTAGGTATTAGTAGGAGGATTCAACATTCTACATCCTATCAGATTTAATGTTTAACATACTTTGTAAGTGTTACTCGACTTTAACTCCGCTTTCCACTTAAAAGGTTGATTTTCCAACATACTTCATGTTTAAGGGAACTCATGGGCAGGTTGAGGTCATTAATATAGTCTAAACAGCCACAATCAAATTAAATACCTCCAGTGGGGCCATTATGGTCTTGATAAAAATTCAATTCATTAGAATTTTTCTTTTTAAAAAAAATGTACTTTCTCACATGTTAAGTCCATTTATAGACTAACTGATTTTGGGGATTATTATTATTATTTTATTATTAACATGTATTTATATAGCACCAACATATTGCGTAGCACTGTAAAGTAAATGTGATTATACAACTACTCACATGAATTACATACATAGAATATATGGAGTAACAAACATCACAATCAATACAGGTACAAAAAGGTGAGGAAGGCCCTATGCATAGGGAAGGGAGTAATACACAAGGTGTGGGAGTGGGCAAGATCGAATTGGGTGAGAAATGTGGTATTGTATGTGGTGTTGCGTTTGGTAGTTAAGCAGAGTGAGGGTAGGCTTCTCGAAAGAAGAAGAGATTTCTTGAAAGCAGAAAGGTTGGTAGAAAGTCGGACAGACCGTGGGAGAGAGTTCCAGAGGAGGGATGCAGCCCTTGCAAAGTCTTGAATGCGAGCATGTGAGGAGGTAATGAGAGAAGAGTTGAGTAGGAGGTCAGTAGAGGAGCGTAGTAAGCAAGTGGGTGAGTATATAGAGATGAGTTCAGAGATGTAGGGTGGGGCAGAGTTATGAAGTGCTTTGAAAGTCAGTGTCATTAATTTGAATTTGATTCTGAAAGGTAATGGAAGCCAGTGCAGGGATTGACAGAATGGCGAGGCAGAGGAGGAGCGGTTGCTGAGGTGTATGAGCCTCGCAGCAGTGTTCATTATGGACTGGAGAGGTGACAGTCTCTGGAGGGGGAGGCCAATTAAAAGAGTTACAGTAGTCTAGACGCGATATGATGAGAGAGTGAATAAGAATTTTGGCAGTGTCTTGGGTGATAAATGATCGTATTTTGGATATGTTCCTTAGGTGGAAGTGACATGATTTAATAAGTGACTGGATATGAGGAGTGAATGACAGGGCAGAATCTAGGATAACCCCAAGGCACCGGGCCTGGGGAGAGGGGGTGATAGTGGAATTGTTAACTATGATGGATACTTCGGGGATGCTACTGGTGTTAGTTGGAGGAAAGAGAACCATTTCAGTTTTAGAGAGGTTTAATTTAAGGTAGTGTTGCGACATCCAGGTAGAGATATGGGACAGGCAGGAGGAGACGCGAGTTAGGAGTTCTGGGTTGAGATCAGGAGATGAGAGATAGATCTGAGTATCGTCAGCATAGAGGTGGTAGTGGAAACCATACGAATTTATTAATTTGCCAAGGGAGGAAGTATAGAGGGAGAATAGTAATGGTCCCAGGACAGAGCCTTGAGGAACTCCAACAGAAAGAGGTAGGGGAGAAGATGATACTCCATTGTAGGAGACAGTGAAGGAACGATTGGTGATGTAAGAAGAGAACCAGGACAGGGCTGTGTCACGAAGGCCAAGTGACTGGAGGGACTGGAGGAGGAGAGGGTGATCTACAGTGTCAAATGCGGCTGAGAGATCAAGCACTATTAGTAGTGAGAAGTGATTGTTGGCTTTAGCGGTTAAAAGGTCATTAGTTAGTCGAGTCAGGGCAGTTTCCGTGGAGTGTTGTGGCTTAAAACCAGATTGTAGGGGGTCCAGCAGGTTATTGTCAGAGAGGAATGAGGTTAGTCGGTTGTAGACTAGGCACCCAAGTAGTTTAGAGATGAAAGGTAGCAGAGAGATAGGTCGGAGGTTGTCAAGATTGGAGGGATCAAGAGAGGGTTTTTTTCAGAATGGGGGTGACAAGAGCATGTTTTAGTTGAGAAGGAAACAGTCCAGTTGAGAGCGAAAGATTAAATAGGTGAGTTAAGGCTTTGATTAGACAAGGATTGGTATTGCGGAGAATTTTTGAGGGAATTGGATCAAGCGGGCAGGTGGGAAGGTGGGAAGAGGCCAGAAGCTTTGAGACTTCCTCATCAGTGACAGGGGTGAAGGAGCACAGGAGAGACTGGGGAGTGTGGAGGGAGGGTGGTGGAAGTCTAGGGGGGTTGAGTAGTGTAATGTCCCTTCTGATAGTGTTAATTTTGTTTTTGAAGTGCTCAGCAATATCTTGAGCAGAGACAGATGTGCATGGAGGGGGTGGAGAAGGGGAAAGGAGAGTGTTAAAGGTGGAGAAAAGTTGTGCTGTTTTTTTAGAAAGGGAGTTAATGAGTGAAGTAAAGTATGTTTGTTTGGCTTGGAAGAGGCTGGTGTTAAAGGACCACAGGGCAGATTTGTAGCTCCAAAAGTCTGATTCTGAACGGGATTTGCGCCAGCAACGCTCAAGTGCACGTGAGTGTCTTTGGAGCGCTTTTTATGAGCAGTATGCCAAGGTTGAAGTGGTTTGGGTCTAGAACGTTTAGTTTTTATAGGAGCAAGCTCATTTAGGGCAGTGGTGAGAGTACTATAGTAGACAGAGGTAGTCCCATTAGGACATGAGATGGCTGAGATATTAGAGTGAAGAGAGTCAAAGGAAGAAGAGAGATGTGACACGTCTACAGCTTGCAAGTCACGGTAAGTACATGTTTGTGGAATAGCAGGGGGTGAGGAGGGAGTTAGTGAGAGTTGAAATGTGAGAATATTGTGATCAGAGAGGGGAAATGGTGAGTTAGTAAAATTGGTGGTTTAACAGAGTCTGGTAAATATGAGATTGGAGTGAGAGGGGGAGTCTGAGCACAAAGATAAGCCTAGGGAGGAGGTTAGTGAAAGAAGTTTAGAGACAGAAGAGTTGTTAATGTTGTTAACGGGTATATTAAAGTCACCTAATATGATGGATGGGATGTTAGATGAAAGAAAGTAAGGAAGCCAAGCAGCAAAGTTGTCCAGAAATTGTGCAGTTGGTCCTGGTGGTCGATATATAACAGCAATGCAGAGTGAAACAGGAGAAAAGAGCCTAATGCAGTGAGCCTCAAATGAGGAGAATGCCAGCAATAGAAAGGAAAGATAGACTAGAGAGTGTGAGTGGGATTTATAAGTCCTTAGTTTGTATGAAAAAGAGGAGTTTTGTGGAATAGCTAAACAGAGTACTTTATAAACTTCATGTGTGGAGAGGGAAGGAGAGAAGAGAGGCTGAGATTTGTATAGAACTGGGATTTGCCGAAGGAGGTAGTGAAAAATGTTTTATGAAGCATGAGAGTGAAAGGAGGAGAAATGCAGGATAAAGCAGGTTTGGAGTAAGAAGTAACAAACTAGCAGGTACAAACAAATCTGTTTTCTTCTTATCCCAGATGGTTCACTGTTGATTGCAGGGGAATCCGGTTCCTTTTGCCTTGTCAATGCCTTGTTTAACGGTCATTTCTAAGCACTTGTGAAATGTTAGCACTCATGCCATGCCCCAGACACGAGTGCCATCCCCAATACTGGGTTTATATGTAGCTGATTGGGAAAACCAGAGCCTAATTAATCAATTAACCAATTAAATAGCTAGCAAAGGGCAGAGTTTTACAGACACCAGAACCAGGTTTGGGGCTATAAAAATATCTCTTGTTCACGGAGGAGTGGACACAGATTTACACAGTTGTTTATCTCACAGCCCATTGTTCAAGAATTTTGATATTTGGTCTTATGGCAGGAACCTGAGTTTGATTCCAACCAAGGCCCAACCTGTGTGGGATTTGTATGTAATCCCTTTGTTTGTGTGGGATTCCCCGATGGGTCCCAGTTTCCCCCTACAATGAAAAAAAATTATGGCCAAATGGCATCTGTGTAATTTGACCCTAGTTCCGATGGGGTTGTGCGCACATAACAGTAATTAGACTATAAGCTCCACTGGGGTGAGGATGGAAGGGAATGAGAGCTAAATGAACAGATGATAATGATAATAATAATAATAATTATAATAAAACTTGCTTTAATTAGGGATAGTATTGCTTGCATGCATTAATCTGGAGGATATCAATAGCAATGCTAGAGCTTTTGAAGCTAAAACATGTAAGAGATAAATCCCTATTGCAGGGAGAAATAAAACCAAGCTAATGATAACGACCTGTATGTTAAATGCGCATGGGTAGTTCACAGTGAGGCCGTCAGATACAATGAACCTGAAAGCTTTTGATTGAGACGCACTTCCTTGTCTTTAATATAATCTGATTCTTTCAAGATCAGAGGGAGATTTAAGCAAGGGTGACTGACCTGGGATCTGCAGGTACTACAGCCTTGTTAACAACAGTTTTGAGCAGGAAGAATAAAGATAAGTTCCAAAATGTAACCACATACTTAGCTCTTGAGCTTTACAACCCCTATAGTATCAGTAAGCAGGAGAGCTGGTGCCTATAGTAACAGTGGGATAATAGTCTCTGGGGGGGGGGAGTGTGACTGTGGGATAGCAGGTATAGTAGGGAGAGATGGTGTCTATAGTAACAGTGGGATAATAGTCTCTGGGAAGGGAGTGTGACTGTGGGATAGCAGGTATAGTAGGGAGAGATGGTGCTTATAATAACAGTGGATAATACTCTCTGGGAAGGGAGTGTGACTGTGGGATAGCAGGTATAGTAGGGAGAGATGGTGCCTATAGTAACAGTTTATAATAGTCTCTGGGAAGGGAGTGTGACTGTGGAATAGCAGGTATAGTAGGGAGAGATTGTGCCTATAGTAACAGTGGCATAATAGTCTGTGGGAAGGGAGTGTGACTGTGGGATAGCAGGTATAGTAGGGAGAGATGGTGTCTATAGTAACAGTGGATAATAGTCTCTGGGAAGGGACTGTGACTGTGGGATAACAGATATAGTAGGAAGAGATGGTGTCTATAGTAACAGTGGATAATAGTCTCTGGGAAGGGGGTGTGACTGTGGGATAGCAGGTATAGTAGGGAGAGACAGTGCCTATAGTAACAGTGGATAATACTCTCTGGGAAGGGAGTGTGACTGTAGGATAACAGGTATAGTAGGGAGAGATGGTGTCTATAGTAACAGTGGGATAATAGTCTGTGGGAAGGGAGTGTGACTGTGGGATAGCAGGTATAGTAGGGAGAGATGGTGCCTATAGTAACAGTGGGATAATAGTCTGTGGGAAGGGAGTGTGACTGTGGGATAGCAGGTATAGTAGGGAGAGATGGTGCCTATAGTAACAGTGGATAATAGTCTCTGGGAAGGGAGTGTGACTGTGGGATAACAGGTATAGTAGGGAGAGATGGTGCCTATAGTAACAGAGGATAATAGTCTCTGGGAAGGGAGTGTGACTGTGGGATAGCAGGTATAGTAGGGAGAGATGGTGCCTATAGTAACACTGGGATAATAGTCTCTCGGAAGGGAGTGTGACTGTGGGATAGCAGGTATAGTAGGGAGAGATGGTGCCTATAGTAACAGTGGATAATAGTCTCTGGGAAGGTAGTGTGACTGTGGGATAGCAGGTATAGTAGAGAGAGATGGTGCCTATAGTAACAGTGGATAATAGTCTCTGGGAAGGGAGTGTGACTGTGGGATAGCAGGTATAGTAGGGAGAGATGGTGTCTATAGTAACAGTGGATAATAGTCTCTGGGAAGGGAGTGTGACTGTGGGATAACAGGTATAGTAGGGAGAGATGGTGTCTATATTAACAGTGGATAATAGTCTCTGGGAAGGGAGTGTGACTGTGGGATAGCAGTTATAGTAGGGAGAGATGGTGCCTATAGTAACAGAGGATAATAGTCTCTGGGAAGGGAGTGTGACTGTGGGATAGCAGGTATAGTAGGGAGAGATGGTGCCTATAGTAACATTGGGATAATAGTCTCTCGGAAGGGAGTGTGACTGTGGGATAGCAGGTATAGTAGGGAGAGATGGTGCCTATAGTAACAGTGGGATAATAGTCTGTGGGAAGGGAGTGTGACTGTGGGATAGCAGGTATAGTAGGGAGAGATGGTGTCTATAGTAACAGTGGATAATAGTCTCTGGGAAGGGACTGTGACTGTGGGATAACAGGTATAGTAGGGAGAGATGGTGTCTATAGTAACAGTGGATAATAGTCTCTGGGAAGGGACTGTGACTGTTGGATAACAGGTATAGTAGGGAGAGATGATGCATATAGTAAAAGTGGAATAATAGTCTGTGGGAAGGGAGTGTGACTGTGGGATAACAGGTATAGTAGGGAGAGATGGTGCCTATAGTAACAGAGGATAATAGTCTCTGGGAAGGGAGTGTGACTGTGGGATAGCAGGTATAGTAGGGAGAGATGGTGCCTATAGTAACACTGGGATAATAGTCTGTGGGAAGGGAGTGTGACTGTGGGATAGCAGGTATAGTAGGGAGAGATGGTGCCTATAGTAACAGTGGGATAAAAGTCTGTGGGAAGGGAGTGTGACTGTGTGATAACAGGTATAGTAGGGAGAGATGGTGCCTATAGTAAAAGTGGGAAAATAGTCTGTGGGAAGGGAGTGTGACTGTGGGATAGCAGGTATAGTAGGGAGAGATGGTGCCTATAGTAACAGTGGATAATAGTCTCTGGGAAGGTAGTGTGACTGTGGGATAGCAGGTATAGTAGAGAGAGATGGTGCCTATAGTAACAGTGGATAATAGTATCTGGGAAGGGAGTGTGACTGTGGGATAGCAGGTATAGTAGGGAGAGATGGTGCCTATAGTAACACTGGGATAATAGTCTCTCGGAAGGGAGTGTGACTGTGGGATAGCAGGTATAGTAGGGAGAGATGGTGCCTATAGTAACAGTGGGATAATAGTCTGTGGGAAGGGAGTGTGACTGTGGGATAGCAGGTATAGTAGGGAGAGATGGTGCCTATAGTAACAGAGGATAATAGTCTTTGGGAAGGGAGTGTGACTGTGGGATAGCAGGTATAGTAGGGAGAGATGGTGCCTATAGTAACACTGGGATAATAGTCTCTCGGAAGGGAGTGTGACTGTGGGATAGCAGGTATAGTAGGGAGAGATGGTGCCTATAGTAACAGTGGGATAATAGTGTGTGGGAAGGGAGTGTGACTGTGGGATAGCAGGTATAGTAGGGAGAGATGGTGTCTATAGTAACAGTGGATAATAGTCTCTGGGAAGGGACTGTGACTGTGGGATAACAGGTATAGTAGGGAGAGATGGTGTCTATAGTAACAGTGGATAATAGTCTCTGGGAAGGGACTGTGACTGTTGGATAACAGGTATAGTAGGGAGAGATGGTGCCTATAGTAACAGAGGATAATAGTCTCTGGGAAGGGAGTGTGACTGTGGGATAGCAGGTATAGTAGGGAGAGATGGTGCCTATAGTAACAGTGGATAATAGTCTCTGGGAAGGGAGTGTGACTGTGGGATAGCAGGTATAGTAGGGAGAGATGGTGTCTATAGTAACAGTGGATAATAGTCTCTGGGAAGGGAGTGTGACTGTGGGATAGCAGGTATAGTAGGGAGAGATGGTGCCTATAGTAACAGTGGATAATAGTCTCTGGGAAGGGACTGTGACTGTGGGATAGCAGGCAGGGCCGCCATTAGAAATCACGGGGCCCCGTACAACAAAATTTTTGGGGCCCCCCTGGGCCCCGCCCACGCTGACGACCAAGCTCCACCCCATATCCCGCCTACTCCACATCGCAGTTAAAAGACCACAGAAAAGTAACCCCCCCACACACAAGTTGTAAAAAGCTATTGATGGTCAGGGCCCCCTTATAAAAAATTGGGGCCCCAAAAAAAAAAAATTTAAAAAAAACAAAAAAATAAACAAACATTGGTGGCAGGAGCCCCCTTATAAGTTAAAACAAATTGGGGCCCCAAAAAAAAATTTGAAAAAAAATTAATTTTTTTTTGAAAAAAAAAAACATTGGGGGCAGGGGCCCCCTTACAAGTTAAAAACAAATTGGGGCCCCAAAAAAAAATTTTTTTTTTTTGAAAAAAAAAAAAAACATTGGCGGCAGGGGCCCCCTTATAAGTTAAAAACAAATTGGGGCCCCAAAAAAAAATTTGAAAAAAAAAAAATTTTTTTTTGAAAAAAAACAAAAAAAAACTGGTGGCAGGGGCCCCCTTACAAGTTAAAAAAATTTGGGGCCACCAAAAAGAAAATTATTTTTTTTTTTTAAAAAAAACAAACAAAAAAATACAATGGTGGCAAGGGGCCCCTTACGAGTTAAAAAAAAAATTGGGGCCCAAAAAAAAAAGTTTTAAAAAAAAGATTGGTGGCAGGGGCCTATAGAATATTAAAATAATACATTGGTGGCCAGGGGATTAAAAAAAAAAAAAAACACAAACTGGTGTTCAGTAGGATTGAACTCATGGCTTCAGTACTTCAACTTCGCCTCCTTTCGTGACTTCGGGTCTTTTCACCGCTTCAGGACTTCAATTTCGGCTGTTTTCGTGACTTCGGGTCTTTTCGGCGCTTCGTGACTTCGGCTTTTTCCGTGACTTCGGGTCTTTTCGGCGCATCGGCTTCGGCTTTTCGGCACTTCCGCATTCGGCACGCAAGAGGCAAGACGTACGGCTCGGGCGCTCGTAAGGGGGGCCCGGATCTTCAAAAAATGCAGCGCTGCCCGGCCCCCCTTCATGCCCGGGCCCGGTACGCTTGTCCCCCCTGTCCCCCCCTGATGGCGGCCCTGATAGCAGGTATAGTAGGGAGAGATGGTGCCTATAGTAACAGTGGATAATAGTCTCTGGGAAGGGAGTGTGACTGTGGGATAACAGGTATAGTAGGGAGAGATGGTGCCTATAGTAACAGTGGATAATAGTCTCTGGGAAGGGAGTGTGACTGTGGGATAGCAGGTATAGTAGGGAGAGATGGTGCCTATAGTAACAGTGGATAATAGTCTCTGGGAAGGGAGTGTGACTGTGGGATAGCAGGTATAGTAGGGAGAGATGGTGCCTATAGTAACAGTGGATAATAGTCTCTGGGAAGGGAGTGTGACTGTGGGATAGCAGGTATAGTAGGGAGAGATGGTGCCTATAGTAACAGTGGATAATAGTCTCTGGGAAGGGAGTGTGACTGTGGGATAGCAGGTATAGTAGGGAGAGATGGTGCCTATAGTAACAGTGGATAATAGTCTCTGGGAAGGGAATGTGACTGTGGGATAGCAGGTATAGTAGGGAGAGATGGTGCCTATAGTAACAGTGGATAATAGTCTCTGGGAAGGGAGTGTGACTGTGGGATAACAGGTATAGTAGGGAGAGATGGTGCCTATAGTAACAGTGGATAATAGTCTCTGGGAAGGGAGTGTGACTGTGGGATAGCAGGTATAGTAGGGAGAGATGGTGTCTATAGTAACAGTGGATAATAGTCTGTGGGAAGGGAGTGTGACTGTGGGATAGCAGGTATAGTAGGGAGAGATGGTGTCTATAGTAACAGTGGATAATAGTCTCTGGGAAGGGACTGTGACTGTGGGATAACAGGTATAGTAGGGAGAGATGGTGTCTATAGTAACAGTGGATAATAGTCTCTGGGAAGGGACTGTGACTGTTGGATAACAGGTATAGTAGGGAGAGATGATGCCTATAGTAAAAGTGGAATAATAGTCTGTGGGAAGGGAGTGTGACTGTGGGATAACAGGTATAGTAGGGAGAGATGGTGCCTATAGTAACAGAGGATAATAGTCTCTGGGAAGGGAGTGTGACTGTGGGATAGCAGGTATAGTAGGGAGAGATGGTGCCTATAGTAACACTGGGATAATAGTCTCTCGGAAGGGAGTGTGACTGTGGGATAGCAGGTATAGTAGGGAGAGATGGTGCCTATAGTAACAGTGGGATAATAGTCTGTGGGAAGGGAGTGTGACTGTGGGATAGCAGGTATAGTAGAGAGAGATGGTGCCTATAGTAACAGTGGATAATAGTCTCTGGGAAGGGAGTGTGACTGTGGGATAGCAGGTATAGTAGAGAGAGATGGTGCCTATAGTAACAGTGGGATAATAGTCTGTGGGAAGGGAGTGTGACTGTGGGATAGCAGGTATAGTAGGGAGAGATGGTGTCTATAGTTACAGTGGATAATAGTCTCTGGGAAGGGAGTGTGACTGTGGGATAGCAGGTATAGTAGGGAGAGATGGTGCTTATAATAACAGTGGATAATACTCTCTGGGAAGGGAGTGTGACTGTGGGATAGCAGGTATAGTAGGGAGAGATGGTGCCTATAGTAACAGTTTATAATAGTCTCTGGGAAGGGAGTGTGACTGTGGAATAGCAGGTATAGTAGGGAGAGATTGTGCCTATAGTAACAGTGGCATAATAGTCTGTGGGAAGGGAGTGTGACTGTGGGATAGCAGGTATAGTAGGGAGAGATGGTGTCTATAGTAACAGTGGATAATAGTCTCTGGGAAGGGACTGTGACTGTGGGATAACAGATATAGTAGGAAGAGATGGTGTCTATAGTAACAGTGGATAATAGTCTCTGGGAAGGGGTGTGACTGTGGGATAGCAGGTATAGTAGGGAGAGACAGTGCCTATAGTAACAGTGGATAATACTCTCTGGGAAGGGAGTGTGACTGTAGGATAACAGGTATAGTAGGGAGAGATGGTGTCTATAGTAACAGTGGGATAATAGTCTGTGGGAAGGGAGTGTGACTGTGGGATAGCAGGTATAGTAGAGAGAGATGGTGCCTATAGTAACAGTGGGATAATAGTCTGTGGGAAGGGAGTGTGACTGTGGGATAGCAGGTATAGTAGGGAGAGATGGTGCCTATAGTAACACTGGGATAATAGTCTCTCGGAAGGGAGTGTGACTGTGGGATAGCAGGTATAGTAGGGAGAGATGGTGCCTATAGTAACAGTGGGATAATAGTCTGTGGGAAGGGAGTGTGACTGTGGGATAGCAGGTATAGTAGAGAGAGATGGTGCCTATAGTAACAGTGGATAATAGTCTCTGGGAAGGGAGTGTGACTGTGGGATAGCAGGTATAGTAGAGAGAGATGGTGCCTATAGTAACAGTGGGATAATAGTCTGTGGGAAGGGAGTGTGACTGTGGGATAGCAGGTATAGTAGGGAGAGATGGTGTCTATAGTTACAGTGGATAATAGTCTCTGGGAAGGGAGTGTGACTGTGGGATAGCAGGTATAGTAGGGAGAGATGGTGCTTATAATAACAGTGGATAATACTCTCTGGGAAGGGAGTGTGACTGTGGGATAGCAGGTATAGTAGGGAGAGATGGTGCCTATAGTAACAGTTTATAATAGTCTCTGGGAAGGGAGTGTGACTGTGGAATAGCAGGTATAGTAGGGAGAGATTGTGCCTATAGTAACAGTGGCATAATAGTCTGTGGGAAGGGAGTGTGACTGTGGGATAGCAGGTATAGTAGGGAGAGATGGTGTCTATAGTAACAGTGGATAATAGTCTCTGGGAAGGGACTGTGACTGTGGGATAACAGATATAGTAGGAAGAGATGGTGTCTATAGTAACAGTGGATAATAGTCTCTGGGAAGGGGGTGTGACTGTGGGATAGCAGGTATAGTAGGGAGAGACAGTGCCTATAGTAACAGTGGATAATACTCTCTGGGAAGGGAGTGTGACTGTAGGATAACAGGTATAGTAGGGAGAGATGGTGTCTATAGTAACAGTGGGATAATAGTCTGTGGGAAGGGAGTGTGACTGTGGGATAGCAGGTATAGTAGAGAGAGATGGTGCCTATAGTAACAGTGGGATAATAGTCTGTGGGAAGGGAGTGTGACTGTGGGATAGCAGGTATAGTAGGGAGAGATGGTGCCTATAGTAACAGTGGATAATAGTCTCTGGGAAGGGAGTGTGACTGTGGGATAACAGGTATAGTAGGGAGAGATGGTGCCTATAGTAACAGAGGATAATAGTCTCTGGGAAGGGAGTGTGACTGTGGGATAGCAGGTATAGTAGGGAGAGATGGTGCCTATAGTAACACTGGGATAATAGTCTCTCAGAAGGGAGTGTGACTGTGGGATAGCAGGTATAGTAGGGAGAGATGGTGCCTATAGTAACAGTGGATAATAGTCTCTGGGAAGGTAGTGTGACTGTGGGATAGCAGGTATAGTAGAGAGAGATGGTGCCTATAGTAACAGTGGATAATAGTCTCTGGGAAGGGAGTGTGACTGTGGGATAGCAGGTATAGTAGAGAGAGATGGTGCCTATAGTAACAGTGGGATAATAGTCTGTGGGAAGGGAGTGTGACTGTGGGATAGCAGGTATAGTAGGGAGAGATGGTGTCTATAGTAACAGTGGATAATAGTCTCTGGGAAGGGAGTGTGACTGTGGGATAACAGGTATAGTAGGGAGAGATGGTGTCTATATTAACAGTGGATAATAGTCTCTGGGAAGGGAGTGTGACTGTGGGATAGCAGTTATAGTAGGGAGAGATGGTGCCTATAGTAACAGAGGATAATAGTCTCTGGGAAGGGAGTGTGACTGTGGGATAGCAGGTATAGTAGGGAGAGATGGTGCCTATAGTAACATTG
The DNA here is from genome assembly GCA_038501925.1 of Xenopus petersii. NCBI lineage: Eukaryota > Metazoa > Chordata > Amphibia > Anura > Pipidae > Xenopus > Xenopus petersii. The sequence continues at coordinate 131,736,672 of CM076683.1, forward strand.
GGATAATAGTCTCTCGGAAGGGAGTGTGACTGTGGGATAGCAGGTATAGTAGGGAGAGATGGTGCCTATAGTAACAGTGGGATAATAGTTTGTGGGAAGGGAGTGTGACTGTGGGATAGCAGGTATAGTAGGGAGAGATGGTGTCTATAGTAACAGTGGATAATAGTCTCTGGGAAGGGACTGTGACTGTGGGATAACAGGTATAGTAGGGAGAGATGGTGTCTATAGTAACAGTGGATAATAGTCTCTGGGAAGGGACTGTGACTGTTGGATAACAGGTATAGTAGGGAGAGATGATGCCTATAGTAAAAGTGGAATAATAGTCTGTGGGAAGGGAGTGTGACTGTGGGATAACAGGTATAGTAGGGAGAGATGGTGCCTATAGTAACAGAGGATAATAGTCTCTGGGAAGGGAGTGTGACTGTGGGATAGCAGGTATAGTAGGGAGAGATGGTGCCTATAGTAACACTGGGATAATAGTCTGTGGGAAGGGAGTGTGACTGTGGGATAGCAGGTATAGTAGGGAGAGATGGTGCCTATAGTAACACTGGGATAATAGTCTCTGGGAAGGGAGTGTGACTGTGGGATAGCAGGTATAGTAGGGAGAGATGGTGCTTATAATAACAGTGGATAATACTCTCTGGGAAGGGAGTGTGACTGTGGGATAGCAGGTATAGTAGGGAGAGATGGTGCCTATAGTAACAGTTTATAATAGTCTCTGGGAAGGGAGTGTGACTGTGGAATAGCAGGTATAGTAGGGAGAGATTGTGCCTATAGTAACAGTGGCATAATAGTCTGTGGGAAGGGAGTGTGACTGTGGGATAGCAGGTATAGTAGGGAGAGATGGTGTCTATAGTAACAGTGGATAATAGTCTCTGGGAAGGGACTGTGACTGTGGGATAACAGATATAGTAGGAAGAGATGGTGTCTATAGTAACAGTGGATAATAGTCTCTGGGAAGGGGGTGTGACTGTGGGATAGCAGGTATAGTAGGGAGAGACAGTGCCTATAGTAACAGTGGATAATACTCTCTGGGAAGGGAGTGTGACTGTAGGATAACAGGTATAGTAGGGAGAGATGGTGTCTATAGTAACAGTGGGATAATAGTCTGTGGGAAGGGAGTGTGACTGTGGGATAGCAGGTATAGTAGAGAGAGATGGTGCCTATAGTAACAGTGGGATAATAGTCTGTGGGAAGGGAGTGTGACTGTGGGATAGCAGGTATAGTAGGGAGAGATGGTGCCTATAGTAACAGTGGATAATAGTCTCTGGGAAGGGAGTGTGACTGTGGGATAACAGGTATAGTAGGGAGAGATGGTGCCTATAGTAACAGAGGATAATAGTCTCTGGGAAGGGAGTGTGACTGTGGGATAGCAGGTATAGTAGGGAGAGATGGTGCCTATAGTAACACTGGGATAATAGTCTCTCAGAAGGGAGTGTGACTGTGGGATAGCAGGTATAGTAGGGAGAGATGGTGCCTATAGTAACAGTGGATAATAGTCTCTGGGAAGGTAGTGTGACTGTGGGATAGCAGGTATAGTAGAGAGAGATGGTGCCTATAGTAACAGTGGATAATAGTCTCTGGGAAGGGAGTGTGACTGTGGGATAGCAGGTATAGTAGAGAGAGATGGTGCCTATAGTAACAGTGGGATAATAGTCTGTGGGAAGGGAGTGTGACTGTGGGATAGCAGGTATAGTAGGGAGAGATGGTGTCTATAGTAACAGTGGATAATAGTCTCTGGGAAGGGAGTGTGACTGTGGGATAACAGGTATAGTAGGGAGAGATGGTGTCTATATTAACAGTGGATAATAGTCTCTGGGAAGGGAGTGTGACTGTGGGATAGCAGTTATAGTAGGGAGAGATGGTGCCTATAGTAACAGAGGATAATAGTCTCTGGGAAGGGAGTGTGACTGTGGGATAGCAGGTATAGTAGGGAGAGATGGTGCCTATAGTAACATTGGGATAATAGTCTCTCGGAAGGGAGTGTGACTGTGGGATAGCAGGTATAGTAGGGAGAGATGGTGCCTATAGTAACAGTGGGATAATAGTTTGTGGGAAGGGAGTGTGACTGTGGGATAGCAGGTATAGTAGGGAGAGATGGTGTCTATAGTAACAGTGGATAATAGTCTCTGGGAAGGGACTGTGACTGTGGGATAACAGGTATAGTAGGGAGAGATGGTGTCTATAGTAACAGTGGATAATAGTCTCTGGGAAGGGACTGTGACTGTTGGATAACAGGTATAGTAGGGAGAGATGATGCCTATAGTAAAAGTGGAATAATAGTCTGTGGGAAGGGAGTGTGACTGTGGGATAACAGGTATAGTAGGGAGAGATGGTGCCTATAGTAACAGAGGATAATAGTCTCTGGGAAGGGAGTGTGACTGTGGGATAGCAGGTATAGTAGGGAGAGATGGTGCCTATAGTAACACTGGGATAATAGTCTGTGGGAAGGGAGTGTGACTGTGGGATAGCAGGTATAGTAGGGAGAGATGGTGCCTATAGTAACAGTGGGATAAAAGTCTGTGGGAAGGGAGTGTGACTGTGTGATAACAGGTATAGTAGAGAGAGATGGTGCCTATAGTAAAAGTGGGATAATAGTCTGTGGGAAGGGAGTGTGACTGTGGGATAGCAGGTATAGTAGGGAGAGATGGTGCCTATAGTAACAGTGGATAATAGTCTCTGGGAAGGTAGTGTGACTGTGGGATAGCAGGTATAGTAGAGAGAGATGGTGCCTATAGTAACAGTGGATAATAGTCTCTGGGAAGGGAGTGTGACTGTGGGATAGCAGGTATAGTAGGGAGAGATGGTGCCTATAGTAACACTGGGATAATAGTCTCTCGGAAGGGAGTGTGACTGTGGGATAGCAGGTATAGTAGGGAGAGATGGTGCCTATAGTAACAGTGGGATAATAGTCTGTGGGAAGGGAGTGTGACTGTGGGATAGCAGGTATAGTAGGGAGAGATGGTGCCTATAGTAACAGAGGATAATAGTCTTTGGGAAGGGAGTGTGACTGTGGGATAGCAGGTATAGTAGGGAGAGATGGTGCCTATAGTAACACTGGGATAATAGTCTCTCGGAAGGGAGTGTGACTGTGGGATAGCAGGTATAGTAGGGAGAGATGGTGCCTATAGTAACAGTGGATAATAGTCTCTGGGAAGGGACTGTGACTGTGGGATAGCAGGTATAGTAGGGAGAGATGGTGCCTATAGTAACAGTGGATAATAGTCTCTGGGAAGGGAGTGTGACTGTGGGATAGCAGGTATAGTAGGGAGAGATGGTGCCTATAGTAACAGTGGATAATAGTCTCTGGGAAGGGAGTGTGACTGTGGGATAGCAGGTATAGTAGGGAGAGATGGTGCCTATAGTAACAGTGGATAATAGTCTCTGGGAAGGGAGTGTGACTGTGGGATAGCAGGTATAGTAGGGAGAGATGGTGCCTATAGTAACAGTGGATAATAGTCTCTGGGAAGGGAGTGTGACTGTGGGATAGCAGGTATAGTAGGGAGAGATGGTGTCTATAGTAACAGTGGATAATAGTCTCTGGGAAGGGAGTGTGACTGTGGGATAGCAGGTATAGTAGGGAGAGATGGTGCCTATAGTAACAGTGGATAATAGTCTCTGGGAAGGGAATGTGACTGTGGGATAGCCAGGGGCGCGCCGCCAATGAGGCGAGCTGAGACGCTCGCCTCAGGCGGCAACGCCGGAGCGGTTTCCAGGGGCGGCAAAAAGCCGCTCCTGCACCCTTAAGAGCCGAATTTCCGGTTTTTAAACCGGAAATTCGGCTTTACGAATTGCGCTCTTCGCATTAGTGTTCCTGCCTCCCCTCCCGACAGGTAAGTCGGCGAGGGGGGGCGGCATTGCAGGAGCCGCCTCAGGCGGCATTAAGGTACGAATCGGCGCTGGGGATAGCAGGTATAGTAGGGAGAGATGGTGTCTATAGTAACAGTGGATAATAGTCTCTGGGAAGGGAGTGTGACTGTGAGATAGTAGGTATAGTAGGGAGAGATGGTGCCTATAGTAACAGTGGATAATAGTCTCTGGGAAGGGAGTGTGACTGTGGGATAGCAGGTATAGTAGGGAGAGACAGTGCCTATAGTAGCAGTGGGATAGTAGTCAATTATAGCCAAAATAATTACAATAGAGAATCTACTAACTCCACACTATTCCCAGAAATGTTGCTATATACGTTACTGGCAAAGTTTTTGGGTTTGGTTATGTTTTGTTTTCCTTACTGAATGGATGTCCCATTGTAAATCAGCAGTGAAGTAACACCTCTGGGTCATTTCCTAGGTCACCACAAATGTGTATTTAGGGCAAGTGATAGAAGCAGAGGCTGAAAGTCTAAACAAACAAGAAAGTTCCCGTCAGTAATACGATAGCCACGTGAATTTGTTCCCTTCTTCTTCTGAAGCTGGAATCTTTGTGTCAGTCAATGTGAAAATGTCAATCAAGGGGATTCTGTTAACAAAACATAAGCTGGAAGCGGAAAAGCCTTGTGTTTGCAGGGAAGCTGTCACGGGGAAAATACTTTCTGAACCTTGAAGTCAACATACTGGTATCAATGGGGAAGATTAGGGCCACGTTGTTTATACAAGTAAAAAAAAGGCATCTGAGATGTAAAACATGTCCCCCTCCAACAACTTTCCATGAATAATGTTGGATCATACACAAGGTACTTGTTCCATTCCAAATTTCAGCAAAGTCATTGTTGAGATACAGACTTTGTGCTAAATTGCTGAAAGCTGGGGGGGGGGTTTTTTGAGAAGATTACACCACCAAACCGCAAGATGTCAATGGAAAGTATATCGTCAGCATTCAAGCAAAGTTCTAAATTTTCCCGCATGAATTTGCCCCAGTTTTAATTTTTCCACTTAATTGAGATGTATGGAGACACGTGATTCTATGACTTTTCATGTTGACGATTAGTTGTAACTAGTTGCAATTGTCTATGTTTGCCTATGATTAAGTGTTGTGAGAACACGAAACGCGTAAGGCTGTAATCCACACTTTTACTTCAATAAAGACCTACCCTGCAAACAATACGGTGATGTCCGTTCCCTTATGCTGAAAGCTTGGGACAGAGCACCTGAGTAGTGATTGGCGAATTTATTCACCAGGCAAATTTCCACGTTCGTCTAAACGCATCCAAAAATTAGATCTCGTCTAAATCTCTGCGTGTCAACACTATTCGGATGCACATGGACTTCAACTTCTGCGTCAAAACTGATGCAAGAGACTTTTTGGATGTCTTCATCTGTCGTCAATTTTCGGGTTTGGCAATTTTTTCCCATTTCGCGAAACGGGAAAAATTCGCCCATCACTGGTAGAGACGGAAAAAAGTTTTGCATGAGCGGCAGACCAGCTTCAATACCCACATCCAGAAATGTTACCCTCATAACGCAAGGTACCCACTTTAACCTGCTGGTACCCAACCCGCTTCAGGACTCTAACCATATGGCAGTGTTAGAGAATAGAAGATAACCTAAATAGATAGGCCGGTACTTTAGTCCTGCATTTATTAGAAGTGTCCCTGATTCTCAAGCCATCTATAACCTTTATCAAGGAGCAGAAAGGGTAATGGCAGGTCTGGAGTCGGATCGTGCCTCCCCCTCCAAAACAGCTGGGCAATATATTTCCAAAGATGGTTTTCATTGTAGTAGTGATTAATAGAAACCAACTGTACAACACAGGCACCAGTGTAACTACAAAAGAAAAAAAAAAACATCAATTATTGGCACAATAAATGCTTCACTTCCTTCTACTTTACCTTTTTCCATTAGTTTATATATTTAGAGTAATGGCTATAGGCCATGCTCTTTGATCCAACCTGCCAAGTTAACCCTCTCCAGGTGGGTAACATGCTGGTGCATAATAACCGTCTGCAGCCTAGAAATGAACTTGAAGAATGACATTTCCATGAGATATTTTTTCGTTATTATACCTTTTCCCTTGGAATTATCGACACATGTTATTAAAACTAACTTTGCAACATTAATTAATGCCTAGATAGATCATTGTAAATGCATGAGCTATAAGAAGGGATTCAAGTCATAATGAAGTTCAGGGTTTGCTTTTTCCCCAAATCTGTTGACTGTCCTAAGACTATGCTTTGAGTAGAGTTAAATCTAAAGCAATTGGACTTTCTGAGTTTTCTTAAAACATTTGATCATTCTTCTTCTTCATCATCTTCAATAACTAAAGAAGCTGATGAATGGTGGAACATTTTCAAGATAACTCAGAAAGTCCAATTGATTTAGACTTAATTCTACTAGATACTGTATATAATACACAAAAGCCATGAATATCTTGTAAATGATATCCTTATAAACGGTGAGTTCTGATGTCATCAGTTATAAACGGTGAGTTCTGATGTCATTTCTGTCACATGACTCACTGAAACTTGTGTATTATAATATATAAAGTACCCCCAGTTGCAAAATATGAGGATATTAGAAGTTACCTTGGAGTTTCATGACCTGTATAAAAACACTTGGCCTTTGGCCTCGTTTTTTTATATGGTCATGAAACTCCTTGGTAACTTATAATATCCTTATATTTTACAAGAGGGGGTACTTTATTCACTATATAATCACCTCCTGGGTGATATTTGGCTAGAGGCATGAGTTCAGTCTCTAGTAAACAAAAATATTGTTTCCAGCCAGAAGTATTTTGATGTACTACATATGATTGTGGCTCCATTTGTTTCTATTCATCTCCTCCATTTCTCTCAGACCCTCCACTTGGTCACACCACCAACACAACCTCTGCATTTCCATCCCATAATGCCTCTGGAACCCTCCCTTAAAAACTCGCACCTCTCGGAGCACTAGTAGAGTAACTGAGTCGATCATGGCATTTATGAGTCAGTTCTGCAGACATTGTGAATGGAAGAATTTATTAGCTCCCTATTGGTATCAGTGTTTTAACTACAGAGGAAGCAGTGGTCGTGGGGGGGCCCAGGGAAGAGGGGGGCCCGGTCTACTTCCTCTATAGCTGTTCTTGTCCTGGAAAAATTTGCGTGATACAAAGTATCAGAAGCGGACAAGCTGGCATGTGAGCAGGAGGGGAGGAGAGGAAAGACGGTACCAGGCCCCTCTAAGATATTTTGAGGGGGTTCTGGCACAGTGTAGTTATACCCCTGATTGGTACCCACCAACTTAAAGGAGAACTTTTTACCTACCCCTCGGCACAGATTCGGGCATCGGAGTTCACGGCAGCCATCTTCCGGGTCTTCGTGTCTTCTTCCGGTGCTTTGACAATTTCCGTCCATTTCGGTGCATGCGCAATTGTCGCAAACCAGTAAATTGCTCCAACTGCGCATGCACCACTTTGCCGGTCTCCGTCTCAGCTTACCGAAGACCCTGAAGATGGCTGCCCTGAACTCCGATACCTGAATTTGCACCAAGGGGTAAGTAAAAAGTTAGGGGCATTTCCCCGGGGGGCAGTTAGCCTGGGCGGGAGGAGGGAGGGGGTTTACATGGGGTGGGGGGTAGGGTTTTTTTTGGTAAGAGTGTGAGCAGGAACCTCCTTCCTACTAAGGGGTAAATAAGGGGTAAATTCACTAAAATATGCTCTTTTTCAGCCTATCACCCTGAAAAAAGAAAAGTCCTATCTATTCTATTGCACTTCGCAAAGCGAAGGCTAGTCTGGCGCAAGAGGTAACGTTCAGTAAAATCTGCATCTTAGTGAATTTGCGTAGTTACGTCCATTTACCAGAGTGCAAATTCGCCAAAAGTACTGCTAGAGCCTATCTCCTTCACTAGCGAAGTTACACCAACGACCGTTAGTCAAGCGTCGAAGTACCGAAATGACGTCACGCTGGCGAATTTTTGCCCACATGAGTCACTTCGCCCTTTAGTAAATTTGCCCCTATGTCTTTTAACAGCTGGCACAAAGGAGAAACTTTATTACATCTGGAATTCTAGTTTTTTCCTGTGATTTGGGAAAAGTATGTCAATAAAACACTAATTTGAGTTCTCTGTACTTACATTTTCAGGATTTTTTATCAAGCTATAAAATCTAGTCTGTTTTAATAAAAAAAAGAGGCAGCAGCTAAAACCTGTGTGATGTATTGCCCGAGTTCAGGAACAACTGCAAAGCACTTGGGTCAAGCCCATTGGATCAGACAGGCTCTAGGCAAGTGCCTAATTCACCTTACTGGTATGTATCCGGTCCTACTTCTAGGTGTATTCATATAAGTAGAGCTCTGACTGAGCGTAAGAAGTTGAGTGTAATCTGTGTTCTACCTGGAACACCTGAGGGGGTTATTTATCAAAATCCGAAAATATCTCATTATTTTCTAAAAGCTACTCCGACCAAATCCTCACAGGTTTTTTCCCTTATTTATCAATACATTTTTCCGAAAATTTCCTTTGTGGGAAAAAACTCGAAAAAATAGTAAAAATCGTGACACCCGAAACTCTTCCGATTATTGCATGAAACTCTTCAGGACTTCTCTTACTGACTTCTACATGAACTTGGCAGGTCTGACTTGGAGTACTTTTTTATTTGGACTTTTAACACTCTCGGGGGTTTAATAAATTCCAAAAAATTCTAGTTTTTATTTTCCACTAAAAATTCTGACTTTATAGTAAAAAATTTTTTTTTGGAGTTTTTGGCATTCGTACTTTAATAAATAACCTCCCTGGGGTTATATATATAGCAAATATATAACAAATAAATAATAAAGACTAAGGGGCCGATTCACGAAGGGTCGAATATCGAGGGTTAATTAACCCTAGATATTCGACTAGGAACTAAAATCGTTCGACTTCGAATATCGAAGTCAAACGATTTTGCGCAAATCCTGCGATCGAGTGATCGAAGGATTTTTCATTCGATCGAACGATTAAATCCTGCAATCGAACGATTCGAAGGATTTTAATCCAACGATCGAAGGAAAATCCTTCGATCAAAAAATCCCAGGCAAGCCTATGGGGACCTTCCGCATAGGCTAACATTGACTTCGATAGCTTTTAGCTGCCGAAGTAGGGGGTCGAAGTTTTTCTTAAAGAGACAGTACTTCGACTATCAAATGGTCGAATAGTGGAACGATTTTTAGTTCGAATCGTTCGATTTTCGTAGTCGAAGGTCGAAGTAGCCCATTCGATGGTCGAAGTAGCCCAAAAAAACTTCGAAATTCGAATTTTTTTTAATTCGAACCCTTCACTCGAATTTAGTGAATCGGCCCCTAAGTGAAAACTTGCTTTGAATTGGTCACTCTATAGCAGTGAACCCCAACCATGTTGCTCACAAACGTTTGGATGTTGCTCCTACTGGCCTTAAAGGGCATGTAAAGGCAAAAAAATAAAACCCCATTTTTACTTTCTTTAATGAAAAAGAAACCTATCTCCAATATACTTTAATTAAAAAATGTGTACTGTTTTTATAAGAAACCTGACTGTATGCAGTGAAATTCTCCCTTCATTTACTGCTGTGGATAGGAATTGTCAGACGGTCCCTAACTGCTCTGCAGGGAAACAATCATACTTATGAACAGCAGGGGGAGCCCCCGCCTTACTTCCCAGCCATGCAGAACTCAAGCAGCTTTGTTTATGACGATCCCTAAGCAGCCCAGACCACACTGAGCATGTGCACAGTCTTAGTCTTGCAAAGATATATAACAAAGTTACAAGATGGTGACCCCCTGTAGCCAACTTTGAAAGCATAAATTATTTGTTTGATTAGGCTTGTGGTGCAGTAAGTTCATATTTATATTTAGTATACAAAATACAGCATTTCTAGCCTCATTCTATTTTAGACTTTACATGCCCTTTAAAAAAGGTGCTTATATTTGAATTCCTGGATTGAAGGCAAGTTTTAGTTGCTTAAAAATCATGCATACTGCCCAACTGAGCCTCCTGTAGTCTGCCAGTCCAAATAGGAGCTACCAATAGCCAATCAGAGCTATTTTGCCATTTTGTACCCCCTGGAACTTTTTGTTTGCTTATGTTGCTCTCCAACTTTTTTTTATATTTGAATGTACTGTAGCTAAAAAAATGTTGGTGACCCCTGCTCTATAGCCTACTAAAAGTTTACCCCTTTAAGGTACAACGCTCCTGGTCTCCAGACCACGTGGGTGGTCAACGGACACCCTACAGGGGGAGTTTGGTAGGCTGTGGGCGGGTAAACGTAAGGAATAATACTTATCGGAATTCCGGTCTCCAACGTTATGGCCAAGATGGCGACGCCCAGTCCTCCCTCGTGGTCAGTTCTGACACCAATGCGTCAAAACGTGCGCAGCATCATGCTCGTTTGGCACAAAAAAACTGCCTATTTAAGACGCCAGAACACTACAGACCTTGCCTAATTATAGGTTCTACTTCTAGTGTTCCTGGGTGTGATTTCTGAGATTTTTATTGATTCCTGTGTTTGACCTTGGCCTGTTATATGGTCTAAGAACTCTTGCTGACTGTATTGACCTTTTGCCTGGACTTGACTATTCTTCTTCTTCAACCCCTTTGGATACCTTGAACTGTGTTGGACTGTAGCTTCCTCCTAGGTCCTCAGATCCTAGTGGAGCCTTTGGGCCCTGACAGTAAACAAGGCAAAGTTAAAAGGAAAAACAAAGAATTGAGTTGTTCCTGGGTGATACACACCAGAAGTATTGTCACATCATGCTTATAGTGACGTCACTGTAAGTCAGGGTTTGGTCAGCTCCTGTAAAGTGAATTTTCTTTGATTAATTAAACAAGAAATAACCAATAATAAATATGAAATCTATGCAAATCCTCCCAGTAGAATCGGGTGGCAGTGCAGTGTGATAAAGTGAAAGCGCCTCTATTTATTTCCATGGTATTTTAGGCCAGAGATAAGCTCTTAGAAAAGGTTCCAAAGTAGTAAATCACAGCTGTTCTTAAGAAAAAAGAAAAAAAGATCCAAAAAAAAAAATTGGCCAAAGGGAACATTTTAATGCCACCCCCTCAGCTCAAAGGAGTCACAATGTATCCCAGTGTCCCGCTGCCTGGACGTGCTATGTACCCCATTGACAATAATGATGTTTTTGTACTGAGTGACCAACTCTAAGCTCTTGATACAGGATCCGCTTACAAAAGCAGTCCAATAAAAAAAGAAGTGTGACATTTAGAGCACGATGAAAATGAACATTGTCTTTAACTGCAGTTGTTACTCTTTATTTTGGTGGTCTCCATAGCAAACACAAAGAAAAAACGACGCATTAGCTGGATCTGCTGCCAGCGTCCAATAGTTGGACTACCAGCTGCATTCAAATGCTACTCACGCCCTCTAGTGGTGGTTGAGGGTAACGTTCCTCACTGTACCTTGTAAGTGCAGCCTTTTGTCCGGCGATTGTTATTTAAATGTACCATAATAATGATGACAATTATTAAATTATTGTAGGGGAAACTGTGTCTGCATTATTTTTTACAGTGCCCTGTTTCTGAGTTATGAATGATGATTTTTTTTTTTTTAAGCTGGGAATATATTATCTTATCTTATATTATCTGCCTCGCCAGGGCTGGTAGCTTATGGGCCCATTTATGGGGAAAATTAATGGCCTTCTCAACAACTATAATCAGTGTCGGACTGGGGTGTCTGGAACTAAACCCCACCCCAGTCACTAAACTCACCCAAGCTTATATTTGTATTAACCATCAAATAAGAGAAAGATTGATTAACATGTGAAATGTCGAGAAGGGCAAATATTCCTACTTGAATCTTTCAAAGCAAGGTCCATGCTGAATTGGTTTTGAATAATTGGAAGAACTGGAACTCCAACTGTGAGCCAATGTAACAGAACCTGTGCTGCAGGGTTGCCCGGCGCATGGTCTGTCTTCCCCGCAGCCATCTTAGGCACCAGCGTGTTTTCGCAGGCGCCGGCTCTCTAGGGCGTGCGTGGGACGCCTCCTTTCTATTTAAAGGCGCAGGTGCGCTGGCGTAGTGACGCCAGCGTGCAAAGGCGTGAATTTCAAACTGTATAAATAGCTGCCCAGCATAGCTAATGGTTGCCCGTGATTGAATCTTGATTCTAGTGGTTCCTCAAGCCTTGTGCTGTCTGTTCCTGAAAGCTTTTATCTGTTATTCCGGTTTTGATCCCTGCCTGTTCCTGACAATTCTGATATCCGAATCCTGACCTTTGCCTGCATCTCGACTACTCTTTCTGCCTGATCCCATCTGTTTGATTACCCGGTTTTGACCCTTGCCTGCCTGACGATTCTTGATATCTGCCTGCCTCGACCCTGCCTGTCTGACGATTCTCTTGCCTGCTCAATTTGTACCGTGAACTTCGGCCCAAAAGACTCTGCTAACAGCCGTGCCCCTTTGCCAGCCAGACAAGAGAAAGTTGTGCTCACCACTAGTTTTTAAAACCATTAGGCGGGGGTGCAATGAGGGTGTGACCACAAAATACATATAGTCAAATACAAGAGTCCTCTGCACTCAACCCATTATCAATATATTTAAGACAGAGACATTTTGTGCATACTGCTACTGAAAAATGCCTTACCCTTTAAACAAAACAGGGATTGTTTGTCCATATATTGCAATATATTTAAGCTGGCCAACTACGTCACAGTCATCCCATATCTGGCCAGTCCTACGCTTAATTTTATCTGATTCGTTAAGAATTCTATTGCTTCATTATACATTTTACAAAGGGACTAAGTTTTACCTGCAACTTACTTGCTGCTTTCAAAGTAAAACTCCCAAACTTGGCTGCCCTTTTATTAGACACCAGTGGGATCACCTGACTATAGCTGGGAAGGGTGGGAGCTACAACATGGAGCTGGTCACTGCTCCTGTATAACTATAACAAACAAGGGAAAGTTGTGCTCACCACTAATTTTTAAAACCATTAGGCGGGGGTGCAATGAGGCTGTGACCACAAAATACATATAGACAAATACAAGAGTCCTCTGCACTCAACCCATTATCAATATATTTTGCCAGCCAGAACATCTCGCCTTGTACCCCTCGTTAAGTCCAGGTGGCACCCAAGTAAGCTGAGGGCTCCTCCCAAACCAAAACGGTGGTCACACTACTGGTGAAGCCGAGACCAGGGCACTTGTTCTGGTATTGGGTGCCGGCCGTGACAGCCAGTCCTGATCCCCATCATCAGTATCCAGCCTCTTATGCATGAATGGAAGCAAATCCCACCAAGAATGTTGCAACATCTAGTGGAACCCTTCCCAGAAAAGTATAGGGTAAAGGCTGTTTTAGCAGCACTAAGAGGAACAACTTCATATTATTCCCCTTGAGATGTTGGATGGACAGGTTTCTGGCCATAATATTGTCTATATCGGTGAGTATCTGCCTAAGCGACCAGTGCAGTTTCCTTCTCTAACGCCAGACAATTCCAGATGTCTTTTCCTTAAGACTTGTCCTAAAAAAAACCATGACAAAACAATTCCATATGTGACATTCTGTAGCTTTAGAAAACAATGGATATGGAGTCAGAATTCCATTTCCAAAAAAACAACCTTTCACATATTCTGTGTTAATGACAGTTTAACATAAGATTCGAATTTGACATTTACCCGCCGTCCTTCATATTAAGATAATTACATATCATGGTTGTAATAGAAGCATCCAGTAATCCAAAAAGCACTGCTTTTAATTTGTATCTCAGCAGCCGGGAGGTTCCTGGACTGGCCAATATTTGACTAAGATATCTGTGAAAACAGAACCTCGCGCCCAAATATATCGGGCATTCTCTTCAGATATAAATGGAAAACACGTGTCTGGCTGTGAGGTGATTGTTTATTATACTGACTGGATGATAATAATAATAATAATAAGCACTTAAAGAGCTTAGCAAGAATCAGCTACTTTTGTGTGGCGCACGACAAGGATACACCAAGACCCAAATGGAAAAAGATAGGATTACTCATGGTCCTCTCTTGGAGGGCAGGTTTACTAACAGGGTTATTTATCAAAGTCAGAATCCAAAAAACAAGAAAAAAAAACAAAAAAACAAGAAAAATTTGAGTTTTTTTTAACAATAAAATCTGAATCGTTCGTGGAAAAAAAAACCTAAATTTTTTTGCCTTTTTTTATACCCTGAGCATGGAAAAAGTCAGAATCCAAAAATCCGGCCTCTCGGACCTACCGAGGTTGTATAAAGTCAATGGGTAAGATCCCTAATCCTATTTGGAAGTTTCTGTGGTCTGCACAGGAATTAGTCCAAAAATTCAACTAACTTTTCGGGCAAAAATCAAAAAAAATTGGGCTTATCAGGAAAAAGCCTGGAAAAATCGTGCAATTCCGGAAAAATACCCGAAAAAAATCGCACCATTAGGATTTTCCCTCGATCCAATTAAATAGTGCTTTTTTAATAATAAATAAAGTACAATCGTGGATTCTAGTTTGGTCAGACTTTTTTTTTATTAAAATAAACAAAAAGAAATGGATTTTGATAAATAAAGCCCTAAAAAGTTGGTACAGGTATGGGACATGTTCCCCAGAATGCTTGGGATATGGAGATTTTCCATAATTTGGATCCTCATACTTTAGGCAATCATGTAAACATTAAATAAACCCCAATAGGCTGGTTTTGCTTCCAATAAGGATTAATTATATCTTAGTTGGAATCAAATACAAACTACTGTTTTATTATTACACAGAAAAAGGAATTTATTTTTAAATACTTGGATTATTTGCATAAAATTGAGTCTACAGCAGATAGCCGGCCTATAATTCAGAGCTTTCTGGTTAGCGAATTTCCGGATAATGGATGCCATTACCTGTATTTCCCAATTTTTAAGGGTGAAATTGTAACACTTCTTTAAAAATAAAATGTATCCAAGGTTCATAATGATTAATATAAATGCCAGTAGCACTGGGATTTAAAATGACAGGAACTGTAATGCGGTGTAGCTAAGTACAATGCACTCTGGGTTAAAAAGGGCAATAGGAACAAATAAAGAATAAAAAGGGAATTGTCCCTCTAACTGTTGAATTGTAGAATTTGTCACAAGTATCTGAGCTCAGCAGACTATGGAGGCCCTACCTGAAGACAAATTTGACTCATATAGATCATGGTTTATATCATACCAAATTGCCATAAATGTCCTGTATAATGCAAGGATGCAACAAACCCTATTTTTTTATTTGGCTGCATAAGGAATTCTCCACAAATGACACTTGGGATTTCCATGCAGTTCCAAATTCCATTATAATTTTTAGTATTTTAGTGGCATTGTTGCCTAGTTTAGTAGTCAAGAAGAAACTAGCAGAGTGGATGTTGAATATGGCTAGAAATGCTATATTTTATATGTTGAATCAGCCTAAAGGTTCAGCATTTCTATAGTAGCAATGATCCAGGCCTTCACTGTTGTCAAAGGAGTTTTCCTTCTTGGATTTTGTTAGGTGTGTCTGTGACACTCACATGCTCAGTGGGCTCTGATTGGCTGTTGAGAAGCTAAGCTTAGGGCTCGTCACTAATTATCCAGCAGAAAATGAGCTTCCCCTGTAATATAAGCTGATGCTACAGGTTTGCTGATTATTATGACCAACGCAAGCAAATTGATGCTAGCGTCAGGCACTTCGGCGCATAGTGAATTTGCCCCTATGTGTCAGAGCTAGGGTTTAGAGAGACATTGTTGGAGCTCCACTTAGGGTAAAGGCTGAAAGTTGGGAGAACTTAATTTGATGCTGTGTATTCTCTTTTACCCTGTGGTGATATATAGTGACCATTAGTGTTGTGAGTATATGCCTATCCACTGATGTTCTATGTTCCTGCTTATCGCTAACTGAACTCCTATGTGGATTACATTCTTTAATAACTATAGTTAAGTTGCAAGAGCCACTGGTGCCCATTACTTTAAAAGACTTTTACTTTTTTGTGTTACTGTTCCTTTAAATTTACCTGCCAAAATGTTCTGGGTTCTGGGTTTGGCCGCCTCATCTTTTTCTTCAAGTACATCAAGTACCCTATACATTCCCCTTTGAGACTATGTGTCATGCTGCTTGAATATGCAAATTAAATACAACTTTAAAATAGGGATGCACCGAATCCAGGATTCGGTTCGGGATTCGGCCAGGATTCGTCCTTTTTCAGCAGGATTCGGATTCGGCCGAATCCTTCTGCCCGGCCGAACCGAATCCTAATTTGCATATGCAAATTAGGGGCAGGGAGGGAAATTGCGTGACTTTTTGTCAGAAAACAAGGAAGTAAAAAATGTTTTCCCCTTCCCACCCCTAATTTGCATATGCAAATTAGGGTTCGGATTCTGTTCGGTATTCGGCCGAATCCTTCGTGAAGGATTCGGGGGTTCGGCCAAATCCAAAAAAGTGGATTCGGTGCATCCCTACTTTAAAATTTATAAAGGACCTTGTGAGAACTTTTCTGAGCCATGTCAAATGGCAATGCCACCTCCATAGTAAGTTAATTCTACAGCCGACAACGAAACAGCTCTGAATAAAAGCCTATTTTATAAAATCGGCTAAAATCTCAAGACCTATTCAAAAATAGTAAATTAATTTAAATTGTTCAAGTGGTAAGTTGAGCTCTCCGAGCAACTTTATATTCATTTTCTGTGTGGGTTTAGGGTGCCATAAGGCATACTACAATCTAAAGGCATATGCTCTAATTCTGACAAATCTTAACATTATTGACTATAGTGTAACCAGCAAGGTACTCACTCCTCCTTTCCAGCAAAATACATCTGTTTTTAATGAATTTTGGAAGGAGAGAGACTTGACACATTGGCAGTGGCATAACTGGAGTGCCCCGAGCCCCTTTGCAAAAAAACCTTTAGAGGGGCCAGTCACACTCCTATCCCCATCCTCCCGCCTACTTCCTGCCCTGCCCATGTCTAGGGTTGCCACCTGGCTGGTATTTTACTGACCTAGCTGGTAAAACACCTGCCAAGGCCGGGGGCCGGTATTACAAATTTACCGGCAATGTAGCTGCCTGTAAATTTGTAATATCCCTGACTAAAGCCCTTGGCCTGCCCCAAACTGCACAAAATCTACATTTTCTTCGGCACCTGGCCAATTGCACGCTGCCCCCTTTACATCTTGCCCCGCCCCCTTTGACGTCACGGCCAATTGCATACCACAACTCTGCCCCCTTTGCAGTCACGTCCCACCTCTTTTTACCACCCCCAGCACTGGCCGGTGCAAATTTTATTGAAAGGTGGCAACCCTACCCACGTCCCACCCAACTCTGCCTATGCCCCACCCTGACTTCGCCCATGTCTTGCCCCCAACTTGCATCCCCTTCATCGCCGTTAAGAGAGAGGCTGGGGGGGAGGGTTAAGTATTAGTTATAGGGGAAGCAGACCCCAAAGTCCGAGTCTGCTTGCCACTGCACATTGGCCTAGTTCTAACGCATGACATTTGTTAGAGCAATTCAATAATTCAGTTACCAAATAATTAATACTGATTTTAATATACTAGCCGGAGTCATAGTTCAATAATTAAGTGAAAAGGAATGAAAGCTAGGGGGGTTGGGTCCTTCCCCTTTACTATGAATTGCCGACAGTGACTTGAAAGGGGTAATCTAATAAATTTGCTATAGGCCTAGTTACCTATAGCAACCAATCAGCAGGAAGCATTTAACAGTTACAGCAATAATGATTGGTTGCCGTGGAATGACCTGGCAAAAATTTGCACCTTCAATTTAAATTAAAGGAGAAGGAAATCCCCAGGGCGCTAAACCCCTCCCCCCCGGAAAATCGGAAAACTTCGTGACATTCGGCGCATGCGCAGTAGAGCTGTACCGGTACCTGTTCCTACTGCGCATGCGCCAGAAGACGCCGGTCAGAGCAGGAAGAAGACGCGCGTGGGAGAAGATGGCGACTGCGAACTCCGTGGACAGGACTTGCGCAGAGGGGTGAGTAAAAAGTTAGGGGCATTTGCCCAGGGGGACAGGTAGGCCAGGGGGGAGGAGGGAGGGGGGGCAGCACAGGGGAGGGGGGGAGGGGTTTAGCGCCCTGGGGGTTTCCTTCTCCTTTAAATCAA
Organism: Xenopus petersii; assembly: GCA_038501925.1. Lineage (NCBI taxonomy): Eukaryota > Metazoa > Chordata > Amphibia > Anura > Pipidae > Xenopus > Xenopus petersii. The sequence continues at coordinate 131,754,594 of CM076683.1, forward strand.
AGGTGCACGTACCATCCATTCTACAGGCAAACCATTGGAGGGTTTATGGAGGGAGAAACATTAGTTAAATATCCTTATCACAGTGATATCATATTTCACTGTATATCTGAAACTCTGTATAAATAAAGTCTGTATTGTTGGGGGGTACAAGACAAGCTTGTTAACCATCAGCACCTAAATAAGCCTTTACTTTCTTACTGAACAACATCAAGGAAACGAATGTGCGTCTCACACACTCTTTGAAGAACTTGTAGAGCCAGCGTTGACCCATTTTCCTATTATTTTTGGCTTTGGGAGCATCCTGTCCCTTTCACGACCCCCTACTTTCCAGCATTATTGTAATGTTGAGTAAAACAAAACTTAACATCAAGCCCTGCACCCTACTGTTGCTTACACAACTCTGTGATTGGAAGACTGTTGTTTTTAGCAGCAGGAAAGACAAAATAAAATACATGGAGCAATTACTTCTTCCTTTGTAGAGTACTCCATAGGGTAAGAGTCATCAACTGGGTAATCTTACCGCTGATACAAGGGGCAGCCTGGAAAGTATTGGGACAAACAGGGTCATTTGTAGAGACCAATGGAAGCAAGCTCAAGAGGATACATCTTCACCAAAGGATGCCCTTAGTACTCATTCAAAATACTTAAAAAAGAAGAGAGAGAAGTGAAAGATGAAGGGCTGTAAATAAAACACAAATACAAGGTTGGGTTGTAGGACAATAATATAAGGAGCCTGGAATATGGTTAAAGTGGTGGACATGTGGTCTATTGCCTTCATCATACAGATGAACCAGAACTGAAGCATCATGTGCACTTGAAGCATCTGCCACACTTCATAGAGCAATGAATGTTCTGCCATTTACATCATGTGCACCAGATGCATCCTGAAATTCTGTTACACCTGAAATTCTGTTACACCTGAAATTCTGTTACACCTGAAATTCTGTTACACCTGAAATTCTGTTACATCAGTAGCTCAGAGAAGTCTAATGTTTGGAGATAAAGATCATCTCTCTATGACAGCTAGATCTTGCATCTGAATTCAATGAATGGGTCAATGCTGAACTTAAATAAATATCTATATGTTAGAAAATAAAATGTACATTCCATGTGAATTAGTATATGTTGTAGAGGCAATGAAGAGGATGCTCCAAACCCAGTATGAATCATAAGGCTGCATCTGGAAAATAACCTGCCACTTAAATAAGAACAGAAAAACAGATAATTAATCCCTGTAGAACAGCAGTAGCTGGGTGGAACCCTCAGTAGGAATTAGTGCTAGGATCCCGACAACACACATCAGTTGCCAGAAAATATGGAGGCCCAAAAGCAGCACTGAACATGTTTCTATAACTAGAGCAATTTAAACAGAAGACTTTAGCTGAAATGGGGGAAAAGCTGTACTGTGATTTAAAGTTAAAAGATTGGGTGTAATCCATCAAATTATTCCTCCCTCCATCCCCTCCCCTCTCTCTAATTTTGTGTCTTTCTTGCACAAACTATGATTTAAAGGAGAACTAAAGCTTAACTAAAGAAGTAGCTAGAAATGTTGTACATTATGTTTTGTACCAGTCCAAGGCAACCACAGCCCTTTAGCAGTACAGATCTGTGTCTCCAAAGATGCCCCAGTAGCTCCCCATCTTCTTTTCTGCTGATTCACTGCACATGCTCTGTGCTGCTGTCACTTACTGAGCTTAGGGAGCCACTCACAATATACAGTACACATAGAATAGAAATGTCACAATATAAGGCTGATTAGTAATTAATACACATAATTACTACATGGCAGCACAGAAACCAGTGCAATTTATTGTGCCCTTGCCCTCATTATTATATCATGGGTTATGTGGAGCCATATATAAATTTAATTATAGGTATTTCTACATATCCGCATATCCTTTTTTTTTTTTTTTGCAGTGGCGTATGGGATTCCTGCACAGGAGTATACACTCTAAATATTGTTTTGCGGGTCTCAATGCCTCAGAAAAGAATCTTATTTTGAGGATGCATGTAGGCAGTACTTCAGTTTGCTGCCCACACTAAGACGGACAGGCACTGCCAACAAAAAATAAATTCACCATTCACAACATCCAGGATAATTCCACAGTCAGGTTGGATAACTCTACACAGGTAATTTCAGAGCACACTCTCTAGTCCATCCAGTGTCCCTTCCCACTCTCAGCATCAGCCTCCAGTGCCTTCCTAGGGGTCCAGTCACCACCCCCCCCCCCATTACAGGACTTAAGCTGGCCATAGATGTTGTGATTTTTAAAAGATCAGATCCTCATCGTGAGACCATGATTTTCTCAGAACGAATTGACCATCAACTAAAAAGACCAATTTGTCAGGAGCTGCCTGCTTGGCCCTGCAAACAGATAGATTGCACTGGGACCGACAAAGATTTTTTGACCTGGCCGATCAATTTCCTGACAGATGTCGGCCAAAAAATCATAAGATTTACGATTGCTCAAATCCCACTAATCGCACAGTAATTTCGAAGGATTGGTCGGACTTCCCTAAAATCCCAAACATCAGCTTTGCCAGGTGCTTTCCACTGGGACTTTAAAATCTTTCACCATTCTTTGCCTGTTCCTCACTTTCCACTCTAACCCTTACTGGTGGGGTAAAAGGAAGAAGGTTTGCGAACAGTGAGCAGAGAATAAAATAATAGCTCTTGCTTAAAAAGTTGTTATGCTTGCTCCAAAATATTAAAACACCTTCAAGCACTTAAAACATCTTCCATTATCACCATTCAAAATGTATCTCTTTTAAGGAGAAAGTATATTCCTCCTAGGAATTAATGTTGTTTTATTGACATAACTCTCAGAAATGGGTCTCTATAATAAATAACTAGAATGCTCTGTTTGTTTGTCTTCTGTAAGGGTAGAGACACATGCTCAGATTTGGGGAAATGATTCAACCAGTGACAAAACTCCTCTTCTTTGGGGCGACCAATCTCCCCGAACTGCCTCCCGCCGGCTAGAATGCCGGCAGGATGGCAACCAGTACGCTTTGTTTTCCGAAGTGGCCCAAAGTTGCTTCATGAGGAAACCTCGGGCAACTATGGAAAAAAAATTTCTCCGAGTGCCATCCCGCCAGCGATTTAGATTCTATCCGGCAGGAGGCAGTTCGGGGAGATTAGTTGCCCACGAAGAAGAGGTGATTTATCGCTGGGCGACGAAATCTCCCTGAATCTGATGGTGTGTCTCTGCCCTAGTAAGGAAAAGGATAAGGATGACTTACAGTTGGTTCTCCTCCCTTGAAATAACCAGAATGCTTTGCTGATGATAATCTTCATTAACTAAGAAGGAGAATTGGGAACAGGTGTCTCTGTCAGCTTCATACCATCTTGATCCATTCTTTCTTATTTTTGTCACCTTCAATGCCTTCACACTAGCACCCCGTCACCATTCTGGGGAATGCTCTGTAAATTAGGAAGTCCCTCAATGAGAACAACAAAGCACTCGTAAATAGGAAGCCCTTAATAAAAGTCACTGAAGAAGTAGAAATTCACAAATGTGGTTCACATGGTATTTGAGAGGCCTGGGATGCTGTAACTCACTTCCAATTCAGTAATCACATATGGAAGTAGGGATTGGTTTCATTCAGCTTTTCCTCTGGATGAAAAGTTTAAACATAAGAAATGACTGATTACAGTGGAGAGCCAAAAGTGACTTTTGGAGTGCAACCAGGGATTTTGAACAGGATCACCTTTTTTTTTTTCTTCTAAAGTGCTTTTTTTTACCTTAAAGTGGTTATTGCAACTCACATCTCACTCAGTCATAAGCCAAAACCACTTGGAAACTGCTGTATCCATAGAATTTACCTTGACACATGTTTCAAAGTCTGAATCATTCTAGAGAGATCTATTAGCACATAAAACAGCTCCTCCATGGGTAGGATCTCATCAATCAATATGAACATCTGGATACGTGACAGAAGTGAGATCCAGTTAATATTTCATTCACCTTTGGGACTGTATCAGGCAATTACAATGTCTGAATGTACATCAAGAATAGTTTTTGTTCCCAATGTATAATATGAACCTTTCTTGTCAGTAATGATCCGTATTCAATGTTCTGAAACCATGAGGTTGTCTGGGGGATTCTGGTAACTGGACACAACAGCTTATTATAAATGGGGGGTCTGCCATGTTACTGAAGTTCTAAGCCCTTCAATACCACTTTCACCTATTTCCAGTTTCTGTATATACTGATAATATACAGACAATACAATGTCTGAATAGGGAAAATGTACTCATCTGTCAAGGATTAGGTAGGGGGCGCTGTGGAGACTGACGAGGGAAGGGTGAGTCCTTGAGGCAGGAGCTGTATGTGCCTAGGGAACATGTAAAGGGAAGACAGGAACAGGTTGAAGAGGGAGGTGAGTCAGACTGGAACAGGTGCAGAGCGGAACAGAAAGGAGAGGGCGAAGATCAGGACTGGAAAGGATGAAGAGGGCGAAGGTCAGGACAGGAACAGACTGGACGGTGCCGGCGTAGATCAGATCAGGAGCAGACTAGAAGTATAGGACAGGACTGTGCGGGGGTAGATCAGGAGACATGAGCAGACTAGAAGTTTAAGACAGGACATTGCGGGCATAGTTCTGGAGCAGACTTGAGATGGGAACAGGAGCACTGGATAGTGGGAGGAGACTGGAGCAGATAGCAGGAAAGGACTGGATAGCAAGAGGACTGGAGCAAAAAACAGGAGAAGACCGGAGCAGATAGCAGGAGAGGAATTGAAAATGCAGGGCAAGATGCAGAGCGAGAGGAGGGAAGATATAGACAGGGTGCAGGTCAGAACAGGAAGAAGGAACCAGATAGACACGGTCAGGTCAAGGCAAAATCAGGTTTGGAGCAGAGCAAGATTCAGAATAGCAAGGAAAGCTGAGCAGGGCAAGGTCACAGCAAGGTTAAAGCAAGGAAAGATCAAGGTATAAAGCAGGACCAGAGTAGAACTGGAAGGGGAAAGTAAAGCAGCTCAAGACAGAACAAGGTTCAGAGCTAGGCAGGACAAGACAAGGCAGAATAGAAAGGAGGCTAGAACAGAAACCTGTAGCTAGGGACAATGCCGCACTGCTAGGATCGGAACCAATGCTCAGGCAAGAAGTGTTCGGAGGGCTGGCCTTAAATAGGGCAGAGTCAGCCCTGATTGGCTGACTGCAAACCAATCATGCTCCTGCTGGGCTGGGGCTGCAAAGGCCAGGTAATATATAGTGAGCAACCCTGCAGGCTGCTCACCTGGCCCAATGGATAAGGCATTGAGTCAAAAAATCCCTGGCTCGAATCCCAGCAGAGCCTGACATCATCTTAGGCAGTGATAAGCAAATCTGTCCTTTTTTTGCTTTTGTAAAAAGCGTTGATGTCAATGAGAGTTTTTCGCTGCATCTTTTTTTTTCTGGGGGAAATAAATTGGCGTCCAGGCCGCAAGCCTGCAACTTTCATCTCAATTGCATTTGTTTTGATTGAAGGCACAAGGGCAGTGGAGTAACTGTAGAGAAGCAAACCGCACGGTCACTGGGGGGACCAGGAGATGGCTTGAGTGTGGGATCAACTTCCTCTACATACCTCCCAACATTTTGGAAACAAAAAGAGGGACAAAAAGTTTTTTTTTCATTTTACAAAATTTGGCAGGTTGTGAAAGTTTGAACGTTTCTGGTTTTTTTTCAGTTATCACAGTTTTGCTAATAAAGGTGAATTGCCCTTTAAACTGTGAGTCTAACTTTTCCCAAGGGACCTCCTCATCTAAACTGATAGAATTACTTATTTGCTTATCTCAAAATTGTAACAAAGTATCTTATCTGCTCCTCTTGGCTGTTCTGGGCTCTCTGCCAAAAGAAATTAAGTTAGAAATTTTGTTTCTTTATCTGGCTGTTCAGTGCAGAGAAAGTCAAGTTTTTCCAGTACACACGCGGGACTGCGGGTTGAGCTGTCAAAAAAGTCCCTCTGAAAACAGGACATTTGGGAGGTATGTCCTCTATACTATTAAAATCCTCCCTCCCTGACACTCTTCTCCTTTAAATTGGCGTAACCAGCAGAGTGCCATGAGGTAATGTGCACTGGGCCCCTCCCAGTTTTTTTCCGGCGGGGGGTCCGGCACAGTCTTGTTTCACAATTACGATGGAATTTAGGGGGGGGACCACAGCTTTATGGGTAAAATCGTCAGGATTTGTATCCAACTCTGCACTTTGCAGGCCAAGATGGGAGTCACAAATGACCATTTATTTGTTTAGTAACCAGTATCTCCCAATATTCATGCATGCTGGGTGAATATACAGATTTAAACCTCTTCCATCTGCTTTTCAACTGCCTGTACTGTGCCTAAACTGTCCATCAATAGCCTCACAATACAGATATAACCATTTGCTGTAGGAATGTTGTACAAATCCCAAATAGTTGCATTAGCTTTGCACTACTCTTATCCAGTACAGTAGCCGAGAGAAACGTATGCGTCGGATTTATTTCTATGGTAAGTTACATTTTCACTCTTACAGCAATGTTCAACTTCTGAGTCATAGGATTATCTGTATTATTAGATTTCACCTCGATAGACCTTTTTAATATGTTTTTATGATCCGATCTCTGACACCTGATCGTTCAGTTGAAGGTTCCCGTTTATTTCTTCAAAACCAGAATCGTATCCATGCCAATCACATTTATATTCGTGGAAACAAACACCCCGTATATCTGAATTCTAAAGATAAAATCAGCCATTTAAAACCTACCATTTATTTTCATTATTTTTCCCTTCACTGTTGATTACCTTGACAGTCTGACTTTTATTGTAATATGATTCCTGGGATTTTTATAGACTTGCCTTTAACTCAATTTGATGTTCTTTTTCTTTAGTACCACTTATTTGCACTGGATACATTCATTAATTCCATGTTACTTTCTGAGCAAGTCCCAGTACTGGACAGAGATACAATAAATAATGTGTTCCATAATGTGTCAAGAAGATCTGATTTCTTTATCACTATATGTTACGGCAGAACATTTCCCATGAGCTCCACATTACAGCAGTATGTTAGAATAAATGCTTTGTTAACTCAAGTACAGGTGTAATGCTCTGTAGGGTGGTCTTAGCTATACATTGTTCTACTTGTCCATCAACGGGCAATGCATATATTTAAATACAAGTAGAGACTGGAAAATGATACAGGATTGTGTGCTTTTTATACATTGGTTCCCAAAATAAGATTCCCCCCATATGGCCTATCATTAGGATGAATGGAGTCCATTCTCATTGGTATTGCTTCACTTCACTTGTTGGAAACCCATCAAAGCTTAGACACTTTTAAGTTTGGAAGTATAGATTTCTTTACAGTATTATTGTATAAATAGGAAAACGCTAGATAGATTGCAATGTTTCTTACTAACACATGGAAATTCATTTTAGTTAACTCTTATGTGATGTGTCTGTAGCACACCCTTAAGTGTAATTTTGCTGTGTATTAAGGCTGAGTGTGACCAGGCTAAAACTGCCCCAGACCCCGAGTGTACCGTACCGTGGGGTCTTGGGTCTTGGTACCCTATCTGGTCCTCAACTCACCCACTGTAGTCCATGCTCTAGTGGTTCAAATACCACGGGGTCCTAACCCCACTATTTCTCCTCGGGGGAGCCACATCTGCTCTCTAGCTACCCTATGCTGACTTTCACTCCTAGAGTGACTATTACTGTATTACTATCACTATCTCACACTTAACTAACTTTACCGGCAGACCTGGACCTGTAGTACCTCTCAGTGAGGCAAAGTCCCAGGACAGACCCAGACCACATGGTGCTAAACCCCTTTATATTATCACATAGTGCCACCTAGTGGACAAACTCTGTGAACTAATGTGGACCCAGCAAGGGACATAGCTGCCTGAGTTAACTAAAGGACCCTTAGGTGTCCTTTTACCAAAGGGGAACTGCCTGAGTAATTTAGCCCAAATCTCAGGGTCCCTACAGGTCTAATTAAATTTATTGGCTTGCTCTTTGAACTGAAAAGTAAATTTGAAAGTAAATGACCTCTAGAATAATACATAAGTCCCTGCCCAATAACAGGTCAAGTTTAACCATGGCCGAAGACCTATCCCACATGATGATCAGTGCAATGGAGACATAAACATTATCTGAATGGGGAGATGGCAGTCATCTAACTAATTGCACCTGTTTTTTTGTACTTTGCATCCTGTCCCTGTCCCCATTGTCCCTGTATCCCTATATCTAAGGACTCATGTTAAATCCAGGACTAACAGTTTTCATTGATTTATCATATTTCTCCTCTTTCATAATTTATATATTTGTACCATACATGGCTTTAATGCAGAAGTACTTCCAGGATGAGATCATATAAATTATACTTAACAGCTGAGTAACTTATGAAAGGAGGAAAGGTATAAATAGTGCAGATATGGGACCTGTTATCCAGAATGCTTGGGACCTGGGGTTTTCCAGATAATGGATCTTTCCGTAATTGGATCTTCGTACTTTAAGTCTACCAGAAAATACATTATACATATACATTAAATAAACCCAATTGGCTGGTTTTGCCTCCAATAAGGATTAATTATACCTTAGTTTCAAGTACAAACTACTGTTTTATTATTAAAGGGAAAATGGAAATTATTTTTTAAAATTTGGATTATTTGGATAAAATGTAGTCTATGGGAGACAGCCTTTGCGTAATTTGGAGCATTCTGGATAACGGGTTTCCGAATAACAGATCCTATACCTGTTCCGTGATCTCATGAAAATGGGAACACAGTCATTGCAAGTAATATATTCATAGCATCCTCACAGAATGATACCTCCCATTATCATCATCATCTCACAACCTCAAAGAGTAACATGTGGGGAACAATTAAAATATCTGTCACAAGGGCTGGAGTTTAAGGCTGGAATTATTTTATTCACACAGCCCAAACAAGTGTTTCATTCCAGCAGGAAAGGAAACAGAATTAGTATGGCAGCTTTTCTTTTAGGTGTACCATATACATTTAAATATTTATGCCTCAATGTTCTTTTGAATTTCTTGCCACGACCACAAAGAGATTTGCTTAATTTTTCTTTTAATTAAACTCTTAATTACATGGCCTACTTGTGTTTTTTTTCATATTACTATTTTGGATTCTTGCAGGAATATCCCACTACAGGCCAAAAAATATTTATTGTGGTCAGATGGATATGAGATACAATTGACATATACACTTTAAAGTTGCAAAAAAATATAAAGAACACCTTATAGTATTTCTATATAGTTATGTTAGGTATGAAATTCTGGTATTTAGTTTTTGTGCAAAATTCAGGTTTTGCCATAAATGGGAGAATCTCTCCTTCCCAATCCAAGTTGTTAAAGGAACAGTTCAGTGTAAAAAATTAAAAACTGGTTAAATAAATAGGCTGTGCGAAATAAAAAATGTTTCTAATATAGTTAATGAGGCAAAAATTAGGGATGCACTGAATCCAGGATTCGGTTCGGGATTCAGCCAGGATTCGACCTTTTTCAGCAGGATTCGGATTTGGCAGAATCGAATCCTAAATTGCATATGCAAATGCATATGCAAAAATATAAAAAAAAGTAAAAAATATTTTCCCCTTCCCACCCCTAATTTGCATATGCAAATTAGGATTCGGATTGTTATTCGGCCGAATCTTTTGCAAAGGATTCAGGGGTTCGGCCGAATCCAAAATAGTGGATTCGGTGCATCCCTAGCAAAAATGTAATGTATAAAGGCTGGAGTGACTGGATGTGTAACATAATAGCCAGAACACTACTTCCTGCTTTTCAGCTCTATAACTCTGAGTTAGTCAGTGACGATAAGGGGGGCCACATGGGACATAACTGTTCAGTGAGTTTGTAATTGATCCTCAGCATTCAGCTCAGATTCAAAAGCAACAGATATGACCCATGTGGCCCCCCTCAAGTCTCTGAGTCTCTGCCGGGTAACCAATCAGTGGAAACTGAGTGTTGTGAGCGTAGTGTTCTCTTCCGTTATGTTAGACATCCAGTCACTCCAGCCTTTATACATTACATTTTTGGCTAACTATAATATGTTTTATTTTGCACAGCCTATTTATTTACCCAGTTTTTATTTTTACACTGAACAATTCCTTTAAGGGAACAGCAGGATCCTAGCAGTGGTAATGTGGTGCAGAAATATAGACTTCTTGGGGTTTAAGTGAACTCAAAAACAATTACGTGTTTATTTGTAGAACAGCAGGAGACATTCTTAACAATCATCATCATTGCCAGTAAGGACATAATTGGGGGGTGCTGTAGCATTGATGTACGTCATGCCAGACTTTACACTTAATATATCTTTACAAGCAGATGGTGGGCTCCATCCCTACATCAGCATCAATCTCATCCCCTTAGTGTCTCTGTAATTATCTCACTTGACGTAGAGCAAAGATATTTATTTAGGATAAAAACTAAAATCAATTAAATACCCGGCCCCTTTTTATAGAGAGCCTAAAGTATTTCAGGTGTTTACAATTACCATCAAATCAATCCCCAAAATGAATTGGCTTCTTCCCGTGTTAAACTGAAGTGAGGCATATGATCTTTGCAGTTCTACCAGGTTCCCTTTAGAAGAAGTTTTTTGCAATGATAATAATCAACCACAAAGGGCTTTAGGGAAAGGACAAAATCAGCATCATAACTACAAGTTCCTCACAATCTGCTCAATATGGTTATTAAAGGAATGGTTCACCTGTAAGTTAACTTTGATATTTTATAGAACAACTAATTCTAAACAACTTTTCAATTGGCCTTGATTTTTCCTTTTTGATAGTTTTTGAATTATTTGCCTTCTTCTTCTTCTGACTATTTCCAGCTTTCAAATGGGGATCACTCCCGACATTTAAGATAAGAATTGCTCGATAAGGCAACAAATATATTTTTATTACTCTTCTTTCTATTCAGGCCCTTTCCTATTAATATTCCAGTCTCTTATTTAAATCAATGCATAGTTGCTAGGGTAATTTGGACCTTAGCAACTTGATTGCTGAAATTGCAAACTGGAGAGCTACTGAATAAAACACTTAGGGGGTTATTTATCAAGGTCTGAATTTATCTCAGTATATCAAAGTTAGAAATCCGAGCAAATCCGAAAAGTCAGAAAAAATAGGGTTGGACAAACTTTGGAGCTTTCCCCAAAAACTCCAAATTGTTCATGGTTTCTGAGCAAAAAATTATGAAATAATTGTTGTTTTCGGAGTTCGGTTATTGGTACGGACATCAGCGCAGACACTGGGACCTTCCCCATTGACTTATACAGGACCTCAAGAGCTTTTAGATGCCGGGGTTTCGGATTCAGAGTTTTTAGACCATCAGACTTTAATAAATCTCAAAAAATTCATATTTTTTACTTTTCCTCTGAAAAATACAAATTATTTTAGGTTCAGATCTTTGGAGCTTGATAAATAACCCAACTCAAATAATAAAAAATGAAAACCAACTGCAAAGTGCCTCCGAATATCACTCTCTACAGTACTAAACGTTAATTTAAAGGTGAAAAACCCCTTGAAAAATGGATTTGCTTCAACCAAGACCCATGCTAGAAAACTGTTCAAACTCAATGATGATTAAGATGAAAATGGTAATGACAAAAGTTATATTAAAAATGATGCACAATGAGCTGGAAAAAAGAAGACATGTCATGGTTATGTAGACTACCAGGTTAGTTAATAGAGGGCAAAGATAGTTAGTAAGGCATGGAAGGTGATTGCATCACAAAGACGCAAACAGCAAAAGATTTCTATAAACTAGAAGATGTTGAAAGAAGAATAATCAGAATGGGTGCCACATTTAAAGATTTCCATTTATGACAACCTACTGTGTATCCTGTGCTTGAATGGCTGCCCCTATGGCTACACAGCAGCTTGTTTATCTAAACTATAGTAGTACTTATCTGTTATCTACTGTGTATCCTGTGCTTGAATGGCTGCCCCCATGGCTACACAGCAGCTTGTTTATATAAACTATAGTAGTACTTATCTGTTATCTACTGTGTATCCTGTGCTTGAATGGCTGCCCCCATGGCTACACAGCAGCTTGTTTATCTAAACTATAGTAGTACTTATCTGTTATCTACTGTGTATCCTGTGCTTGAATGGCTGCCCCCATGGCTACACAGCAGCTTGTTTATATAAACTATAGTAGTACTTATCTGTTATCTACTGTGTATCCTGTGCTTGAATGGCTGCCCCCATGGCTACACAGCAGCTTGTTTATATAAACTATAGTAGTACTTATCTGTTATCTACTGTGTATCCTGTGCTTGAATGGCTGCCCCCATGGCTACACAGCAGCTTGTTTATATAAACTATAGTAGTACTGTGTATGCTTTTTTGCCATAAGTCCTGTGAGTGCAGCTACTTCAACCAAGATACCTTCATCATCGCGTGGAACTGCACCCAGGCAACAATGATTTCCTTTTCGTGAGTGCCTATATCTACCATATATATATATATATATATATATATATATATATATATATATATATATATATATATATATATATATATATATATATATATATATATGTTAGGATTAATTATATCTTAGTTTGGATCAAGCACAAACTACTGTATTATTATTACAGAGAAAAAGTAAATCATTGTTAAAGATTTGGATGATTTCATTATAATGGAGTCTATGGGAGACGACCTTTCCGTAATTCTGAGCTTTCCGGATAATGGAACCCATGCCCGTTTATAAATGGCTTTAGAGCAGTGAAGAAATGAAGAAATATAGGGTAGAATCTGAGGTTAAATACTTTTTTAATATTTTTAATATCCCTGTAAATAAAGTCGAGTGAATGTTACGACCAAAGCTTTATATTGGGAAGTGACAGAATGTTGGACCAAAACGGTGGGCCTCAACCCAACCCTGTAGATTGTTTGTGTATCTGTTGACTTCAACTTTAAAAGCAACTAAAAAGTGGAAGTAAAAGGTGACAAAGATTGGTATGCATGTTATTATTATGCTTCATAAATTCTCAGTTTATTAAGTTCATGTAGCCTCCCGAACTTCAGAATCATTCTGTGACTCATGAGGCACACAGTGTGTTAGCTATGAATTCTGGACCCTGGGCAGAAAAAGTAAGTTGACATGTCATATCACCTAGATGTCATACAGAAGTTCCAACCCTATGAGCAACCAGTTGAGAATGAAATGCTGGCCATATGCTTTCAAGCGTCTAGTTATGAGTCAGGCTGGCTGGCCACAACCAACCCTATCACCTTCCAGTGCCCTCCTTCTGTGCTATTTCATGAAAAGAAGGTTGAAATACTCAAGGCCCAAAGACCTAAAGGCCCTGCAATGCCATCACTGAAAAATGACCAGTCTAACTAATCCATTAATGTAAGCACCCTGAGCAAATTCAATTTCCTACGTTTCCAATAGCCTGTACATGGACATCCCATAACACCATAACATTTCAATACAATGAAACATTATAAGCTGATATCATGACATTTTTTTACCAAGCTTTTATAAAGCGTTACTGTCTAAGCTTGCAAGTTGTCTAAGATGCAATTTTCTCAGGCTGGCTGGTCACAGCCATCCATCTCAAATTCTGATGTTCTCCTTCTGTGTTATTATAATGAAAAGAAGGTTGAAACAATCAAGGCTCAAAGACTTGGAGGTCCAACTCCAGTGTTGGACTTCCCCACTGGGATACCAGGAAAACTCCAGGTGGGCCCAGGTGTCAGTGGGCCCTTATGCTGCTAAACATTTGGCCTATTTCATGGCCATTCCCCATTTCTATAAGAACAGAGAGGCTAAATAGATGGAATAATAGATTATAGTATGTAAAGAAAAGAGACTAGGAGAATAGAGGCTAAGCAAGGAGATGAAGAATAATAGTACTGAGAGTGGGCTCCGCTGGTCTAAGGTTTTTTTGGTGGGCCCCTGGTCTAAGGTTTTTGGGTGGGCCCCTGGAGTCCCAGTCCGACACTGTCCAACTCTACAATCATTGAAGAAGTAACCAATCTAACTTGACCATAAGTGAAATAGCTCTGATCATAGACAATTCCCTGAGTTTTCCAATAGCCTGTCTATAACATTTAGTACATTGAAACATTACAAGCTGATATTATGGGTTGTTTTCATAAAAAGTTTTATGAAGTGTTGACACGCCTTGTGTAAAACTATCTTCAACCTCCAATACCAGCGCATTTAGTTTGTGTTATAATCCCACCGCAAGAAGGTTGCCGTAGGCAAGGTTTGGTGATCACGAGTAGCTGCTCTGACATCACTGAGGAGGTGACCAGCCAAACAGAAAGATGAATTGAAGGATCCAGAGCAGGGCCAATTCCTATAGTTTTCCAGTACCCTGTACAAGGACATTTTTGTTTCGCTCTGCAGAAAAACGTGGATGAGGTTCAAGTCCACAAAGTCTCACTTATGAACAATTTAGGCATAGATATAACATTGTGTAACACTGCTCCTCTAAAGTTCGTCCACATAACAATAAGAGGGTCGGTGACATAGTAACACTGGATTATGAGTGATATAATATAATATAGAAAGAATTGGACAAATTAATTCAAATCAGGGATCCCTGCACATAATGAAATGCTGAACAGAATCCATGGCCTGAATATCTGCAGCAAAAAACTGATCATCGGATCATTGTTACAGATCACAAACTATGAATCAGTTTATTAAGCCAAATCCCATTTTAATCAAAAATGTTAACTCTGCACAGATGTGACACGAGGAAACAAGACAAGATAAATGTTGTTGCTACAAATCCCTGGGGTTTGTTGAGTCAAACAAGACTTCCATTTTCCTTGGATTAAAGCTCCACAGCTCTACAAGAGCAAAGCATACGATAGTGTATAACACTGTATATTTCTCACCAAACATATAGAAATCAGTGGGTTTGGTGACCTCAGTGACCTTTAGTGATTGACACGTTCTAATGAAAACTGATGATGTTGCTGTATGAACTTTCAAATGTTTGTGAAAATGCAAGTGAGGGAGAATTTGGCCTTTGATACTGCTACAGTTTGCTGATCCCTAATTATGCAGTGTGCAACTACTCTTCTGATCCAAACCCTACTCAAACTTGTTACTGACATCACCACGATAAACAAGGAGCTAAATGATTACTGATTAAGTAGGAAGCTCCAATTGTACAGTCTATTCCATTGTGGTCTCTACCTGGGCTTTCTTTTCACTGTCTGGACCCAGTACTTGGCTTTACTTGAGACCAGATAGTTTGAGGTCAAACCACTCCTCACTAATTGCTTTTAGGGTTGTTTGCAAACTAACTACATTGTATTGCCACACACTACAATGGACCGTACTCCCACTGTTAGTAATTAACTCTTATCCAAAAGGATTTCACCTGAATGACATGCCTTTGGGTCCAAAACTTAAACTCACCAGCAGGTTCTACAACCTACTTTTCTTTATGTTCTTCAACAAAATAACATGCATGGTGACTCTCAACGGGGTTTAACCAGTGGTGCAAGTAGATTTTGTGTTCTTATAGTAGCTTAACATTTAGTGGGAACATTTGCAAAGTTTGCTCCAGATCTCATAACCTATAGCAATCAAAGCATCATTAGATAGCCCATGATGCTCATATGGTCTATTGAGATTTGATGCATTAAATGATTTGCGGTTACATTTTTCCTCCTTTTCAATTTTATTTTGCACAAGGAATGAGATTTACGTCCAAGGCACAGATTGAATTCCAGTGGTAGCAGAAGGTGATATTTTGAAACTTTTGTCCATTTGTCTCAATTCCATTTATAAATAAACCTCCAGGTCAAGATTTTATCCCTTTGGGTAATTGTTTCCCAGTATTATCATTAATCTAATCGCCTGGGATGCAACTGATGACATACATTCTCTCTGTTGTGTAATTAAAGGCAATTAAGCTGATAACCATTCAGTGCCAGGCAGAATAAATGCTATTGCCAAATATTCATGTAAAGAACTAAATGCAGAATAATGATCAGTAATATACAATGAAATGATGATGATTTATGGGAGATGTTAGGAGAACTGAACAGATAATCATATGCTGAGCAATGTATATTTTTTTTCTACTTTCTGCCGCCAACAGATACAAATTTAGCCAAAATGTTCTTCTAGGGAATCACTGTCTTTCCCAGAACATGAAGAATTTGCCTTTTGTTTACAATAGCTCTGGGGACAACAAGCCGGACAACATCTGTATGTGTATATATATATATATATATATATATATATATATATATATATATATATATATATATATATATATATATATATATATAAAATGCAAAGTTAGACAGCACTCACAAATATTATGCAAAAGCTTGTATTAAAGTGAAAAAAGCATATACATCACCATGTACACATTATGTAGCGACGTTTCGAGCCAATATAGGCTCTTTCTCAAGCCATGTAAACAAAAGGATCTGCCTGTCAATAATATCTGAGGATGTCTAAATTTTCACATCCTTACATATATATATATATATATATATATATATATACAGTCCAGAGCTGGTGCACCCGTCACTCAAAGGTAATGCCTGGGTGCTGGTTAAAAGAAGTAATCTGTAATGCACAAAAGAACCGCACACACAGGTCTTTATAGTGAAAAAACAAAAATTGTTAGCTTTATTGCGACGTTTCGGCTCCTAAACTCGAGCCGTCATCAGGAAGTGAAACCCCAAACACAACAACCCCTTTTGAACCCTGAAATGGCGCCAAGAATCAGGATGTGACATCATAGGTTTCAGTATAAATACATACAATGCATTGGTGCGTTGCCCATTTTTATCATTTACATTATGGGCAGCGCACCAATGCATTGTATGTATTTATACTGAAACCTATGATGTCACATCCTGATTCTTGGCGCCATTTCAGGGTTCAAAAGGGGTTGTTGTGTTTGGGGTTTCACTTCCTGATGACGGCTCGAGTTTAGGAGCCGAAACGTCGCAATAAAGCTAACAATTTTTGTTTTTTCACTATAAAGACCTGTGTGTGCGGTTCTTTTGTGCATTATATATATATATATATATATATATATATATATATATATATATATAGATAGATAGATATATCTATAGATACATCTATATATATATATATATATATATATATATATATATATATATATATATATATATATATATATATATATATATATTGTAAATATAAAAATATCTGGAACGGTTTAATTCCTAAAACGGACGAATGGCTAGTGTCAGAGGGTTGATATTTGTCACCCCCGCCCTCTATGACGCCATAACGCTATATGGCCCAAGGCAGGATGGACTATAAGGGCTAATGGTCTACTGTGGACAATGGTCACTCATATAGCTAATACTAGGCCATACAAACAAAAGATCATCACTCTGTTACTTAAATTCCAGAGTGTCAGTATAACGCCAGTCTGTCTGGTGTGGCCCCTTTCTGCACAAGTGCTGCTCAAATTACTGGAAATACCACAATGGCCTTGGTTAGCCGATAGCTGATTGCGAGGCTGTGGACCGTTGGAGCTAGGCACAGTATGTTACAACATTCCTTTGATAACATGTAAGACTAAGTAAATTATTTAGACATTAATTGTACAAGGAGGAGACAGACTATGTATGGTATTTCCGTGAACCCCTTGTCACAATTACTGTAAATGCCTTCTGAAAGCTATATAATGCCTGGACCAAGAGGTGGGTCTTTGGTAAGTCCTTGGCTGACATTCTGTGTGTTACTCCAACAGCTTACCCAGACAAAACTGTTATGTTGTATTATGTAAGAATAAATTGCCTGACTATTACTAAAGGTTTTCCTTTACTGAGTTTTGTCTTACACGAGGTCAAAATGGTACTACAAGAAATACCATCAATATATATATATATATAGATATATATAGATATATATATTAGAAGTAGTAAAGATCGCACTCACAGGTCTTAATGTAGAAAAGGAAATTTATTGTGGACAAGTGCTGACGTTTCGGCTGATACAACAGCCTTTCTCAAAGTGGACAAAGGTTTCACAAAAACAGAAATAAATACACGGTGTGGCGGGAACAAAAATCAAATACAAAAGGAAACACCGGGGGCAGAGGAAATGACGTGTCAAGGGCAATATACGTGAAAGTTTAACAAATTAGTGACTATACAAACAGTAGATGAAAATCAAGATAAACAGAAAACAAACGAAAAAATGGAAAATAAATGATGCAGAGTAAATTAAGAAAAGTCTAAGCTCAAACTTTATCTCATAAAGCTGTGATTGTGCGCTTGCGTGAAAAGGGGAAATCCACTAATTAACACCCTTAAATGCAGGGTCGAACAACCCTCTATAAGCGCTGATAAAAGTTACTAGGAAGGGCACAATGTAGCAACGTATCAAAAGGAAATGGACACTGTGTCTAAAGATTACAAAGTTACTGGATAATATGTCATTGAAATAAGCAGCTACGTAGCGAACGGAGGAAACAGCTGGGTATGGAAAGGGATCTATGTGTGTATCAGAACAAACGAGGGAAACGCAAGGGGAATGGACAACATGAGAAAACATAGATGGCTCAAAAATTGAAATAGTAAGTAGGCGAACGGACAAGTGAAAAAATAAAGAATATATAAAAGAAGAAAGAAAAATGAAAAATGAAAAACAGAAACGAAAAACAAAGTGAAACATAAATAAAAATAAATATAAAAATAAAAAATAAAAATGTAAACGATGAGACATGAACGTGAAATAAACAATATATATATATATAATCAAGGAAAAACTCTAAGGAGAGGAACCATTGAAAAACGAAAATAAAAAACGAAAATAGAAAAGCAAATGAAATTGGGGGGGACAAGGCAATGTTACATTAGGTAGTTAACGAAATGAGCGACAATTATGGATATAAGTTATGTGGCATGGGCTCTGACTTGACGTAAAAAAGGATAGAGTTAACTCCGTGCTAGCATCGCAGGGTCCGTAGATAAATCAGATCTGTGGTGAGGCAACCAGTCTGCCAGGATCCATAGCCACACTGACTTGTACGAAGGCTGTCCGCTTAAAATATAGTCCATTCATAAAGTCGAGGTCTATTGTCATCAATGTGACTAATATGTCACCTTTTTGAAGAGTGACAGCCACCAAGTCAGGCTCCGATGTTAGGAGGCTTACAGGTCCCGTTGATCTACCGGCACTTGATCGATCCGATGTGGTGCCGCATCGCTAACAGGGACATTACCGAACAGTCTGTTCATTGATGGGTATCGAAATTGGACATGTCGGCTAATGGATCACTGATGAGACCACTCGTGTGCCCTACCCGATGAAGAGCAAAATGACACACAGTATCTGATTCATGGGTGATGTCCATCCACAGTGCCTTGAACGTGTTAATTGTATTATCAAGGCATTACCGGCACATCGATCCCATACCAACAATCGTGAGAGCTGAGCCGTAAATTGGGCTGATGGTATGAAGCCTACCTCGATACAATGAACCAACAGCTACACGGAACAAGATAGCTGCTTTTGAAAGTGCACATCTCCCCAATCTGAGGTTGGATAGCGATACCAACTGGCTTGACAAGCTACAACAACAACTTACACGCTACACGTCTGAGTTACATAAATTTAAACAACACAAGGTAACCATTGTTAACGCTGATTATCAAAACAGGAAGGTGTACAGGTGGTTGACAGAAGGTGACATGAATTACAACAGAACGTCGAGACAGAGG
Organism: Xenopus petersii; assembly: GCA_038501925.1. NCBI lineage: Eukaryota > Metazoa > Chordata > Amphibia > Anura > Pipidae > Xenopus > Xenopus petersii. The sequence continues at coordinate 131,774,291 of CM076683.1, forward strand.
GGTCACTTTTTTGCAACACAGGTTGATTCTTCACCCTATACCAGCAATTCTTCGGACATAGATACTCCAACTAGAGGACGTGGCTACAATAGGGGCCGCCGGGGTCGACAGTTTGCACAATACAATCCAAACATTGACATGCAGACTACAAGTACCACTACTCTTTCAAGCATCTCCCCTTTTTTAGGCTCAGGCCTTCATTCCAGAGATCAGGACGCCCACACAAAAGAAGGGGTGGCAGGCAGCACCCGTTCCACAAAACAGTACAGACCCCCGAGGAAGTAGTATTCAACCTCAGCACCTACCCACTATCACCAGCCGAAATGTGCCTACTTTCCAAGGGTTTATCTTTCGTCCCGACCAACCACACACAGTCTTTGGAGATCATGACTGACATACATCGATTTCAAAGATCTTTGAAACTTAAAGAATACTTTAGAAACACAGGCGGACAATCACCCGTGTTTAAAAGACTGAGTCGGTTTGAGCCCACCAACACACCCAAGTCCATAGAGGCTTACACAAGACTATTGATCGATGAAACTTATAAACTGAAGACAACTCAACATACCCACTCAAACCTGACTAAAGCTGAAAAAGAAGCACTGTGGAATCTATCAAAGAATCCTAACATCATTATTAGACCAGCTGACAAAGGGGGTGCCGTGGTGATACAAGATTACAAAGATTATCGCATCGAAATCATTCGACAATTATCTGACACAGCGGTCTACAAACAACTCCCCAGCGACCCTACCTACATATTTAAACGCCAAGTGGACGCAACCATCCAAGCCGGGTATACCAGTGGCATTTTAACTGAAGATACCAGAGATTTTTTGACACAAGAATTTCCCATTTGTCCAATTATATATACTCTCCCGAAGATACACAAAGGTTTAACGACACCTCCTGGTCGGCCTATCGTTAGTGCAAGGGAATCACTCCTATAGCCCTTAGCCATCTTTGTTGATCACTTTCTACAACCCATCGTGAGGAAGACATCTACATACATTCAGGACTGGGGTTATTTCCTGATTAAACTGCACTCGGCATCACCAGTTCCAACGGAAACAAAACTTGCTACCATGGACGTGTCATCCCTTTATACCATCATACCCACAGACGAGGGTATTGAAAACATTAAGGACTTTCTATTGCAGCCTCCTGAATGTGGTAGACCTCCGATTGAATTCCTGTTGCAACTCCTTCGACTTTGTCTCACTTGCAACTATTTCAAATTCGAACTCTCCTATTACTTACACACAAGTGGGACGAGTATGGGTTCAAGTGTCGCGCCAGCATTCGCGAATTTGTACATGGCCAAATATGAGGAAGCATTCATTTTGTCTAAATATGGTCCTTTTATCCATAAATTGTATTGTTTCATCGACGACCTGTTCTTTTTATGGACCGGCTCCACGGATCAATTCACTGCCATGATCAATGAACTTAATGCTTTACCAACAACCATACGATTTACGGCCACCATCGATGACAAACAAATTTCTTTTCTAGATTTGTCTGTGACGCTGACCGACAACGGATTCAATACCACTACATACAGGAAACCAACGGACCATAACACCCTGTTACATCATACACATTAAAAAAAGTGTCCCCTACTCACAGATGGTACGTATGGTGAGGAACAATTCTGATCCGGTGCAATTACGTATACAACTTGACGATTTGATATCGAGATTATCCCAGAGAGGTTACCTCCTGCATGAGCTACTCTCCTGTAAGGAAAGGGCCTTATTGCACACACAACACGACCTTCTCCATGGATCGATAAGTACACCGGAGGACACTGAAAAAGAGTCCCTGGTTTTTTTGACCACTTACACTCCAGAAGTAAAGCCTCTGACACGAGCTATACAAGAACACTGGACAGTACTTGAAAAAGATACAACACTCCCGCCCATCTTTCGGACCAGACCTCGAATTGCGTTTAGGAGAGGAAGAAACCTCAGGGACATCCTGGTAAAGACTGATCCGAACCATTGTTACCAACATGGCACCACCTCCACATGGCTCAACACTGAAAAGAAGGGCTGCTTTCGTTGTCCATCGTGTATCACCTGTAATCATCTCATCACCGGTTCTACATTCAATCACCCCCATTTGGGCAAACCTATTGTGATTAATCACAAATTGACATGTACTTCCAAATTCCTTATCTATTTCATCAAATGTCCCTGCGGACTGTTTTATGTAGGTAAGACAATAACCATGTTTCGTGAACGGATGGCCAACCACCGATCCGCAATTAGAACAGCACTTTCATCAGGGAAGGCGGACATACCGGTTGCTGCTCACTTTTTGCTTCACAGACACACACTGGCAAGTCTAGGCTGTATGCTGATCGACCAAGTACCCCAACCAATTCGGAGATGCAATCGTGAGAAGATTTTGCTCCAACGTGATTTAAGATGGATCCACAGACTGAACACCATTAGCCCACACGGACTGAATGAACTTATTTCTTATGCTCCATTTATTTATAAGTAATTCACATTATGTCCAACATTAGCTGTTAGTGTCTAACAATTTTCCTTCCATTTATAAATTGTTTCATCGATCCAAATTTTACTTTTTTTAATGAAAGAGAAACCTATCTCCAATATACTTTAATTAAAAGGTGTGTTATAAGAAACCTGACTGTATGCAGTGAAATTCTCCCTTCATTTACTGCTGTGGATAGGAATTGTCAGACGGTCCCTAACTGCTGAGCAGGGAAACAATCATACTTATGAACAGCAGGGGGAGCCCCCGCCTTACTTCCCAGCCATGCCGCGACCGGCGCTTTTCAACAGTCGCCTGAAAAAGCCTGGCGAGGCATTTTCAGGCGACTGTTGAAAAGCGCATCGCCTCGTGTGGTTAGCACAGGCGTTTTTACATAGGCGCCCATACAAAACTGTCGCCTGCGCCGGTCGCGGCGACTGTCGCGGCGCTTTGTCGCCGCGACCGCAAACGCGTCGCTATCTCCCCGTGTGGAATAGCCCTTAGTCTTGCAAAGATGTTTAACAAAGTTACAAGATGGTGACCCCCTGTAGCCAACTTTGAAAGCATAAATTATTTGTTTGATTAGGCTTGTGGTGCAGTAAGTACATGTTTATGTTGAGTTTACAAAATACAGCATTTCTAGCCTCATTCTATTTTAGAATTTATATGCCCTTTAAATGAGAAAAAATAAAAGGATTTTTGTTTAGGGAGGGAAAATCCATTTTAAAAGGAAAACATAGTTTCCTAGTGATTCTACCATCTTTAAGAAGTAAAAAATAATGTGATATTTTTGTTTCTTAATAAAATAATTCTTTCATTACTGTCTCTAACTAAAATACTCAAGGATATATTTTGTACTATAAAAATATGAGCATGCCAACCTGGTTTTATTTAAAACAGACCTTGCCAAGGACATGTTTGAGATACGCTCTGATTCAGCAGAAGGTTTTGATACAGCACCAAACAGGAGATCTCTTTATAAGTTCAGCATCATCCATCTGGGGCCAAGTGTTTGTAATTTAATAGAAAAACTCATGAAGAACAAAATGAGGTGTAACTCATTTGATGTTTTCTGGGCAGACCAGGAAGTACAAATAAAAAATGTAAATTCTGTCCTTAGGCAATGTTTTCATCTCATTGCTTAGACACAATAAAATCATTGAAGGTTTAAGGTATACACCGCGGGATATTTCAACCACCTTGACTTCTGTAGTGCTCAGTGTTTGGGAACATGGGAATTAACTGGAGGACTCTCCATGCTAACTTATAGAAAACAATGTACAGTATTTTGTAGTAAAAGTGATGCAGATGATAAACATACTGAGACTACTGCAGATAACAGGGACTTTGGCATCAATTGATGGAATTGTCTATTTCTAAAGCTTCAAAAAGTTTTTGGTCAAACTAACGCCGGTGTCCGTTTTTGATGCCGGCGTCCATTTTGTGGATACCGGCGCACATTCGCTGGCGAAAACGCCATGGTGTCCAAGAAAATGGACAATGGCGTCCATTTTTTTTGACGCTGGCCGGCGAATTTTCACAGCGGTTTTGCAAAATTTGAACATCAATGGATGGAATTGTCTATTTCTAAAGCTTCAAAAAGTTTTTGGTCAAACTGTCTAGTGATGGGCTAATTTGGGGCGTTTCACTTAGTTTTCGCGCAAAGGCGTAAAATTTACGGCGGTTTCAAATTTCACAACATTCACGAATTTGGGGCGTTTCGCTTTGAAAAGTTCACAAAATGTTGCCAACGTCTCATTTTTGATGCCAGTGTCAGTTTTTGATGCCGGGGTCCATTTTTTGGAAAATTTTTGGCGAATATGCGCGGGCGTCCAAAAAAATGGATTTTCATGGCGGTTTTGCAAATTTATTCGCCGGCAGTGAATCGCAGGAATTCGCCGTGAATTCACGCCTGCTGAATAAATTCGCCCATCACTATTAATGTCAAAATCATTGTTGATGCAGAGATGGAACTTTGGCCAGTAAAATGTTTCTGAAATGCCATTAGTCCAACTTGGCCATGATGATCAACTGATAGTACCACCCTGATGACTTTCATGTTGCCCAATGTTGTCAGTGTCCTCCGATAGAACACAATGTAATTTCATGAATTCTGAGCCAGAGAAGTACATTTGGTGGTATCAAGTCAATATATTTTGTTCAAGAAATTGAACTTGAAAATGTGTTGAAGTATTATCATCTTGAAGTCTGTTTTTTTTTCACTTTAAAGCTTTATAAATAGGTCCTTTAAAGAATCTGGGGTGAAAATAACCCATACAATGCTGGGCAATTGTGATAAGACATGGGGGTGGGGGTGCCTGCAGGGATGCCTACCGTCTCCTCACTAGCACGTCGATCTGTTACTGGTTATTGACATTGCCTGTTCCTCAATTACAATTTACTCTTTCCCGTTACTCCTGTCACACGTTCATGTTCCCTTGTCTGCCCAGAACCCTCACCTTGGTTCTCTTATGACCTGGCAGCATCCCAGTAGCAAAGGGGTTTCTCCCAATGTGAAAGGCTATGGTATGGCAAACGTGACAGCAACACCCCAGAAGTAATAATATTTTGTAATGGGACCCATTATCTGGAAACCAGTTATCCAGAAAGCTCCTAATTATGGGAAGGCCTACTCCCATTGGATTCATTGTAATTGCATAATTCAAATTAAAACGTATCTCCTATTTCTCTGTAATAATACAACAGTAGCTTGTACTTGTAGCTTGTACCCAACCACAGCATAATCAATCCTTATTTAAGGTAAAAGAATCCGATTGGTTTTAACTAATGTTTAACTTATTTTTTAGTAAACTTATGATATGGAGATCAAAATTATGGATGTAATGGACCCCTTACCTAGAAAACAGCAGGTCCCAAGCAAATTATGGAAGGGTTGTAACTGAAGAACGTATATTAGTTCCTTGAATGTAGGGGACCCATAGGATCCACTTACCCCTACAGCTCAGGAACCCCACAGTCAATAACTTGGACCCTGTGGGAGAAAAGTGTTACCCATTGACCCAAGAGTAGCTTAGCAGTTCACTTGCCTTTAAATGGCAGGGAATATGTGCTTAGATCCTTTAGGGACACCATCTACCACCATCTGTGGTTCTGCCAGAGGGTCTAAGGTGGAGGTAGGCCTCGGTATTAGACGAGAAGAGGTCAGGCCCATCTTTAGCAAAGGCATGATAACAGGAATCCCATGAATAAGGTTAGCAAGTCTGCTAAAACATAACTTTAACTAATAGTAATATTAGTAGAATTATGATATGGACATCACAATTATGGACATTGCCCTTATCTGGAAAACTCCAGGTCCTGAGCATTCTGTATAATACAATAGGTCCCATACCTGTACTGGTAAAAGGAGAAGGGTTGAAAAATAGTTGGCCCAAGAAGTCAAACAAGTCATCAGTTACAGGAATAAGAAGCAACATTGCAACCTAAAACAACCCCGTGGGTCCACCACTGTTCAAAAAGTGTTTGCATAAGGCCTCACTTGCATAAACACACTAAATCCACATTTTATGTACAAACCTAAATTGAATATTGTACTACCCCAGGAAGGCTCGGGGGAGCCCCTTACAAACAACTTTGCCAGTACCCAAGGAAAGAGTTAGTGCCTCGTATTAGTGTCCCATAAAGTTTTTTTTTTGGTGACAGGGTTTAAGGTATACTGTCATGGAAAAACATGTTTTTTTTCAAAACACAGTCAGTAGTGCTGCTCCAGCAGAATTCTGCACTGAAATCTATTTCTCAAAAGAGCAAATAGATTTTTTTATATTTAATTTTGAAATCTGACATGGGGCTAGACATATTGTCAGTTTCCCAGGTGCCCCCTGTCATGTGACTTGTGCTCTGATAAACTTCAGTCACTCTTTACTGCTGTACTGCAAGTTGGAGTGATATCACCCCCTCCCTTCCCCCCCAGCAGCCTAACAACAGAACAATGGGAAGGTAACCAGATAACAGCTCCCTAACACAAGATAACAGCTGCCTGGTAGATCTAAGAACAGCACTTAATAGTAAAAGCCAAGTCCCACTGAGACTGATTCCATTACATTAAGTAGGAGAAATAACAGCCTGCCTGAAAGTAATTCCATCCTAAAGTGCAGGCACAAGTCACATGACCGGGGCAGCTGGGAAACTGACAAAATGTCTAGCACCATGTCAGATTTTAAAATTGTATATAAAAAAATCAGTTTTTTCTTTTGAGAAATGTATTTCAGTGCAGAATTCTGCTCGAGCAGCACTATTAACTGAAGTGTTTTGGAAAAAACTTGTTTTCCCATGACAGTATCCCTTTAGAAAAATTACAAATTAAAATGAAAAACGAATGAGGAGGAAACCAAAGCCTTTAGTACCAAATGTGCTCGATGATGAGACCTTTATGAGAAGAAAAGGGCAGCTCCAGACAGTGTCAGTTGCCATGGCAGGACTCAGAATGGGTGTATGCTGTTTATTGTTGCATTAAAAATGTTACCTCATATGCCATTAAGCTGACACAAGAGCAAAAATATTATGGCATCGCCAAGTGTGCAGGTGCAACCTAACTGTGCCATTTTAGGCACCATCATCTACAAGGCTGACGTGTTCGAGCCTGAATAAGTATCAAACCCATTAGCCAATTAAAATAAGGTACATCACCCTCTTTATAATCTAAGCTGCTAACTTGTTTCTCATGAAGGGGTTAACAACCCTATCCCCATATTCGATTTTTTAACAGTTTGGACTGATTTATAGCCCTGCAAATTCAATAAAGTGTTCACTTTTCTAAGGCCAACAAATTATTCAAATGTGAATAAATCCAAAAATAACACAGAGTGGATGGTTGTGGAAACTTCTGTCAACAGCATTTTTTATGCATTTTCAAAACGGGCACGATGTTGACGCGAGGAAGTCCATTCCTATGAAACTGAAAACCAGGACAAGTACTCACGCCCCATTTCAATTAACATGTAATAATATTAAACAATTAAATTGTCCTGGCCTAAGAAGTCCGGAAACACATTCTTGGCACTGTCCTGCGGGAAAGTCTGGCACTCATCGTTGTATCCAAACAAAAATCAAGAATTAATTGTAACAAAGGTATGTGAATCAGAAATTTTAAGCACTCAGGTGCCTGAAGCTGAACAGGGGATTGGGCGGATAATGAACCGCGGATAATTCTGCTCATGAACTATTGGCAATATGCTAAAAAATACTTAATACTTATATTTTCCACGGTTCTGAAATATTGGTCGGTTCCTATAACTGCGTTTAATCTTCGAGCAATTTATAACTCCTTGGTCCTTTACATCCTGTTTCAAAAAGCATAGAAGTAGTACGTTTCCATCAGGGTTGGAATGAGCTCTTTATAAAGCTCCCGAGAGTTTCTGCCAAAAATGAGCGATGTTATGTAGTTGTTTATGTAGTAATGGAAATTCAGTTTGAGAAGTTGTTACTGAATTCATAGTATTTTAATACTCTCTCCATGAGTTCTACAAATTATTGAAGGGGTTGTAACGGGAGGATATATATTTGGATTAAAGTTCATTCAATGTAGGAGACCAATAGGATTTCTTACCCCTACAGCTCTGGAACCCCAAAATCAGTAACCTGTGTCCTATGGGAGAAAAGTATCACCCATTGGTCCAAAAGTAGCTTAACAGTTCCTGGTTCTCTTGTGTAAAGAATGGGAAGGAATATGTGTTCAGTTTTTTTTATTGAGAACATTAAAGCAGGAACTGGATCTTCCAGAGGGCCTGAGGTGGAGGAAACAGTGGCCCTATGAATAAGGTTAGTAAGTGACAGATTAGTATCCTGTTATAGTAAATCCCAGGGGTGTAAGGTAGCCAGACTAGTAAGCATGTTGTCAGGGGCCTATCGGCTCCAAGTGCAGGAAGGTCCAGACCAAGGAGGAAGCTTTAGGACAAGTTTCAAGTGATCAAGAGTATACGTCGTCAGAGTTCAGGCAGTAATTCAGTAGGCAGGCGGCAAGGATAAAGGTCAGAAGGTTCAGGCAGGGTCAAAAGTCCAGGAGAATATTAATAATCAATTTAGGAACACCCAGGAACACAAGCTATGACCTTGATCCTTGCCGCCTACCTACTGAACTCTGACGATGTATACTCTTGATCCCTCTTCAAACAGCAAACTTGTACCTTGTCCTAAAGCTTCCTCCTTGGTCCGGATTGGAGCCGATAGGCCCCTGACATTATAATCGGGACTTGAACCTGTGACCTCGGCGTCTTCCTATTTAAAATTTTCGCGACAAGCGCATAACGTCATCTCGCTGGCTTTAGGACGGCGACGTCTTCCCTGGGTGCTGCCATCTTGGATCTTGCCATCGGGCACTCCTGACACAAGTGGTGTCCCACTAAGGAGAAGTAGTGGGTTTAGTATTACCCAGGCACCACCCACCATAGTAGGGACTCTAGTGTCATAGGTCTCTGGGTAGAGTATATTCACATGGAGCACCACTGTCTCAATTATAGTGAGATTGGTGTCAGACTGGACTGCCAGGGACACCGGGGAAAAGCTTTGTGGGCCCCACTAAACCCAGCCCACTCTCCCATCCCGGATATAGTCTCTCCCATGCCTGGACCTTATGCCAGCAAAAGAGGAGAAGGTAAGCGGCACTCACAGGAGGGCTAGGTTGGACGCTGGGTCTCTGGAAGATGGCCCTTTGCTCACAGTCCCGGTTGGCCCGAGTTGCCCAATCCGACCCTGAATGAGTTTAACCATTGAAGCCATGTTGTATGAGGTACATAGGAAGTACCTTTATGTTCTAGCAACTTTCTATCCCCCCTGAGATTTTAGATTTCCTTTCAGGTTCTTTCTTTTGACCAAATGATTTGGCCAGATTGCTTGATAGAGCCCAACACAGTAATGAAGTGAATTCTAGATACATACATTGGTGTCAGTTCTTATAGCACGTCTACTGGACTTAATTCAGTGTTCTTAGATCAAAGCATAATTTTTTTTTCTTGCTATAAGCTGCTGTAGTGTATACAACATTTTAAGTTGTAGTACGTACATTACATGATTAACATTACAATAGCAGATTTTGCAGGTACAGCCCAAACTCAAGATTGTTGGAACCTTTTCAGAAGGATGGCTTGCCAAGTTCATTGACTTTTTGCCAGTAACTACTAAAATGTTCCACTGTGACTCCAAGACTGACCAGAACAATTAGAATAAATACCTTATGTTGAGTCGTGCAGAAACATGTGAAACCACAAGAGGAAGTGTAAGAGATTCCAGTTTCTTCAGTGGTTTCTTTGTATGAGAACTGTGCTCTCCTCTAAACCTGGACTTTTAAGGTGTTTAAACTGTGGGACCACACAGTAGCCCACATCAAAGGGGAGCCATACTAGCCATTATGCTTATACACCCTGGATGCAATATTCATAGTAAGTAAGTTAAGTTAGGTTAAAAAAGACACACGGCCATCAAGCTCAACCTTTTAACTCTATATATAACCTGCCTAACTGCCAGTTGATCCAGAGGAAGGCGAAAAACCCCATCTGAAGCCTCTCCAATTTGCCTCAGAAGGGGAAAAATTCCTTCCTGACTCCAAAATGGCAATGGGACCAGTCCCTGGATCAACTTGTACTATGAGCTATCTCCCATATCCCTGTATTCCCTCACTTGCTAAACACCATCCAACCCCTTCTTATACCTATCTAATGTATCAGCCTGTACCACTGATTCAGGGAGACAATTCCACATCTTCACAGCTCTCACTGTAACAAACCCCTTCCCGTATTTAGGCGGAACCTCTTTTCTTCTAATTAGAATGGGTGACCTTGTGTTATTTGGAAAGACCTACTGGTAAATAAAGCATTAGAGAGATTATTATATGATCCCCTTATATATTTATACATAGTTATAAATGATGAGCCATTTTTTTCTAGGCATGGATTAGCTGTGAAATTCCTCACTTTGTCATCTGCAAATTTTATTGTGAAACTGCAGCAAAAAGTCAGCAAGACCAAAAAGGAATTGACTTTAATGCATTTAGAGTCAGAAAAAATAAAAAAATATCAAATTGTCAAAATAAATCGTAAAAAATATTTGAACGCCAATTGACTTCAATGCATTTTGTGAATTGGGCTTAAACAATTTTTTAGTAGACTTAAATGAGAATTCAACCCTAAAGTTAACAAACCCCTACCTACCTACCCTACATAGACCCACTCCCGCCTCCCCCCAGCCCCCAAAGTTTTACTTACCCCTCGGTCCTGATTCAGGCATCGGAGTTCACGAGCGCCATCTTCTTCTCTTCGGAAATCTTCATAATGAGACCGGCATGGAGACGCATGTGAAGTTGGAGCAATTATATGTTTAGCAACAACTGCGCATGCGCCGAAAGTCACGAAAATTGCTGAAGATTACCGAATCTGCTGAGGATGGCGTCGGGGAACTGCGATGTCCGAATCGTGGTTTCATGAATTTCGGGGGAAATTCATGAATTTATCATGGAGCGAAACGGAACATATTCGCCCATCACTAGAGCCAGGGTCTTGTGCTGGAATTTGAAGAGTCTTGGGAAATATATTTAACAATCATGGATTGGAATCTATTCAGGGCAGGAACCTCATCCCAACTGTCTATTGAAGCTCCTAGCAGTATTTATTGATTTTCACTGTCCGATTTATAATAAATGTACCCTGTTTGTGTTTATATCTTGCTACAGAAATAAATAAATACAATACAATGGCTAAACAAATGGGAAAACTTGTGAGGTTTTTTTTTTTTCCTTTCCCCCCTCTCCTTTTAACAGAAGTAGACTATAGAAAGAATAAAAGAATATTTATTTTTCGCATAATCACATTCATCATAAACACAGAACAATGGAGTGTTAAAACAAAGTGTTGACTTTGCTCTTTATACATTGTGCCCTAGAGAGAGTAGAGCTGGACGTGTGTCTTCTGAAAGAATGGCGGATGCTCTTGGCAAAGGCTACTCCTGTTGATCAAGCTGTCAGTGACACCTCGAGACCTTTCAATTGTTACTGGAGTATTTTTTTGGAGTCTTATAGTGAGGGAACTCTGCTGTTGGTAGAAATATTGTAACTGCCTGCGCAGATGGACAAAAGATACACATGGGTCACCGTCTTCCAGAATCTATAAAAATGTTTCCTTGGGGAAATCAATTGGAGCTTTCGCCAAAAAAAAAATAATATTTCTGCTTTCTCTATTCTTTATTACTTTTCTCCAGAAGATAAAGACGTAAACAGACCCTTTCAATGAAACCAACTAATCCATAGCACTTCTGTAATAGATAGGGGTCTTCAAAGTTTTAGGAAGAGGCCTGTTCCAAGATGTAAGACATAATTATTTCAAGACGTCTTGAAGATCTTACAGAGAAGCAGTTCTATTTTGCAATATTTGTAAGAGAAAAACCCAGTCTGTTATGTAGGTTTCTAAATGAAAAGTTATTCACAATTTACAATTTTAAGCAATTTACAGTCTTTCAAAATCATGTCCATTTAAAAGCGCATGTTATTTTAAAGGGCATGTAAAGTCTAAAATAGAATAAGGCTAGAAATGCTGTATTTTGTATACTAAATATAAACATGAACTTACTGCACCACAAGCCTAATCAAACAAATAATTTATGCTTTCAAAGTTGGCTACAGGGGGTCGCCATCTTGTAACTTTGTTAAACATCTTTGCAAGACTAAGACTGTGCACATGCTCAGTGTGGTCTGAGCTGCTTAGGGTTCGTCATAAACAAAGCTGCTTGAGTTCTGCATGGCTGGGAAGTAAGGCGGGGGCTCCCCCTGCTGTTCATAAGTATGATTGTTTCCCTGCTCAGCAGTTAGGGACCGTCTGACAATTCCTATCCGCAGCAGTAAATGAAGGGAGAATGTCACTGCATACAGTCAGGTTTCTTATAAAAACGGTACACATTTTTTAATTAAAGCATATTGGAGATAGGTTTCTTTTTCATTAAAGAAAGTAAAAATGGGATTTTATTTTTTTGCCTTTACATGCCCTTTAAGGTATGAAGATCAAAATGGAAAGATCAGTTATCTGGAAAACCCCAGGTTCCAAGCATTCTGGATAACAGGTCTCATAACTGTACTTCCCTTTCCACAGAAACATGAACACGAGGATCCAAGGAGGGGCCCCTACCCACTGTTAATAATATGCTACTAATTAGTAGTAATAAATAAGTAATGGGAAATAACCCAAGCATTATTTTTAAACCACAATACTGCATACAAAAGTTCCAAAAGATTATAAGGCAGGATTTTAGTCATCCACAGTGTTCAGTTGCAGTGACGGGCGACAGATATGAATTTGAGAATCCGTGATTCACTGGCGAAAAATCCGCCGCGTCAAAAAAAATTGGCGAGAGTGAAAATTATTCGAACACCCATTGACTTTAATGCATGTGGACTGAATAGTCGTGCATATAAAAATTGGCGCTCTCGTCAAAATTGACGCACGCAAAATTATTTTGATGCCCATTGACAAATTGAACAAATTCACAAAGTTTTCGCGATTTCGCGGTAAACCGGCACAGATCCGTCCCTCACTATTCAGTTGTACCAATATCAACTGGTTTTAAAATAGGTGACATTGCTTTAGCCATGGAGATGGACTGTGCAGCCTCCAAGTAATGTTATAGTTCAACAATGCATGTACAGTAAGTGCATCTCGGAATTCAAATGCTCCTAGAACTCTGTCACTTGTATCCAATGGTCAGTGCAGCTCCTGTAAGAAAGCTTGTTTGGTCATATTCATCGCAAAGTTGCTCACATTGTACTTCCTTTATGAAATTGTATAAATAAATAACATCCAAAGTTCCCACTACGTGACCAGTACATAAAGTTTTACTTATTCAGCTTTGTTTGGCTGCCAGACCTTCCAGGATATCAATTATGGTTCACCGGCCATCGCCGTGTATTTGCCGTGTCACAAGATGGATTACACAATATGCACATTATGACTGATTAAAAACAACCTGGAGCCAAATACAGACCATGGCTCCATACAAAGCACTTCCAATACGGCCTGTGCCCACTGGGGCTCCCTAATTTGTGCGCCTCAACTTTGTCCATGCCTCATGAATACAGCACCTCCAAATACCTGTATTCATGGGACGAACGTTGGACTCCACCTGCAAAGTACAAAACAATAATTGTGCCTCTGTCATTTTTAAAGGAACAGTAACACCAAAAAAATGAAAGTGTCCTAAAGTAATGAAAATATAATGTGCTGTTATGCTGCACTGGAAAAACTGGTGTGTTTTAAGAAAGACTACTATAATTTATATAAGCTTCTATGCAGTCTTGAGGGTAGCCATTCAAAGCTGAAAAAGAAGGAACAGGATACACAGTAGATAACAGATAAGTACTACTATAGTTTATATAAACAAGCTGCTGTGTAGCCATGGGGACAGCCATTCAAGCACAGGATACACAGCAGATAACAGATAAGCTCTGTAGTATACAATGGGATTCTTCAGAACGTATCTGTTATCTACTGCGTGTCCTGTGCTCAAATGGCTGCCCCCATGGCTACACAGCAGCTTGTTTATATAAACTATAGTAGTACTTATCTGTTATCTACTGTGTATCCTGTGCTTGAATGGCTGCCCCCATGGCTACACAGCAGCTTGTTTATATAAACTATAGTAGTACTTATCTGTTATCTACTGTGTACCCTGTGCTCGAATGGCTGCCCCCATGGCTACACAGCAGCTTGTTTATATAAACTATAGTAGTACTTATCTGTTATCTACTGTGTATCCTGTGCTTGAATGGCTGCCCCCATGGCTACACGGCAGCTTGTTTATATAAACTATAGTAGTACTTATCTGTTATCTACTGTGTATCCTGTGCTTGAATGGCTGCCCCCATGGCTACACAGCAGCTTGTTCATATAAACTATAGTAGTACTTATCTGTTATCTACTGTGCATCCTGTGCTTGAATGGCTGCCCCCATGGCTACACAGCAGCTTGTTTATATAAACTATAGTAGTACTTATCTGTTATCTACTGTGTATCCTGTGCTTGAATGGCTGCCCCCATGGCTACACAGCAGCTTGTTTATATAAACTATAGTAGTGTTTCTGAAGCAAACACACCAGTTTTGTCAGTGCAGGGCAACACTAGATTATATTATCATTCCTTTAAGACACTTTTTGGTGTTCCAGTTCCTTTAACCTATAAGGACTCATTACCAAACCAATGAGCAATGTACAAAGTGCATGAAATCACCATGTTTTTAACCACAATGCAGCTTTTTAAACGGGAATTCCAGCACTGTCGCTGGCACACACTGAATGGCAGCATGCTCTAAGCAATCACAGTACAGTACAGAGTAGAAAATGTAAACCTAATATCGGTTAATGCATAAACGAATGAAAGATTAAGTTATTTGCATGAAGTTACTATAGCCCAGTATAGTTTAGAGAAAAAGCCGAATCCCTGCTAAGGGCTGATGCTCATCCAATAACTAATACTGCTTTCTTAATCCCTCAAGATCTCCACTCCGTCATTAGGTATCACGTTCCATGGCAGGGACACCGTCTACCGGGCAATAATACCATCGCTGACATTTTTTCTACACACCCTGAGACCAAAAGACAGATCTCATTTATGTTTCTGATCTTTAAGAGGAGAATGAAAGGAAGTTATCGCCTCAGCATTCCTAGCATCAGAATGGGCTGAGCTCTGCCGTACAGAAACTACAGCTGTTCTCATGTTGGAAAAGATACGCCTTGGGTTTATTGGAAGCCAAATGGCTGTTTTTGTCAACACATATCTGTCCAAACCACAAAGCTTGGAAAGAACACAGGTTTGCTCAAAACCAAGAACATAGGACTCCCCAGCCTGCTGCTGCTCCAACTAAATGCCCAAATTCTTTGATTATATGGCAGCCTTAATACCAAAGGATGCTTTGCCAGGGCATGTGTTCGGAACACATCTTATAATGCTGGCACATTATTTGCTTTAAATAACAATGACGTTTATATATTTTTTTATGGCTAGGATGATATTTTAGCAGACAGCCCTCCATCTACCGTTGAACTGCAGCTTCCAGCATCACCATGACAGAGAAAGCCTGTCTGAAGGGCTATGTGCTGCAGTTTAGTATCTGAATAAATAAGTGTAAAGGTTGCTCCTTTGTTTACTTCTTTCTATTGTTGTAAAATTCCTTTCTGATTTCTAATATCCTTATATTTTTCCATGAAGCTATAACGTCCTCCATGGCAGCTAATAATTATGTTCTTCAGATCTCACGCTGCCTGGCCTTCAACCCGGGCCCAATTTAACCAGATCTATCTAGCTAACATTTGCTCCATCGGTGTTGCAGATGGCTTAAAGCTTACAACCTCCCAAAATATGGAAGAAGATTTTGTATGGTTGTTACGATGCTCTTTAAAGAGATGAGCAACCCTGAGTTCCACCAAGGAGGTAGTAGGGTAGACTAAAGGGAGTGGCATTGTGAAAGCACCAATCTCCTTGTTAGTATCAGTAGGGTTGAGGAGTTCTTTGCTGTCCCCAGATTCCCTGGTGCTTCCTAAAAATATGGAAGATGTTGCATAGAAACAAAGATTTTGAATGGTTGTTAAAATGCTCTTTAAAGGAAAGAGCAGCCCTGAGTTCCACCAAGGAGGTAGTAGGGTAGTCTAAAGGGAGTGGCATTGAGAAAGCACCAATCTCCTTGTTAGTATAGGTAGGGTTGAGGAGTTCTTTGCTGTCCCCAGAATCCCTGGTGCTTCCTAAAAATGTGGAAGATGTTGCATAGAAACAAAGATTTTGTATGGTTGTTACGATGCTCTTTAAAGAGATAAGCAACCCTGAGTTCCACCAAGGAGGTAGTAGGGTAGTCTAAAGGGAGTGGCATTGTGAAAGCACCAATCTCCTTGTTAGTATAGGTAGGGTTGTAGGAGTTCTTTGCTGTCCCCAGAATCCCTGGTGCCCCTATTGCCTATGCAAGTTGCCTTTGGTCAGCCTATCTATATGTCTAGATTTCTGATTTATATTAACTTTTTAAAAACATGGAATACAAGGTAATGTCCGCTGACCGTTGCCCATGCTCAAAAATAAAGGGCATCACTTCACGAGCGTACTAGTTTTGGGTTTGTTTTCTTTTACTCCGTTAAGACTCAGCACCACTATCAAATGGAAAGAGATCATTTTGCACCAGAACTCTCTGTTTCCTCGTTTCAAGCTGAAAATAAAGCACTGGTGACATTAAGAGGGAACACCTCTGGCAAGAACTAGGTTTAGTGACGTCTGACTCCATCAGAGTTTAATTACAAGATTAACGACTGACTTTATGATATGTTTTATAAATGGCATCTCTGTGTTTGAGTGGGATCTTGGTGAACATGTGTTACGTTGCTCCTAGCATAGGCGTTCCACGTTTCACATCCATCCAATGCTTCCTCACAACGAACAAGAGGTACATGATATCATCTGGTATCATCACATCCTCCCAAAAAGGGAATGTTCCATGTACAAAATACACCATGTCTCCAGAGCTCTGTGTTCTTTTAGAAAAGCTATTTCCCAAGTGTGAGAGTCCCTCCCAAGTTCTCAGTTCTTGGATACTCTGTTTAGTGGATTCCTAAGCGTGCAAGAAAGTAAAAGTCCTTAGATATGGGTCCTAGGTATATAATTGATTTGGGCCCCATTACTCATCTCCCAGAGAAATGTTCAAAGC
Organism: Xenopus petersii; assembly: GCA_038501925.1. Taxonomy (NCBI): domain Eukaryota; kingdom Metazoa; phylum Chordata; class Amphibia; order Anura; family Pipidae; genus Xenopus; species Xenopus petersii. The sequence continues at coordinate 131,791,472 of CM076683.1, forward strand.
AATTTTTAGGGGTTCCAGTGGCGACAACCCTAGTCCTTATACATATTGGTGTGAAGTCCCACAGAGCAGCAGTTATAGGAAGATGGGAATGGTGGGATTGCAGATCAAGATAGAAACAGTAGGACAAGTTGACAACAGTAAGTTGGGGGAGTTTGTCATTTGAATGAATTCACACTGGCAGGTGGGCAACCAAAGAAAGGGGAACTTGGACCTAGTAAAGGTGAAAAGCTCTCCTCTAAGAGTATAACAATAAGCACCTAGCAGTGGCTTGGAGACCTATCATCAGTATAAAGTCAGCTTGAAAGTTGGCCACGCATGGTCCTTGAGAGTCAGAGGCTTATTAGCCCATGATGGGCCCCTGACCAAAATATGTGGGTCTGTTGGACTGGTTAAAAAATCCTATTGGGTAAGAGCTGTGTAAGACGAGCCGCTGCCTCTCTTACCTCCCGACACGTCTCTCTGCGGTCCCGGGTTTCCCTTGACGCCGGCGTTCGACGCCGAGCGTCTTGACGCCTGTGTATTGACACTGGGCATCATGACTTCATCATGGAGCCCCGGTTTTGAATCTGTGGTGCCAAATTTTCTTTAAAAGGCTCCTCCACCATCTTGAATATGCCCAAGCTGCTTCCAGTTCTACTGTTCCTGCCTAAACGTTTGTTTGTATCTGAATTCCTGGTTTTGACTCAGATTATTGCCGCCGGCCTTGAACCTCTTGCCTGATTCTTGACTATGTCTCTTCTTCATCCTTGCCAGTACCTCGTTTATGGACTTGTTGTCGTCACACACTCTTCCTTGTGTTTTTTCCGCAGCAGAAAGCCTGGGGCCCCAAAAGGGCGTCGGTGAACACCGGAATCCCTGTGCATTGTGATTGTACCCACCACCAAGCAAGGTTTCCGATAACGATATCGTTACAAGCTGTATGGGCACATCATCACAGCCCTCTTCCAAAACGGTAGGACCCCATTACGATCTGATCATTCGACCAAGGGATCTTCCATATATGGTCATATTAAGTCAACGTCTCCCATATGGGTAGAAGATAATAACTTTTTGGTTATAATTCATCTACTGTCTCAATTTTAGATGGTGCATCACATCTCTTGGGAGATTGTACCTCTACCCTAATATTCAATAAAAATGAATGGGTCAGTGCCCTCTAAACATCCTGTTCTCTTTGGTACTTAGGGATCTTTTCCATTACCCTTGATAACCCCTGACACTGACCCTAAGCAGTAGTTTGGATGACAGGCAGAAAACTTATGAAGAGAAACCTTTAATATAAATGTATAAGTAGTATTAAACCCAAGCCTCTGCTTTTTAGTTACCAGGGTCAGACACAGAGAGACAAACAAGCAACAGACCAATTGCACATGGAAAGTTGTTTCCATCTAAAGAATAATACATTTTTTAATGTGAATTTTTCCTTTAATTCAGGGTGAAGAAATCCCCAGAGCACAGTTTTTTTAGAGCTTTAGACAACGGTGGCCCCAGCCAAGGCCTGTGCCATTTGCATTGTGAACACGTTAGTCATCGTTATTAAATATGGGCAATGAGGTGGAGCCCTTTAAAAAAATACATTCAATGGCTGATTTGAAATGAGTCATTTCAGCAGTGTTTTTATAAATTTAACAATTATTCCTTTGGAAGGGCAACTATTGTACAGACCCTGCCAGAGGCTGGAAACAATGACATAATTAGGGAGAAGCGCTAGGCAACTTCCTCTCTGTTACATGACTGTCTCCCCCCCCAATGCCCCTGCGGATACTAAAGAATAAAACAGAGAAAATATAAAAAATCTTCCATCTGAAACTGAACATGAGCCAAGCATTCGCTTAGGAAGTAGCACAGGAGGAATTAAATAAGTGTTTATAACTGTGCCGACCCATGAGTCCCTAATATATATATATATATATATATATATATAAGTGCTGATACTGGTGCTGAGAGACACAATGTAAAACATCTGTATAGATGCTGTTGCTCCACATTCTCTTTCCCCTGATCAAGGCGTATAAATGTTTGTATTGAGATGCTTGTTATGAATGTAACAGACATAATACAGTCCCTGCACAAATGGAGTTTGTTTCGGAGAGCCAAAATAGCTTTCATTTGGTATGTGTTACGTGGTGTCCCATGGCTGGGTGATCCACCTTACTCAGTAACTGGTATCACACTGAATAAACTGAAGGTCAATTTCTCAAAAGAGCAAACAGATTTTATTATATTTAATTTTGAAATCTGACACGGGGCTAGACATATTGTCATTTTCCCAGCTGCCCCCTGTCATGTGACTTGTGCTCTGATAAACTTCAGTCACTCTTTATTGCTGTACTGCAAGTTGGAGTGATATCACCCCCGCTTCTCCCCCCAGCAGCCTAACAACAGAACAATGGGAAGGTAACCAGATAGCAGCTCCCTAACACAAGATAACAGCTGCCTGGTAGATCTAAGAACAACACTCAATAGTAAAATCCAGGTCCCACTGAGACACATTCAGTTACATTGAGTAGGAGAAACAACAGCCTGCCAGAAAGCAGTTCCATCCTAAAGTGCTGGCTCTTTCTGAAATCACATGACCAGGCAAAATGACCTGAGATGCACCTACACACCAATATTACCACTTAAAAAATACACATGCTGGTTAACGAATGAAATGTTATGTTTGCAGTGTAAACAGTGTAATTAATAATAATAAATAAATAAAAAATATATCATAAAAATTATGACAGAATCCCTTTACAGTTCCTCAGGCAACTAGGCCCCATCCCCAGCCTACTCTCCTGCTCCTCTTTGGGACACTGTTCCTTGTTGCAGACTTTCAGCAGAGGGGTTAGCCTTGTGTTCAAGGCACACTAGGTC